>CM065589.1:151478051-152116081 GCA_033119425.1 Bufotes viridis | reverse complement strand
TGTCTGAGCCCGTACCAGCCGCATGTCATCTCCCCCGGGTAGGCCTAGTGAGTCTTCTTTGCTTCCCGGGCAGTAGTCACCTTCCCGGCAGGGCACTCTCCTGTTCCCCCCCGCACGGCCAGCGCGGCAGGCAGATCCACCTTCACGCACTCTGCTTATGCTTGCGCTTCCATCCCGCTGGGAGCGTCCCTGTTGCCTAGGCAGCAGGGACGAGTACCAGCTCCTTATCCGGCGTACCGGAGGGGGGGGCAGGGAGCCTGCCTTGCCATTACTTTCGGATCCTATTGACACCGGCTGCATACTGCGGACAACCCGCCGCCCCCCCCCAGGGCCCCACGTTTCGTTGCGGCCGCGTCCAGAGGGACTGCGCAGACCGCAGTATTTCCGCGGCCCCTCAGTTAGCTGCTGGGAGCATGGTGTCTCCCATCCTCCCCCGGTGCGTACCACCTTCAGCCCTCATATATAGGGCATCCTCCTGCACCCACTCTGCTGGGTACTCAAAGTTTTACTCATGCATTGGGCGCGTTCTAGTTTTTCCAAGCGCTCACTGAGCAACTACCGGGTAACGTTTTTTTGTAATTTTCCTCAATATACTGGTGCATCCCCCACTCGGCGCAGTTCCCCGGTTGTTACTTGCGTACGTTTCCCGGTTTATTGTGTACATGGGGTCAGTTACAGTGTGTTGTGCATGCAACAGTGCCTTCACCAGTTCATATTCCGTAGTAACAGCCTAGTGTTGCCGGGTTTGCTTAAGTACCTTTAGCAGTATGGTATTTACCTGAATCACTCAGGTCCATGTAACGATATGCCGTCTTGTCTGAATTGCTCAGGTTACTGTGATGGTACGTTGTTACCTGAAACGCTCAGATCCATGCAGCGATATGTTGTTCACCTGAATAGTTCAGGTTCACATGACAGGTATGTTGCTGCCTGAATTGCTCAGTTTTATGTCCCGGAATGTTGTCGCCCGAAACGCTCAGGTTTATGCAGCGGCGGGTGGTTTGCCTGAATCGCTCAGGTTCATGTTTCATTCACGTATAGCTGCCTGAATCGCTCAGGTTCATGTAGCGTTCATGGGTAACTGCCTGAATCCCTCAGGTTCATGTATCATTCCTGTATAACTGCCTGAATCGCTCAGGTTCATGTATAATTCACGCATAACTGCCTGAATCGCTCAGGTTCACCTATCTTTCATGTTTAGTTGCCTGAATCGCTCAGGTTCATGTATTATCCAGGCATAACCGCCTATTCATGTATAACTGCCTGAATCGCTCAGGTTCATGGATTATTCATGTATAACTGCCTCAATCGCTCAGGTTCATGGATTATTCATGTATAACTACCTGAATCGCTCAGGTATAATTGCCTGAATCGCTCAGGTCCGTGTATTTTCAATGTATAGCTAGCTGAATCGCTCAGGTTCACGTATCTTCACGTATACTTGCCCAAATCACTCTGTTGATGTTCCTGTTTTTGTAATGGCCTGAGTCGCTCAGGTTTTCTCTCTTTTCTGCACTCTTGCCCGAAATCCCTCAGGTCCTGTTCCTTCCATACGTAGTGGCCGATTCATTCAGGTCTCCTTCCGCGCATGTCCGGTCATGCCAGTATCCCGCTGGACCGGTCTCCTTTTGTCATGCATGTTAGTCTGAATCACTCAGGTTTCCTTCATCCATGTACGGGACACCCCGAATCGCTCCGGTCACGTGTCAATCTTTCATTTCCTCCAGAATCAGGTCTCCTTCCCGTTGGTCCTGCTTTGTCCTGGTGTCAATCAGGCACCCGCCTTCGGTTGGTCTTCTCCCGTATCACTCAGTCTCATTTTGCTTCACCTGGGTTCTGCTAGTTCTCGTCCACGCTCTCATTAAGCAGGCACGTCCCCGGCAACTTGACTACTGCAAGATTCGGTCCCTCTTTCTTCCCTGGCACGTCGGCTGCTTCCCTCTGTCCACCTGATCTGCTCAAGCTTCTCCATGTCTTCACTATTTCCCGGCTTGCGGGTATCGGCCCAGTTGACTCACGCGCAAGTCCATATCGTCGTCTCATCTTTTCTGTTTCGTTACATGCTTTCCCAGGTTGCAGGTTCCAGTCCTGTCAGTAAAAAAAAAAAAAAGGCCAGTTTTACATGGGGCACTTGTTGTTTCAATCCTGCACATGGGCCCATGTTTTTCTAGTCAATTCAGGTCCGGTCTTGTATATTATTGTTCACCAGGATCCACTCTTCGGTCCCTCAAATCCTCCCGGTTTTGGGTCGTCCCCAAATCAGTCCTGCTTCCCTCAGGCCATCCATCATTCAGCGCCTGTACTCTACCTGAATCCTCAGGGTAGGGTCATGTCTTATCACCAGCACCACTCAGGGCTCGTCATGCAAATTTTTATCACGATTTTGGGGTTCGTTCATCTCCTCGTTCTCCTCGTTCTCACTTACCTAGCTTACACTCTTCTATTCGTTCACCCAGCGTCCTTGGGGTTCCTGAAGCCCTCAGGCCGTGCATCATCCCGAATCACTTAGGTCATGTATCGTTCAGTTCCAGGTCAGCGATCGGTGTCGCACAGGTCATGCTTTCCTTGTGTGCATCGTTTCCTGAATCATTCGGGTCACACACCTTGCCGTGTCATGTACTCTCAGTTCAGGTATCCCCAGGGTAGGCATTTTCACCTGAATCATTAGGTCTCGTGCCAGCAGTGCCATGCTTGGTCACCGGAATCTCCCAGGCTTCTCTGATTTCTTGCTTGTCCAGGTTTTCTTCCTGCAGTGTAAGTTGGTTCATGAATTGCTCAGGTCACGTATCGTTCATGCATCATGGCCGGAATCATTCAGGCCATCCTTCATGCGGTCCAATGTTGGTTCCTGAACCGCTCTGGTCAGGTGCCATTTAGGCACAATTGCCTGAATTGCTCAGGTTATCCTCCATGCGGTGTAACGTCGGTTCCCGAATCGCTCAGGCCATGTTTAATTGTTTGAATCGCTCAGGTCATTCTTCACAGGGTAATATTGGTTCCTGAATCGCTCAGGTCACCCATCATCCATGTATATTGCCTGTTCCACTCGGGTCATTCTTCGTGTAGTGTGACGCTTGTTCCCGAAACACTCAGGTCATGTCTCATTCATGCATAGTGGCCTGGATCACTCAGGTCGCCTCTTCGTCACCAGTCTTGTATCGCATCCCGCATCATTCAGAACACACGTCTGCTAGCTCATGTGGCATCATCTTAATCCCAGAATATTCCGTTGTCTTCACCCGGTTATCACTGGTATTCGTGTTTCAGGCTCGTCCTTAGGCAGCTTCCGATTTCGCACGAGTTTATTCACCTTTCCTTCCACTTCCCGGCACACCCCTGGATCGCCCAGGCTCGGTCGGTCTCCGCATCCCTGGACCACCCAGGCTCGGTCGGTCTCCGCATCCCTGGATCGCCCAGGCTCGGTCTGTCTCCGCATCCCCGGATCGCCCAGGCTCGGTCTGGCTCTGCATCCCTGGATCGCCCAGGCTCGGTCTGTCTCTGCATCCCTAGATCACCCAGGGGCTTGTTCAGTCGAACTATTTCTGGTCATTCCTCCCTCCTAGTTGGCGTTCTTTGGCCCCTTTTACAACCTTTCACTTTCCGGCCATGCTGGGTGGCCAGGGGTTTTTCAGCCTCGTTAGGTCCATCATGACGCAAGCCAAACCACCAGGGGGAGCCATCACTTCCTCCCTACGTGGCTCTTTTAGCCCACTTTCAGGCCTACCCTCGGCGATGGCAAAGGGCACAATTCAGCCATCTTCAGGTCCGCCAGGACAGGGCCAGCCGGGCCAGTCTTGGTGTCCCGTCTGTAGGACTTCAGTCACTTGTAGCCGTAGCCGCGACCACAAGTATTAAGGCTGATTTGTTAGCCTGTAATTGTGGGAGGGGCGGAGGCCTTCATAAGCCTCGGCACAAGCCCTCTCCCTGGCGCGCGCTCTCTGTCGCCCCTCCCTCCCTCCCTTTTCTTTTTTTTTTCAACACTTCTCTATAGGGTATGCCCACTTTCAGGCCTACCCTCGGCGATGGCAAAGGGCACAATTCAGCCATCTTCAGGTCTGCCAGGACAGGGCCAGCCGGGCCAGTCTTGGTGTCCCGTCTGTAGGACTTCAGTCACTTGTAGCCGTAGCCGCGACCACAAATATATATTTTTCTGCCACTAATACTCGCCAAAAAGGGCTTTAAAACTTATGACTGCACCGCTGAACGGCAAATATATATTTTTTGCCACTAATACAATCCAAAAATGCCTTAGAGGATATAACTGCTCCGCACGAGGGCAAATAAGTCATATAAATATTTTCTTGTAATAAACCCTGTTAATGTTGCACCCCAATAACAAGATCAGTTTGCTGGAATTACAGAGTTGCAGAATGGCAATTTGGATTCCCAGTCAATGCAGCAAGGTGTAATAGGATTGTTCCTATTACCCAGGCTGTAAACTCCCCTACTGAACCTTGTTTTGCTTCAATATTGTGAAATGATTCCTCCCTATACTTTCCCTGAACATCTATACAGCAAAATAAAAGTTTCAAGTCTTTTCTACTACTGTACCTAGCGCCTGCGGACGACACTCCCTGCACTAAGTAGACTGGAAAATGTCTGAATCCAAGATGGCTGAGGCTATTTATAGGGCTGTGACATCACAGAGCTGGCTGGCTGCTGATTGGCTGCATGCATGGCATTGTGGGTGATCCCTCGTTCCCAGAGTTCCTTTCTCCATGTCCTAACACATTCAGCAGCCATTTTAGGAAAAAATGTGATTCGTTACCACGAAGCATGAGGAAATTCGGATTCGATGGAAATTGAATTTTTCCTAAAATTCGGTTCGAATTCCATTTCTCCAACTTCAATTCACTCATCTCTAATCCGAATCTTGGCCTATATTATACCTGTCTGCCTTCTTCTGCATCGTGCCCTAACCTGTATTTCTGTGTTAAGATCCATCTGCATGGTTGAAGCTCTGTAGAGTTTATTTGGTGAAGCTCTGTTAGAGCTGATCATGACTGGTTCTTGGGTGCGATTCAGGAGCATTCACAAAAACAAAATTTCACTCAGGAAATTCCTCTGTGTCTAATAAAAGTTGAGAATTATGATTATGAGGGCACTCTGATGAAAACAATCATATTGAGGGCATTATGAAGGCATTATTACTGTCACTACCAGAGTTTTGAGGAGTTCTCACAGCTCTGTTTCTCCGCCCCTGTGATGAGGTCTTTACTTTCAGTTTCACTCCTTTCCCTCTTCCCAGCTGTTCCTTCTCTGATTGATTCCTCTTCCTTTAAATCACCACTCTTCCTGTTTCACCTTGCGGGTTATATTTCTCATCTTGAGTTGTGTCAGCCGCTGGAGTATCTACACTGCTGTGGTCTCTATACACTGGACGTGTGTTTTGCTGAAGCAAGCAACATCGGATATTGTCTGCTGAGATTGGATCTGTCTTCACTGCTGCTGCAGCCCCTACAGATAAGTTTGCAGACATTGTTGGTTTTTGTTTATTTGCTGACTGGATCCGAGGCGACCCCGGTTCCGTCCGTATACTGAGCAGGGAGCCGGTGGCCCTTCTTATCATAGGGGTTTCAGGTGTCACTTAGCCTTAGATACGCGGGCATGCCTCGACCCACCATCAGGGTCTGGGCATGTGCATAGCAGCGCAGGGAGAGCTCTTAGGGTCTGACAGGGGTTACCTTATATGCTCCCCTAGTTTGGGTCCGCTCAGTAGCTTGTGCACTGATTGTACTCCTGTTGTTCGCATATACCCGTGACAATTACTGATTGAGAGCAATGTCTGCAGATGAGTTCTGGTTGGCAGAGGTATTCATTTCCATGAGTGGAGAAGATGGAAAAAGAGTTCTACAATCAGAGAAAATCTGTCACCTGTGAGTTACTGGATGTAACTGTTGTGTATAATGCTTGTGACAGTGTATGATTCTATATGTTCTGTGGCACCAAATTTAGTTAAAAAAAAGTTATATGTCTATCAGGGGACAGTGTCCTTTACTACCCTAGAAATACCCCTCATAAGATACATACCATTCTCACTATGGTTCTGTCATGACTCAAAGTAGATGTCAAGATCCTCCTTGGGCTGAGTTAACATCAGCATTCAGTCTTTCCGTTCTCCTGCTCCATTATAGGAGTAGAACAACGGAAAGGATAGATTTGCCACATAACTAACCCAAATAGAGCCTATAGACTACAATGGGGTCCGTTAGGATCAGAGGAAGATTTTTGAAGCAGAGATAAAAGTTGTACATAAGCAATTCTATTAGGTCTTGATTCTCAAGATGCGGTGAATAACCTGTCGACTTCTACTGTTATTGGGGTGGGGTATCCACATTTTTTAATAGATAAACAATTCTATTATGCCTTAATTCTCAAATTGGGGTGAATAACCTATCTTGTTCTATTGTTAGTCGGGTGTCCACATTGACATTGAGTAACTTATTTTACATAGCAAGTTAGTGTTACAGTACAGTATGTCCAGCAAACAGTTTGCAAGGGCCCTTCAAAGGAACAGGAATTTGTCCTATGATGGATCTCAATAGCGGAAAGGGAATGCGCAGCCCAATAGAGGTGCCGTTCCTCAGAGCAGGGTACTTGCAAAATAGTTTTGCTTTTGAATGTTATGTTATTTTATGACATGTACAGTATATTCCCAGTATGGTTATGTAAGTTAACCAACTCTAACACAACCCCTGCAGGAAGTTAGTGTGTGGATCCTGGATTCATTTCTTGCTAGTCTAGTATTTGAAGATCAAAAGAGTGGACATTCCATGTCCTCCACTCTGGAGAGGGCTGGAACAAAGTTACAGTGAATCACCTTCTCTATCTATTGAGTGAAAAGCCTCACTACTTCTACATTACTCAAGCAAGAAAGAAAGAGCTAAGAAAGACTACAATCTGCATATTCGAGCATTGGATTCAGACAGTAAGGTGTTTGCTGATGAAGGTTGATAGATGTTACTTTTTTGAGAGGGAAAATGTTAAGATACCCTTCACACTTCTACATGACCTGGCCAGCCCTATCTTAAGACATCACCGCCCTATAAATAACCTCAGCCATCTTGAATTCAGCAATTTTCCGGTCTACTTAGTGCAGGAAGACATGTCAGCAGACGCTAGGGACAGTGGTAGAAAAGACTTGAAAACTTTTATTTTGCTGTATAGAAGTTCAGGGAAAGGATTAGGAGGAATCATTCCAAAATATTGAAGCAGAACAGGGTTCAGTAGGGGAGTTTACAGCCTGGATAATAGGAACAATCCTATTACATATTGCTGCACTAGCTGCAGATCCAAATTGCCATTATACAGCTCTGTAATTCCAGCAAACTGTTCTTGTTTTTGGGATGCAACTGCTGTTTGATACAGCCATTAACATGGTTTATTACAAGGAAATATTTATATGTCTTGTTTGCCCTTGTGCAGTGCAGTTATATGTTCTAAAGCATTTTTTTGGGCTTGTATTAATGGGGAAAAAGGGGCTCATTAGCCGTTGTGTGGTGAAGTGAGAATTGTAGCCCATTTTGGCGTGTATTAGAGGCAAAGTTTTTTATATTATTTGCCATTCAGTGGTGCAGTTATATGTTCTAAAACCCTTTTTGTCATGTCAGCATGGCTTCATGAGGGATCGGTCATGCCAAACTAATTTAATCAGTTTCTATGAGGAGGTAAGTTCTAGACTTGACAGCGGAGAATCAATGGATGTCGTATATCTGGACTTCTCCAAAGCATTTGACACTGTACCATATAAAAGTTTAGTATATAAAATGAGGATGCTTGGACTGGGAGAAAATGTCTGTAAGTGGGTAAGTATCTGGCTGAGTGACAGAAAACAGAGGGTGGTTATTAACGGTACACACTCAAATTGGGTCACTGTCACTAGTGGGGTACCTCAGGGGTCAGTACTGGGCCCTATTCTTTTCAATATATTTAGTAATGATCTTGTAGAAGCTTGCATAGTAAAATATAAATTTTTGCAGATGACACTAAACTGTGTAAAGTAATTAACACTGAAGAGGACAATATACTGCTACAGAGGGATCTGAATAGATTGGAGGCTTGGGCAGATAAGTGGCAGAAGAGGTTTAACACTGCCAAATGTAAAGTTATGCACATGGGAAGGAATAATGCAAGTCACTCGTACATACTAAATGGTAAAACACTCGGTAACACTGACATGGAAAAGGATCTAGGAATTTTCATGAAACCAAAAATTAAGCTGTAAAAACCAGTGTCAGACAGCTGCTACCAAGGCCAATAAGATAATGGGTTGTATCAAAAGGGGCATAGATGCCCGTGGTGAGAACATAGTCCTACCACTTTACAAATCACTAGTCAGACCACACATTGAGTACTGTGTACAGTTCTGGCATAGCAGAGCTGGAGAGGGTTCAGAGGAGGGCATCTAAAGTTATAACTGGAATGGGGCAACTAAAGAACCCTGAAAGGTTATCAAAATTAGGGTTATTCACTTTAGAAAAAAGATGACTGAGGGGAGATCTAATAACTATGTATAAATATATCAGGGGTCAGTACAGAGATCTCTCCCATCATCTATTTATCCCCAGGACTGTGACTGTGACGAGTGGACATCCTCTGCGTCTGGAGAAAAGAAGGTTTGTACACAAACATAGAAGAGGATTCTTTACGGTAAGAGCAGTTAGACTATGGAACTCTCTGCCCCAGGTGGTAATGGTGAGTTCACTAAAAGAGTTCAAGAGTGGCTTGGATGGATTTCTGGAGTATAATAATATTATAGGTTATAGCTACTAGAGATGGGTCGTTGATTCAGGGAGTTATTCTGATTTCCTGATTGGAGTCGGGAAGGAATTTTTTAATCCCCTTAAGTGGGGAAAATTGGCTTCTACCTTACAGGTTTTCTTTGCCTTCCTCTGGATCAACTAGCAGGATGACAGGCCGAACTGGATGGACAGATGTCTTTTTTCGGCCTTATGTACTGTGTTACTATGTTACTATGTGTATTAGTGGCACAAAAAAAGTATTCACCCTTGCGTCTTGAAGTGAGAAAATTACAGCCCATTTTGGCGTGTATTAGTGGCAAAAAATATATATTTGCCGTTCAATTGTTCAGTGATATGTTCTAAAGCCCTTTTTGGCATGTATTAGTGGCACAAAAAGATTATTTGCTGTTGTGTGGTGAAGTGAGAAATTTACAGCCCTATTTGGCGTGTATTAGTGGCAAAAAACATATACAGTATATATATTTACCGCTCAGCGGTGCAGTGATATGTTCTAAAACCCTTTTTAGCGTGTATTAGTGGCAAAAAATATATATATTTGCCATTGAGCGGTGCAGTTATATGTTCTAAAGCCCTTTTTATCGTGTATTAGTGGCAAAGAAGGGCTTCTTAGCCGTTGTGTGGTAAAGTGAGAAAATTACAAACTTTTTTGTGGTGTTTTAATTTCCTTTTTATTTCTTTTTTGTGGTGTTTTATTTCCTTTTTATTTATTTATTTGATCTAACACTTTGGCAGACAGAGAAGTGACAGGCTATGCACAGGTAAGGGGCAGAGGCCTAAATGTTTCTGCAGCAGGCACAGGTTGCAGCAGAATAAGGGGGCATGGCAGCAAGAGTTGCAGCGAGAGGCCTGAGCTCCCGGTGTCATCTAGCAGACGTGTCTTGACCAGCAACCCAGCAGGTCTTGAATGGTTTACTCGGTCATCCACTTTGTCCCAAGTGACATCAGACACCCCCAGCCAAGAGTCAGTGGGTTTGTCAGACACAACCCTTAGTTGGTATGGCCCGGAAGCAGGCCCTGTGCCCTCACCTGTCCTCAACCTGACATGCGCCGCTTTCTCCGTTAGGTTGGTAAGTAGGGATGATTAGAGTGGTGTGGGAGCTGGTGTTGCGAGCGGTCAGGCTACTGACCCAGAGACCGTTGAGGAGAAGATCAGTGACGTGCAGACAGGACTCGATGATGATGAAATAGCTGATCGCCCTTGGGAGCCGGGTCACTTAGGGGCTTCATCATCATCATCGGGAGTAGAGGGTAGCAGCTTGACCATGAGGCAGCAGCCGAGCCAGCAAATCGTTAGTTTGGCCGGGAGTCAGCAGGGTGGCAGTAGTGGGAGGTCAGGAGCCAAACATGCACGGGTTAGACCACCCACTTTGTAGGAGCCTACCTGCCCGGAAAGTAGTGGTGCATAGGATCACGATAGCATCGGCAGTAGCAGTCAGTCAGTGCAAAGTGTTGGGGGTAAAATGACCTACTCGGTGGTGTGGCAGTTTTTTGTTAAGCCTCTGAAGGAAGTGAACATGGCCATTTGTAGAATCTGTGGACAGAAGGTCAATGATGGCACCACGGCACTGTGTCATCATATGCAGCGTCACCATAAAGTGGCCTGGGAGAACTGTGGCTCTGATGTAGTGGTCCAGCCTGCCGCAGCAACCACTGCATTGCCCAGTGGCATGCACCCGATTTCAGGCATTTAAGACTCAACCACCTCAGCCGAAGGGAGCTGCCTGTCCTTCCCATCATCTACTGGTCCTGATGCTCCTGCTCCTCCTCCTACTCCTCGTCATTTATTCTGTCAGCAATCAATCACTGAAGCAATTAGCATGAGACAACAGTATTCGTGCACTGATCCAACGGCGCAGAAGCTGAATGTGCTCCTGGCCAAGTTGCTGGTGCTGCAGTCCCTCCCTTTCCAAGTGGTGGACTCTGCACCTTTCAGAGAACTGATGGCTTGTGCAGAGCCGAGGTGGAGAGTCGTCATGCATGTAGAGCAGAAGGTGGGCCAATCCTTGAGCCTGTCGGTGTCTGGCAAAGTGCACAGCAGAGCAGACGTACTGAGCTGTAATTACAGTCAGGGACAATACATGTCCTTTCACGGCCCACTGAGTGAATGTAGTTCCTGCACAGCCTTACCAGCAACTTGGCCAGGTGACGCCGCTTCTGGCTCCACGTTCTCACGCCGTTGGTCCTGCGACAATGTCCGCCTCTGGCTCCTCATCCTCCACCGTGTCCTCGGCCTCCACTGCAGGGAGAACTCACAGTGCCACTCCAGCATACCACATGTACAGGGCACGGTGGTGTCACGCTGTTCTGCACTTTGTTTACCTGGGTTAATGGAGTCATACAGGGGAGGAACTTCTCTGTGTCCTTCATCAAGAAATAGAATTCTGGCTTTCTCCACGACAACTCAAAATCAGAACCATGTTGACCGACAATGGGAAGAACATGGTGGTGGCACTGTGTCAAGGAGGGCTGAGCCATGTGCCCTGCATGGCACACTTTTTCAATATGGTTGTCAAGCAGTTCCTGAAGTCTTCCACCCATCTTCAAGACATCCTAAAAATGACCAGGAAACTTTGCATGCACTTCAGCCATTCATACACTGCATAGCATACCCTTCTCGAGCTTCCCCCTACATAGGCTGACATGCAACGTTTCCACCCTTTGGAATTCCACCCTCCATATGTTGGACTGACTATATGAACAGAGAAAGGCCATAAATGATCCAAGCGTGTAGCGAAATAGGTGGTTTTTCTACAAAGGTGACAGGAGACGAGGAGCAGGAGCAGCCAGAGGAGCTACAGGGCAATGAGGAAGATGAGGCAGAGGACCCAGACACACCGTTGCAGTATGCAGTGGAGATGGAGGCAGGGAGTCCCTCCGAGTCACTTGCACAAATGGCCCGATGCATGCTCACTTGCTTGTGTAGTAACAGCCAAATTGTCACCATTTGGCAGAGGGATGACTTCTGGCTCTCCACCTTGTTGGACCCTCGCTACCGGTCCAAAATGGACTACTGGGCAGCTAAACTGGATTTGCGGCCACAACTGGCAGAGTTTGCCCTGGAAAAACTGTCCTGCCTGTCCAGTAGTGTGGCATCAGAGTGGGTGTTTAGTGTGGCGTGGGCTATAGTTGCCTCAAGAAGAACTCGCCTGTCCACCCAAAATGTGGAGAGACTGATCTTTGTCAAGATGAATCAGGCATGGATCAGACAGGATTTCCACCCACCAATGCCTGATGCATCAGACTAAATCATCCATGGTGCGACACCAACACTTTGACAAAAGAGACCGATTTCTTCTTGCTATCTGCCTCAGCTACTATTCTGATGCTGCCACCCGCCTGATGCCACATATCTGATGCTAAGAGCTCCATCTTTCACCAGCCATATTCAGCTACTACTGGTATTGCCACCCACCTCCCCACTCTGTCACCGAGTCACTCTGTGGTCTCCTGATGCTGCTGCCACCTCCACACTATGTCACCTTGCTACTCTGTGGTCACTTGATGCTGCTGCCACCTTCACACTATGTCACCTTGCCACTCTGTTGTCTCCTGATGCTACTGCCACCTGTCCTTGTGCCACTCTGTGGTCTCATCATGCTTCTGCTGCCACCTCCACACCATGTCACCTTGCCACTCTGTGGCCTCCTGATGCTGCTGTCGCCTCTACACTGTCATTGAGCCAACCTGTGGCCTCCTCCTGATGCTGCTGCTGCCGCGAACTCCATACTTTGTCATTGTGCCACTCTGTGGCATCCTGATGCTGCTGCTGCCACCTCCACACTGTCATTGTTCCACTCTGTGGCCTTCTCCTGCTGCTGCTGCCACCTCCACACTGTCATTGTACCACTTTGTGGCCTCCTTCTGATGCTGCTGCTGCTGCCGCCAACTCTACACTCTGTCATTGTGCGACTCTGTGGCATCCTCATGATGCTGCTGCTGCCGCCAACTCCACACTATGTCATTGTTCCACTCTGTGGCCTCCTCCTGATGCTGCTGCCACCTCCACACTGTCATTGTGCCACTTTGTGGCCTCCTCTTGATGCTGCTGCTGCCAACTCCACACTCGGTCATTGTGCCACTTTGTGGCCTCCTCATGATGCTGCTTATGCCGCCAACTCCATACTCTGTCATTGTGCCACTCTGTGGCCTCCTCCTGATGTTGCTGCCACCTCTTTTTGGCCTAGCTGACATCATTTATTTTACCCATCTTCTGATCTGTCAGAAGGAAGGAAAAATGAGACGCATAACGGATTCTGTCTATGTAACAGCTGTAAGGCCAAAATGAAATGGTCCCTATTTTGCATCAGAATTGGTTTATGATTTGGTAACCAAAAGCAGGAGTGGGTACAAACCACAGAAGACATGCAAATATTTAATTCACGTGTCATCTCTGTTTTGGATCCACTACTATTTTGTTTGGCTTAAGCAATACTGATGGATTACTTAACAAATGCTGACTGAGTGAAGGCGGATGCTCAACAGACAGGATCCGTTTTTTTTTGGATTATTGTTCTGACAGATCAGGAGAAGGGAAAAATAATCAGTGACGTCAACACAAACTTATATAATCATCTATGGGACCTAGCCTGGGTAAGGTTATTTAACACAAATATTATCTAACAAATGCCCAGACGGGCAGTAAACCTATCTTGACCCAGGTTATTATAAAACATCACTTTTATTTGACATGCACTAAAAGTTAAAGTGTGAAATGAATCAAACTTTAATAAACCAAAAAATATTCATTAACCCCTTAAGGACGAAGGGCGTACATGTACGCCCTTGCCTCCTGGTACTTAAGGACCAAGGGCGTACATGTACGCCATGTGTTTAAACTGCTACTGCACCCGATGTGGGCGCGGTAGCAACATGGTTTCTGCTGATGTAGATCAGCAGGAACCATGTTCTAATGCCGAGGGGGGTCATGTGACCCCCCCGTATCGGCGATCGCTGCAAACCGCAGGTCATTTCAGACCTGCGGTTTGCAGCGGTTTTAGCGATCTCTGATCCCCGCGGTCTGTGACCACGGGGATCAGAGAGTTAATTGCCCCAAAGATATTCATTTTAACCCCCCCTGCAGCCCCCAGTCTTGTTATGGCTGCGGGGGTGCAGGGGGGTGGTTGCGGAGGTGGGAGGCAGTGCGGGTTTTGCGTGGGCGGCCTCCCTTGTAATAATTTCCTGGTGTCTAGTGGTTCTATCAGAGTGCCAGCACATTGCTGGCACTCTGATAGAAAAACGGCTGGCATCTGTGCTGCAGATGCCAGCCGTTTAACCCCTTCCTTACCGCGGTTCGGATGGACCGCGGTATGGAAGGTGTTAACAGGGAGGGAGCTCCCTCCCTCTCCAATCGGGGGGCTGCTGTGCCTATGCAGCCCCCCCCCAGGATGAGATCGCAGAGGGAGGGAGCTCTCCTCCCTCCCCATCCATCACCCACTACTCTCTAATGGCAGTGGGTGATGGTTACCATGGCAGCAGGACGCTTTCAGAAGTGTCCTGCTTGCCATGGTATAGTAACTCTGGTCAGACTTCTGCTAAAGGCAGAAGTCTGACCAGACTGTGAAAAGTAAAAAATACAGTGCAGTACACTATATAGTGTACTGTACTGTATTATACTGACATCAGATCCACTGGATCTACAAGAACCAAGTGGGTCTGGGTCCAAAAAAAAAAAAAAACACAAATCACTGAATAAAATACACTACACATATTAGGTATCGCCGCGTCCGTAAAAAACAGCTCTATAAAAATATCACATGACTGAACCCCTCACGTGAACGTCATAAAAAAAAAAAAATGGTGTAAATAAGCCATTTTTTGGCACCTTACATCACTAAAAGTGTAATACAAAGCGATCAAAAAGGCGTATGCCTCCCAAAATAGTACCAATCTAACCGCCATCTCATCCCGCAAAAATGAGCCCCTTTATAAAACAATTGCCCAAAAAATAAAAAAACTATGCCTCTCAGACTAAAACATGATTTTTTTTGTTTCAAAAATGCTTTTCAGTGTTAAATGTAAAAAAAATTAAAAAAAGTCGACATATTGGGTATCTCCACGTCCGTAAGAATCTGCTCTATAAAAATATCACATGACCTAACCCCTCAAGTAAACACTGTAAAAAAATAAAAATAAAAACTTTGTCAAAAAGCCATTTTTTTGTCACCTTACATCACAAAAAGTGTAATAGCAAGTGATCAAAACGTCATATGACCCCCCAAATAGTGCCAATCTAAACGCCACCTCATCCCGCAAAAATGATACCCAACCTGAGACAATCGCCTAACAATTGAAAAAAATATGGCTCTCAGACTATGGAGACAAAAAGGATATTATTGTGTAAAACCAAAATAAATAAAAAAAAGTATACATATTGGGTATCGTCGCGTTCGTAACGACCTGCTCTATAAAAATATAACATGACCTAACCCCTCAGGTGAACGCCGTAAACATAAAAAATAAAAACGTTGTAAAAAAAGTCATTTTTTTGTCACCTTACATCACAAAAAGTGTAATAGCAAGTGATCAAAAAGTCATATGCATCCCAAGATAGTACCATTCAAACCGCCATCTCATCCCGCAAAAAATAAGCCCCTACATAGGACAATTGCCAAAAAAAAAAAAATAATAACTATGGCTTTCAGAATGTGGAGACACTAAAAAATCATTTTTTTCAAAAATGCTTTATTATGTAAAACTGAAACAAAAAACCCCAAAAAGTAGACATATTTGGTATTGTCGCGTCCGTAACAACCTGCTCTATAGAAATAGCACACAATCTAACCTGTCAGTTCAACGATGTAAATAACAAAAAATACAAAACTGTCCCAAAACAGCTATTTTTTTGCAAATTATCCATTTTAATCCATTTTTCCAGTAACAAAGCAAGGGTTAACAGCCAAACAAAACTCAATATTTATTGCCCTGATCCTGTAGTTTGCAGAAACACCCCATATGTGGTCGTAAACTGCTGTATGGCCAAACGGCAGGGCGTAGAAGGAAGGGAACGCCATATGGTTTTTGGAAGGCAGATTTTGCTGGACTGGTTATTTGACACCATGTTCCATTTGAAGCCCCCCTGATGCACCCCTACAGTGGAAACTCCAAAAAAGTGACCCCATTTTGGAAAGTACGGGATAAGGTGGCAGTTTTGTTTGTATTATTTTAGGGTAAATATGATTTTAAAGGGTTAACAAAGTTTGTAAAATCAGTTTTGAATACCTTGAGGGGTGTAGTTTCTTAGATGGAGTCACTTTTTGGGAGATTCTACTCTAGGGGTGCATCGGGGGGCTTCAAATGGGACATGGTGTCAAAAATCCAGACCAGCAAAATCCGCCTTCCAAAAACCATATGGCGTTCCCTTCCTTCTACGCCCTGCAGTTTGGCCATACAGCAGTTTACGACCACATATGGGGTGTTTCTGCAAACTACAGAATCGGTGCAATAAAAATTGAGTTTTGTTTGGCTGTTAACCCTTGCTTTGTTACTGGAAAAAATGGATTCAAACGAAAAATTTTCCAAAAAATCGAAATTCTGAAGTTTTATCTCCATTTGCCATTAACTCTTGTGGAAAACCTAAAGGGTTAATGACGTTTGTAAAATCAGTTTTGAATACCTTGAGGGGTGTAGTTTCTAGAATGGGGTCATTTTTGGATGGTTTCTAATATGTAAGCCTCACAAAGTGACTTCAGACCTGAACTGGTCCCTAAAAAGTGGGTTTTTGAAAATTTCTGAAAAATTTCAAGATTTGCTTCTAAACTTCTAAGCCTTGTAACGTCCCCAAAAAATAAAATGGCATTCCCAAAATGATCGATACATGAAGTAGACATATGGGGAATGTAAATCAATAACTTTTTTGGGCGGTATTACTATGTATTATAGAAGTAGAGAAATTGAAACTTGGAAAATTGCTAATTTTTCAAAATTTTTGGTAAATTTGATATTTTTTTATAAATAAAAATTAAATTTTTCGACTTAATTTTACCAGTGTCATGAAGTACAAAATGTGACGAAAAAACAATCTCAGAATGGCCTGGATAATAAAAAGCGTTTTAAAGTTATCACCACATAAAGTGACACTGGTCAGATTTGCAAAAAATGGCCTGGTCCTAAGGTGAAAATGAGCCCGGTCCTTAAGGGGTTAAAAGTACAGTCGACACTCCACCTATGGATAAGGGTGTTATTCAGAGAGAGAGAGGGTAGGGAGATGTGCACAATCTCCCACCCTATCACTGCTAGATATAGCGTACTATGATGTCACTGTTTGCAGAGCAAGTTGCTAATAAGGTATATCCGGCACCTTTGCCGTATTTTGTGGTGAAGACTTGTGTACCTTCACACCACTGTCAGATTAACACAGCCACCATTAGCATGTGTCTAAACTGACATTGAGTCTGAGGACGGTTAGCCCTGCAAACAGAGGTAGCTGCGGTTAAGTACTGCGGCTCACATCAGTACACTAAAGTGCCAAGCATTTGAACAAAGTACAACCAGACTGTTATTAGTTGATTGCTAGTGGAGTGAGAGGCCGCATTTAAAAACTAACACTGCCCTACCCTCTCTCTCTCTGAATAACACCCCTATCCATAGGTGGAGTGTCGACTGTACTTTTAATGAATATTTTTTGGTTTATTTAAGTTGCATTCATCTCAAACTTTAACTTTTAGTGCATTTCAAATAAAAGTGACGTTTTATAATAACCTGGGTCAAGATAGGTTTACTGCCCGTCTGGGCATTTTTTAGATAATATTTGTGTCAACACAAACTTACTACTGACACCCTCTCTACTCTATGGGGGGGGGGGGGTTCTACTTGTATAAGCGTTTAATAGAACAGGTTCTGTAGACATCTATGTGGAATAGCACCTGCACTGAATCCTGACCCATTCATTCCAATGGGTCTGTGTACATGAGCGTTTTTTTTTCAGGCATCAGTTCTGTGTTGCGTGAAAATCGCAGCGTGTTCTATATTCTGCGTTTTTTCATGCAGCCCTTGCCCCATAGTAGAAGTGAATGGGGCTTCAATGAAAAACGCATTGCATCCGGAACCTTCAAATTTTTATCGTGAAAAATGGATTACACTCGTGCGGAAAAACTGAACAACTGAACGCAATTGCAGACAAAACTGACTAAACTTGCTTGCAAGATTGTGCGAGTTTGACTGAACGCACCCTGAACGCATCCGTACCTAATCCGTCATGCTCGTGTGAAAGAGGCATAAGGCTTTGTTCACACCACATTTCGTTTTTCTGTCCGGCAAACAAGCTGACCTTGCATTTGCACCTGAGGAATCTCATATGTTCAGGATGAAGTGCGCTGCTTAGTTTCTTATTTGATTATCTGTCTATTTCATCCATCATTTGGAACATGAAGTGCATCCCATTTAAACCTTGATGTTCACTGTAACCAAATGCTGAATGACATAGAAATAAAGAATGTAAAGTAAAACTTCCAGATAAATATTGCTTAGAGGAACAAGTATGCACAGGAAACACCATCTATTCTCTCAGTCATCTTCACAACTAACTAATGCCATCCAGTGGCTATGCTATAAATTGTCATTGAAATTGTTCACATAGGCTGCATTAATAAACAGCACTTAAAGATGCTTTGTCATTAATGACAGGGCATTGTGGTCTTTATTCTAGGAGGCTAATCGTTCAAAGGTGTCCACACTAATAAATGAAAATTAAATTTTGATTATAAAGGGAACATATCATCAATGTTATGCTAACCTCACTGAGGGCAGCATAAATTAGTAACAGAAATGCTGATTTCAGCAGTGTTTCACTCATAAGCTAAAAGTAAGTCGTTGCCGAAAAGAGGCATCAAAATCATTGCAGCCCAGGCTTTGAAAAGAGTCAAATCTACCTGAGAAGAGTCATGGTTATTCATAATCTCCTGCACTCTCCCCCATCTGCTGATGATTGGAAATTCTCTCCTAGAGAGACAGGGAGAAAACTAGGTAGTAGACTGTCAGTCATCAGCAGGTGGGCAGGGAGAGCAAGAATTCATGAATAACCAGGACTCTTCTCAGATGGCCGTGACTCTTTTCAAGGCCCAGTCTGCAATGATTGTGATGTTGGTTCTCCGTAACCACTTACTTTTAAATGACAGACCGCTGAAATCAACTCACTTGTCTCTACTTTATTCTGCTGTTAGTATGGGCAGCATAAAGTTGATTACAGGTTCCCTTTAATGATCAACATTTGATTAATGATTTTTAAATTGAGACTTTTTCATAGAAAACAGAGAGCTTCAGCCAGTAATGTTACAACACTGGCACACAAATAAATTTAGTATTAGGATGAACCACGTATTTACCAGCAGAACATTCATTTATTATGAAAGGCACCTGCTTACCCTGAAAATGGTTTAACTCCTTGAAATTTACTTCTCAATATCTGTGGTTTTTCACTCTCCGTAAAGACAAACATCATAATTTTTTCTGCATTTTAAAATATTGAGGCAGGTGTATGAAAGTAATTATACCACGTGAAAAGATATTGTGTAGGCCAAATACCATAGTTATTTATAATACCTTGGTACTTACTCGGTACTTGGTACTATTTTTTCCCAACATGTCCTTAAAGCCGTTCTCCTGGAATTAAGAAACTGAAAATACTTAAATATGACTTTATATTCCCCAATACCTTTCATTAGTTATAATGGCTCATTGTGTATAGGGGGCAATCATTAGGAGAAATGAAATGCCCACCATCCTATTAGTACACACAAAAACTGTCCTAATCACAAAGGAGGACAACTTACAAGTTACACAATACTGGGCTAAAGAACTGCCTCAACTTCATTTCTGCTTTTCAGGAATTATGATCCTGAATACAGATGAACGTTAGCTGAATCGCTGTAGCAATCGAGTTCACGAGGAGACATGAAGTACAGAGAGATCGGACAGGACAGACTGTGGTAAAGTGGGGCTGTGGTAATGGAAACTGCATACAAGTCCTGCTGCTCATTAGCCCCAACTCTAACCTTCTCTTTGTACTTCATGTTTCCTCATGAACTCCATTACTACAGAGATTCTGCTGAATATCATATAAATATATGTATTCAGGATCATAATCCCTGACAAGCAGAGCAGAGAGGAGGATGAGGCAGATCTTTAGCTCAGTGTTCTAAAGTAACTTGTTCTGTGATTAAGGCAGGTTTTGTGTTTACTAATATGATGGCGACCATTTTCCCTGATGATTGCTCCATAGGCCAAACGAGCCATAATACCTGATGAAAGGTATTTTGGAATATATTTATTATAAAGTAATATTTAATCATTTTCAGTAATTGCATTTTCTGAATTCCCAGAGAACCCCTTTAAGTCAGCAGGGATCTTATCATTAGATAACTATTCTAATAAACACTCGAATATATGATGGTCTTCACCCGGCGTGGAGTGCAGCTATGGCTGGATATGGCAGTTTAAGCTACCTGCTGCCCGCTCTAGTCAGCATAGCGCACCACAGCAGGGGGGAATAAAGGGAGCTCAATGCCCTCGCCCATATTTAGGGGCAGCAGTGCAGGCAGGTAGCACTGGGCTAACAAACCATTCCAAACAATGGCATCAGAAAGGCTCATAGCAAGCAACCAGTGTCCAGACTTGACTTTAAAGAGCATAAATTAAACTGCAGAAATCCACATATGCTTCACTTTGGTCATGATCTCATGGATCATGGCAATTTGTTATATTTTTCATATAGTACATCTATGGATGAAGCAGTTTGGACCCCCACCCAAGGCTTCTTTGTGGTTCATAGGTTTTGGACTCCAACCCAGGATTTTGTGCGTTGTTGTTATCTTGCCATAAATTGCAGCAAAAAATTTGGCAAAACTGTTGTTTTCAATTATCCATGCTAAAAATCTGTTCAAGAGCTGCACAAAAATTTCACAGATATATTTGCAAGTCCTGTTACTTTGGAAGAACCTTGGCAGATAAGGTCAAATGACCATATCTATATACTGTTGGTCTTGAAGCTGGTGGGCAGATCAGCCAGGCTCCACAGAGGAAGAGAGTGTTAGAGGCTGAGTAAGTGTGTAGGGTTTGTAGTGTTGGGCGCGAATATTCGAATTGCAAATTTTAATTGCGAATATCGCAATTTCGAGAATTCGCAGTTATTTCAAATATAGTGATAAATATTCGTATTTTTAAATATTCTACTTTTTTTTTTATTCAGCAACCTCCCTTTTATTCTTGTTGCCCAATGAGAAGGCTGCAATGTCTTTGTCTGAGCTTAGCAACATCCCTGGCAACCAATAGGAAAGTTGCCTACCCCTTTAGTATATAATGACCTCCACACAGCCATTTTCTACAGTTTATTACAGTTCTGAGAGAGACAGCAGTGTTATTGCTGTGCTCTCTCATTTCCATTTGTCACATTACATTAGCTAGTTAGTTAGTTAGTTTATATATATAATACAGATAGTTAGTGGGAGATAGTCAGTGTAGGATAGATAGTGATATAGTGCAGCTTATACAGTTGTGTTCAAAATTATTCAACCCCCACTGAAATTGAGTGTTTTGGCCAGTTTGACATTGATTTTGATCATTTCAGTCATCTTGTTTACAATTAAATCAAAGAGGCACTTGTAAGTCAGAGAAATATAACATAACATTTATAATGAAATAACCACAAATGTCTTTTTTGTGCTCACATCATTATCAGTTTTATTCAACCACCAAGTGACATTCAATCTTAGTACTTAGTACAACATCCTTTGCCAGTTATAACAGCTTTTAAACGTGAAGCATAGCTTGACACAAGTGTATTGCAGCGATCTACGGGTATCTTTGCCCATTCTTCATGGGCAAATGCCTCCAGTTCAGTCACATTCTTAGGATTGCGCGCTGCAACTGCTTTCTTTAAGTCCTACCAGAGGTTCTCAATCGGATTTAAGTCTGGTGACTGCGATGGCCACTTCAAAATGTTCCAGCCTTTAATCTGCAACCATGCTCTAGTGGACTTGGAGGTATGCTTGGGATCAATGTCCTGTTGAAAGGTCCAACGTCTCCCAAGCCTCAGGTTTGTGACAGACTGCATCACATTTTCATCCAATATTTCCTGGTACTGAAGAGAATTCATGGTACCTTGCACACGATGAAGCTTCCCTGTAACTGTAGAAGCAAAACAGCCTCAATGCATGATTGACACCCCGCCATGCTTCACAGTAGGCAAGGTGTTCTTTTCTTCATAGGCCTTGTTCTTCCTCCTCCAAACATAGCGTTGATCCATGGGCCCAAACAGCAGGGACGTGCACAGACATTTTGAAGGGCAGGGGCTTAAGTAAAAAAAAAGGGCATTTGTCATAATTTTGCATTACACACAATGTAGCGCGTCAGTTGAGGGAGGAAGGGTAGTTAGGAGAGCAGCAGCACTACCTAGATTTTTGAGGAGGAAAATAAGAAAAAAAATATTTTGAACCAAAAGGTGTGCTTTTTGTGGGTTTTGAACTAATAGTGGCCTGTGGATGTCACTGTTATGGGGGATCTGTGGGTGACACTGTTATGGGGGATCTGTGGATGTCACTGTTATGGGGGATCTGTGGATGACACTGTTATGGGGGATCTGTGGAGGTCACTGTTATGGGGGATCTGTGGATGACACTGTTATGGGGGATCTGTGGATGTCACTGTTATGGGGAATCTGTGGAGGTCACTGTCATGGTGGATCTGTGGATGAAACTGTTATGGGGGATCTGTGGATGACACTGTTATGGGGGATCTGTGGATGACACTGTTATGAGGATCTGTGAATGACACTCTTATTGGGGATCTGTGGATGGCACTGTTATGGGAGATCTGTGGATGACACTGTTATGGGGGATCTGTGGAGGTCACTGTTATGGGGGATCTGTGGATAACACTGTTATGGGGGATCTGTGGAGGTCACTGTTATGGGGGATCTGTGGATGACACTGTTATGGGGGATCTGTGGATGTCACTGTTATGGGGGATCTGTGGAGGTCACTGTTATGGGGGATCTGTGGAGGTCACTGTTATGGGGGATCTGTGGATGACACTGTTATGGGGGATCTGTGGAGGTCACTGTTATGGGGGATCTGTGGAGGTCACTGTTATGGTGGATCTGTGGATGACACTGTTATGGGGGATCTGTGGATGACACTGTTATGGGGGATCTGTGGATGACACTGTTATGAGGATCTGTGAATGACACTCTTATTGGGGATCTGTGGATGGCACTGTTATGGGAGATCTGTGGATGACACTGTTATGGGGGGGATCTGTGGATGACACTGTTATGGGGGATCTGTGGATGACACTGTTATGGGGGATCTGTGGATGACACTGTTATGAGGATCTGTGAATGACACTCTTATTGGGGATCTGTGGATGGCACTGTTATGGGAGATCTGTGGATGACACTGTTATGGGGGATCTGTGGAGGTCACTGTTATGGGGGATCTGTGGATGACACTGTTATGGGGGATCTGTGGAGGTCACTGTTATGGGGGATCTGTGGATGACACTGTTATGGGGATCTGTGGATGTCACTGTTATGGGGATCTGTGGAGGTCACTGTTATGGGGGATCTGTGGAGGTCACTGTTATGGGGGATCTGTGGATGACACTGTTATGGGGGATCTGTGGAGGTCACTGTTATGGGGGATCTGTGGAGGTCACTGTTAT
This sequence comes from Bufotes viridis, assembly GCA_033119425.1. Classification (NCBI taxonomy): domain Eukaryota; kingdom Metazoa; phylum Chordata; class Amphibia; order Anura; family Bufonidae; genus Bufotes; species Bufotes viridis. The sequence goes on along the minus strand of CM065589.1, from coordinate 152,092,667 downwards.
GGGGGATCTGTGGATGACACTGTTATGGGGGATCTGTGGATGTCACTGTTATGGGGGATCTGTGGAGGTCACTGTTATGGTGGATCTGTGGATGACACTGTTATGGGGGATCTGTGGATGACACTGTTATGGGGGATCTGTGGATGACACTGTTATGAGGATCTGTGAATGACACTCTTATTGGGGATCTGTGGATGGCACTGTTATGGGAGATCTGTGGATGACACTGTTATGGGGGGATCTGTGGATGACACTGTTATGGGGGATCTGTGGATGACACTGTTATGGGGGATCTGTGGATGGCACTGTTATGGGGATCTGTGGATGACACTGTTATGGGGGATCTGTGGATGACACTGTTATGGGGGATCTGTGGATGACACTGTTATGGGGGATCTGTGGATGACACTGTTATGGGGGATCTGTGGATAACACTGTTATGGGGTATCTGTGGATGGCACTGTTATGGGGGATCTGTGGATGACACACTGTTATAGGGGATCTGTGGATGACACTGTTATGGGGGATCTGTTGATGACACTGTTATGGGGGATCTGTGGATGACACTGTTATGGGGGATCTGTGGATAACACTGTTATGGGGGATCTGTGGATGGCACTGTTATGGGGGATCTGTGGATGACACACTGTTATAGGGGATCTGTGGATGACACTGTTATGGGGGATCTGTTGATGACACTGTTATGGGGGATCTGTTGATGACGCTGTTATGGGGGATCTGTGGATAACACTATTATGGGGGATCTGTGGATAACACTATTATGGGGGATCTGTGGAGGACACTGTTATGGGGGATCTGTGGGTGACACTGTTATGGGGGATCTGTGGATGTCACTGTTATGGGGGATCTGTGGAGGTCACTGTTATGGGGGATCTGTGGAGGTCACTGTTATGGTGGATCTGTGGATGACACTGTTATGGGAGATCTGTGGATGACACTGTTATGGGGGATCTGTGGAGGTCACTGTTATGGGGGATCTGTGGATGACACTGTTATGGGGGATCTGTGGATGTCACTGTTATGGTGGATCTGTTGATGACAGTGTTATGAGGATCTGTGAATGACACTCTTATTATTGATCTGTGGATGGCACTGTTATGGGAGATCAGTGGATGACACTGTTATGGGGGGGGATCTGTGGATGACACTGTTATGGGGGATCTGTGGATGACACTGTTATGGGGGATCTGTGGATAACACTGTTATGAGGGATCTGTGGATGACATACTGTTATAGGGGATCTGTGGATGACACTGTTATGGGGTATCTGTGGATGACACTATTATGGGGGATCTGTGGAGGACACTGTTATGGGGGATCTGTGGATGACACACTGTTATGGGGGATCTGTGGATGTCACTGTTATGGGAGATCTGTGGAGGTCACTGTTATGGGGGATCTGTGGAGGTCACTGTTATCGGGGATCTGTGGAGGTCACTGTTATGGTGGATCTGTGGATGACATTGTTATGGGGGATCTGTGGATGACACTGTTATGGGGGATCTGTGGATGACACTGTTATGAGGATCTGTGAATGACACTCTTATTGGGGATCTGTGGATGGCACTGTTATGGTGGATCTGTGGATGACATTGTTATGGGGGATCTGTGGATTACACTGTTATGGGGGATCTGTGTATGACACTCTTATTGGGGATCTGTGGATGGCACTGTTATGGGAGATCTGTGGATGACACTGTTATGGGGGATCTGTGGATGACACTGTTATGGGGATCTGTGGATGACACTGTTATGGGGGATCTGTGGATGACACTGTTATGGGGATCTGTGAATGACACACTGTTATGGGGATCTGTGGATGACACTGTTATGGGAGATCTGTGGATGACACTGTTATGGGGGATCTGTGGATGACACTGTTATGGGGGATCTGTGGATGACACTGTTATGGGGGATCTTTGGATGACAGTGTTATGGGGATCTGTGGATGACACACTGTTATGGGGATCTGTGGATGACACTGTTATGGGAGATCTGTGGATGACACTGTTATGGGGGATCTGTGGATGACACTGTTATGGGGATCTGTGGATGACACTGTTATGGGGGATCTGTGATGACACTGTTATGGGGATCTGTGGATGCACTGTTATGGGGGATCTGTGGATGACACTGTTATGGGGATCTGTGGATGACACTGTTATGGGGATCTGTGGATGACACTGTTATGGGGATCTGTGGATGACACTGTTATGGGGGATCTGTGGATGACACTGTTATGGGAGATCTGTGGATGACACTGTTATGGGGGATCTGTGGATGACACTGTTATGGGGATCTGTGGATGACACTGTTATGGGGGATCTGTGGATGGCAGTGTTATGGGGATCTGTGGATGACACACTGTTATAGGGGATCTGTGGATGACACTGTTATGGGAGATCTGTGGATGACACTGTTATGGGGGATCTGTGGATGACACTGTTATGGGGGATCTGTGGATGACACTGTTATGGGGGATCTGTGGATGGCACTGTTATGGGGGATCTGTGGATGACACTGTTATGGGGATCTGTGGATGACACACTGTTATGGGGATCTGTGGATGACACTGTTATGGGGGATCTGTTGATGACACTATTATGGGGGATCTGTGGAGGTCACTGTTATGGGGGATCTGTGGATGACACTGTTATGGGGGATCTGTGGATGACACTGTTATGGGGGATCTGTGGATGACACACTGTTATGGGGGATCTGTGGATGACACTGTTATGGGGGATCTGTGGATGACACTGTTATGGGGGATCTGTGGATGACACTGTTATGGGGATCTGTGATGACACTGTTATGGGGGATCTGTGGATGACACTATTATGGGATCTGTGGATGACACTGTTATGGGGGATCTGTGGATGACACTGTTATGGGGGATCTGTGGATGACACACTGTTATGGGGGATCTGTGGATGACACTGTTATGGGGGATCTGTGGGTGATGCACTGTTATGGGGGATCTGTGGGTGACGCACTGTTATGGGGGATCTGTGGATGTCACTGTTATGGGGGCGCTGTGGATGTCACTGTTATGGGAGATCTGTGGATGACACTGTTATGGGGGATCTGTGGATGACACTGTTATGGAGGATCTGTGGATGACACTGTTATGGGGGATCTGTGGATGACACTGTTATGGGGGATCTGTGGATGACACTGTGATGGGGAGGGGGATCTGTGGATGACACACTGTTATGGAGGATCTGTTGGATTGCACGGTTATGGGGATCTGTGGATGACACTGTTATGGCTCATGGGCCTGGGCATGCCAGCAACACATCTTTGACGTCCATCCGTCCCCATGGCCCAACAATGGCACATTTTACCCCTCCCTGGTCCTGGCAGCAGCGCAACCTCCCTCTACCTCCTCCCCCATGGTACATTTCTCCCGACCCCCTCCATGATGGCACAGTGAACAGTCAGTGGCAGTCTGGCAAACGCAGAAGTGGCACTCAGTACTCACAGTCTAGTAATTACTTTTTTTTATGTTGTCCCAGCAAGGCAAGTAGGGGTGGACTGTCACTCAACAGGAGTTCACAAGTCCCTCTCACTCACAGACCAGTCACGGGCGGTGAGCAGTCGCAAACTGGCACTGCAGTCTCAGGCAGCTCTGCTCCAGTAGACTCCCTGCGCTGCGCCCCACGTGACTTGACCCTGACCCTGACTGACTGAACTGCAGAGCTGATTCGCTGAACACTGCTGCGGGTGTGGATGCGGCGCATGCGCCCATTCAGCTCAGCTCAGCTCCACTCTAGACTTCCTGCGCGAGACGAGGCGCGCTGCCCCACGTGACTTGACCCTGACTGGACTGCAGCGCTGGCTGAATACTTCTGTGGGTGCGGATGCGCCGCACAGGCCCGGCCCGTCAGTGACAGTCTGCTTGCCTTAGGGGACAACATTAAAACAAAAAAAAAGGGCATTAAAGAGGTAGGGGCAGAAGGGGGCAGGGGCTCAAGCCCCCTTTGAGCCCTATGTGTGCACGTCCCTGCCAAACAGCTCTAATTTTGTTTCATCAGTCCACAGAACACTATCCCAAAACTTTTGGGGTTTGTCCACATGACTTTTGGCATACTGCAGTCGACTCTTCATATTCTTTGGAGACAGCAAGGGGGTGCACCTGGGAGTTCTGGCATGGAGGTCTTCATTACGCAGTGTGCGCCTTATTGTCTGAGCTGAAACTTCAGTACCCGCATCTGACAAATCTTTTTTCAGTTCCTCAGCAGTCACATGTGGACTTTTCTCCACTTTGCGCTTCAGGTAGCTCACAGCAGTCGAAGCCAGCCTCTTCTTTCTGCCACGACCAGGCAGCGTTTCAACAGTGCCCTTTGCCTTGAATTTGCGAATGATGCTTCCTATGGTGTCTCTTGGTATGTTTAACATCTTTGCAATCTTCTTATAGCCATTGCCCTTCCTGTGAAGAGAAATCACCTCTTCTCTTGTCTTCCTGGACCATTCTCTTGACTTCACCATGTCTGTAAACACACCAGTAAATGTCTAGACAGAGCTGAGTATCACAGTAATTTTAAATCTGCCTAATTGGTGCTTATTATGCTTGATTGCTGCTCCTTGACATCCACAGGTGTTTTCAATACCTGATCGAAAACACTTGAATGAACCTCTGTTCTTAAGAGTGGTAGTCTTTAAGGGGTTGCATAATTGTGTCAATGAAGAAATCACAAAAAAAACATTTAATACTTTATTACAAAAACAATTGATGTCATTTTAGTTGCATTTGGTTCTTTAAAAAGTCCTTGTAAGATTTCATTCTGAACACAATTACAAATGTACACTAAATTCCCTAAAACCCTTTACAGCATTGGGGGTTAAATAATTTTGAACACAACTGTAGATTCTGCTGATACATATATGCTACATACATAGTGCTATGATGTCACAAGTTCACAACAATACTGCACCAATCACTAATATGCAGTCAGACCTGTTAAAATTTGAAGTTGCACGTATTGCGCCAAAATATTCACATCATTATTGGTGATTTGCGCAATCGCGAATATATTGGAGCACTCTATCTGCATATAAAGCCATTGTAATGTTCTGCCGTGCCAACCATTTTTTCCAGTCTCATTAAAGTCTCATTGCGCAGTTTTAAAAATGTAGCTATAGTGAGCCACGCCTGTATTGCACGCGCATTACGCGAATATTACATTGCCGATTTTCGCAATCTAGAAAATTTGCGAATTTGTGAATATATGACGAATATTCTACCAAATATTTGCGAAATATCGCGAATTCGAATATTTCCTCTGCTGCTCGTCACTAAGGGTTTGGACTGTATTTAGAGAATCTGGTGTTATGGCAGTGGTCCATGCACGCCACTGCTCCACTTCTCCAGTGGGCATGAACTGGGTTTTGCTCACTCACTCCTTCAGTCCTGGGCTCTGGAGGTTTTGACCCAGTGGTGTGCCTCTCCCTGTACCTGGCGGGCACAGACACCACAGTCATATTGCTTTGTTCATGCAGACTGAGCTCTGTTATCTGGCTTGCCTGTAGGGCACATGTGTTCTCTTTCTCCAACTCTTAAAAGGCCAGCGTTTGCACCCTAATCTTAACCAGCCAATGGCTGGCTACCCTGGGGTACTTAAGACAACTTCCCCTTTGGGATAAACCTATTTCTCTAGAATAAAGGTGCACTAGTTATCTTGTTTTTCTCTCCTGTGTACCATCTTCTGCCTGACCATAGATTTAACCCTTTGCTGCATGACCTGACCACCTCATGATCTCTGTACTCACCCTAAGCTGCCTGCCCAGACTCTATGACTGACATTGGATTGCACAAACTCTACCTCATCTTACCTATACTTGTCCCTGACTACAGTTTTGACTGTGTCTATTGACTCCCATGGCTTTGCAGTCTACTGAACAGAGACTACTACAAGAGATTGAAACCTGTAGTTCCCCTGCAGTAGAGTCCAGATCCATGTATAGGGGTTAAAGGGTTTGGATTTATTTTAAAGAAAATATATTTTGTCATGGAAAGTGAAGCAGCAATAACTTAAAAAAAAAAAAAAAAATGTTCTTTTTTAGGTTTGTTATACTGTTAACGGCAGTATTTACAGAAGCAAAGTATAAAACATAATGGACAAGGCAAGCGATTTGCTGCTGTTTAAGAATACTAGCAGTGACTACTGTATTTATTGTTGTTTTCCATTCCACACTTTCCGTTATGGATGACTGACAACCGAGCAGGGGAGATTGATGAGAAGTTGTAGCAGAAGGTACAGTAGCTGATTACATGAAAAGTGCTGAGGACAACAATGGCCATGTACAGTACTACTTGTGGATGTGGCCTAGCTACTAAAATGATGATGGGAAGAAGGAAGTTTGATTTTCCAACTTGAGGATGTGAGCTGTTTAATGTGTTGAAAGAGAGTCATAGTTCCTACATTGTAACTGTATGGCCACATCTTATTCTTTGCCTGTAGAAACTTGACACTGCAATAGTTTTGTCAATTGGCAATGACGAAAAAATTCCCACATGTAAGATACTCAAACAGAGCCATTACCTACTCACAAAAATCCTGCAATTACCAACCAAGTTTGACCTAGGTTTTGAGCTTACACCAAAAGCATTAGTATCACCACTTGCTCTCAAATTCTCCTTCTTCTTTTCGTGCCAGTCTAAATGCTAACTGTTCTCACAGCACGGTGTCAGGCTCTAACATATGGGAGAGATGAAGAGACTTGTGGCACTCACCCAAACACCTTGCCACCAGCCCTATAGAGATGCCTATACATGTCCGCAATTGCGGGAAAGAATAGGACATGCTCTATATTTTTGCGGAGCCGCTGTCCGGAAGATCGGCGGCGCGCTCCGCAAATGCGGATGCGGAGAGCACAGTGTGTGCTCTCCGCATCCATCAAGTCCCCATTCAAAATTAATGGGTCCGCACCCGTTCGGAACGGGTGCGGACATAGATTGCGGAAGTGTGAATTAGGCCTAATTGAATTTTTTAAACAAACTTTGAGATATTAAGAAGAAAACAATATAGGGTCAGTAACTGTAATGCATGCCAATATGTCATGCCTATTAGTAGTCTGTAATCCACTTAAAAAAAAAAAAATACATTAGATTTTTTATTTATTTTTTTAAAGGCAATTGAGGATAATCCACTACCATATACAGTTGGTAACTGTGACAAAAGCAATGTCAGGTCAGGTACACTAATCTGAAGTGACCAAGTGAATTTATTCAATAAACTTTGAAATACATTTAGGGCGGTTGGACAGAGTCCATTGCAATATATGATTGGTAACAGTGATGCAAACCAATATGTTAGGCCATGTACACTAATCTGAAGTGATCAACTACATTTTTAATAAACTTTTTTTAAACAAAAAAAAGCAAATGGATAGAGTTCGCTACAATATACAGTCAATTATTATGACACATTCCTTTATAACAGAGCTGGTAAACTAATCTGAAGTGATAAACTGAATTGTTTAAATCAACCTTTTTTTTTTTTTTAAGGTCATTTGGACAGGGTCAAATACAATGCACAATCTGTAACTGTGATGCAAACCAATACACCAAGCACCAACAAGAATTTTATTGCAAAAGATTTGTTGTGATAGGGAATTATGTGATGAAAAACATGGCAGATCCTTGCTGGCATGTTATAGCGCTTATGACAGCTGTAGGCCCTCATGATTGGCTGAAGATGACTTCAAGACATTATGAGCAAGCCCACAGGACAGGCTCAGTTGACCCTCCTTCATTTTCTCAACTTCACTGTATTCTGACATGCAAAATGGCAGATGCCATTTTGAGAGATTGGAGAGGAACAAATCCACAAAACTTCAGATTCTCTAGAACCTGAAGGTTTTTGGAAAGTAATACATTTGCTTACAATCGATTTACACATCTTTAAATATAACCATGAGTGATGGGTATTCCACAAAAGTGTGCAAAAAGTCGGTATCTAGCCCATGCCTAATAGACAAATGGGTGTTACCATTCCCTTGACAAGAAGATCTATCCCTAGATAGTGTCCCTAGATAATGTGTACCCAGTTGTCAATGCCTTAAAAAGGAAACCAAAGCATTACAATTTTGACAAATAGTAATAATTTTATTAAATCCAGCAAATTAGAGATGAAATCACACAGGTGGAAAATGTTTCAGTCCTCACAAACCTTGTTCGTGGCATTGACTGTAGACATAGTGTAACAAAAGGGAAGGGGAGGGCTATTAGTTTCCAATTCCTTACCTGTGTTAGGTTAACTAACTGTAAAGTAGGATAGAGCAAACTTCTGCCAGTTTTGTACCCCGTACTACCAACGATAAGGTATGTTAGTAGTGATGAGTGGCAGGGGCAATATTCGAATTTTCAATATTTCACGAATATTCGTTATAATATTCGTCATATATTCGCGAATATTCATATTCGAGATTATTCTATTGATTGCGAAAAATCGGCAATGTAATATTCCCGTAATGTGAATATTCTAAAACACAAATATATAGCACTATAGAATATAGTGCTATATATTAGTTTTTTAGAATATTCATCATTTTGTCCAATTTATTGTGAACAGTCATTGTCCCAAAAGCAACTTAAACAGGGCGGAGTCATGACTTCAGATGTTAAAAAATGACGAATATTCAAAAAAAAACGAATATTCAATATAGTAGAAGAAGTAAAAAGCCAGCAGCACTCCATTATAGTCATAAGCGTAATCGTGGTTTATTCACCCAGTGTCAAATAGCAGCGATGTTTCAACCGCTTGTTGCGGTCTTTCTCAAGCTATGCAGACATGTGTTACAACAGTGGTATAAAAAGGGTTGGCAATTCATCACAGCAAATCATCCAATTATCATAAAAAACATCACATTTCATTATAAACATACATCAGTTAATTGTGTCAGTAGCATTAATACACACGTGTCATAGTATATTAAAAAATAAAGTGGGAGTGCCTGTTGTGAAATACATAGTGCATAGTACTGTACAGTGCATCTGCATACCTAATGATTCATTAAGTGTTTGCATATGTTGTCAATATACTGTGTTGATTAAAAACAATACAAGCCAGTGTTACATTCACTTATCAGCAGTAATGGAACATCAGGGTCCCGAGCGCGCCCCCACTCAGCTTGTGCGCATTCGCGCGGGATCTAGACAGTCTTGCGATATTTAAAGCGCAAGGCAAATTCTACATAGACCTAATCCAAGATGGCCAATATCGAAAATCAGTGCATCTGTATATGTCTGGGCATTCACTATCTGTCAATATTTCTATATTTTATTCAATATAGTGCTATATATTTGTTTTTAGAATATTCATCATTGACAAATATTCTAAAAAACAAATATATAGCAATATATTCTATAGTGCTATATATTAGTTTTTTAGAATATTCGTCATTTTTTTCCATCTGAAGTCATGACTCCTCCCTGCTTAAGTTGCTTTTGTGCTATATATATAGAATATAGTGCTATATATTAGTTTTTTAGAATATTCGTCAATGATGAATATTCTAAAAAACGAATATATAGCACTATATTGAATATTGCTTTTTTTAGAATATTCGTCATTTTTTCACAGCCAAAGTCATGATTCCTCCTTGCTTAAGTTGCTTTTGGGCCAATGAATGTTCACATTAAATTGGAAAAAATGACGATTATTCTAAAAATCGAATATATATATTCGTGTTTTAGAATATTCGCATTATTACATTGCCGATTTATCGCATAAGAGAAAGTAAATTAAATAATAAAGAATATTCTAATATACTAGGTAATAGGTTCAGATGAAAAAAAAATGATTAAAAAAAACACAGAATATTCGTTTTTACAAATATATATCACTATATTAGAAAAATTCGCAAATTCTCGACATACCGATATTTGCGATAAAAATTCACAATTTGAGTATTCAAGCGCAACACTATGTTATAGATACCTGTGTAATGTTAGGACAGACAAGAGCACCATTCCATGCAATGCATATGCGGCAATACATAACAGAAATCTGATCTTCCAGGTTTTTAAGTAATACAGTATTTGCTAACGCATTAACAACAACTGCATCCTTCAGCTCATTCTATTCAATGAGGATCAATTTTGTGACACATATGACAGCTATGACACAGAACATTAGCAATGGTAATGTTGCAAGCAAATATGCTATTTTTTACTACATCCTGAATGATGTGAATGATCTGTTTCCAATTACCAAAAAGTGCTGGCCAGTTACTACCCAGCACTTTTGGGTACAAAAGTGGGTAGAAAGATGCAGATATATATTGCTTTGTTTTTAAGTCATTATTTCCTATATATATATATATATATATATATATATATATATATATATATATATATAAGATAAGAAACTACTTTTATAATGCTGTAAACAAACTGAAGACTATATTATATTGTGTCCTTTGAAACTGCATAAAATTGAAAGCAAAACCTAATTTTATACTATTTGCAATGAAAATAGAGTTCATTTTTAGATTATGCTCAAAGACCTAAATAAGGCTGGGGGTTGTTTATCCCAAATATTAAGGAAGATTGCTCCAAATTTCATCCATAGCAGAATAGTGTGTGGGTGTTATATAAGATAGATAGATAGATAGATAGATAGATAGATAGATAGATAGATACAGATACTTCCTTTCTTACTTTAGCTTGATTTTTATTAAGGACTCCACATTTTAATTAAACAAATTCAATACAATATTACAACATGCTAACGATACCTGTGTAAGGTTGCAATTCACAACAACTCTTGGGTGGCCACACATTGGCATATACAGTATAGCCATTCGATGACAGAGTATTGCTAAATAATGTTTTTTTTTTAAGCTAGTCATCTAACAACATTCCTTCAGGGATATGGTTTGATCAAGAGAAAATGTAAGGAATGGATCTATCGATCTATGTGTAGATAAATCAATAGATACACAATACAGTAGATACCCTGAAATTGCACATCAATGGGGTCATTTATTAAGACCAACATTTTAAATGCTGGTCTTAATACCTCTGTGCTAGAGCTTTATGTGCTTAAGTTATGTAAAGGTGCCGGCCTCTACATAACTTCACATTCACCACCGGCCTAAATCTATGGCAGCTACCTTGATGGAATAGATTTAGATCATTTTCTACGTCTAAAACAGGCATTGAAAATGAGAAATGAGAAAGGCAAGCCCACCATTCCCTGTCCACTCCATGTCCCCTTTTTAGAACTGGTGTACATGTTGTGGAAGGGGAAAAAGTTGCAGATTCCACAAATTCACTTTGTGAATGAGTCTGTGGCAGATACACCCCAAAAATTGTCGTGCATCTATTCATAAAATGGAGCCTTATATAAATATATATTTAAGATGGACTCCTGCAAAAAAAAATTCTCTGACCTGCTACAAAGTTACATGATGTGATCTCTAGTGAATGTAATCTTCTCATCACCGACTGTATTTGTGAGATATTCATTCCCTTCTAATTTTAAGCTGTGTCATGTGACCAACTCTCTGATCTCCAACTGACACAGGACAGGAAGTCAGTTACTTCTCTATTCATTCCTATGAGACTGACAATAAAGCTCCCATAGGAATACATGGAGAAACTGACCTCCTGTCCACACATAAGATGCTGTGTTATTTGAAAAGTGATTGCTGGTCACTAGAGTTGAGCGGACACATGGAAGTTCGGGTTCACCGGGTTCGGCCGAACTTCGTCGCAAAGTTCGAGTTCGTGACTAGAGATGAGCAAACACCTGGATGTTCGGGTTCGAGAGGTTCGGCCGAACTTCCGGAAAATGTCCGGGTTCGTGATCCGAACTCAACCCGAACTTCATCCCGAACCCCATAGAAGTCAATGGGGACCCGAACTTTTGGGCACTAAAAAGGCTGTAAAAGACTCCCGGAAAGGGCTAGAGGGCTGCAAAAGGCAGCAGAATGTAGGTAAATCACGTGCAAACAAATGTAGATAGGGAAATGATGACTTAACATAAAATAAAATAAAATTAACCAATATTAATTGGAGTTAGGTCCCATAGCACAGAATCAGGCTTCAAATCACACACCAATGGAGAAGGTCGCTACTATTATTTCGACCCCAGCATCCAGACAAAGGAGAGAGGTCCCATAGCAGAGAATCTGGCATCATATCAACCACCACAGGAGAAGGCCACTTTCAGTGACTTAGGCCTTAGCACCCAGACAGAGGAGACATGTCAGATAGCACAAGCATTACATTTATACCATCCAGCACAGGAGAAGGCCACTTTAGTTACTTTGACCCTGCACCCAGAAAGAGGAGAGAGGCCCCACAGCACATATTCAGGCATCATATCACCCACCACAGGAGTAGGCCACCATTTAGTTAATTTGACCCCTGCACCCATGTCAGCTGGTACAAGCATCAGTTTTACATCACCCAGCACAAGAGAAGGCCACTTTTAGAGACTTTGACCCTGCACCCAGACGGAGGAGAGAGGTTTTCACAGCAGAGAATCAGGCATTTAGATCACCCACTACAGGAGTAGGCCACCATTTAATGGGACCCTGCAACCATGTCAGATGGCACAAGCATCAGTTTTACATCACCCAGCACAGGAGAAGGCCACTTTGAGAGACTTTGACCCCTGCACCCAGACGGAGGAGAGAGGTTTTCACAGCAGAGAATCAGGCATTTAGATCACCCACCACAGGAGTAGGCCACCATTTAATGGGACCCCGGCAACCATGTCAGATGGCACAAGCATCAGTTTTACATCACCCAGCACAAGAGAAGGCCACTTTGAGAGACTTTGACCCCTGCACCCAGACGGAGGAGAGAGGTTTTCACAGCAGAGAATCAGGCATTTAGATCACCCACCACAGGAGTAGGCCATCATTTAATGGGACCCCGGCAACCATGTCAGATGGCACAAGCATCAGTTTTACATCACCCAGCACAAGAGAAGGCCACTTTTAGAGACTTTGACCCCTGCACCCAGACGGAGGAGAGAGGTTTCACAGCAGAGAATCAGGCATTTAGATCACCCACCACAGGAGTAGGCCACCATTTAATGGGACCCCGGCAACCATGTCAGATGGCACAAGCATCAGTTTCACATCACCCAGCACAAGAGAAGGCCACTTTGAGAGACTTTGACCCCTGCACCCAGACGGAGGAGAGAGGTTTCACAGCAGAGATTCAGGCATTTATATCAGCCAGCACAGGAGAAGGCCGCTTTCAGTGACTTAGGCCTCTGCACCGACACAGAGGAGACATGTCAGATAGCACAAGCATCAGTTTTACATCAACCACCACAGGAGAAGGGCACTTTTAGAGACTTTGACCCCTGCAGCCACACAGAGGAGAGAGGTCCCACAGCAGAGAATCAGGCATCATGTCAACCACCACAGGAGTAGGCCACCTTTTGTTTCTTTGACCCCTGCACCCAGAAAGAGAGAGAGGTCCCACAGCAGAGATTCAGGCATTTATATCAGCCAGCACAGGAGAAGGCCGCTTTCAGTGACTTTGGCCCCCTGCACCCACACAAAGGAGACATGTCAGACAGCACAAGTATAACATTCATATCACCCAGCACAGGAGAAGGACACTTTCATGTACTTTGGCCCGGCACCCAGACAGAGGAAGGTTCATTCAACTCTGGGTTGCACACCAAGATCCTACTTAATTTCAAAAATTGATTTTCAATGAAGAAGTGGCCAGGAGTACAAGACAACATGGTTTAAGGCAGTTATTAAGGACTACTCTGCACAAGGGAGGGTCAGGTCTTGTGGGATCCATGCCTGGTTCATTTTTATAAACGTCAGCTTGTCCACGTTGGCTGCGGACAGGCGGCTGCGTTTGTCAGTAATGGCGCCCCCTGCCGTGCTGAATACACGTTCAGATAAAGCGCTGGCCGCCGGGCAGGCCAGCACCTCAAGGCATAACATGCTAATTCTGGCCACGTGGACAATTTGGAAACCCAGAAGTTGAATGGGGCCGAACCATCCGTCAGTACGTGGAGTTGTGTGCAGGCGTACTGTTCAACCATGTTAGTGAAATGTTGCCTCCTGCTAACACGTTCCGTATCAGGTGGTGGGGCAGTTAGCTGTGGCGTGGAGACAAAACTTTTCCACATTTCTGCCATGCTAACCCTGCCCTCAGAGGAGCTGGCCGTGACACTGCTGCGTGGGCGACCTCTAGCTCCTCCTCTGCCTTGGCCTTCCACCTGTTCCCCTGTGACAGTTGGGAATGCTCTCAGGAGCGCGTCTACCAGTGTGCGCTTGTACTCGCGCATCTTCCTATCACGCTCCAGTGCAGGAAGTAAAGTGGGCACATTGTCTTTGTACCGTGGATCCAGCAGGGTGGCCACCCAGTAGTCAGCACACGTTAAAATGTGGGCAACTCTGCTGTCATTGCGCAGGCACTGCAGCATGTAATCGCTCATGTGTGCCAGGCTCCCCAGAGGTAAGGACAAGCTGTCCTCTGTGGGAGCGTATCGTCATCATCCTCTGTATCCCCCAGCCACGCACCAGGGATGTGCCTGCGCTGTGCTGGGTGCCACCCCGCTGTGAACCTGCTTCATCCTCATCCTCCTCCACCTCCTCCTCATCCTCCTCGTCCTCCAGTAGTGGTCCCTGGCTGGCCACATTTGTACCTGCCCTCTGCTGTTGCAAAAAACCTCCCTCTGAGCCACTTCTAACAGACTGGCCTGAAAGTGCTAAAAACGACCCGTCATCCTCCTCCTCCTCCTCCTGGCCCTGGCCCACCTCCTCTTCCATCATCGCCCTAAGCGTTTTCTCTAGGAGACATAGAATTGGTATCGTCATGCTGATAACAGTGGCATCGCCACTGGCCATGTTGGTGGCGTACTCTAAACAGCGCAACAGGGCACACAGGTCTCGCATGAGGCATTGGTGCTGAGTGGTGCTGTTCCGCAGTGCGACTGACCCGTGCGTGCTGCAGCTGAAACTCCACTATGGCCTGCTGCTGCTCGCACAGTCTCTCCAGCATGTGCAAGGTGGAGTTCCACCGGGTGGGCACGTCGCATATTAGGCGGTGAGCGGGAAGGCCGAAGTTCCGCTGTAGCGCTGACAGGCGAGCAGCGGCAGGATGTGACGCCGGAGCGCGCACAGACGGCCCGCACTTTATGCAGCAGCTCTGACATGTCTGGGTAGTTGTGAATGAACTTTTGCACCACCAAATTCAGCACATGCGCCAGGCAAGGGATGTGCGTCAAACCGGCTAGTCCCAGAGCTGCCACGAGATTTCGCCCATTATCGCACACCACCAGGCCGGGCTTGAGGCCCACCGGCAGCAACCACTGGTCGGTCTGTTGTTCAATACCCCGCCACAACTCCTGCGCGGTGTGGGGCCTGTCCCCCAAACATATGAGTTTCAGAATGGCCTGCTGACGTTTACCCGGGCTGTGCTGAAGTTGGTGGTGAAGGTGTGTGGCTGACTGGATGAGCTGGTGGAAGCAGAGGAGGAGGAGGAGGAAGCCGAGTAGGAGGAGGAGGCTACAGGAGGCAAAGAATGATGCCCTGTGATCCTTGGCGGCGGAAGGACGTGCTCCAAGGAACTCTCCGCCTGGGGCCAGCCGCCACTACATTTACCCAGTGTGCAGTTAGGGAGATATAGCGTCCCTGGCCGTGCTTACTGGTCCACGTATCTGTGGTTAGGTGGACCTTGCCACAAATGGCGTTGCGCAGTGCACACTTGATTTTATCGGACACTTGCATGTGCAGGAAGGCACGGCTGTCTTGGAGAAGTAGTGGCGGCTGGGAACCACATACTGGGGGACAGCCATGGCCATCAGCTGTTTGAAGCTGTCTGTGTCCACCAGCCGGAATGACAGCATTTCAAAGGCCAGTAGTTTAGAAATGCTGGCATTCAGGCCAAGGGCTCGAGGGTGACTAGGTGGGAATTTGCGCTTCCTCTCAAAGGTTTGAGAGATGGAGAGCTGAACGCTGCTGTGTGAAATAGTGGAGACGCTAGGTGACGGTGGCGGTGGTGGTGTCGGTGGCACATCCTCTGTTTGCTGCTCGGCAGGTGGCAACATTCCTCTCGAGGCGGAAGCCGAGGCAGCAGCGGTAGAGGGAGCAGGGGAGCCTGAGCGGGTTCCTTGTTTTTAAGGTGTGTACTCCACTGCAGTTCATGCTTTGCATGTAGATGCCTGATCATGCAGGTGGTGCTCAGGTTAAGAACGTTAATGCCTCGCCTCAGGGTCTGATGGCACAGCGTGCAAACCACTCTGGTCTTGTCGTCAGCACATTGTTTGAAGAAGTGCCATGCCAGGGAACTCCTTGAAGATGCCTTTGGGGTGCTGGGTCCCTGTTGGCGCTGGCCAATAGCAGGCGAACTCTCTGGACGGCGGCTGTTCTGCTTTTGCCCCCTGCTCCCTCTTTGGCTTCGCTGTTGTCTCGGTCTCACCACTGCCTCTTCCTCTGAACTATTTAAGTCAGCGGCACGACCTTCAGTCCATGTGGGGTCTAAGACCTCATCGTCCTCTGCATCGTCTTCCACCCAGTCTTCCTCCTGACCTCCTCCTGTTCAGTCTGCACACTGCAATAAGACGCGGCAGTGGGCACCAGTGTTTCGTCATCATCAGAGACTCGGTCACTCTGCTGTGGTGGTATTCCCATGTCCTCATCATCTGGATACATAAGTGGTTGTGCGTCAGTGCATGGAATGTCTTCCACCGCTGGGAAAGGGCTAGGTGGACGCCCCTGGAAAACCGTGGGAGCAGAGTCTTCAAACAGAATAAGAGACTGCTGCATAACTTGAGGCTCAGACAGTTTCCCTGATATGCATGGGGGTGATGTGACAGACTGATGGGCTTGGTTTTCAGGTGCCACCTGTGCGCTTTCCGCAGAAGACTGGGCGGAAGACAATGTGGTGAACGTGCTGGAAGCACTGTCGGCCACCCAATCGACTAATGCCTGTACCTGCTCAGGCCTTACCATCCTCATAACGGCATTGGGCCCCACCAAATATCGCTGTAAATTCTGCCGGCTACTTGAGGGAGTTGGTTCACTACTTTGTGCGCCTGAGGCGACGGCACGTCCTCTGCCAGCAACAGAGGCTCCACGGACACCACCACGACCGCGTCCTCGTCCCTTAATAGAATGTTTCCTCATTGTTGCGATTCAACTCGCACCACAATAAAATATATTATTTTTAGCCCCAAAATTCCCACACTGGAAGATATAATTCCTTTTTCGGTATTAATTACAAGAAAACTGCTGCAAATTGGACACCAGAATTTTTAAAATGCTAGTTTTGGTACATAGATTCCCACACGGGAGATATAATTCCTTTTACAGGAGTAAAACGTGAGGCCTACTGTTTCTGGTCTAACTAACACCAGATTGATTAAATTGGCCTTTTTTCACCAAAATTACAACACTGGACAATGTAATGCCTTTTCGGTATTAATTCCTTTTACAGGAGTAAAGATGTGAGGCCTACTGTTTCTGGTCTAACTAACACCAGATTGATTAAATTGGCCTTTTTCACCAAAATTACAACACTGGACAATGTAATGCCTTTTGCGGTATTAATTACAAGAAGACTGCTGCTAATTGGACACCAGAATTTTTAAAATGCTAGTTTGTGTACATAAATTCCCACACTGGAAGATATAATTCCTTTTTCGGTATTAATTACAAGAAAACTGCTGCAAATTGGACACCAGAATTTTTAAAATGCTAGTTTTGGTACATAGATTCCCACACGGGAGATATAATTCCTTTTACAGGAGTAAAACGTGAGGCCTACTGTTTCTGGTCTAACTAACACCAGATTGATTAAATTGGCCTTTTTCACCAAAATTACAACACTGGACAATGTAATGCCTTTTGCGGTATTAATTACAAGAAGACTGCTGCTAATTGGACACCAGAATTTTTAAAATGCTAGTTTGTGTACATAAATTCCCACACTGGAAGATATAATTCCTTTTTCCGGTATTAATTACAAGAAAACTGCTGCAAATTGGACACCAGAATTTTTAATATGCTAGTTTTGGTACATAGATTCCCACACGGGAGATATAATTCCTTTTACAGGAGTAAAAACGTGAGGCCTACTGTTTCTGGTCTAACTAACACCAGATTGATTAAATTGGCCTTTTTTCACCAAAATTACAACACTGGACAATGTAATGCCTTTTGCGGTATTAATTCCTTTTACAGGAGTAAAAACGTGAGGCCTACTGTTTCTGGTCTAACTAACACCAGATTGATTAAATTGGCCTTTTTTCACCAAAATTACAACACTGGACAATGTAATGCCTTTTTGCGGTATTAATTACAAGAAGACTGCTGCTAATTGGACACCAGAATTTTTAAAATGCTAGTTTGTGTACATAAATTCCCACACTGGAAGATATAATTCCTTTTTCCGGTATTAATTACAAGAAAACTGCTGCAAATTGGACACCAGAATTTTTAATATGCTAGTTTTGGTACATAGTTTCCCACACGGGAGATATAATTCCTTTTACAGGAGTAAAAACGTGAGGCCTACTGTTTCTGGTCTAACAAACACCAGATTGATTAAATTGGCCTTTTTTCACCAAAATTACAACACTGGACAATGTAATGCCTTTTTGCGGTATTAATTACAAGAAGACTGCTGCTAATTGGACACCAGAATTTTTAAAATGCTAGTTTGTGTACATAAATTCCCACACTGGAAGATATAATTCCTTTTCCGGTATTAATTACAAGAAAACTGCTGCAAATTGGACACCAGAATTTTTAATATGCTAGTTTTGGTACATAGTTTCCCACACGGGGAGATATAATTCCTTTTACAGGAGTAAAAACGTGAGGCCTACTGTTTCTGGTCTAACAAACACCAGATTGATTAAATTGGCCTTTTTTCACCAAAATTACAACACTGGACAATGTAATGCCTTTTGCAGTATTAATTACAAGAAGACTGCTGCTAATTGGACACCAGAATTTTTAAAATGCTAGTTTGTGTACATAAATTCCCACACTGGAAGATATAATTCCTTTTCCGGTATTAATTACAAGAAAACTGCTGCAAATTGGACACCAGAATTTTTAAAATGCTAGTTTTGGTACATAGATTCCCACACGGGAGATATAATTCCTTTTACAGGAGTAAAAACGTGAGGCCTACTGTTTCTGGTGTAACTAACACCAGATTGATTAAATTGGCCTTTTTTCACCAAAATTACAACACTGGACGATATAATGCCTTTTGCGGTATTAATTACAAGAGGACTGCTGGTATTTCAGAACACCGGAATTTTTAAAATGCTAGTTTTGCTAGATAAATTTCCCACACTGGGAGAAATATTGCCTAAGCCTTTTACAGTATTAATTACAACAGGAGTGCTTCTTCTGGTCTAACACCAGAATAATTTTATTATTACGGTGAAAGCTTTTTCTAATTTATATTTCTGGCACATAAAAAAATAATAATTTCTGGCTGACAGTATTGGACTTGGCTGTAGTGGCACTGGCTAGCCTAGCTGGAACAGCACATTCATGGGATTTGCTATCCAAGTGGGTTACTTTCAGTTTCACCACTGATATATTAAATATCTTTGCAGTTAGTATGGGTGACACAAGCACAGCCAAACCCCTGATGTAGTATATCTATGAAAAATCGACTATTACATGAGATTAATGGACGTTGTGGCAGCTTTGCTGTAGCACCACAAGTCCCAAAATGGCCGCCGCCTATCAGCCCAGTAACATGTGCCAGAAAACGGTCTGCCCAGCCAGAAAAAAATAGACTTTGACTGAGCAGCTGAATCGCTGTTGTTCTGATTCACAGGTGTAGATTTTTCACTTCTTTGGAGCTTTGGTTTAGACTCTGTGGCAGCTTGTGCTGGCGCACCACAAGTCCCAAAATGGCCACCGCCGGTCAGCCCAGTTACATGTGCCAGTAAAAATCGCTCTGGCCAGTCTCAACAAAATAGTGACTTTCAGTGAACAGCTCAGCTGAGTTGTTCTGATGCACAGGTGTAGAAAGGTAGATCATTCAATCACTTCTTTATCCCTGCCTATCTCGCCCTCACAGAAGCTGCATCCTCTCCCTACACTAGTCAGAGCGGTGTGACGTGCGGCGCTACGTGACTCCAGCTTAAATAGAGGCTGGGTCACATGCTGCACTTGGCCAATCACAGCCATGCCATTAGTAGGCATGGCTGTGATGGGCTCTTAGGGCAAGAAGTAAAACGCTAGCTGATTGGCTGCTGTGCAGCCCTTCAGAAAGCGGGAAGTAATAGACGAACACCGGACCCGAACCCGAACTTTTTTGAAAATGTCCGGGTTCGGGTCCGTGTCACGGACACCCCAAAATTCGGTACGGACCCGAACGATTTTCGAACTTTTCGCTCAACACTATTCGTGACCCGAACTTGACCCTGAACCTCATTGAAGTGCAAAAGGCAGCAAAATGTGGGTAAGAGCATGACAAGTGCCCTGCAAACAAATGTAGATAGGGAAATGACTTAAAACAAAATAAATTAAAATAAAAAATTATAATCTTGAACTAGGAGGAGGAGATCCATATGGAGTAGGAGGTTGAAGAGGCGGTGGACGTTGTGGCTTTTGTGGATGCTGTGGTGTAGGTGGAAGTAGCGGTGGAGGAGGAGGTAGCTAACACTTTTTATTTTTTTATTTTATTTGGGTAGACCACAAAACATTGTGGAATATATAAAATTAAACAAAGAGAAAGAGTGCTGGAGTATAACAATGGCTGTGTGAGGCTGGTATACATGTCTATTCTGCACAAGGTACGGACAAGTCCTGTGGGATCCATGCCTGGTTCAATTTAATTAACATGAGCTTGTCCACATTGCCTGTCGACAGGTGGCTGCACTTGTCTGTGATACCGCCCTCTGCCGTGCTAAATACACATTCAGATAATTCACTGGCTGCAAGGCAGGCCAGTACTTCCAAGGCGTAAATGGCAAGCTCAGGCCATGTGCCCAATTTGGAGATCCAGAAGTTGAATGGGGCAGACTAATCAGTCAGTACTTATAGGCGTGTGCACACATACTGCTCCACCATGTTGTTGAAATGCTTTGAGTTTGCATATCAGCTGGTAGTGCTGGTTGTTGTTGCGTGGTGACAAAGCTTTTCCACATTTCGACCATGCTAACCCTGCCTTCTAAGGTGCTGGCGGTACCCCGGCTTTTCCTCCTCCTCTGCTTTCGCCTTGTGCTATGATTGAGTCCCCGCTGTCAGGTGGGAATGCTATCAGCAGCGTACGCTGGTAGTCACGCATCTTCCGATCACGCTCCAGTAAGGGAATTAAAGAAGGCACGTTGTCCTTGTAACTGGGATCAAGCAGGGTGACTACCCAGTAATCAACACAAGTTAGAATGTGGGCAACTCTCTCGTCTTTGTCCTCGGTATACCTCCAGCCGCGCTGCAGTGATGGCCCTGAGCTGCTTTGGGTGCCACCCTGCTGTGCACTTGGTTCCTCCTCATCCTCCCCCTCATTCTTCAGAACTGTGCTCTGGCTTTACAATTGTGTACCTGGCCTCTGTTGGTGCAGGAACCCACCCTCTGAGCCACTTGTGAATGACTGGCCTGATAACCGTGGAAAGGATCCTTCTTCCTCCTCCTCCTTCTCCTGTGCCACATCCTCTTCCATCATCGCCCAAAGCGTTTTTTCAAGGAGTCATAGAAGTGGGATAGTAACACTGGGAACGGCATCATCGGCACTGGCCATATTGGTGCTGTTAGGTAGATATAATGTCCCTGCCCATGCTTACTGGTTGACGTATCGGTAGTTATGTGGACCTTGCTATAGTAGGCATTTTGCAGTGCACACATGATTTTGTCCCCCACTTGTTTGTGCAATTAAGGGATGGTTCACCTGGGAAAGTAGTGGCGGCTGGGAACGACGTACTGTGGGACAGCCAACGCCATAAGTGCAGGGGGCGTGGCTCAGTACTGGATCACCTCTTATCCAATCCAGTGCTGAGCCACGCCCCCTGCACTGATCACATGACTGTGACATCACCCAAGGTCCTTAGTGTTGTCCAAGGTTCGGGTTCATTAAAGCATCCCCTTATGGATTCCAAATGCCGTTATGGTCCGTGGTAGCGGAATCCATAACGGGATGCTTCGATAAACCGAACCTGAACTTTGGACGCCGAACTTAAAATACAAGTCAACACTACTCTTTAGGAATCGCCGAACACTGAACCCGAACTTTTAGAGGAAATGTTCGGGTTCGGGTGCCAAAAACCCTAATGTTCGGTACGAACCCGAACTTTACAATTCGGGTTTGCTCAACCTTACTGGTCTCATGACAGAAGCAGAAGGGAGGGGATAACTCATGAATATACTGTAGATACTGGTAAGATTACCTTCATTACAGATTACATCATGTATCTTTCTAGATGGTCAGAAAATAATATTTGGGATGAGTGAATCGATTCTGAGCGAAGCAGATAAGTTACGAATTTCACAAAAATTTGTCTGAAGCTTTTCCGATTCGTTTTCGACTAATCACATAAAACGGAGTGCAACATAATTTCACTGTCCAAGTTGGAGGGCAAAACCATGAGAGAGGAAGAAGAAATATGGTCATATGACACTGGGAGACAGTGGAAGAGGGACAGCAGCAAACGCATTTCACATCAGTAACTCAAATTATAACAGTTTTACTGAAGGCAACTGCATCACACAGTCTAGTGCAAAGTAGTAGTACCTCACAGCTCTTGTAGTAAAAGTAGTTGTGGGTCACAGCTCTCCTTGGCTCATGAAAAGCACAACATTATTAATGAGGACAAAGAGAATGAGAATGTGGACTGGATGGCTCACTCCCCCTCTCATTCACAACAGGTCTCAGTCACAGCTGGATGATGTAGAGGCCACTTCTAAGGCCTCTTTCACACGAGCGTGTCCGGATTAGGTCTGGATGTGTTGCGGATGCGTTCAGTGAAAACTGTGCGATTCCACAGGCAAAGCCATTCAGTTTTGCCTGCGATTGCGTTTTGATGCATTTTTCACGCGCGTGATAAAAAACTAAGGCTGGGTTCACACGAGCGTGTCCGGATTAGGTCCGGATGCGTTGCAGATGCGTTCAGTGAAAACTGTGCGATTTCACAGGCAAAGCCATTCAGTTTTGCCTGCGATTGCGTTCAGTTGTTCAGTTTTTTCCGCGCGGGTGCAATGCGTTTTGACACGTTTTTCACGCGCGTGATAAAAAACTGAAGTTTTACAAACAACATCTCCTAGGAACCATCAGTGAAATACGCAACGCACCCGCACTTGCTTGCGGATGCAATGCCTTTTTCATGCAGCCCCATTCATTTCTATGGGTCTAGGGCTGCATGAAAAACGCAGAATATAGAACATGCTACGATTTTCACACAACGCACAAGTGATGCGTGAAAAAAACGCTCATGTACACAGACCCATTGAAATGAATGGGTCAGCTTGTCATTGCCTCTGGCCAGCCTGGGACACATCAGCGACTATATGTTGCAGTGCCTGCGCAACGACTGTCGAGTTGCCCACATTCTAACTTGTACTGATTACTGGGTAGTCACCCTGCTTGATCCCAGTTACATGGACAACGTGCCATCCATTGTTTGGAAGATGGACAGCTGAACACTGCCATGGGACATTGTGGTGCTGCTTGTTGAAGGTGACGGACTTGATGTTATTGCTGAAACATCCTCTGTTTGCAGGGTGGCCGGTGCCACTGTCAATCCAGAGGTGGAGGAAGAGGCAGAGACAGCAGCAGAAGAGGGAACAGGAGGAGCCTGAGACCTTTCTTTGTGTTTGAGGTGTTTACTCCACTGCAGCTCAGGTTTAGAACGTTTATGCCTTGCTTCAGGCTCTGATTGCACAGCATGCAAAAAGTCGTGTCTTGTCGTCTGCACATTGTCTGAAGAACTGCCATGTCAGGGAACTCCTTGGTGCTGGCTTTGTTGTGCTCGGTCCCTGGGTGCGGTGGGCAGTAGCAAGCATACTGTCTAGGGAAAGGCCGCTCTGCTTTTGCACCCTGCTTCCTCTTTTGCTGTGCTGGTGGCTCTGTGCAACCACCGCCTCTCCCTCCGAACTGCACAGATCACTCGCGTGACCTTGATTCAATGTAAGGTCTAGGATCTCATCGTCTTCCACATGATCTTCACCCTTCCCTCCTTGTCGGTTTGCACACTGAGAAAGGCCATGCCCTCATCCTCATACATAAGTGGTTGGGCATTGGTGCACTCAACCTCCTCCACTCCTGTGGCAGGGCTAGGTGGATGGCCCTGGGAAGTCCTGCCAGCAGACTTATCAAAAATCTTAAGAGACTTCTGCATGACTTAGGGCTCAGACTGCTTGGCTGATTTGCAAGGGGTGAGGTGCTAGATAGATTCAAATGGCCTGCAGGTTCCAACTCTGAGCTTTCAGAAGTGGACCGGGTGGGAGACAATGTAAAGGTACTGGAGTCACTGTCAGCCACCCAATCTACTAGCAACTGTGCTTGTTTGAGCCTCACCATTCGTGAGTGGCATTCGGGCCTACTAAATAACGCTGAAGGCTCTGTCGCCTACGCACACCTGAGGAAGGTGTTTCATTTGGGCGTGTAGCTGGCATAGATCGACCAAGTCTTCTTCCTGCAACAGGAGCTCCGCCAACATCAGCAGCACCGCGACCAGGGCCACGTCCCTTATTTGACGTTCTCCTCATTATTTGCGTTCACCCACCAAACTAACAGATGTTTTATCTCAGGTGACAATTTAACTGCCAATAGTCAACAATTAAGTTCACTAACAGTAAGGCAGTGCCGGTGTCATGAATAGAATACATTTCTTTATATCACACAACAGTTTAAGGGAGCAATTCAATACAATTACTTTACTATCACAAAAAAATCTGAATTTTCCAACCAACAATGCAACAGTCAAAGTTAAGGGTTTAATTGGACTGGCAGGAATGCAGCGTCGGATCCAAATGTGCTAACTAGCTCAAAAACAGTGTTTTTTGCACACAACTATGTAAATGGAGTATGCAACGGTGTTATTGGAATATCAGAAATGCAGTGTAGGATCCTAATGTGATATCTAGCACAAAAACAGCGTTTTTTGCAAACAATAAAAATGTAGTATGTTATGGTTTTATTGGAATATCAGAAATGCAGCGTAGGATCCTAATGTGCTATCTAGCACAAAAACTGTTTTTTTTTATAACAGCAATGTAACTGCAGTATTTAACGGTTTTATTGGAATGTCAGAAATGGAGTATAGGAATCAAATTTACTATCTAGCACAATTTTTATTTTATTTTTTAGCACCAATGTAAATGCAGTATGTTACGGTTTTATTGGATTGTCAGAAATGCAGCGTAGCACGCAAATTTGCTATCTTGCACAAAAAAGGTGCTTTTTTTTTTATAGCTGCCAGCAATGTAACTGCAGTATGTAACAGTTTAATTGGACTGTCAGATATGCAGTGCCTGTGGCAGACAGATAAAAAAATTGCTTTAGGTCACAAAAATATGTGACAGACTAATGTAATTAAAAAATTTTCACTACCAGGTATGCACTGCAGGCTGCAAAGGTACTTGACCGGCCAAAAAAGGGAATATGTCTTCCACTGAGCTATGAGAAGAGCAGAGTGACGTGCGGCGCTACGTGACTCCAGCCTATATAGAGCCTGGGTCACATGCTGCACTTGGCCAATCACAACCATGCCATTAGTAGGCATGGCTGTGATGGCTTCTAAGGGCAGACTAGTGAAACACTTGTTGATTGGCTGCCCTGCAGCCTTTCAAAAAGCACCAAGAAATCGCCGAACACCGAACTTTTAGAGGAAATGTTCGGGTTTGGGTGCCAAAAACCCTAATGTGACTGGATGGCTCACTGTCCCTCTCAGTCACAGCAGGATGATGTAGAGGCCACTTTTAAGGCCTCTTTCACACGAGCGTGTCCGGATTAGGTCCGGATGTGTTGCGGATGCGTTAGATGAAAACTGTGCGATTTCACAGGCAAAGCCATTCAGTTTTGCCTGCGATTGCGTTCAGTTGTTCAGTTTTTTCGGGTGCAATGTGTTTTGATGTGTTTTTCACGCGCGTGATAAAAAACGCTTTTACAAACAACATCTCCTAGCAACCATCTGTGAAAAACGCAATGCACCCGCACTTGCTTGCGGATGCAATGCATTTTTCACGCAGCCCCATTCACTTCTATGGAGGCTAGGGCTGCGTGAAAAATTTTCACGCAACGCACAAGTGATACGTGAAAAAAAACGCTAATGTACACAGACCCATTGAAATGAATGGGTCAGAATTCAGTGCGGTTGCAATGTGTTCACATCACGCATTGCACCCGCACGGAAAACTCGCTCGTGTGAAAGGGGCCTAAGTCTCACACCGTGCTTTGTAGTCAGGGGTAACAGCATTACTCCTACTCCTCCTATTTCCTACTCCAGAGAAGCATTTTAGTTGCCTCCTCACTGTCATCACTGCCCCCTCCTTGTGGGGCTCCTTTTTTTTTTTTTAGTAAGAAGAGGCAACAAAACCCCACCAAGCACAACAGGAAATAATCAAGAGAGTCTCCCTGTTTATGGGTTGTGTGAGAACAGTTACTGTTTGGGATGCCATGAGAAAGGGGTTCAGGGGCATAGCTGTAGTGGCGGTAATAGTCGCAGCTATAGTCCTGGTGGCAGTGGTAGGGGCAGTGGTAGCGACAGTGGCACTCGGGCAAATACAGAGTAGGGAATTAAGAGGGGGCCAATGATGACATATTCATCTATCTCACGTGCGTGCAAAACGCGTTACAACAGTTTGCACCCACGCGGGAAAAACGCGCATATTCCCGCAACGCACCCGCCTCTTATCCGGGCGTCAAACATGACGCCCTTGTGAAAGAGGCCTAAAGCAGTGGGTGATCAAACACAGACATAGGCACTAGGACTATATCGCAGCACATGCAGCAACATCACTAGGTGCAATGGGAAAATAGAAGTTGCCAACAGCTAGTGTAATAAGTGTGTCCTACTTGTCTGCATACATGTGCAGTAGTGATGAGCGTGAATATTCGAATCGTGAATATTAATCGTATTCGCGAATATTCTAGATGTTTTTTCATCTGAACCCATGATCCCTCCCTGTTTCTTGCTTGTGGGCCAATGAGAAGGCTGCAATGTCTTTCTCTGAGCTTAGCAACATTCCTAGCAACCAATAGGAAAGTTGCCAATGCCTACCCCTTTACTATATAAGAACCTCCCCAGCAGCCATTTTCTGCAGGTTTTTTTTCAGTTCTGAGAGACAGCAGTGTCATTGCTGTGCTTTAGGCCCCTTTCACACGAGCGAGTTTTCCGCACGGGTGCAATATGTGACGTGAACGCATTGCACCCGCACTGAATCCTGACCCATTCATTTCAATGGGTCTGTGTACATAAGAGTTTTTTTTCACGCATCACTTCAGCGTTGCATGACAATTGCAGCATGTTCTATATTCTGCATTTCTCACACAGCTCTGGCCCCATAGAAGTTAATGGGGCTGCGTGAAAAACGCATTGCATCCGCAAGCAAGTGCAGGTGCGTTTCGTTTTTCACAGATGGTTGCTAGGAGATGTTGTTTGTAAACCTTCAGTTTATCACGCGCGTGAAAAACGCATGAAAACGCATTGCACCCGAGTGGAAAAAACTGAACAACTGAACGCAATCGCTGGCAAAACTGAATGGCTTTGCCTGTGAAATCGCACAGTTTTCATTGAACGCATTCGCAACGCATCCGTACCTAATCCGGACACGCTCATGTGAAAGAGGCCTTACTGTGTCACATTACATTAAATAGTTAGTTAATATATATATTACAGATAGTCAGTGTAGGTTAGATTGTGATATAGTGTAACTGATTCTGCTGTCCATACATATATGCTGCATACATAGTGCTATGATGTAACAAGTTCACAGCAATACTTAGTGCACCAATCACTAATATGTAGTCAGACCTGCTAAAATGTGAGGTTGCACGTATTGTGCAAAAATATGCACATCATAAATTGCCGATTTGCGCAATAGCGAATATATCGGAGCACTCTATCTGCATATAAATCTATTGTAATGTTCTGCCATGCCAACCATTTTCTCCAGTCTCAGGAAACTTCTAGCAGCTTTAAAAATGTAGCAATAGTGACCCACGCCTGTATTGCGCGTGCAATACGCGCATATTACATTGCCGATTTTCGCAATCAAGAAAATAATAGCGAATTCGCAAACTTATGGCGAATATTCGCCAAAAATATTTGCGAAATATCGCAAATTTTAATATTGCCCCAATCCCCAAGCGCTCATCACTAATGTGACGTACAATATCTTTGATTCTCCCACACTTAGCCTACTCCTTCACCTTCTACTATGCTCCATCAACAGCCATTGATAACAGAATTAGTGATGAGCGGGAGGTGCCATATTCGATTTCGCGATATTTCGCGAATATTCGATTGAATATTCGTCATATATTCGTCGAAATCGAATATTCGTCATGATTTTATATATTGCGAATTTTACGCGAATATATATTCGCGTCGCGAATGAAACTTAGATCTGAGTTCCTAATGGTTAACTTGTATTACTAGAATTGACAAAGATAACGAATATCACACGAATATAGCACTATATTGTCAATCTTAGTTATATTCTAGCAATACAACCATTAGGAACTTAGCTCTAAGATCAATTCGCAATGCGAGTATATATTCGCCTCGCGAATGAAACTTAGAGCTGACCGAGTTCCTCATGGTTGTATTGCTGGAATATAACGAAGATTGAGAATATAGTGCTATATTCGTGAATTCGAGATATTCTCAACCTTCGTTCTATTCTAGCAATACATACAACCATTAGGAACCCAGCTCTAAGTTTCATTCACAATGCGATTAATATAACCTGTATTAATCGCATTGCGATTACAACTTAGATCTGAGTTCCTAATGGTTGTATTGCTAGAATATAACGAAGATTGAGAATATAGCGCTATATTCGTGAATTCGAGATATTCTCAATCTTCGTTCTATTCTAGCAATACATCCATTAGGAACTCAGCTCTAAGTTTTATTCGCAAGGCGAACATATACTCACATTGCGAATTGATCTTAGAGCTAAGTTCCTAATGGATGTATTGCTAGAATAGAACGAAGATTGAGAATATCTCGAATTCACGAATATAGCACTATATTCTCAATCTTCGTTATATTCTAGCAATACCACTATTAGGAACTCAGCTAGCTCTAAGTTTCGTTCGCGAGGCTGAACATATACTCGCGTGCGTAATTGATCTTAGAGCTAAGTTCCTAATGGTTGTATTGCTAGAATAGAATGAATATTGCAATGCGAATAATTCAGGTTATATTAATCGCATTGCGATTACAACTTAGTCAAATTTGTGAGATCGTGATTCTCACATCCGACAGTACATTTTAGCATGGAGGCGTTCCCATGCACATGGGAAGTCAGCAGAAGCGGCAACGGGCAATGACTGAAGTGGGCAGGGAGCCAGGAATCCTCCGGACAGGTAAGAACAGCTTTTGGGAAGTGGGAGCTGGGAAGACAACCAGAGAGCAACAAGAATTAACAACTAAAAAAAAAAAAAAAAAAAAACGAATATTCGAAATTGCGAATATATAGCGATATATTCGCAATATTCGCGAATTGTCGAAGTTGCGATATTCGCGATAAAAATTCGAAATTCGAATATTCGCGCTCAACACTAAACAGAATGTGTGACCTGGAAACAACTTCACAAGTCTGGAAGATACCTAGCCAGCATTATTTCTCAAAAAAAGCCGTCCCTGCCTTGTACGCTCACATAGCCGATCCTTGCAATTCTCCCTGTGCAGCAAGGTGTACACCACAGTGGACACCTGAAGCAACTGTTAGAGGCAGGGACAATACATGTCTTTTGAGGCCCACTGAGTCAATGTTTTTTGTGGCAGGACAGCACCCCAACAAAAAGGCCAGGGCCTGCTAACAACTCAACGTTTGTTTTGTCTGGTTCCCACACCAGCTGCTTTTCTGCCTCTTCTAATTTCTCCTCCATGGAGATCCTTAGATCCTTAGTCGCTCCCACTCCCCATCCCTCCTATTATACGTGTAAAGTTAAGCGTTGCCATTTAGAGCTAATCAGCCGGGGCGAGAGTAGTCACACAGCTGATCACTTAATAAAGCGCATCAAGCAATGAACATTGCACTGGCTGTCTCCCAGCCAACTCGAACTGGGCAAAGTGGTTAGCAATAGGGATGAGCGGACCTATGGATGTTCTGGTTCAGTCGAACTTCAGGTCAAAGTTAGGGTTTGGGACCCGAAC
Organism: Bufotes viridis; assembly: GCA_033119425.1. Lineage (NCBI taxonomy): Eukaryota > Metazoa > Chordata > Amphibia > Anura > Bufonidae > Bufotes > Bufotes viridis. Next base: position 152,062,362 of record CM065589.1, on the reverse strand, counting down.
TTGACCCGAACCTGAACCCCATTGAAGTCAATGGGGAACTGAACTTTGGTGCACGAAAATGGCTGTAAAATAGTCGTAGTAAGGGCCAGAGGGCTGCAAAAGGAAGCATAATGTGGATAAGAGTAGGAAAGTTGCCCTGCAAACAAATGTAGATAGGGAAATGACTTAAAATGACTTAGAATAGAAAAAAATAATAATCTTCAACTAGGAGGCAGAGGTTGAAGTGGAGTAGAGGGTTGAGGAGGCGGTGGATGTGGTAGTGTAGGTGGAAGCGGCGGTGGAGGAGTTAGCCAAAACTTTATTTTATTTTTTTATTTCTTTCCTTTATTATTTTTTTTTTTTTTTTTTTAATAAATTTGGGAAGACCCCAAAAAATTTGGAAATAGAAAAGAGAATGCAAAGAGAAAGTGAGTTGGAGTATAACAATGGCTGGGTGCTGCCGGTATACTTGTCTACTCAGCACAAGGTATGGACAAGTTCAGTGGGATCTATGCCTGGTTCATTTTAATGAATGTGAGCTTGTCCACATTGGCTGTGGACAGGCAGCTGTGCTTGTCTGTGATTACCTTCCCTGCCATGCTAAACACACATTCGGACAATACACTTGCTGCAGGGCAGGCCAGCACCTCCAAGGCGTAAAGGGCAAGTTCAGGCCATGTGCCGAATTTGGAGACCCAGAAGTTGAATGGGGCAGACCCATCAGTCAGTACGTGTAGGCATGTGCACAAGTACTGTTCCACCATGTTGCTGAAATGCTGCCTCCTGTTAAGACGTTCAATATCAGCTGGTGGTGCTGTTTTTTGTGGCGTGCTGACAAAGCTTTTCCACAATTCGGCCATGCACTGCATTTAACCAATATGCAGTTAGGGAGATATAAAATCCCTACCCTTGCTTACTGGTCCATATATAGGTAGTTATGTCGACCTTGCCACAGATGGAGTTGCGCAGTGCACACCTGATTTTGTCCGCCACTTGGTTGTGCTGGGCAGGGATGGCTCGCCTGGAAAAGTAGTGGAGACTGGGAACCACTTACTGTGAGACAGCCACCACAATAAGGTATTTAAAAGTCTCTGTCCCCACCAGACGGAATGGTAGCATTTCAAAGGCCAGGAATTTTGAAATGCTGGCATTAAGGGCCAGGGATCGCGGGTGAGTAGGGGTTTACTTCCTCTTTCTCTCCAGTGTTTGGGGGATGGACAGCTGAACGCTTCCATGGGACATGCTTCCACATCCTCTGTCTGCAGGGTGGCAGTAGCCACTGTCACTCCAGAAGGGGAGGAAGAGGCCGAGACTGCAGCAGGAGGAGCCTGAGATCATTCGTAGTTTTTGAGGTATTTACTCCACTGCAGGTCATGCTTTGCATTTAGATGCCTGGTCATGCAGGCAGTACTCAGGTTTAGAACATTTATGCCTCACTTTAGGCTCTGATTGCACAGCGTGCAAACCACTTGGGTCTTGTCGTCAGCACATTGTCTGAAGAACTGCCACGCAAGGGATTTCCTTTGAGCTTGCTTTGGTGTGCTCAGTCCCTGGGTGTGGTGGGCAGTAGCAGGCATACTGGCTAGGGGATGGCCACTCTGCTTTTGCACCCTGCTGTCTCTTTTGCTGTGGTGCTGGCGTTGTGTGACCACCACCTCTTGCTCCGAACTGCACACGTTACTCGCATAACCTTGATTCCATGTGGGTAGAGATGTCCCGAACTATTCACAATGTTCGGTCTGCCCCCTATACATCATCATTGAGCAAACTTTGACCCTGTACCTCACAGTCAGCAGACACATTCCAGCCAATCAGCAGCATACCCTCCCTCCCAGACCCTCCCATCTCCTGGACAGCATCCATTTTAGATTAATTCGGAAGCTGCAGTCTTAGTGAGAGGAGGGACAGTGTAGCTGCTGCTGATTTAATAGGGAAATCGATAGCTAGGCTAGTGTATTCAGTGTCCACTCCAGTCCTGAAAGACTCATCTGATCTCTGCTGTAAGGACAGCGTCCTGATAGCACCCCAAAAAGCCCTTTTTAGGGCTGCTACATTAGTCTGCTTTTATTTATTTTTTTCTCCATATATACAGGGTGGGCCATTTATATGGATACACCTTAATAAAATGGGAATGGTTAGTTATATTAACTTCCTGTTTGTGGCACATTAGTATATGTTAGGGGGGAAACTTTTCAAGATGGGTGGTGACCATTTTGAAGTCGGCCACTTTGAATCCAACTTTTGTTTTTTCAATAGGAAGAGGGTCATGTGACACATCATACTTATTGGGAATTTCACAAGAAAAACAATGCTGTGCTTGGTTTTAACATAACTTTATTCTTTCATGAGTTATTTACAAGTTTCTCTTTGTTTACAGCCATTGACATGTCGCCAAGGTTAACACATGAGGAGCGGATAGAAATTGTGTTGATGTCTGGTGAATGCAATAACCGGGTCATTGCAGCAGATTTCAATGCAAGACACCCTACGAGACCATCCATCTCCCATGCTACAGTTAGCAAACTGCTTGCTAAGTTTCGTGAAACTGGTTCAGTGTTGGATTTGCCAAAATGTGAACGCATGAAATCTGTCACTAATGAAGAAACATCAGTGGCTGTCCTAGTTTCATTCAGCAAGAGCCCACAGCGTAGCACTCGCCGCATGTCACTGGAGAGTGGCATTAGTCGAACAGCCCTTCGGCGGATATTAGCTACTCACAAACTTCACCCTTACAAACTCGAGGTACTGCAGCATCTCAATGAGGATCACCCAGATCGGCGCACTGAATTTGCAGAATGGGCAAAACAAAAATTGGAACAGGACCCTCAGTTTACGCAGAAGATTTTGTTCAGTGATGAGGCAAACTTTTATGTGAATGGTGAATTTAACAAACAAAACCACCGCTAAATTGTCTGACACTAACCCACATTGGATAGATCCCTCCAAGACTGTTGGAACAAAAAAATTGATGGTATGGTGTGGTATATGGGGTACAAAGATAGTGGGGCCATTTTTCATCAATGGAAACCTCAAGGCCGAGATATGCGAAATTGCTACATGATGATGTGTTTCCCTCTTTATGCACTGAAGCTGGCTCGCTCCTTGAGTTTTTTCAGCACGATGGTGCACCACCACATTATGGGTGTCAGGTCCGAGCATTCCTAGATGAACAGTTTTCTGGAAAGTGGATTGGTCGTCGTGGGCCAGTTGAATGGCCCCCAAGGTCTCCCGATCTGACCCCTTAGACTTTTATCTTTGCGGTCATCTGAAGGCAATTGTCTATGCTGTGAAGATACGAGATGTGCAGCACCTGAAACAACGGATATTGGAAGCCTGTGCTAGCATTTCTCCTGCAGTGTTGCTATCAGTGTGTGAAGAGTGGGAGAAGAGGGTTGCATTGACAATCCAACACAATAGGCAGCACATTGAACACATTTTATAAGTGGTCAGAAACTTAACTCATGTAAGAATAAAGTTACGTTAAAACCAAGCACACCGTTGTTTTTCTTGTTGTGAAATTCCCAATAAGTTTGATGTGTCACATGACCCTCTTCCTATTGAAAAAACAAAAGTTGGATTTAAAATGGCCGACTTCAAAATGGCCGCCATAGTCACCACCCATCTTGAAAAGTTTCCCTCCTCACATATACTAATGTGCCACAAACAGGAAGTTAATATCACTAACCATTCACATTTTATTAAGGTGTATCCATATAAATGGACCACCTGTATATTGCAGTTACCTGGCCTGCCCGTGTGTGAGGAGCTGCAGGCCCACAGACTGTAGTGTGCCCACTGCCAGTGCCCACCACTCATACGGTGTGGCACAGGACTTTGCATCAAAAAAAGGCATTTCATTTTTACCCTTTAATCTAAGGTTAGTTGTCTGCCAGTGCGTGTCAGGCCCACTTCCACTGACTGTAGTGTGCCCACTGCCAGTGCCCACCACTCATACCGGGTGGCACAGTAGCTTGCTGATAAATAAGGCTTTTAATTTTTACACTTTAGTCTAATTTCAGTTGCTTGCTTGCTGCCAGTGTGTGTCAGGCCGACTTCCACTGGCTGTAATGTGCCCACTGCCAGTGCCCACCACTCATACTGGGTGGCACAGTACATTGCACGCATAGTACCACTAATAAATAAATAAAAAAAGACGGGCAGAGGCAGGCCACCCTGCAGGGGCCGTCATGGTGCTGTGATTTCCTTTGGCCCTAGAATAATGCCCAGTGTTCAGAGGCCACATACGCTGAACTCGAAAAATTCTGAGGACATAGTTGACTGGCTTACACAGGACACCCAATCTCTACAGCTTCCGCTCGGAACCTTGACTCACCATCCTCCTCCAGCTCAGCTTCGGGCACCTCTCAAGTTACAACTCGCCCGCCACCAACACCAACACCAGCACCACAGCCATTTAATTTGATCTGTCAGAAGATTTATTTACACATCATTTGGAAGAATTGAGTGATGCGCAACCATTATTGCCAGAGGATGTAGATAAGAGGGATATGTCTCAGTCAGGCAGCATTATACACATGGACTTACGGTGTGATGATGATGATGTTGTACCCGCTGCTGCTTCCTTTGCTGAATTGTCAGATACAAGTGAAGCGGTTGATGATGACGATGTGTCTGTGGATGTCACGTGGGTGCCCGCTCGAAGAGAAGAAGAACAGAGGGAAAGTTCAGATGGGGAGACAGAGAGGAGGAGGAGATGAGTTGGAAGAAGGGGGAGGTCGTCGCAAGGGTCTAGTGGCACAGTCAGACAGCATGTATCGGCACCCGGGGTTAGCCAGACAGCACGCCAATCAACGCATGCTGTTGCCGCCACCAGAATGCCGTCATTGCAAAGCTCAGCAGTGTGGCATTTTTTCATGCTGTCATGTCTGTTGAGGGACCCTCGTATAAAAAGGATGAAGGAGAACGACCTGTACTGGGTGGCCACGCTACTAGACCACCGGTATAAGCAGAAAGTAGCAGAAATGTTACCAAATTACCGAAAGTCGGAAAGGATGCAGCAGTTTAAAACCAAACAAAAAAATATGCTTCACACAGCTTATAAGGGGGATGTCACAGCACAATGGGAATCTAACTGGGGAAGAGGTGAATGTAATCCTCCTCCTACCACGGCGGCAAGGACTGGACGATTTACAGATGTGTTGTTGATGGAGGACATGCAGAGCTTTTTCAGTCCTACATATCGCGACAGCCCTTCGGGATCCAGCCTTAGAGAACGACTCGACCGACAGGAAGCAGACTACCTCGCCTTAACAGCAGATATCGACACTCTGAGGAGTGATGAACCCCTTGACTACTGGGTGTGCAGGCTTGACCTATGGCCTGAGCTATCCCAGTTTGCGATAGAACTTCTGGCTTGCCCTGCTTCAAGTTGCCTGTCAGAAAGGACCTTCAGTGCAGCAGGAGGCATTGTCACTGACAAGGGAAGTCGCCTCGGCCAAAAAAGTGTTGATTATCTCATCTTCATAAAGATGAATGAGGCATTGATCCCGAAGTGACTGACAGTGGAGGATACGTTTGACTAACAAAAGACCTGATTACATGCCTTGGCCTCAAAATGGTCCCCACACTGCTGTATTTAATGTCTGCATACCGGATGACTTTCGGGAACTCTCCGCCACCAACTAGGGTTCAAGCCGCAATGTTTTAGTCACTATTCTGCCTGGAAAACATCATTTTTTCCGGCCGCTGCTACAACAGCGGCTGCAACAATGCCATTATTGTTCAGGCATGTGTACATGCCTAAATTTTCTGTCCTATGGTGCAGCACTGTGGCTGCAAAAACAAAACAATAAAAAGAAGGCACATAAAGTGTCAATTCCCCTTCCTGATCATTACCTTGTTGTGATGAAGGGGCTTGCGTATCACAATGAAGCAATCATCAACTTTATGAGTGTGTTGGCAATGTTGCCACACCCCAGATGATAAGGCCGTTGCTTCATTATGGTCAGACCAAAAGCGATCGGCTGGATAATAATTCATAGAAAAAACATAAATTTACTTTTTTTCTTTTTTTTTAAGTTGTTCGTTAATTCGACAATGGTTAATCAATTCGACACATGTCCCCGGATAGGGTACGTAACAGGGATTAAACTAATAGGAATACAAACAAAAAAATGCAACAGCACTCTGCAACCAGAACTCTGCCCAAGATAGAAGCTATGAGAGGACATTATTGTACGTTTGGATCAAAAGGTAATAAGCCACTCGCCACGCCAAGGCTGTCCCGTGAGTGGTCCTAACGCTGAATCTTACCTGTTATGGGCCATGACAGCCACATAAAATCCAGGGAGTGTGGGCCCAGCATGCATGCTGGGATAAACCATACTTATTAACCCTTTCTGGTGCTGTAATAGCCTCCATTAGATCCAGGGATGCAGGTACCAACATGCATGCTGAGCCCACTGTGCACTCTTCCTGGAGCCAGATAGCTACTAGCAGGTACTGTGAATGCACATTCAGCTTTATACTCACTCTGATTAAAACCAGCCTCTAGGGCAGACAAACTAGTCAGGTGTGCACGACTGAAAAGGAGGTTGCCACACCTCCAACACATACTAAACAGAAACACAAGGGGGGGTCAGTCAGAACGTCCCTGTATGCAGGTGCACGTAGCGATTAAACTGATTAAACTAATAGTGCTAGTTAAGACACCACTCATATAGGGTGTCACAGCACATTGCTCTGTGCACGCGCAGTGTCCCAATTTGGTAGTAAGAGGACCGACCAAGCTGCTTTTTCCATCTCCTGGTTCCTATAATCAATTCAGTTTGGTGTATGAGAGTTTGGTCTGTCACTGTGAAGGCAGTCGAAGGTACCCGGCCTAAATTTCCTTTCACAAAAGGCAATCCCTGATATGAGATGTAACAGGGATTAAACTGATGAGAATAGTACTACAGAAAATACCACTCATATCGGGTGTGACAGTAAATTGCACGGCGCAGACGCAGTCACCGTGGATTAAAACAGAGTGGAGGGAGCCAGCGCTTTTTTAACCATCTCCCCGTTCGAAAAATCAATTCAATAAATGGACCCCAGATTGGGGAAATAACAGGGAATAAAATGATAAGAATAGTACTAGTTAACACACCACTCATACCGTGTGGCAGAGTACATTGCACGGCACACGCGCAGTGCCCCAAATTGGAAGTAACAAGAAGGACGCACACAGATAAATCACATTTCTGCAAGGAGTTTGTCAACTTTTGACAACTGTTTGCGGTTGTCTAAAATCCATTCAATACACGTCCTGATAGGGGACGTAACAGGGATTAAACTGATGAGAATAGTACTACAGAAAATACCACTCATATTGGGTGTGACAGTAAATTGCACGGCGCAGACGCAGTGACCGTAGATTAAAACAAAGGGGAGAGAGCCAGCGTTTTTTTAACCATCTCCCCGTTCGAAGAATCAATTTAATAAATGGACCCCAGATTGGGGACATAACAGGGATTAAACTGATGAGAAGAGAACTACAGAAAATAACACTCATATCGGGTGTGAGAGTAAATTGCACGGCGCAGACGCAGTGACCGTGGATTAAAACAGCAGCCAATCAGCTAGCGTTTTACTTCTTGCCCTAGGAAGCCATCACAGCTATTTCTACTAATGGCATGGCTGTGATTGGCCAAGTGCAGCATGTGACCCAGCCTCGTTTTTCTGTAACTTTTTTCAAGGGTGATCGGCGACCATTTTGTGTCTTGTGGTGCACCAGCACAAGCTGCCACCAAGTCCATCAATCCATCAATACTAGTTTTTTTTTTTTTTTTTGCTATATCCTACATCAGGGGCTTGGCTGTGCTTATTGTCACCCCTAGAAACTCAGGATAGCAATTTCTATATTTTATTAGGGGGTTAAATCCAATTGCCAAAATGACAATTCCCTAAATCTGGTGTTCCAGCTTTGGCTAGCCAAGTGTAATACTGTCTGCTATTTGGCAAAGAAGAGATTATTTTCTGTGGTGAAATTCAATTGCCAAAATAGCAATACCCTTAATCAGTGGTTTCAGCTGTGGCTGGCAAAGTATAATAGTGTCCGGTAAAGGATATATTTTGTTCTGGGGTGAAATTCAATAGCCAAAATAGCAATACCGTAAATCAGTGGTTTCAGCTGTGGCTGGCAAAGTATAATAGTGTCCGGTAAAGGATATATTTTGTTCTGGGGTGAAATTCAATTGCCAAAATAGCAATACCGTAAATCAGTGGTTTCAGCTGTGGCTGGCCAAGTTTAATAGTGTCCTGCAAAGGATATATTTTGTTCTGGGGTGAAATTCAATTGCCAAAATAGCAATACCATAAATCTGTGGTTTCAGTGTGGCTGACCAAGTTTAATAGTGTCCGGCAAAGGATAGATTTTGTTCTGGGGTGAAATTAAATTGCCAAAATAGCAATACCGTAAATCAGTGGTTTCAGCTGTAGCTGGCCAAGTTTAATAGTGTCCGGCAAAGGATAGATAGTTTTCTGGGGTGAAATTCAATTGCCAAAATAGCAATACCATAAATAAGTGGTTTCAGCTGTAGCTGGCCAAGTTTAATAGTGTCCAGCAAAGGATTGATAATTTTCTGGAGTTAAATTCAATTGCCAAAATAGCAATACCATAAATTAGTGGTTTCAGCTGAGGCTGGCCAAATTTAATAGTGTCCGGCAAAGGATATATTTTTTTTCTGGGGTGAAATTTAATTGCCAAAATAAAAAATCCCCTAAATCTGGTGTTCCAGCTGTGGCTAGCCAAGTGTAACACTGTCTGCTGTCTGAAAAAGGATAGATTTTTTTCTGTGGTGAAATTCAATTGCCAAAATAGCAATCCCCTAAATCTGGTGTCCCAGCAGTGGCTGGCCAAGTTTAATACTGTCCGGCAAAGGATAGATTTTATTCTGGGGTGAAATTCAGTTACAAAAATAGAAATTCTGTAAATCAGGTGTCCCAGCAGAGGCTGGCCAAGTTTAACAGTGTCCGGCAAAGGATATATTTTTTTTCTTGGGTGAAATTCAATTGCCAAAATAGCAATACCGTAAATCAGTGGTTTCAGCTGTGGCTGGCCAAGTGTAAATCTGTCCATAAAAGGGTATATTACACTCAGCGTGCATCTCCAAGTGTATTTCTTTCTGTTAAAGGGGATATTACACAAAGTGTTAAGATACAAGTGCTGAAAGCATAATCCTATATATTTTTTCACATGCTACTGTGCATCTCAAAGTGTAAATCTGTCCGTAAAAGGATAGCTTTCATCCAGGGCCTAAATACTAGGCCTACAATTGATATTCCCCTAAATCTGTGGATACTGCTGTGCCTGGATCAGTGTAATATGGTACATAAAAAGATAGCCAGATAGTCTTAGGTGCCTGGGAAAAAAAGCTAGAATTTGAATTCAATACATTGGGCCAAATAATTTTTTCTTATTGTGGTGAACGGTAACAATGAGGAAAACATCTAGTAAGGGATGCGGACATGGTCGTGGTGTTGTTAGTGGACCCTCTGGTGTTGGGAGAGGATGTGCCCTTTCTGTCACGGCCACACGTCCTAGTGAACCAACTATCTCAGGTTCCAGTACCTCCCAGAATTTACAGCGATATTTGGTTGGGCCCAATGCCGTTCTAAGGATGGTAAGACCTGAGCAAGTACAAGCGCTAGTCAATTGGGTGGCCGACAGTGGATCCAGCACATTCACAACATTATCTCCCACCCAGTCTTCTGCAGAAAGCGCATAGGTGGCGCCTGAAAACCAAGCCCATCAGTCTGTCACATCACCCCCATGCATATCAGGGAAACTGTCTGAGCCTCAAGTTATGCAGCAGTCTCTTATGCTGTTTGACTCTGCTGGCAGGGTTTCCGAAGGGAATCCACCTAGCCCTTCCCCAGTCGTGGAAGACATAGAATGCACTGATGCACAAGCACTTATGTTTCCTGATGATGAGGACATGGGAATAGCACCTCATCAGAGTCCGCACGTCTCTCATGATGACGAAACACAGGTGCCAACTGCTGCGTCTTTTTGCAGTGTGCAGACCGTACAGGAGGTCAGGGAGGAAGACTGTGTGGAAGATGATGCAGGGGACGATGAGGTCCTAGACCCCTAGACCGAGCGAACAGCGTAGCAAAAGTGGGAGCAGGGTGCCAAAGCAGAACAGCCGCCGCCAAGAGAGTTCCCCTGCTACTGGCCACTGCCACCAGGGACCGAGCACCCCAAAGGCAGCCTGTTTCCTGGCATGGCACTTCTTTAAACAATGTGCTGATGACAAGACCCAAGTGGTTTGCACGCTGTGCCATCAGAGCCTGAAGCGAGGCATTAACGTTCTGAACCTTAGCACAACCTGCATGACCAGGCATCTACATGCAAACATGAACTGCAGTGGAGTAAACACCTTAAAAACAAGGAACTCACTCTGGCTCCCCCTGCTACCTCTTCTGCTGCTGCCTCGGCCTCTTCCTCCACCTCGGGAGGAATGTTGGCACCTGCCGACCACCAAACAGAGGATGTGCCACTAACACCACCACCTCCGTCACCAAGCATCTCCACCATGTCAGAAGGCAGCGTTCAGCTCTCCATCTCACAAACCTTGGAGAGAAAGCATAAATTCCCACCTACCCACCCTCGAGCCCTGGGCCTGAATGCCGGCATTTCTAAACTACTGGCCTTTGAAATGCTGTCATTCAGGCTGGTGGACACAGACAGCTTCAAACAGCTGATGGTGATGGCTGTCCCACAGTGTGTTGTTCCCAGCCGCCACTACTTCTCCAAGAGAGCCATGTCTTCCCTGCACAACCAAGTATCCGATAAAAACAAGTGTGCACTGCGCAACGCCATCTGTGGCACAGATAGATGGACCAGTAATCACGGCCAGGGACGCTATATCTCCCTAACTGCACACTGGGTAAATATAGTGGCGGTTGGGCCCCAGGCGGAGAGTTCTTTGGCGCACGTCCTTCCTCTGCCAAGGATCGCAGGGCATCATTCTTTGCCTCCTGTAGCCTCCTCCTCCTACTCGGCTTCCTCCTCCTCTTCTTCCATCTGCTCATCCAGTCAGCCACATACCTTCACCACCAACTTCAGCACAGCCCGGGGTAAACGTCAGCAGGCCATTCTGAAACTCATATGTTTGGGGGGTTTCTGCCGGTGGGCCTCAAGCCCAACCTGGTGGTGTGCGATAATGGGCGAAATCTCGTCGCAGCTCTGGGACTAGCCGGTTTGATGCACATCCCCTGCCATGTGCTCAATTTGGTGGTGCAGAAGTTCATTCACAACCACCCCGACATCTCAGAGCTGCTGCATAAAGTGCGGGCCGTCTGTGCGTGCTTCCGGCGTTCACATCGCCTGTCTGCGCTACAGCGTAACTTTGGCCTTCCTGCTCACTGCCTCATATGCGACGTGCCCACCAGGTGGAACTCCACCTTGCACATGCTGGAGAGACTGTGCGAGCAGCAGCAGGCCATAGTGGAGTTTTAGCTGCAGCATGCGCGGGTCAGTCGCACTGCGGAACAGCACCACTTCACCACCAATGACTGGGCCTCCATGCGAGACCTGTGTGCCCTGTTGCTCTGTTTCGAGTACTCCACCAACATGGCCAGTGGCGATGCCGCCGTTATCAGCATTACAATACCACTTCTATGTCTACTTGAGAAAACACTTAACGCGATGATGGAAGAGGAGGTGTCCCAGGTGGAGGAGGAGGAGGAAGAGGAATCATTTTAAGCACTTTCAGGCCAGTCTTTTAGTAGTGGCTCAGAGGAAGTTTTTTTGCAAAAGCAGAGGCCAGGTACAAATGTGGCCAGCCAGGGCCCTCTACTGGAGGACGAGGAGGACGAAGATGAGGAGGTGGAGGAGGATGAGGATGAGGCATGTTCACAGCGGGGTGGCATTCAACGCAGCTCGGGCCCATCAATGGTGCGTGGTTAGGGGGAAACTGAGGACGATGACAATACGCCTCACACAGAGGACAGCTTGTCCTTAACTCTGTGCAGCCTGGCACACATGAGCGACTACATGTTGCAGCAGAGTTGCCCACCTTTTAACATGTGTGGACTACTGGGTTGCGACCCTGCTGGATCCCCGCACAAAGACAATGTGCCCACTTTACTTCCTGCACTGGAGCATGATAGGAAGATGCACGAGTACAAGCGCACGTTGGTAGACTTGCTACTGAGAGCATTCCGAAATGTCACAGGGGAACAAGTGAAAGCCCAAGGTGAAGGCAGAGCAGGAGCAAGAGGTTGCCAATGCACCTGTGTCACAGCCAGCTCCTCCGAGGGCAGGGTTAGCATGGCAGAGATGTGGAAAAGTTTTGTCACCACGCCACAGCTAACTGCACCACCACCTGATATGGAACGTGTTAGCAAGAGGCAGCATTTCACTAACATGGTGGAGCAGTACGTGTGCACACCCCTCCACGTACTGACTGATGGTTTGGCCCCATTCAACTTCTGGGTCTCCAAATTGTCCACGTGGCCAGAGCTAGCCTTTTATGCCTTGGAGGTGCTGGCCTGTCCGGCGGCCAGCGTTTTGTTTGAACGTGTATTCAGCACGTCAGGTGGCGTCATTACTGACAAACCCAGCCGCCTGTCCACAGCCAACGTGGACAAGCTGACGTTCATAAAAATGAACCAGGCATGGATCCCACAGGACATGTCCATCCCTTGTGCAGAATAGACATTTACAACTGCATCCCCTTAACCATATATTCTTGTACTCCAAGGGCACTTCTTTATTGAATCCTCTTTTTTTAATTTTACCATTATTTTGCAGGGCAACCCAAAGTTGAATGAACCTCTCCTCCATCTTGGTGCCAGGGGCTTGAGTCTGTGAATGAGGCCTGTGGCACTGCTGGCAGACATGAATCCTTTTTGGCTGTGATTTAAACATCAACTCCCATAGCATTCCTACCTGATGCCACCCCAACCTCCTATTCCACCTCCTCCTCCTCCAAGTTGCCAATTGATATTGGTTAATTTGTATTTATTTTATTTTATTTTAAGTCATTTCCCTATCCACATTTGTTTGCAGGGGATTTACTTACATTTTTCTGCCTTTTGCAGCCCTCTAGCCCTTTCCAGGGCTATTTTACAGCCTTTTCAGTGCCCAAAAGTTCGGGTCCCTATTGACTTCAATGGGGTTCGGGGTGAAGTTTGGGTCGAGTTCGGATCCCAAACCAGAACACTTTCGGAAATTCGGCCAAACTTCTAGAACCCAAACATCCAGGTGTTCGCTAAACTCTATAATAGACGGATTAACTAGATTAGTTTCCCTGTCACGTATGCAATGCAGGTGCACCTGAGTCACGGATGCAGATAGTTGTATTATCAGTAACTGAAGCGTTTTTGTGGAACCCTGCCGGATCCAGCAAAAATGCTAGTGTAAAAGTAGCCTAAAAAGGAAGCCGCAGAATGGAAATCAATAACAAGGTAATCTTGATTTAAATATTGATACAGAGTGATTATCCCATCCTAGAAGACCTAGCAGGATAGGTACGGGGGAGGCAGTTCACAGTATTAAGTATATGATTATTTGATCATTGTTGCTAACTTGTGTTGAGCGAACCCGAACTGTAAAGTTCAGGTTCATACCGAACTTTGCGAATTCGGGTACCCGGACCCGAACTTTGCTGGAAAAGTTCGGGTTCGAGTTCGGTGTGAGAGCATTTAGTAAAGCTTTTGAAAGGCTGCAGGGCAGCAAATCAACAAGCTATTAAGTCGTGGGCACTTAAAAGCCATCACAGCCATGCCTAGTAATGGCATGGATGTGATTGGCCAGTGCATCATGTGACCCAGCCTCTATACAAGCTGGATCACGCGTAACACCACCCATCACCTCTGGTTAGTGCAGGTACAGGAAGCAGGCAGCTGAAGCGATGGAGAGTGTTAGGAATCTGGCTATTTGTTTTGTGTGTGACCTATAATGATTTGTGGGTGCAATACACCAGCTTTGCACCCCTGACACAGAAAAATAATAATAAATCTGGCTGTTAATTCTGTGAGTGACATATAGCGATTTTTTGTGGTTGCAATGCACCATCTTTGTACCTCTGACACAGAAATATAATAGTTAATCCATCTGTTAGTTTGGTGGGTGACAAATACCCATTTTTGCTGTGAGATACACGTGCACGTTATACATGACAGGGAAATTAATATAGTTAATCTGTCTGTTTTTTCGGTGGGTGACATATTCCCATTTTTAGTGTCAGGACTCCCTTTTGACTTTAATGGGGTTCGGGATAAAGTTCGTGTCGAGTTCGGATCCCGAACCCGAACATTTTCGGGAAGTTCGGCCGAACTTCTCGAACCAGAACATCCAGGTGTTTGCTCATCTCTAAATTAGATAACATCTTTTCCTAAAAAATCTGAATTCTAAGAGACTAGACTACCAATTTTCAGGGCAACTTCAGTTCAGTCCGAGTAGAATTGATTGTGGTTTTGAGCTGAACATTTTTTAAAATTTGTCAAACCTGAAACGTACCGAATCCTAAAAGGTTTGCTCATCCCTCTTTTCAGTTTATTTAAATCATTCCATTGGTTAAAAGGGTTTTAGCATTTAAGGGGACTTCTGGAAAAGGTGTTTATGCCTTGGATGAAGCATTATTGAAAATTGAGTTTGGCTGTTCTTCACATGAGAGATTATGCACTTGAGAGAATCTTGGCGGTGCATGCCCTGGAAGAAAAGCTTATGGCATTGGATGCAATGCAGATGGAGCAGTGAAGAACAATATTCCTTAGAGATTGTATCATTGTTTCCATCATCTCTGCAACTTTTTAATCTATTTCTTATTGTGTTATTTATAAGATTGGAGCAGACAAATCCTCATTTTTTATCTCGGAACTGAGAATTAAACCATCTCTTTGGATGACCTGCACCACTTAGTGTGAATAGACTACCAAGGGTTTTTATTTTAATTTTATTTTACTTAGTCTTTCTGTTTATGACAGTGTTTAGCAGTCCTTACCTTCTACCTCTCCTCCTCCCTTTCACTCTCCATAGACTTTTAAGTAATCTGATCCTTCAAATACAGGTAGCCCCTATTTAATGGCCTTTACTGACATTTCTAAGCAATGGCTTGATGCTGGGAAGGTTCTTGAGAAGAGGAGAAGGAGGCATCTTTCTCTGATAAGATATATTACACAGTTTCTTGTGCTTGCCTGTACTATTCATTTATTAAAAAAATAAACAACCAATACTCTTTAACATGATTGTATGAATGTGGTAATTAAAAATCTCAGACAAGCCCCTAAATGGTCTAAAAAAAAAAAAAAAGGGCATACCTACCTTTTTCTACAGTGCAATTCTCTACAACACAAGTCTTCCTGCTGCTGCATGTTTACATACTTGAACAGTCACATGTAGTGTTGAGCGAGCATGCTCGGCCAAACACCAGTTTGGCTTGAGCATAGCTATGCTTGGCACATGGAGGTATTTACCTACGCAGCCAAAAAACGTGCAGGTAAGTACTGCCCTCACTGTAATGGCATAGCCATGTTGGTTACTGGCATTACAGTGATTGGCTTGTCAGGTCGCGTAATCGCGTGCTACATAGCACCCGATGGCGCGTGTCCGGCTCAGTCTTAGTCAGGGAGAGCTGTGCATAGAAAGGGACAGACAATGTAGAGAGTAATAATGGACTATTTTTATTATAAAAACTTTTAAGGAATATTGTGTGTGACAGCAGCAATATATATTTGTAGCGCATTTTGCGCTAAATTGCAAAAACTTAACAGACGCAAAAGTCTTTTAATGGACTATTGTGTGTGGCAGCAGCAATATATGTATTTTGGCGCAACCTGCGCTAAATTGCTAAAACTTTACAGACCCTAAAGTCCTTTTTAGTGATGAGCGGCAGGTGCCATATTCGATTTCGACGAAATTCACGAATATTTGAAAGAATATTCATTTCATATTCGTCAAAATCGAGTATTCGTCATTATTCTAGTTATCGCGATTAATTTGCTATTTAAATAATCACGTATTGTGATTTTAACTTAGGCTACTTTCCTATTGGTTTCATATCTAGAATTATAGTGAAGATGACGAATATGACGAATGTATTCGTCATATTCCTCAAAAACGAAGATAACAAAGTATTCTCCATCTTCATTTTAGCTACCTATTCGTCAACTTCGCTAATTCTAGCAATCAAATAGGAGGGTTGACTATAGAGACAGCTGTGTTTAATTTGCTATGCAATTATATTATTTTGCTTTTTTTAATAGAATAATTATATTACTTGGTAATTATTTTAATTATTCTATTTATTTAAAAAAAAAATAATATAGTCGCATAGCGAATTAAACACAGCTGTCTCTATAGTCAACCTTCCTATTTGATTGCTAGAATTAGCGAAGTTGACGAATAGGTTGCTAAAACGAAGATGGAGAATACTTCGTTATCTTCGTTTTGAGGAATATGACAAATACATTCGTCATATTCGCTAATTCTACCAAGCCAAGAACGTCTCCTTACTAAAATGTACTGTCGGATTTGAGAATTACGTTGAAATCGCAATGTGATTAATATAACTTGAAATAATCGCATTGCGATTTCTACTTAGACCTGGTTTACTATGGTTGGCTTGGTAGAATTAGCGAATATGACGAATGTATTCGTCATATTCCTCAAAACGAAGATAACGAAGTATTCTCCGTCTTCGTTTTAGCAACCATAGTAAACCATGTCTGTTGAAATCGCAATGCGAATAATTCAAGTTATATTAATCGCATTGCGATTACAACTTAGCACTGCTATCTTACATATTAGGCTAGAATTAACGAATATGGAATATAGCAGAAGTGCTAAGTAGAAATCGCAATGCGATTACTTCAAGTTATATTAATCGCATTGCGATTTCAACTTCGAGCTGGGTTTATAATGGGTCAGCTTGCTAGAATTAACGAAGTTAACGAATATGGAATATATTATAGCAGTGCTAATTGAAATCGCAATGCGATTAATGTAACTTGGAGTAATCGCATTGCGATTTCTACTTAGCACTGCTGCTATATTCCATATTCGTTAATTCTCGCCTAATATGTGAGATAGCAGTGCACTGCTAAGTTGTAATCGCAATGCAATTAATTTTACTTGAATTAATCGCATTGCGATTTCAACGTAATTCTCAAATCCGACAGAACATTTTAGTATATGGAGACATTCCCATGGTGATGGGGACACTCCATGCGTATGGAAGTCGGCAAAAGCGGCAACAGGCACTGACTGGAGCAGCCAGGAAGCCAGGAATCCTCAGGACAGGTAAGAACTACTTTTCGGAAGTGGGAAAGAAAAAAATATAACAAAAACAAAAACAAAAAAAAGAGGAATATTCGAAATTGCGAATTTATAGCGCTATATTCGAAATATTCACAAATTAGCGAAGTGCCGATATTCGCGACAAAAATTTGCTATTCGAATATTCGCGCTCAACACTAGTCCTTTTAAGGACTATTGTGTGTGGCAGCAATATATTTTTTTAACGCATCCTGTGCTAAATAGCGTCTAATAGGCTGTTGCGGACATTTAAGTTATCTGTGCCACATCTCCCGTGTAAAGTGTGCGCAACCCAAAAATATCTGTGACATCCAGTGAACTTTTTCCGTAGACGGTGTCTGCTGTGGACAGTGACATTAGATGTGAAACATCTGCAGTGTAACGTGTGCATTGAAAAAATGTATCAGTGACATACAGTGTACTTTGTCAATAGACGGTATCCGCTTCTGAAGTGACATTACCAGTGCAACATCTCCAGTGTACCATGTGCGGTTAAAACATTTATCTGTGACATACAACGTACTTTTTTAATAGACGATGTCCGCTTCTGACAATGACATTACAAGTGTCATGTCTAAAAAGATATGTCGCGAACATAAAATTTTCCGTTCCGCAAATGTTTGCGAACGGGTGAACCGCCATAGACTTCAATAGGCAGGCGAATTTTAAAACTCACAGGTACTCTTTCTGGCCACAATAGTGATAGAAAAGTTGTTTCAAGGGGACTAACACCTGGACTGTGGCATGCCGGAGGGGGATCCATGGCAAAACTCCCATGGAAAATTACGTAGTTGATGCAGAGTCGGGTTTTAATCCATAGAGGGCATAAATCACCTAACATTCCTAAATTGTTTGGAATAACATGCTTTAAAACATCCAGTGTGTGTATACGATCAGGTATGATGTTGTATCGATCAGGTAGAGTAAGGGTTATGCCCGCTTCACAGTGACAGACCAAACTCTGACAGACCAAACTCCCCGTTTAACGCACCGCAAACAGTCCATTTGCACAACCGCAAACTCCCCATTTGCACAAGGTTGGATACCAATCTAGCCATGTCCCGTTTCTTGTCCTCACTGACGTCATTGAAGGTCTCTTCCTCCAACCAGCCACGTACAACACCAAGGGTCCCCGAAAGGTGACAACAAGCCCCCTGGGACGCCTGCTGTGGTTGGTCGTTCACCTCCTCAAAACCACCTTCCTCCTCTGACTCTTCTTCTTCAGACTCATCTCTCTTCGTTGCCGCAGGTCCAGCAATCGACAATGACAAGGTTTCTTCTGGTGGTGATGGTGACCACAACTCTTGATCTTCATGCTAATCTATCATCTATGGCCTGACCCAGCACTCTTCGCAGGGCACGCTCCAGAAAAAATGCATATGGGATGAGGTCAATTATGTTGCCTTGGGTTTGACTGACCAGGTTTGTCACCTCCGCAAAAGGACACATGAGCCTACAGCCATTGTGCATGAGCGTTCAGTAACGCGGCCAAAAAATACCCAGCTCCGCAATTACAAAAATTTGTTCTTACCAGTTTAATCTATGTTTTGTCCCCTATCAGGGGCTGGTGTATGGAATATATTTTAGGAACCGGGAGATGGAAAAAGATGGTTGGTCGGTGCTCTTTCTTCCAATTTTGGGCACTGTACGTGTGCCATGCAATGTACTGTGCCACCCTATATGAGTGGTGTGTTAAGTAGTACTATTCCTATCAGTTTAATCCCTGTTACGTCCCCTATTAGGGGACGTGTATCGAATAGATTTTAGGAACCGGGAGATGGAAAAAGATGATTGGTTGGTCCTCTTACTTCCAATTTGGGGCACTGCGCGTGTGCTGCACAATGCATTGTGCTACCAATACAAATAGTGTGAACTACTATTCTTACCATTTTAATCTTTGTTAAGTCCCCTATCAGAGGGCGTGTATTGAATTGAATCCTTGCATGGGGAGATAAAGAAAAAATCTTGCTCTGTCCACTTCCTTCTAATTTTGGGCACTTACAATGGAATTTGCCACCAATGCAACTAGTGTTAACTAACTACTATTCCTATCAGATTAATCTCTGTTTTGTCCCTTATCAGGGCCAGGCCCAGTGTAGTGAATAGATTTTTGGAACCGGGAGATGGAAAAAGACCCATGCTCGGTACGCTTCGTTTGAATTTTAGGTCACTGCGCGTGCGCCGTGCAATGTACTGTGACACTCTATATGATTGTTGGGCAGTGAGCACAGTACAGTCTGTGGGCTTTACACACACTGGCAGGCAACTGCAATTATATTAAAGGGTAAAAATTAAATGACTTTTTTATCTGAAAGGTACTGTGCCATCCAATATGAGTGGTAGGCACTGGCAGTGGGCACAGTACAGTCAGTGGGACTGAAACACAATGGCAGGCAACTGCAGTTATATTAAAGGGTAAAAATTAAATGATTTTTTTTCTGCAAGGTACTGTGCCACCCGATATGAGTGGTGGGCACTGGCAGTGAGCACAGTACAGTCAGTGGGCCTGACACACACGGGCAGGCAACTGCAATATATATATATATATATATATATATATATATATATATGTAACAACTCGGGGTCATTTAGCTCTTCCAGATCGCCGTCTTATCACCTTAGACGGTTGGCACACATCAAGAAGCCACTCCACCACTGTAGATTCGGGTGCAAACTGGCCACCACCAGCTTTATTGTCATCACAGCAGTACAACAAAATCATAAAAATAAATCCTCGGCCGTCTGGCCACTGACTAAACAGTCTTTCCCTCTCTATTAGGATCTGGGTCTACCACCCAGCTCCCCAAGACACATCACCAGTGCTTACCCCACACACACAGAGGGTTAGAGGGTCCCGGCTCCCACAGGCCTTGACACAGCCTGCTCCTTTCACAGACTGGGAGCCCTGATTGAGGAGCTCAGCCACGATTTATCCAAGCTCCTCAGCTGGCTGATAATTATTCCCATTACCAGCCTGACTGCTGCAGACAGTGGGAAAAAACTAATTTCTCAACCTTTCTTGTTCTCACCAAGCTTTCTCTGGGTGAGATATGCCACTTGAATGGCCTTCCTATGGCCTTCTGGCAGCTCCACTGCCACAATATTTATATATATATTTAAAAAAAAAGATGGTGTCCACTGTGGAGAGTTTAATTATCTGCACAACATCTCCTGTGTAAAGTGTGTGCATCCCAAAAATATCAGTGACATCCAGTGTAGTTTTTCCACAGATGGTGTCCACTGTGGAGAGTTAAATTAGCTGCGCCACATCTCCTGTGTAAAGTGTGCGCAACCCAAAAATATCTGTGACATCCAGTGAACTTTTTCCGTTGACGGTGTCTTCTGTGGACAGTGACATTAGCTGTGCCACATCTGAAGTGTAACGTGTGCGCTGAAAAAATGTATCAGTGACATACAGTGTACTTTGTCAATAGACGGTATCTGCTTCTGACAATGACATTACCAGTGCAACATCTCCAGTGTAACATGTGCGCATAAAAATGTTATCTGTGACATACAGGTGTAGCAGGGTTAGCACTCCCGCTGTTAACTCAAATTTCTTAACTCATTTCATTATCTTGAGAAAAAAGCCATTGAAAAGCAATTGAAGGTGTTTGCTTAGATTAGAT
Organism: Bufotes viridis; assembly: GCA_033119425.1. Taxonomy (NCBI): domain Eukaryota; kingdom Metazoa; phylum Chordata; class Amphibia; order Anura; family Bufonidae; genus Bufotes; species Bufotes viridis. Next base: position 152,041,488 of record CM065589.1, on the reverse strand, counting down.
AACCAAACTCAGAAATCTCAGAAAAAAGGAGTGCTAACCATGCTACATCTGTACAGTGTACTTTTTCCGTAGACGCTGCGGGCAGTGACATTACCCGTGGTACCTCTCCTGTAACGTTTCCTCATCCCAAATACCTGTGACATTCCCTGTCATTTTTTATTAGCTGCTGGTGACAGCATTGACATTATCTGCGGGATATCTCCTGTGTGACTTTTCCACATCCCAAATACCTTTTTACATTTTTTAAAAAATCCTACGCTACTCTCCCAGCATGTATGTGGATCCTACACTCCTGGTAGCCATCATGGCACATAACAGGTAGAATTTAGTGTTAGGTTTCCGTCTTAACTTCCAAATCTTATGCTACTGTATGCTACTGTACGTGTGACATACTTTCAAGCACATATAACAATTAATATGAGAAAAGCGAGCAGTAAGGGACAGGGAAGATGCTGATGGTGCAAGCAGAGGCCATGGCCCTGGGCGCATTGAAACTGTGCCTGCTGCCAGAGCACAAGAAAAACAATCATCCGCGATACCTGGCTTCATGTCCCAGTTTGCAAGGCGGCGGAGGACACCACTCTTGAAGTCAGACCAGTGAGACCGGATAAGCACCACCCTGTCTTCCACCAAGTCCAGTCTCAGTAGCAAAGGCACTCGCTAGAGTTGAGCGCACACCTGGAAGTTCGGGTTTGCCGGCTTCAGCCGAACTGCGTGCAAGTCAATGGGGCCCCGAACTTTGGGGCACTAAAATGGCTCTAAAAAAGTAATAGAAAGGATAAATGGGGATAGGGAAATTACTAAAAATAACATAAAATACATAAAATAATAATCTTGAACTAGGAGGAGGTCCATATGGAGTAGGAGGTTGAGGAGGCGGTGGAAGTGGTGGTGTAGGTGGAAGCAATGGTGGAGGAGCTAGTCGCCAACCACTATGTTTTATTTTTGTTTTTTGTTTTTTTATTAGGGTGGACCCCATAACATTGGGAAATATAGAAAAGAAAACAAAGAGAAAGTGTGCTGGAGTATAACAAAGACTGGGTGAGGCCGGTATACATGTCTATTCTGCACACGGTACGGACAATTCCTGTGGGATCCATGCCTGGTTCATTTGAATGAATGTGAGCTTGTCCACATTGGCTGTGGACAGGTGGTTGTGCTTGTCTGTGATAACGCCCCCTGCCATGCTGAACACACATTCAGACAATACACTTTCTGCAGGGCAGGCCATCACCTCCAAGGCGTAAAGGGAAAGCTCTGGCCATGTGCTCAATTTGAAGAACCAGAAGTTAAATGGGGCAGACCCATCAGTCAGTACGTGTAGGCATGTGCACACATACTGTTCCACCATGTTGCTGAAATGCTGCCTCCTGTTAAGATGTTCCATATCAGCTGGTCGTGCTGGTTCTTGTGGAGTGCTGACAAAGCTTTTCCACATGTTGGCCATGCTAACCCTGCCTTCTGAAGTGCTGGCGGTGAACCAGCTGCACTGGCGACTTCTTCCTCCCCCTCTGCCTTCGCCTGGCTCTTCCACTGAGGCCTCGGTGTACCAGCGTGCGCTTGTAGTTGTGCATCTTCAGATCACTCTCCAGTGAGGGAATTAAGGACGGCACGTTGTCCTTGTAACTGTCATCCAGGGTCCACGGTCATCCAGGGTGGCCACCCAGTAATCAGCACTGGTTAGAATGTGGGCAACTTGGCGGTCGTTTCGTAGGCACTGCAGAATGTAGTCGCTCATGTGTGCAGGCTGCCCAGAGGCAACAACAAGCTGTCCTCTGTGGGAGGTGTAACGTCTGTGTCCTCCATATCCCCCCAGCCATGCCGCAGTGATGGCCCTGAGCTGCTTTGGGTGCCACCCTGCTGTGAACATTGGCATGATTGTAACCCTCCTCTTCATGGGTGACATGGGTCTGAATCTGTGAATGAGGCCTGTGGCATTGCTGGGTGAAATCAATACTGTATTGGTGTGATTTTAACTCTCCTCTTTGTGGCTCATGTGGGCCTAATGTTTGAATAGGGCCTGTAGCCCTGCAGGCAGACATGATTCCTTCTTGGCTGTGATAACAACTTCCGTGTATGGTTGCCATTGGCCTGAGTCTGTGAGTGAGGCCTGTGACACTGCTGGCAGACATTACATGAATCCTTCTTGGCTGTGATGTGAACTTCAACTCCCATGTATGATTGCCATGGGCCTGAGTCTGTGAATGAGGCCTGTGGTACCACAGGCAGACATGAATCCTTTTTGGCTGTGATGAGAACTTCAACTCCCATAGCATTCCCACCTGACGCCACCCCAACCTCCTATTCCACCTCCTCCTCAAAGGTGCCAATTGATATTGGTTAATTTTTATTTATTTTACTTTACTTTAAGTAATTTTCCTATCCACATTTGTTTGCAGGGGATTTACCTACATTTTGATGCCTTTTAGCCCTCTAGCACTTTCTAGGGCTATTTTACAGCCTTTTTAGTTCCCAAAAGTTCGGGTCCCCATTGACTTTAATGGGGTTCGGGTACGGGGTCAAGTTCGGGTCGAGTTCGGATCCCGAACATTTTTGTGAAGTTCGGCCGAACTTATCGAACTTGAACATCCAGGTGTTCGCTCAACTCTAGTCATTATCAGAGACTTGCTGTGGTGGTCTTCCCATGTCCTCATCCTGAAACGTAAGTGGTTGGGCATCGGTGAGCTCAATCTCTTCCACTTCTGGGGCAGGGCTATGTGGATGACTTGGGGCTCAGACTGCTTGTCTGATTTGCAAGGGGGTGAGGTGAAAGACAGAAGCCCCCCCCTCCCCCCCCCCCAGCCTTCCCTCACCTAAAGGTAGTTGTGGACCACAGAATGTAATTGTAATGTAATGTCTTCTTATGGTTACCAAGAGTATGACAAGCCTTTTCACATCACCTTCACCTGTTTTTACTACTTGTTCTTCTACTTGTTTTGTTTCTTGTTCCTTTCTGAATTTTGGATTTGTTGAGGTATCATCAAGTACCTACATGCACACAACGGACGCACATAGGAGTATGGGGACAGAAATATCAGGTTGGCAGCATCCAGGCAGATGCCCTGATATTTACTAGCGATGCGTTGTTAAAGCCACGTATATGATCCTTAAATTGCTTCTTGCATTGTAAGTCAAAAGTTATATTTTATATATTGTATTTTATATATTATATTGTCATATAATTGTGTCCGATATTGTGTCACTTGCAGATTTTGATTTCATTTCAAAATAGTAAAAATGTATTGTTTAAAAAAAGAAAGACAGATGCCCATGGGCTGCAGGTGCCAACTCTAAGCTTTCAGCAGTGTACCGGGTGGGAGACAATGTGAAGGAACTGGAGGCACTGTCAACTACCCAATCTACTATCGCCTGTACTTGTTCTGGCCTCACCATTCATAGAGGCCTACAAAATAGCGCTGAATGTTCTGTCGCCTACGCGCACCTGAGAAAGTTGTGCGTGTAGCTGACACAGATCGACCACGTCTTCTCCCTGTAACAGGAGCTCCATCAACACCATCAGCACCCCGACCAGGGCCACGTCTCTTATTCGACGCTCTCCTCATTCTTTGCGTTCACACATCAAACTAACAGACAGATTTATAAAATTTATTTTCTAGTCAGGTATGCATTGCAGGTGTACTTTAAAAGAAAAAAGCATTACAGATCACCCAGCAAATTAAACGTCGCCGAATTTACAGAATATAATTCCCTGTCAGGATGCAGTGCATGTGTACTCTGAAAGTTAAAAGGGGTATAGATCACCCAAGAATCTAAATGTCGCTGAATTTTACATAATATATTTCCCAGTCAGGTATGCTAGTCGGACAACATTGTTCCCAGCAACAACCTGGGAGTCCAAGATGCCTCCAGACATCCTCCCCATGCTTTTCCTGAACCAATTTTGGTGGTGTTTCCATCAATTTCTGAGCTTTTTTTATGAACCAGTCACACTTAACCAGTCAATAACCTTCACTTATTTGGGCAGTCACGGTGTCAAAACTGACCAAATAACTCAAGTATCAACTCGGCCTGACTGGTAGATGTTAGCGTCATGAAGAAGTGCACTCCTTTTACACCCTCGTCAGCTGATTCCACATAGATGTCTACAGAACCTGTTCCATTAAACGCTTATACAAATAGAGCCCCCCTAACAGAGTGGAAAGGGTGTCAGCAGTAATTTTGTGTTGACGTCAATGATTAAGTTCCCCTTCCTCTGATCCGTCAGAACATTAACTCACAAAAAACGGATCCTGTCTGTGGAGCATCCGCCTTCACTCGGTCAGCATTTGCTCAATAATCCATCAGTATTGCTAATGCCAAATAAAACAGGAGTGCATCTAAAACAGAGATGACATGTGAATGGAATATTTGCATGTCTTCTGTGCTTTGTACCCACTTCTGTTTTTGGCTACCAAATCATAAGCCAATTCTGATGGGACCTTACAGGCCTTACAGCTACTACACAGACAGGATCCGTTGTGTGTCTAATTTTTCCTTGCTTCTGACAGATCACAAGAAAGGTCAAATAAATGATGATGTCAGCCAGGCCGAAAGCCAAAATAAAGTACCAGTCATGAAGTGGGTAGGGTGATAACAGCATGAGAAGTCCACAGAGTGGACCTATGACAGTGAGTGGTGAGGTTGAAGCAGCAGAAGCATCAAGAGAAGGCCACAGAGTGGCACAATAATCAAGTGTATAGGTGACAGCAGCATGAGAAGACCAGAGAGCAGAGTAATGACCGAGTCTGGAGGTGGCAGTAGAATCAGGAAGCCACAGAGTGGCATCCTGACAGAGTGTGGAGGTGACAGCAGCACGAAGAAGCCACATAATGTCACAATGAAAGAGTCTGGAGGTGGTAGCAGAATCAATAGGCCACAGAGGGCAACAATGACAGAGTGTGGAGGTGGCAGCAGCATGAGAAGACCACAGAGTGGCACAATGACCGAGTCCTGAGGTGGCGGCAGCAGCAGCATCAGCAGAAGGCCACAGAGTGGCACAATGACCAATTGTGGAGGTGGCAGCAGCATGAGGATACCACAGAGTGGCACAATGACAGAGTCTGAAGGTGGCAGCAGCATCAGGATACCACAGAGTGGCTAGGTTACATAGCGTGGATATGGCAGAAGCAGCATTAGGAGACCACAAAATGGCAAGGTGACATAGTGTGGAGATGGTGGCAGCAGCAGCATCAGCATTTCACATAGTGGCAAGGTGCCAATAGTGTGGAGATGGCGGCAGCAGCATCAGGATACCACAGAGTGGCAAGGTGACATAGTGTGGAGATGGCAGCAGCAACATCAGGAGACCACAAAATGGCAAGTTGACATAGTATGGAGATGGCAGAAGCAGCAGTTGACCACAAAATGGCAAGGCGAGATAGTGTGGAGAAGGCAGCCACAGCAGGAGACCACAAAATGGCAAGTTGACATAGTGACGTCCAGTGACGTCACGACTTGTTTCAAGTGGTGTGGGCGGGGCTAATCTCCATTCGGTGAACAGAGCTTAGCCTCGCCCACGCCACTTGATAAAAAGTCGTGACGTCACTGGGCAGGGCGCTAGCAGCGGTAAACTCACTGTTTACCGCTGCTAGCGCCCTGCCCAGAGACGTCACGACTCTTTATCAAGTGGCGTGGGCGAGGCTAAGCACCTGCAGCGCCGCTGCCTCTCAAACAGCTGATCGGCGGGGGTCCCGGGTGTAACAAAGTGAAGAACCCCTTTAATAGGGAAAGCGTTAGCTAGGCCAGTGTTCTGTGTCCACTCCAGTCCTCAAAGACTCATCTGCTGTAAGGACATCACCCCAAAAAGCCCTTTTTAGGGCTGGTACATCAGTCTGCTTTTATTAATTTTTTTATATATATTGCAGTTGCCTGTCCGTGTGTGAGAGGCCGCAGGCCCATAGACTGTACTGTGTGCACACCACTCATATAGGGTGGCACAGTACCTTGCAGATAAAAAACTCATTTAATTTTTACCCTTTAATATAATTGCAGTTGCCTGCCAGTGTGTGTCAGGCCCACAGACTGTACTGTGCCCACTGCCCACCATTCATATAGGGTGTCACAGTACATTGCATGGCGCACACGCAGTGACCTAAAGTTCAAACAAAGCGCACCGAGCATGATTCTTTTTCCATCTCCCGGTTCCAAAAATCTATTCACTACACCGGCCCTGGCCCTGATAAGGGACAAAACAGAGATTAAACTGATAGGAATAGTACTTAGTTAACACTAGTTTCATTGGTGGCAAATTCCAATGAAAGTGCCCAAATTTAGAAGGAAGTGGACTGAACAAGCTTTATTCTCTATCTCCCCATGCAAGGATTTAATTCAATACACGTCCCCTGATAGGGGACTTAACAAAGATTAAAGTGGTAAGAATAGTAGTTCACACTATTTGTATTGGTGGCACAGTACATTGCACGGCGCACGCGCAGTGCCCCAAATTGTAGGTAAGAGAAATGACCAATCATCTTTTTCCATCTCCCGGGTCCTAAAATCTATTCGATACATGTCCCCTAATAGGGGATGTGACAGGGAATAAACTTATAGGAATAGTACTACTTAACACACCACTCATATAGGGTGGCACAATACATTGGACGGCGCACGCGCAGTGCCCCAAATTGGAAGGAAGAGGACCGACCGACCATCTTTTTCCATCTCCCGCTTCCTAAAATCTATTCCATACACCGGCCCCTGATAGGGGACAAAGCAGAGATTAAACTGGTAAGAACAGATTTTTTTAATAAAAAAATAAAGAGGACAGCCTCTGCGGAGCTGGGTATTTTTTGGCCGCGTTACTGAACGCTCATGCACAATGGCTGTAGGCTCATGTGTCCTTTTGCGGAGGTGACAAACCTGGTCAGTCAAACCCAAGGCAACATCATCGACCTCATCCCATATGCGTTTTTTCTGGAGCGTGCCCTGCGAAGAGTGCTGGATCAGGCCGTAGATGAGCATGCAGAGGAAGAGTTGTGGGCACCATCACCACCAGAAGCAGCCTTGTCATCGTCGATTTCTGGACAACGCAGAGAGAGGAGTCTGAAGAAGAAGAGTCAGAGGAGGAAGGTGGCTTTGAGGAGTGTGCACAGCCCACTAAAATTGCCGTCTGCCAGTCACTGGCTAATGCATAAACTAATTCCTATAGCTGTATTTTATGATCGTTGAGAATAGCTAGCCCTCTATTCAAATAGCTAAATCGCTGCGACAACCTGCAGGTAATCGCTCTAGGGTGGATTAGGCAGAGCTAAAAACACATTAGAATCCGTCCCCCAACATATTTCGCCAGTAACCCTGGCATCTTCAGGGGTATGGACAGACTTGGATTAAACACGCTGAGTACATTTATTTATAGCTTAGCCTTCCGTCCGTTATCCAATGATAATACATAATTACTACTGACAACTCATCTACCCAATAAGACGATTCCTCTTCAGAAGACTAACATGGCAATTGGTACTTCTTGGATGACGATCTGCGCATCATTAACTTGCACACACACTTACCTAAAGAAACGGTGTAGTGTGGCTAAATGTGCTTGTGCTAACACTTAGTGTCTAAAAACGAGATACTGGACTAACTGCGGCTGCGTGAATACTTAGAGTGCGGTCGATAGCAACTTCCAATGCGCATGTCCTCGGACTTAGTCTAAGATTATATACTGACCATAGTACGCCTGTGCTAGTACTTAGAGTAAAAAGATGGAATTCTCAATGCGCATGTACAAGGACTTAAGCTCAGGTTATATACAGCACTTCTCATAACGACGCGTAAGTCCTCTATCTATAATTATATTCAGTCTTAGAAGACAGTAGCCAGTCAAACCCAAGGCAACATCATCGACCTCATCCCATATGCGTTTTTTCTGGAGTGTGCCCTGCGAAGAGTGCTGGATCAGGCCCTAGATGATCATGAAGAGGAAGAGTTGTGGGCACCATCACCACCAGAAGCAGCCTTGTCATCGTCGATTGCTGGACAACGCAGAGAGAGGAGTCTGAAGAAGAAGAGTCAGAGGAGGAAGGTGGCTTTGAGGAGTGTGCACAGCCCACTAGAATTGCCGTCTGCCAGTCACTGGCTAATTCTTAAACTAATTCCTATAGCTGTATTTTATGATCGTTGAGAATAGCTAGCTCTCTATTCAAATAGCTAAATCGCTGCGACAACCTGCAGGTAATCGCTCTAGGGTGGATTAGGCAGAGCTAAAAACACATTAGAATCCGTCCCCCAACATGTTTCGCCAGTAACCCTGGCGTCTTCAGTGGTATGGACAGACTTGGATTAAACACGCTGAGTACATATCTTTATAGCCTAGCCTTCCGTCCGTTATCCAATTATAATACATAATTACTACTGACAACTCATCTACCCAATAAGACGATTCCTCTTCAGAAGACTAACATGGCAAGTGGTACTTCTTGGATGACGATCTGCGCATCAATAACTTGCGCACACACTTACCTAAAGAAACGGTGTAGTGTGGCTAAATGTGCTTGTGCTAACACTTAGTGTCTAAAAACGAGATACTGGACTAACTGCGGCTGCGTGAATACTTAGAGTGCGGTCGATAGCAACTTCCAATGCGCATGTCCTCGGACTTAGTCTATGATTGTATACTGACCATAGTACGCCTGCGATAGTATTTTTTGCTTTCAATGCGCATGTCATCGGACTTAGTCTGAGATTGTATACTGCCCATAGTACGCCTGTGCAAGTGCTTAGAGTAAAAAGATGGAATTCTCAATGTGCATGTACAAGGACTTAAGCTCAGGTTATATACAGCACTTCTCATAATGACGCGTAAGTCTTCTACCTATAATTATATTCAGTCCTAGAAGACAGTAGCCACGGACCTATACATATATGTGTCTGGAGATCATACTACATGATCAACGGGGAGTTTGGTCTGTCAGAGTTTGGTCTGTCACTGTGAAGCGGGCGTAACCCTTACACTTCCTGATTGATAAAACATCATATCTGATCATTTACAGACACTGGATTTTTTAAAGCACGTTATTCCAAACAATTTAGGAATGTTAGGTGATTTTTGCCCCTTATGGATTAATACCCAACTCTGCGTCAACTACGTAATTTTCCATGAGAGTTTTGCCATGGATCTCCCTCCGGCATGCCACAGTCCAGGCGTTAGTCCCCTTGAAACAACTTTTCCATCACTATTGTGGCCAGAAAGCGTCCCTGTGGGCTTGAAAATTTGCCTGCCTATTGAAGTCTATGGCGGTTCGCCCGTTCGCGAACATTTGCGGAAATTCACGTTCGCCGTTCGCGAACGGAAAATTTTATGTTCACGACATCTCTACAGCCCCCCATAACAGTGTCATCCACAGATACCCCATAACAGTCTCATCCACAGATCCCCCTTAACAGTGCGTCATCCACAGATCCCCCCATAACAGTGTCATCCACAGATCTCCCCATAACAGTGTCATCCACAGACCACCATTAGTTTAAAAACCACCAAAAGCATACCTTTTGGTTCAAAATATTTTTTTTCTTATTTTCCTCCGCAAAAATCTAGGTCCATCTTTTCATCAAGAGTCTTATAAAGCAAAAAATGCGGTATGATAAAGGGAATCTGTCAGCTTCTAAACATCCCCCAAACTAGAGTAAGCTGTGTACAGAGTAAGTGATGCAAAGTCCAGTTGAGTAATTTGTATCCTCATACTCACTTCCAGTATTCAGACGCTGAGCTAAGACAAACCAGCAGTGAAATCCACTGAAAGGACTCCTGAGCTCACTCACATAATGGAGAGTACTCAAGGAGGAGTCCCCTCAATGCATTTTACTGTTGGTTTGTCACAGCACAGCATCGGAACACAAGTGAATATGAAGATAAAAATTACAGGATCAGACTCTGCATCACATTACACATCCCTTACTCTAATTTGAGGGGTGATTTGGAGTTGGCAGATTCCTTTTCAGGATTACATCGAAGGTTGGAGTTCCATCAGAGTGATTTTATTACAGTTTTTTTGTCTGTCCATTAGTAATAAGCTAGTTCAAATAGAAGGCTAACATCAAATGTGACAAGTTTCAGCAGTAAGAAGGAATTATGAAAAATGAAGTCTGTGTTCATGGCAGATGCTAAGAATATAGAACTCCAAGCTGTTCACATTGTTCTTTGCTATAAATAATACTACACACTTGAGTACATAAGCATTGAATGATATGACTGATTGCTCTACATGATGTGTTATTTTATCTAAAAATAATAGATTATTGTTAAAGAACTTTATGCTAAAACGGCACCATGCTTAACAACTGGGTTTTAATTTTAATGGCTTTCAGCTGTTTGATCTACAAAAAATAAAATAAAAAAATTAAACTTTTAACTAGTTTTATGGAGTACTTCTTGCCCTTAAATTTTCATTTACCTAAAAGGTAAAAGTTTAGTTATCCTCTGTCGTCTACTGTAAGAAATGTATTTGTCCACTAGGGAGAAGGACCCATCAGAACAGGCAGGCGGAGAATCTAAGGTGTATTGGATGGGGAGCCCATCACTGACTGAAAACCATCTTCTTGCTGTAATGATAAAGACATAACACTGATCCCAGCCATTTAACTGTCAACTCAGATCCCATCATCAAATACAAATTCAGCGTCTAGGCAGTTAGAAGGATGGGCTGATTTCTGTTCCCACTGATGCCCCAGAAATGCAAACATAGAATGCCATGGCAGAGCCTAATAGACAGACAGACAGTTTTATACTGACAGGCTATAATGTTTTGGTATACTGAGCAAACCAAAGCATTATAAAAGTTATCAACTGATGACATTTAGAATATACCTGGTGAGACAAAAAAAATCACTAAGGCAAGTTTTGCACTAGCAGAAAGGAACTCTGGCAGGCTGTTCAAGCGGGTGAACAGCCTGTCGGATCTGTGCTGCCGCTAGTGCACGTGTGCCCCTGGACTATCACTCTGGCCCCATTGACTATAATGGGGGCAGGCCGGAGTTCCGGCTGCACCACGGCAAACATACGCAACGGCAAATAAGCCCTTTTTTTCTCTAATACACCACTAAAATGGCTTTAAAACAAATAACTGCACCGCTGAATGGCTAATAAGAGTTTTTTTTTCCCACTAATACACCCCAAAAAAGGTTTTAGAACATATAATGCACCGCACAGCGGCTAATTAGAAGTACAAATTTTTCCTAGTAATACACCATGTTAATGGCTGTATCAAACAGCACTTGCACCTCAATAACATGAAAGGTTTTCTGTAAATACAGTGGTATCATCTATTGCAAGAAAATACTTAGTTCCCACTTCCCAGATTACGCTGGCCGAGCGCCCTCAGGATCTAGTAGCAGACAGCACTATTCTTTAAATTACTACCTGTGCCGGCGGCCCGGCTCCGCGGTTCACTTCACAGACACACATGGGACGGGGGGCGGAGCCGGTCCAGAGCAGAGGCAGAGGAGAGCCTTGCGTGCAGGCACATGCAGACGTGCAGGAGGAGAGGGAGGAGGAGAGGGAGGGAGGGAGGAGGGAGTGGTCCTGTCTGGGCAGCACGCAAAGGAAGAGAAGTGCCTGTCTCCCCTGAGCTGCTGCCCGCAAACTACAATAAGTCAAGTGTGAGCCTGAGGGCCCCAGCAATCACACTGCCCACTGTGTTCCCAGCAGCAGCTTGCATCTTGTGAATGTACTGGGGTATGTTGCTCCTTACAGTTATATTATAGTGACCAACAACATGACCAACACTAGAAAGAACTGTCTTGTCTGATTAAGACTCTACCCTGCCTTGCAGCCTGAGTCTGTACAAGTGCCCTGCATGCACCCCCTCAGCTCAGTTATATTACCCCCCGGCCTGTTTATTGTACCCTGAGGAGACTGGCACTTCTTACTGGCACATGAGGGGGGGAGAGGAGACTGGCACATGATGGGGTGGAGAGGAGAATGGCACTTATTACTGACATATGAAGGGGGGAGAGGGGAGAGTGGCACTAGTTACTGGCACATGATGATGAGGGGGAGTGGCACTTTTTACTGGCTCATGATGGGGGGAGAGTGGAGAGTGGCACTTGTTACTGGCACATGATGATGGAGGGGGAGAGTGGCACTTGTTACTGGCAGAGGCACTTGTTACTGGCACATGATGGGGGGAGGGGGAAAGGCACTTGTTACTAGCACATGATTGGGGGGCATCTATGGGGGCACCTCTTACTGGCACATTATTGGGGGGAACTATGGGGACATCTACTGAGGCCACAATGAAGGGGTATTTTATATGGGGGGTTCTGTGTTGTACTAGTATTATCAGGAGTTTATCTGTTTCTGCAGTATAATATTGGGGACCACAGCGGCACAGTATTGGGGGTAGTAGGATGATTTGTCCAGAAGATGGGAGGATAATGGAGAAGTAGTAAATTAAGTTTTTTTTTTTTTTGTCAAACTGCAGAGACGAAAACTGGTAGTCTGGTCTGCAGGTCTGAAAGAGAAGCTGAGGAAAGAGAACATCTACATCAAAGGAGACGTCACTGGATGTAAGAGGTAAGTGGGGCTGTATTTCTGTAATGATGGAAGCAGTGGCATATCGATCTCCGGAAGTGTGGAATAATTCCTGCCTATTCTTTCCCTGCGCTTCTAATAATCTTTTACTGAACTTCTAAAAAAAAAAAAGTTTTAAAGTCTTTTCTACCACTGTCCCTAGCATCTGCTAACGTCTCTCCCTGCACTAAGTACACTGGAAAATGGCTGAATCCAAGATGGCTGAGGCTATTTATAGGGCTGTGACATCACAGGGCTGGCTGTTGATTGGCTGCATGCATGGCATTGTGGTTAATCCCTCGTTCACAGAGTTCTTTGCTCCATGTCCTAACACGTGCAGCAGCCATTTTAGGAAAAATGTGATTCGGTACCACGAAGCGTGAGGAAATTCGGATTCGGTACAAATCGAATTTTTCCTGAAATTCGGATTGAATTCCACTTATCCACTTACTCCATTAATCACCAATGGAGTATTTTGGGGATATTTTGGGATGCGAGCTACAGCAACCTATGAGTGTGCAGGATCTACAGGTCCTACTGTAACAACTGTAGTGGTAAAACAACAAACACAGCCGCCATCTATATATCAACTGAGTCCGCACTAGGAACTTTATTTATCCCAGTGATCATAGTTTTAAGCCTCATTCACACATCAGTGTTTTGGTCAGTGATTTCTAAAACCAGGATTGGAGCCTCCACAGACACACGGGGAGGTATTATAGTGTTTGTATTTCTAATAAAACAAGAAGCACACACACACATGTGTATCGCCTAAATCATCACATCCTGCATAATAACCATGAAGTAGAGATTAGTGAGGAACTGCAAAGCATCAGAACTGTTCTGTCTCAGCATCCGTTGTACCTGTGACCTTCTTGTAGACCCAGTCTGTAAGTGTGTGCAGAAGGTTGAATGATGGCTTTAACAGATAGTTTACTCAATGAATAAAGACTCCAGAGGTGTTCTCCAATGCTTCTTTATGCTTCAAGTTAGCAAAGGCATAAACATAGAGGCTTTTCCATAGGTAAATTTCCAATGAAGTTACACAGCTCCCACACTCTGCAGTCTCTTCATAACAACTAAACAAAATGGAGTTACAGCAGGAAATGGAGGGTGGGAGCAACCAACTAGCCAGAAACAGCAGGGGTGCAAGGATGATACCAATAACATAGCATAACATAACATGTAATAACAACTGCTAGACAGTTAAAGATGCGTGCAGCACACTCCCCGCCTGGTATCGTGAGATACCACTACACAATTATTTTCCTTTAAACATACAATTAACATTGCATACAGTAGAATGCTATCTAGCCCTCTAGTCTAAGCTAACTATGCTAGAGATCTAAGTGACTCCTTCACATAACACTGTATCAGAATTTTTGGAAGCAGGCATAATTAGAACTGTCTCAGTGACTGTTCTCAGGAAGGTTTTTGGGCTCCCATCCTTTACAATCCTGACTTCCACACTTCGGACCTTTCCATCATCACTAGCAATGGCCTTTGTAATGACTCCAACTGGCCACTGAATCCGGTGAGTTTGCTGGTCTTTCAGAAGAACCAGGTCCCCTTCCTTTAAGTTAGGCTTCTGGGTTTGCCACTTTTTACGTCCTTGGCGAAGTGTGAATAGTGTGCTTCCCTTTGAGACTGGTCTATTGCCTTTTAAGCACTTAATCTCTTCTGCAAAGACTTCTTCTTGCACACGACGTATGATGAACAGCTCAGCCCTCTCATACTCTAATGCATTGGGTGACTCCTTACAGGTGTGCCATCCATGGCAAGACGATGTCTGATTCGACTTGCGGAAAATCTGTGCAATATGACTCAATCTTGCTATAGTCTTCACCAAATATTTCCAAGAAGAGAAACGTTCAAAATGCCTCACCTCCAAGTTTCTTCTTGAGCAGATGTTGGAACTCAATGTTACGACTTCAGGCCGGATTTCCGGATCAGTATCTGGATCCTCCAGGTGAAAATCGATATCTTCTTCTGAGTTTGTAGAAGACTGGTCCATTAAAAACTTGGGTCCTGAAAACCAAATGGTTTGTGTGAGGACAACTGCTGGCACTGACCTAGTGGCAATGTCTGCGGGATTCAAACCAGTCGGGACATAGTTCCATTGTTCAGGTCTACTGTTTTTCCTTATTCGTTCTACTCTGTTAGCCACATACACATAGAACCTTCTCACACTGTTGCATATATAACCAAGCACGACCTTGCTGTCAGTGTAGTACTTAATCTGATCGATTTCAATGTCCATTTCATTTTGCAGGAATTCTGAGACTTCAACAGCTAGGGTTGCACCACACAATTCTAATCTTGGGATAGTGTGAGCAGGTTTTGGAGCTAAATTGGCTCTTCCTAGTAGAAACCCGACATGGGGTCTCCCGGATGGATCTATGATCTTGAGATAAGCCACAGCCGCTATGGCTTCGGTAGATGCATCACAAAAGATGTGAATCTCTTTCCTCAGACTTCTTGAAACTGAAGTGGGTGAATAGCAGCGTGGGATATTAAGTTCTTCCAGTACCTTCAAGGAGTTTCTCCATTTCTCCCATTTAGGCAGTAGGTCTACTGGCAGAGGGGCATCCCAATCTGTCACTCTCTCAGTAAGCTGACGAAGAATGGATCTCCCTTGGACGGTAACTGGAGTCACAAAGCCTAGGGGATCGTGAAGGCTGTTAACAGTTGACAGGACTCCTTGTCTGGTAAATGGCTTCTTGGCGTCAGAGACCTGAAAGGTGAATGTGTCAGAAGTTACATTCCAGAGAAGACCGAGACTCCTTTGAGTGGGTAGGGCATCTACTCCCAAGTTCAAATCCTTAGCGTGATCTTCTGGATTGAAAGCCCTCATTACTTCGCTGCTATTAGATGCAATCTTATGAAGCCTTAAGTTAGCAGTCAACAGGAGCTGTTGGGTTCTTTTTATCAGATTGACGGCATCTTCAGGTGTTGAGAAGGATTTCAGGCCATCGTCTACATAAAAATCTCTCTCAACAAATTGCCTGGTGTCAGATCCGAATTCCTTTTCACCTTCCTGCGCTGTTCTTCTCAGTCCATAAGTTGCCACGGCAGGAGATGGACTATTTCCAAAGACATGGACTCTCATGCGATAATCTATCACCTGATCATAAATGTCATTGTTGCGGTGCCACAAGAACCTGAGATAATTTCTGTGGTCCTCTTTGACTATAAAACAGTGGAACATTTGTTAGACGTCAGCTGTCATGGCAATTAGTTCCTTCCTGAACCGCATCAACACTCCTACAAGGTTGTTTGTTATATTTGGACCAGTTAGAAGAACGTTATTTAAAGAGGTTCCCCGGAACTGAGCGCTTGAGTCAAAGACTATTCTGATTTGCCCTGGTTTACGAGGATGGTAGACTCCAAAGGATGGAAGGTACCAGCATTCTTCACCTTCCTTAAGGTCTGGTGCTGGCTCAGCGTGAAGGCTATCTAAAATCTTCTGCATGAATGCTAGAAAGTGCTCTTGCATCTCAGGTTTGTTACGGAGAGTTTTCTTAAGTGCAGCAAATCTGGTTAAAGCTTGTTCTCGATTGTTAGGGAGAGTAAGCCTTGGTACTCGGAAGGGTAATGGAGCTACCCAACTGTTAGAATTATCTTGATGAACTCCTTGTCTTCGACTGAAGGGGCAATCTTGTTGTCATCACAAGTAGTCTGGTACACTGAATCACCAAATTCCTTCTGAGAAGTGAGCTTGCAGTTAATACCTTGGAGTGCTTGATATGGAACTTCGTTTTTGAAATCAAGTCTTTCCTTCACATAATAGTGCAATGGACATTTCATCAATCGATAGGTAACATTAGTTTTGTAGGAAGCTACATCCAAGAGCTTGTGAGATTGATCTAAACAGACTTCTCCTATTATCACCCATCCAAGATCACGTTTCTGGGCCTGAGGAGCATCATCTGGACCATTACATAACTCTCTTATTTTATGAACTCTAGGAATGTCTCTCCCTAGTAGAATCTAAATCTTTACATCCTTGTTAAGTGGTGGAATGTAGTCAGCAATGTGGCTCAAATGAGGGTGATGACGTGCAACCTCTGGTGTGGGGATTTCTTCTCTGTTGTTCGGTAGCTGATCACATTCGATTAGAGTTGGAAGAGGAAACTCTATGTCCTCATAATCTGATGCCACTATGAAGCCATGGGCTCTTCTTCCAGAAGTATTGATCTTTCCTGCACATGTCTGCAAGGTATAGGACCAGGTCTCTCCATGAATGTTGAATAGGTCAAAGAATTCTGTACTGGCCAATGAGCGATTGCTCTGATCATCGAGTATGGCATACATTTTTATGGAATTTTGTGGACATCCTTCAGGAAAAACCCTTACAAGACATATCTTGCTACAAGACTTGCTATGAAGCCCTTCTCCACATACCTCTGTACACCTTGTGGTTACGGGGTTGGCATATTGCTCAGTTCTCTCCCGCCATCATCTGATGTAGTCTTGGGGTTGCTGCCGGGTGAAGGTTTCCTTTTGAACAGGTCTGAATGAAGAGCGTCCACATGTTTGGCACTGTTACAGAGAGAACATCTGATGGCGATCTTACAGTCTCTAGCTAAATGATCAGAGGATGCACAACACTTAAAACAGATATTATGCTCTTTGAGAAATGACTTGCGTTCTTCAATAGGCTTGTCCTTAAATGCACGACATTTGGAGAGAGAGTGTGGCGCATTATGAATAGGACACTGTTGATTAAGATTGCTTGCCTTAATGTCTGTAGCCAAGACGTTGGATGCTATCGCGGTCTTCCTCACAGCAATAGGATGCTTTAAATCCTTGAATTTACTGTTGGTGGCAATACCCCTTGAAGTAGTTAAAGGAATGGTGGTTGTATCTGGATAGAAGAAGCTTGGGTCATTCTTGGATCTTGCAACCATCCGCACGAACTCTGCAAAATAAGAAAAGTGAGGGAAGGAAACATGATGTTCATACTTATACTTTGATCCTACACTAGTCCACTTTCCCTGAAGATGACTAGGCAACTTTGCTACAATAGGATTTATGCCCTGAGCAGTGTCTAAATAGCTAAGACCTGGTAAACTAGGATCTAACATAGCAATTTCAAGTTCATGAAGGAGGTCACCTAACTCTCTAAGCTTATGATTGTCCTTAACAGAGATCTTAGGAAAGTTGTTTAGTCTCTGGAATAGGGCAGATTCAATGACTTCGGGGCTCCCATAGTCTTGTTCTAGACGTTCCCAGGCAGCATCAAGGCCTGCTTTAAAGTTATAAATGTAGACAGATTTAAGTCTCTTTACTTGTTCTGAAGATTGACGCCCCAACCACTTTATTAGTAAGTCGAGTTCTGCTTGAGGTTCAATGTCCAAGTTCTTGGATACTGCCTTAAATGTAAATCTCCTACTCCTGTAGTTCTCTGGGCGGTCATCAAATCTAGACAGTCCAGTTGTAATCAACTCTCGTCGAATCATATACTTGCTGAACTCTGCAGTGTCAGTGCTTTCGGTTTTTATAGCCACAGAAGATACTAATGGTGCGCCGTCTTGGACCATGGTTGGTATCTGATGTTGGCTGGTAGGTGGAGAGAAAGGTGTTGCAGATGGGTTCAATCTAGGTAAGGGTCTGTCGTCTGAAGGTCTCTGAGCATTTGAAGTTGAAGAGAGCTGTATCACAGGGGGTATAGAGTTCATTATGTAGTCTTTTGCTGTCCCCTTGTAATCTCTATTCACATAAGGTTGTGGTGGCACATGAGCTGCGTAGGTTGATTCACTTGATTTTGTGACATGCGGTAGTTGTGGATTGTCTCTGTTAGTAGGTGTGTCTAGTTGACCAGCTTGCTTTGGCGACACGTTGCCTTCTGATCCACTTGCTGGATGATTATGAGAAGAATCTCCAACTGTAGGTGGGACTATATTGTCATGGTTCTGGGTTAAGACAAACTGTAGGGTCCTTTCAACAGGGTCTTGACAAGCAGCCAAGCTGGTACAAGCTGCTCCTTCTTCTTCTTCCAATAGGGCTTGTTCCAAGACAGATAATTCCACTAAGGCTACTTCTTTTTCTCTATTCTTCTGAAGAATTTCTAGCTGAGCCTCTGTTTCTGCTTGAATGCGTTTAGCTTCTGCTTTGATGGCTGCTTCTCTTTCAGAACAGGCGGCTTGAACCTGGGCTGCTGCAACCTTTTGGCGAGCTTTGACTATTTGGTCGCTCAGTGTTGACCTTACAGAGCAGGACCGCAGTGACTTAGAAGAGGATTTATGATAGGAGCGGGCAGATCTAGATAATTTTCCTGAGTGTCTGGAAGAAGCAGATTTACAGGATGTAGTTTCATATAGCTGTGCTAATCTACCTTCTATCTGTGCCTTTGCTTCAAGATATGTGCTATGCCTCTGCTGGTCAGTAGAAGTAAAGTCCTTTAATTCCAATGCAGCTTCCTCTATGTTGGAATGTGACAATAGGGAATAGTACTTCTCAGAAAGTCTTTTATAATTCTCAAACGCCTTCTTAACCCTTGAGAGAGCAGTGTTCAATTGCTCAGAATTGCTGCTAGTTTCATTAGTGGCTGTTATACAACTTAAAGTCTTCTCCCATAATGCAGTCAGGTTACTAGCTGTTTCTTCCTTACTTGCTTCATAAGCCTCCCTTGCCTTCAAGGATGGATGAGGGGCTCTAACAGGACGAGCAGAATTAAGTAAGGAGTCTGCTTTATCTTGATTAAATGCAGGTAACTCTGTGGGATCTCTGTCAGACATAATGACAAGTGCTGTGGTTTTGGTGTCTTGTTGGAAATCTGCCAGAGCTCAGCTCTGTAGGTAGTGACTTCTGTTAGTAAGCAGGCTGAGCTGAGGAGCTGGATATTTGTGACAATGAGCCAGCTAGTGCTGCAACTGGTTCAGACTGGATAGCTCAGCTCAGTGCACAGTTCACTATCACTTTATACAGGCAGGAATATTGTCACGGCCGCTGTCTTCAGCCGTGACCTTCCGTACTTTCGTGTGCTGCAGCTCCTCGCTGCAGCTTCGTTCCAGTGTGTTTGTTGTGGTTCTGTTTGGGTTAACTGCCGTGTGTGTGTATCAGGAGTTAATCCTCTCTGTCTGGTCCATTGGTGTGGCCTCTTTGCTGCATCCATGGAACCTGTATATAAGGCTGACTTTGCCTCAGTTCTGGGTCAGCTCTCATGGTGTGTGTTTGTCCTGTCCTGCTCCTGGTGTGTACTGTCTCCCATGATGCTGACCCATGGGATCCATGTCCGTCTGTTCTCTGTAGGTTCCCCTACTTGTTCATTGTTGTCCACTGTTTGTTGTCTCAGGCTTTGTTGTCCGTACTCCTGTGTCTCTGCTTTTAGTTCTCCTGTTATGTTATGTCTTGCCTTGCTATGTTTCCTGTTTCCTCCGAAAGGGGGTCTGTCGTTCCTCGGAGGGGGAGCATTCGTCTCTGTCCATGTTCTGTGTTCAGCAAGCTCTTGCAGCTTCCTTGCTGCAGAGTGCTTGGGCAAAGCCACACAGTTCCCACTGGTGGAGCAAGACCTTCTCTGTCCATTGCCACTCCTGTGTCCTTTGCATGAACTCCTGTTCGTGTTCCCTTTGTATGTCATGTTGCTCTGTACCGTCGGTAAATTCTTGTACCAGTTGTCACTCGCTCTTGGGGTCACTGTCTAGCTCACGCTCCAGAGTGGACCCTGGCAACTTCCTGCGGCAAAGCCTATCCCTACCATCTGGGGCCCTAGTGAACACCAGGAGTTGCTTAGTCACGCCCCTCTGGAGTATTACTAGACAGTGGCACAGTGGGGGTTCCTCCCACTGCATTGACGGTACGTAGAGCTTATGTTTCTCCATTGTTTCCATTTGTACATTAAACACTGTTTAGACCGTACCTTTGTATCTTGTTTATTGTGAAACGATGCGGAGGTCTTTCGCGGGACCTCCAACTCGTGACAAATATACAGTTAGTTCAGTAGCTTCAGGTACTGGATTCACAACCCAAACAGCTTGACAATGATGAATCCTTGGGACTTGATATAGCTATGATACACAGTCCTAGCACAGTTCAAAAGGTAGATATGGCTCCCCAATAAAGGCAAAACTTGTATAAGCTGGTATTACTAGAGAAATGGGTCCACAGCACAGACCAGCAATCCCTGGCAGTAAAGGCTGTAACAGTAATGGAGCATTCAGTAGGTGGCTGGCTTCATATGCAGAGTAATGCTTCTGGTGACTGCAGCAATAACACACAGGCATTATTGACTTCAAGTGCACAGCCTGAAGATGGGTTCCTGTTAGGGTGTTTGTTCTTCACACAGGCATGTGGTTACTCATGTTTCTGAAGCTGCAGAGATAGCTATGTGATGGATTCTTCTGGAAATTTACTGTTCTGTCTCAGCATCCGTTGTACCTGTGACCTTCTTGTATACCCAGTCTGTAAGTGTGTGCAGTAGGTTGAATGATGGCTTTAACAGATAGTTTACTCAATGAATAAAGACTCCAGAGGTGTTCTCCAATGCTTCTTTATGCTTCAAGTTAGCAAAGGCATAAACATAGAGGCTTTTCCATAGGTAAATTTCCAATGAAGTTACACAGCTCCCACCTTCTGCATTCTCTTCATAACAACTAAACAAAATGGAGTTACAGAAGGAAATGGAGGGTGGGAGCAACCAACTAGCCAGAAACAGCAGGGGTGCAAGGATGATACCAATAACATAGCATAACATAACATGTAATAACAACTGCTAGACAGTTAAAGCTGCGTGGCAGCACAAGAACGGAATGTGTAAGGTATTGGTAAAGTGATAATGAATTATTTTATTTTATTACACCATTCTGAGACTTTTTTTATATTTATTTTTATTTTTTTCATTTAGCAGTGGCAGTTTTTTGGGGGAAGGTCTTCTGTATATTATGCACTTGGTGCTCAATGAGATTCTGGATACAAATAAAGAACATATACTCATATACCCATTAAATGCTATTTTAAAATAATTCAGCATGAAAAGCTAGTTACTTTTGTAATTACTTTCTGCACTGAAAAATGTTCCAGTTGTGAGATATTCCCTTTTCCTTAATTATAATGACACCCCCTGGTGTTTAATCTGTATAGTAAAGTGCATTTTCCCCTACTGATGCTTAATTCCATCCATTATTCCAGCAAGATCTACTGACGCCATGGCAGTTAAAGGGAGAGAGCTGTAGCAAAAAGCACACACCCCCTGAGAAAGGACACACCACTTTATAAAGGTCACAGCCCATGAGCTGCCAGCCTGACAAGAATCAAGCACAATTGGAGCAATGAATGGTAAAATCTTTGGTTTCATGTGAAGTACTGGGCTGCTTCAAGCTTTGTTAGAAATAGTTTGCAATGTACTATATGATGTCTGATTTTCAGTCATTGTGTAATCTTCAACGTTATCCATGATTATTTCCGTGCACTAAATTTTCAGTGTACAGTATTTCATTAATATACCATGTATGAATCTTCCCTAGGGAATATCACTGCAGTCACTGGGATATAATGCTCTTCAGTAGGAAGATATCACTCACTTGATATATGCTTATATTGTCATTTAGCTGATATCAATTTGTGCCTTTCAGCAGAGACAGGCTTATATAAAGATATTGGGGGAGATTTATCAAACTGATGTAAGGTAGAACTGGCTTAGTTGCCCATAACAGCTAATCAGATTCCACCTTTCATTTTTCACAGCGCCTTTGGAAAAGTGGGGTCAGATTGGTTACTATGGTCAACTAAGCCAGTTCTACTTTACAGCTGTTTTATAATTCCCCCCTATTGACTTGAGTTTGTCGATGTTTTCCTATTAAAGAATTCATACTACGCTGATGAGAACATGCACCATGCAAAATCACAGCTCTGGTGTCATTTGCAGTCCCTTACTGTCTATCACAGTTTGCAAAAGTTAGGGTACCCCTCAGTAAAATTACTATTACTGTGAACAGTTAAGCAAGTTGAAGATGAAATGATCTCCAAAACGTTAAAGATAACAACTTGCCTTTGTATTTTAAGCAAAATCATTTTTTTATTATCATCTTTTACATTTTCAAAATAACAAAAAAGCAAAAGGGCCCGAAACTTTGGACATACTGCATGGCTAATACCCAGTAGTACCTCCTTTGACAAGTGTCACAGCTTGTATGCGCCAAAATGCCAGCCTAGAGTCTTTCAATATTTCATCCATTCTTCCTTGCAAAAGTCTTCCAGTTCTGTGAGATTCCAGGGCTGTCTTGCATGTTCTTTTGAGGTCTATCCAGACAGATTTTCAATAATTTTCAATGATGTTCAGGTCAGGGGACTATGAAGACCATGGTAAAACTGTCAGCTTACACCTTTTAAGGTAGTCTATCCTGCAATTGGAGGTGTGTTTAGGGTCATTATGCATTTGTAGAAGCCATTCTCTTTTCACATTCAGCATTTTTTACTGTTGGTGTTATATCTGCATCAAAAATTTGCTGCAATTTTAATGATTCCATTCTTCCCTCTACCTCTTAAGTGTTCCCCATGCCATTGGCTGTAACACAACCCCACCCAAAGCATGATTGAGCCACTCTCGTGCTAAATAGTTGGAAAGGTTTTCTTCTCATGAAATTCTGCGCCTTTATTTCTACAAACATACCTTTGCTCATTGCGGACAAAGAGTTCTGTTTTAACCTTGTAGGTCCATAAGACTTGTTTCCAAAACAGGCTTGTTTAGATATTCTTTAGCGAACTTCAGGAGAGGTTTTAGCAGGAGAGGTTTTCTTCTAATGACTAATCCTTGAAGTAGAACAATGTAACACAAATCCAGAGTCTGCTATATCTCCTGAATGTCGAGCAGTTGTCTCAGATATTTTTCTTGGGCTTCCTGACTAGAGATGAGCAAATCGAAGCTGACGAAGTGGAATTCAATCCGAATTTCAGGAAAAATTCAATTCGCACCGAAGCCGAAATTCCTCGCGATTCGTGGTAACAAATGGTATTTTATCCTAAAGTGGCTGCTGCACGTGTGAGGATATGGAGCAAGGAATTCCGGGAAGGCGGGATCACCCATAATGCCATGCATGCAGCCATTCAGCAGCCAGCCAGCCCTGTGATGTCTCACAGCCCTATAAATAGCGTTAGCCATCTTAGATTCTGCCATTTACCAGTGTACTTAATGCAGGAAGAGACGTCAGCAGACGCTAGGGACAGTGTTAGAAAAAACTTAATTATGCTAAAAAATTATTTACAAGTGCAGGGAAAGATTATTCAAGGTGTAGGGAAAGAATAGGGACAAATCATTCCACAGCATTTATGTTGAACAGGGTTCAGTAGGGGAGTTTACAGCC
This sequence comes from Bufotes viridis, assembly GCA_033119425.1. Classification (NCBI taxonomy): domain Eukaryota; kingdom Metazoa; phylum Chordata; class Amphibia; order Anura; family Bufonidae; genus Bufotes; species Bufotes viridis. Next base: position 152,017,683 of record CM065589.1, on the reverse strand, counting down.
TGGGTAATAGGAACAATCCTATTACACCTTGCTGCACTGACTGGGGATCCAAATTGCCATTATACAACTCTGTAATTTCAGCAAACCATTCTTATTAGGGTGCAAGTGCTGTTTGATACAGCCATTAACAGGGTTAATTACAAGGAAATACTTATATGTCTTATTTTCCCTTGTGCAGTGCAGCTTTATGTTCTAAAGCATTTTTTGGTTTGTATCAGTGGGAAAAAAAGAGCTTATTAGCCGTTGTGTGGTGAAGTGAGAAAATTACAGCCGTTTTTGTCGTGTACTAGTGGCAAAAGAAAAAATATATTTGCCGTTCAGCAGTGCAGTTATATGTTCTAAAGCCCTTTTTGCCATGTATTAGTGCACCGTGCACCACATATGTCAGGCTCTTCTACACCTCGTTTGCATGGGCAACGGAGTTACACCGGAGTTAAATCGAATCCTGGCTTTCTCTGTGACAACTGAAAATCGGAACCATGCAGTTCCAGCTCCATCAGCAGCAACTTGAGTCTAGATTCGCTGATGAGCAGCTTTCTTCGCCCACCTAGTGAAGAAACTACTCACCAGCAGCAGCAGCTAAACCTGGGGCAGCACCTGAACCAGCAAGTGGTGGCATACTTAAAGAGAACCTTTCACCGGTCCAAAGTTTGTTAGTCAAAGGTATGTACATGCAAAGCGGCACCAAGGGATGTCCCTGCACTTACTTGTATCCCTGGGTGCCGCTCCGTTCGCCCGCTGTAGCCCCCGGTATCGGCACACGCGAGTTCGAGTTCGGGACCCGAACTTGACCCCGAACCACATTGAAGTCAATCGGGACCCGAACTTTTGAGCACTAAAATGGCTGTAAAAATGTGATGGAAAGGGCTAGATGGCTGCAAATGCCAGCAAAATGTTGTTAAGGGCATGGCAGGTGATGGGGAATGTGGATAGGGAAATGACATAAAATAGTTAAAAATTAAAAATAATAATCTTGATCTTGGAGGATGAGGTCCATATGGAGTAGGAGGTTGAGGAGGCGGTGGATGTGGTGGTGTAGGTGGAAGCGGCAGTGGAAGAGGAGGAGGTAGCCTACACTGCTTTTTGGTTTTAAATTTTATTTTTAAAATTAGGGTACACCCCAAAACATTGGGAAATTTAACCTGTGATAACCACCTCTAGTCATGTTAAACACACGTTCAGACAATACACTGGCTGCAGGGCAGGCCAGCACCTCCAAGGGATAAAGGGCAAGCTCAGGCCATGTGCCCAATTTTGAGACCCAGAAGTTGCATGTTCCCAAGTAGTTAATTAATTTTTTATAGAGTGATTAATAAAGATTAAATTTTACCTATTACTAGTCACAGAGGTTGCAAAGGTTACGCTAGGTCCAAGTGATCACCTGACCCCTCTTCTAGAAGTTGCAGGGGCTGACCCCTGTCAGTCAGTTCGTGTAGGCGTGTGCACACTTACCGCCCCACCATGTCGCACGTCCCTATGATGTTCACGATCCAATTTGATATCTGCTCTATCAACTTTCAATGTTCTTTTATGTGCCTACCATGGTGATCACGGGTGTCGGTGAATCAGGGTTCCAGGCCAGAGAGGGAGTGTGATAAAGAGACCAAATTTAAGGGAGATAGCTGTATAAAAAAAAAATGGGATCGAGCATAAATGTGTGAAAAGCTATTGAAGCGCAAATGTGGGACAAATTACAGAAGCCCAAATGTGGGCCAAAAGAGTCAAGCGGAATTGTGGGAAAAGCTATTGAGGCGAAAATGTTGGGCAAAAGAGTATAGCGGAAATGTGGGACAAAGTATTGATGCTTAAATGTGGTACAACTTGTTTAAGTTTAAGCATTGAATAAAAGGAGGTGGCGCGCATCAATTAAAGAAGCATATCCGAAATTTTATTCCCTGTCACCTATACACACCAAAAGTTTGGAGTTCCATATGGAGTAGGAGTTTGAGAAGGCGGTGGATGCAGCGGAGTAGGTGGAAGCAGCGTTGGAGGAGGACAAGATAGCCAAGACAGGTTTTTGGTTTTTAATTTAATTTTGTAAAATTGAGTTACACTCCAAAAGAGTGTGAAATATCAAAAATACAAACATGAGCAATTGCGCGGCAGTATAACAATGGCTGGTTAGTGTCGGTATACATGTATATTCTGCACAAGGTACGGACAAGTCCTGAGGGATTCATGGCTGGTTCACTTTAATGAAAGTGAGCTTGTCCACATTGGCTGTGGACAGACGGCTGCGCTTGTCTGTGATGATGCCCCCTGCCGTGCTAAACACACGTTCAGATAATTCACTGGCTGTAGGGCAGGCCAGCACCTCCAAGGCGTAAAGGGCAAGCTCAGGCCATGTGCCCAATTTGGAGACCCAGAAGTTGAAGGGGGCAGACCTGTCATTCGGTAAGTGTAGGCGTGTGAACACATACTGCTCCACCATGTTGGTGAAATACTGCCTCCTGCTAAGACGTTCCATATCAGCTGGTGGTGCTGGTTGTTGTGGCGTGCTGACCACATATCGGCCATGCTAACCCTGCCTTCTGAGGTGCTGACAGTGCCCCAGCTGCCTTGGCGACCACTTCCTCGTCCTCTGCCTTTGCCTTGTGCTTCCACTGTGCCCCCGCTGTCAGATTGGAATGCCACCAGCAGCGCGTCTACCAGTGTGCGCTTGAACTCGCGCATCTTATGATCACGCTCCAGTGACGGAATTAAGGATGGTACGTTGTCCTTGTAATGGGGATCCAGCAGCCTGGCCACCCAGTAATCAGTACAAGTTAGAATGTGGATAACTCTGCGGTCGTTGTGGAGACACTGCAGCATGTAATCGCTCATGTGTGCAAGGCTGCCCAGAGGCAATGAAAAGCTGTCCTCTGTGGGAGGTGTATCATCTGTGTCCTCTGTATCTCCCCATCCACGCACCAGTGATGGCCATGAGCTGGTCTGGGTGCCACCCTGCTGTGAACATGGTTCCTCCTCATCCTATGCCTCGTCATCCTCCAGAACTGTGCCCTGGCTGGACAATTGTGTACCTTGGGTTTGTGTGTGCAGGAACCCATCCTCGGAGCCACTTGGGAATGACTGGCTGCAAACCCTACGAAATGATCTTTCTTCCTCCTTCTCCTCCTGTGCCACATCCTCTTCCATCATCGCCATGAGTGTTTTTTCAAGGAGGCATAGAAGTGGGATAGTAATGCTGAGACCAGCGTTATTGGCACTGGCCATGTTGGTGGAGTACTCAAAACAGCGCAACAAGGAACACAGATCTCGCATGGACCTCGCCCGACCAAATACCGCTGCAGGTTTTGTCGCCTACTCGCACCTGAGGAAGGGGTTTCACTTGTGATTGTAGCTGGTACAGATCGACCACGTCCTCTCCCTGCAACAGGAGCTCCACCAGCAGCACCACGACCTGGGCCACGTCCCTTATTTGACGCTCTCCTCATATTTTTTGAATTCAGGATCTTGTCCTAAATGGATGTTTAATTAATAGTAGAAAATAACGACAGTATGTAAAGGGTGTATCTCACACGGTCTGAACCAGACTAGGCCTCAATTAAAGATTTCTTTGCACAAAATGGCTGTATTTCAAATTGCTATATTTCAAATAGCTGTATTTCAAATGGCTGAATCAAACCCCTGTATGTATAGGGGGTATCTCACACGGTCTGAAATACTGTAGGCCTGAAGGAAATATATCTTTGCACAAAAAGGCGATATTTCAAATGGCTGTATTTCAATTGCCTAAGTCAAACCCCTGTATGTATAGCGGGATCACACACGCCCTGAACCTCTGTAGGCCTGAATTCAATCTTAGTGACCAAATGGCGGTATTTAAAATCTCTGAATGTAACCGAAATGTATTAAGGGTGTATCTCACAATTACATCTGCATCAAAGACTGCCAACTAAATTTTTTGTGGCCCAAACGACTGTTTGTTTAACAACTGAATTTGACAGCAGTATATAAGCCTGTAATTTCACACGTGCTGAAACAGCAAGGCCTGAAAATAGTGTTTTTTTGTCAAAAAGTGTGTTTTTCAAACCCCAGAAAATGTATTTCTAGCTTAAACTGCACACTGACTAATACAGATGTTGTAGTTTGCCCCCCAAAAATGGTGATTTGCAATGTCCCAAAAGCTCAGATGCAGTGATGGTGCACTGAGCATGCATAAAATGGCCGCCAACCACCTGACTAACAGAATTCTAAAAGTTATTATTTTTTGGTCAATGAGCTCAGAGCAGGATAAAAGGATAGTGCCCTGCACCCACACAACTATTTCTAGTGTAGATCGCTGAGTTAGATTCTCTCCTATTCTCTCCCTGAAATCACAAGTCCAGCAGCATCCTTTCCCTACACTTGTAACAGCAGAGTGACGTACAGCGCTATGTGACTCAAGCTTATATAGAGCCTGGGTCACGTGCTGCTCTGGCCAATCACAGCCATGCCAAGAAAGCGCCGAACACCGAACCTGAACTTTTACGGAAATGTTCGGGTTCGGGTCCGTGTCCCGAACATCCCAAAATTCAGTAAGAACCCAAACTATACAGTTCGGGTTCGCTCAACCCTATTTACAAGCCTTAACCCTAACAGGCTATTTAAGGTCTAAAACCTAGGTCAAAATTATTCTTTTACATTTCCTTTTTTTCACTCAAATACACTGGTATTGCTTAAAATGTTGAAATGTGTGTTTCATCTTAACTTTATGCTTTTTGGAAGTCATTTCATTTTTAACTTGCTTAATTGTTCACAGTAACAGTAATTTTTACCAGGGGTGCCTGCACTTTTGCATTGAATATATGTGTGTATATATATATATATATATATATATATATATATATAAAATCAATTATACACTGCTCTAAAAAATAAAGGGAACACTAAAACAACACAATGTAACTCCAAGTCCATCGCACATCTGTGAAATCAACCTGTCCAGTTATGAAGCAACACTGATTGTGATTCAATTTCTCCTGCTGTTGTGCAAATTGAAGAGACAATGGATAGAAATTGTAGGTCCACTCCTTTATAGGGGCTGTCTTGCTAATTGCCTAAAATTTCTATCCATTGACCATACCTCTGCTCTGATCTAGAGTTGAGCGAACCTGAACTGTATAGTTCGGGTTCGTACCGAATTTTGGGGTGTTTGGGACCCGAACCCGAACATTTTCAAAAAAGTTTGGGTTTGGATCCGTTGTTCGGCGATTTCTTCCGGCCTTCAGAAGGGCTGCAAAGCAGCCAATCAGCAAGCGTTTTACTTCTTGCCCTAAGAAGCCATCACAGCCATGCCTACTAATGATTGGCTGAGTGCAGCATGTGACCCAGCCTCTTTGTAAGCTGGAGTCAAGTACTGCAGCACATCACTCTGCTGATTTGAGCTTAGGGAGAGGATGTTGGTGCTGTGATCAGGGACAGAATAGGGCAGAAATCAGAAGAACCTGTGCTACTTTAATCCACAAGATACAGCAAATAGAGAGGGAGGGAGCTTCAGAAATCCGACATTTCTGTACCCAGCCACTGAAAGGGAAATCTTTTTTTGTAATGCATCTGTTACTGAGATGGTGGTGCTCGGCGGCCATATTAGCCACTGCAGTGTACTGCATGTGTGCCAGCCAGCTAGGGACATCAGCCTAATCCTATTTTGTAGCTCAGTAAGCGAAAAAAACTTTTTTTTTCTAGCTGCTCAAATCCCTTATATTGCCTTTTGTATGTTTAAGGGGTGACATAGTCCATGTGTCTAGCCTGGGATCTGTGGTTCCACAGAGCACTTTTGTATACTATGCACTAAACCGTACATTCCATTTCAGCTATCAAATAGTGCATCAGTGTATTTTAGTTAAAAAAAGTGGTCATCCTGATCCACCAAGCCTATTTTACACCGCCAAAATATATATTTGATATTTCTGCGGTGAAATAGAGAATCCATGTAATTTTGGGGGAAATAGTATTCCTTGTCCACAAAACGGTTCTGCATACACCGTCCAACGACATATTTTATATTTCTGCATGGAAATAGTGCTTCTTTGTTTTTTATAGAAAAGAAACGTTATTCAAGGTCCACCAAGCAGTCTGAAATACCCATTACAACCACCTATTTTATATTCCCTTACGTCCTACCAGCAGCACAGATGGGGTTAACCACCCCCCGTGGACTGGCAGGACCGGCGGAATGTTTAATGAGCCCAAGACTAATAACTCAATTTAACAATTAAGTGTCTCCTTAAAAGGAGGAAGTCAACCCCCAGCCCACTGTGTTTTTTTCTGTCCTCCTGGACAGGTGGACTAGGCGGTTTGTTCCCCCCTTTCTTATGGAAAGTGCGGGGAGCCTTCTTTTCGTTTGGGTAACGGCGTTGCCCTTTTTTCCTAGGTACCTTGTCAGTTTGGCCGGCAGCTTGTTTGCTGCCGGCCTCGCACAGTGCGCCTGGCTGGGGATTTTGGCGGCGTCCTTGGTCCGGGATCCCGGTCCCTGTGCGCCGCCATCTTCCGGAGGTAACACGGGGACTCTCCTTTTTCATCACCTCCGGGTAATCCGGCCGTGATTTTTCACGGGCACGATTTTTTATGCGTCTTCCTGTGGAGGATTTACTGGGGAAGGGTGGATTGGCTATCCCTCCCCTTCCCCTATTTTTGGAGGCTGTGTGCTCCAGTTCAGTCTCTGGCTGCATATTCTTTTTCAGCCAGCTCCCAGAGTCCTAAAATTGGTGTTGTTCCACTTGTGGTGTTTTTTTCCTCAGCTTCCTCCGGTCTGTTTTCTACCTTTCCTGCGCAGATAGGTGGTTTACAAATGTTTTATTTGTCTCTTTTTTTCCCGCAGTGATGTCTTCTCCGCGGGATTCGGAAGGCAGGAAAGTGGATTTCAAGAGGAAGCATCTATCCTGCTACCATTGCAGCAGTCAACGGTTATTGTAAGCTGATCATACCTGCACTCGTTAGATCGCAGAAGCTAAACAGCTTAAGGCTGGGCTGAGACCGGTTGGGAATCCCTTGGTCTGTTGACCTAACCTACACCAGGTGTTACAGCTGCCGTTAGAGGTTCAGACCTCTAGTGAACCTACTTTGCAGGATATGTATCAATGGCTCTGTTAAAGGAGTCATAGGCCTGCTGGATGGAAAGGCTTCCAATTCGTGCCCAGGCCCCTATGGAGACCTCTGTCCCGGTAAGGAGACCTTTTTGGTCTCCTTAGTTTCTTCCTCCTCGGATGAGGAGGAGCTGACGTTGTGTTTTCTCCCCTGGAAAGACACAGAAGTTGCTCAAGTCCATCAGGTCGGGGGACCATGATGTTGACTGTGGGGAGCCTCCCGTTCCCGCTACTCGGGCACATCGTGTCTTCGAGCGGATGAGACCCTCCTCTCTGTCATGATATAGAGTGGAAAAAACCTGGAAAAGGTCCGGTTTTAACAAAGAAGTTAAATCCATGTTCCCGATGGCTTAACCCTTGGTGGATTCGTGGGGATCCATTCCCAAGGTGGACATGGCTATTGCCAAGTTGTCCAAGCGCACTCTGGTTCCTGCAGACGATGGGTCTAGCTGCAGGACCCCCTTGCAGAGTGCAAACTAAGACGGGGTGTTACGGCAGCTGCGGCTTCCGCTTCCACAGCCATAGCGGCTTTTGAAGTCTCTACGTTCCTCTGATCTCACCTGGATCAAATTCAAGTTGATGTGAAGCAAGTCCTGGGAGCGAGGCCAAACTCAGATCCTTGCTCTTGAAGCTAAGCAGCAGGTCTGTGGCTCATGGGAGACCAAGTGCGCCTTTGGCACCCTGTAACAATACTATCAAATAATGTCAGGGGCCTATATATAGAATGGCCCGGGGTTCGGCGGCCCATATTCCATTTTGGCTTGAGCCTTGGGTCGCTGACAATTCCTCAAAATACAGCTTATATGGCCTTCCATTCGAGGCCCAACCGTTTGTTCGGTTCGGAGCTAGATAAGATTATGGAGGGCCTTTCAGACTAGAAGGTGAAGAGCCTTCCCCAGCAGTCATTTCGAGCGCAGGGCAGACAAGACCGCGGTGGCAGGTCTGGCCAGCAAACAAGCTCTTGTAGTGACTGGAGAGCACAGCGAAAGGCTGAGGTGCTCTCGTGGAGGAGCCAAAGATGGAAAATCCACCTCCTGACTACGGGCCTCTTCGAGGCTCTTGGTTAATTCCGTTACTCCTGCCGTCCTGCCAATAAGCTTCCCCATTCCTAAGCTTCATGTACCCGTCGGGAGTCGTCTCTCCCACTTCTGAGAAGAATGGATCCAAGAGATCTCGGATCCCTGGGTCCTGAATATCATTTCCAACGGTTATTTAGTCAACAACACCTCTTTTCCTCTGGACAGGTTTGTCAAGATTAACCTTCTACAAGCTGCCAAGGAGGCGATCCTAGAGGCCTACATTCAGGACTACATTTGCAAAGGGGCTCTGGAGGAGGTTCCGGCAGGAGAACGGGGCCTAGGGATCTATTCACCAGTTTTTCTGGTTCCCAAGGCTTCAGGAGATCTCCGGATGATTATCGATCTGAGATATTTCAATCGATTTATAAGGAAGGTGAAGTTTCGTGTAGAAACCATCAGGTCAGTAGTTCACGTTGTCAATCTGGAGACGTGATGGCAACCCTGGACCTCAAGAATGCATATCTGCACATCCCGATCCATCCTGGTTCCAGGAAGTATATCAGGATCACGGTCCAGGTGTCCGGTGTCGTCAGGCATCTTCTGTTTGTTGCCCTTCCCTTTGGCATTTCTTCTGCCCCTCACACTTTTACCAAGGTGGTTCTGTGGTGGCGGCTTTGAGGCTTCAAGGACTGACCATCATTCCTTATCTGGACGACTGGCTTTGAAAGCCTCTGCTCTAGCGGTCCTAACCCAACTTCTTCAGGTAACAATCTCCTTTCTGTTCCACCTAGGTTGGATCAGCTGGTAGAAGTCGAACGTGAGCCCGTCGACTTCAGTAAGATATCTAGGCTTCATAATCGACTCCACTGGGATGTCGCTCCAGTTGACTCCAGAAAGAAGATTCCGGGTTCAGAACACGGCAAGTTCCTTTCCGTTCCCGGCGAGTTCCAATCCGGACTCTCATGAAGATGTTGGGGCTCATGTCAGCGTCTGCGGAAGCAGTCCCTTGAGCTCTATGGCACCTCCGCCCTCTACAGTCGGAGGTCCTCTCCTAATGGAATGGCAGCCCTGCTGGGCTAAACTCCCTGTGCTCCCTGACTTGGCAAACTCGGTATTCCCTCAGATGGTGGTGCCATCTTTTAGACAGGAAGTCTATGACCCAGCCAATCTGGGTCATATTGACTACGGATGCGTCCTAAGTAGGCTGGGACGCTCACCTGAGACAACTCTCCAGTTCACGGGACCTGGTTTCCTCAGGAGTGGCTTCTTTCATCCAATCTCTGCGAGATTCAAGCTATCCGGCTAGCCCTCCTTCACTTAGCCCCTCAGATCCGGGGCAAAACGGTGAAAGTCCAGTCAGACAATGTGACTGCGGTACTTTACAGCAACCAGCAGGGAGGCACGAGATCACTTCCCCTCCTGTCAGAGATCGGGGTGATTCTGGATTAGGCAGAGTTGTACCTTCCCACTTATCTGCTATCCACATCCAAGGCTCCCTCAAGATGATAGCGGCTGAGCCGCGGTCTTCCGTCGGTGGAGTGGTCCTTACATCCGGAGAATCAAGCAGATAGTCCTCAAGTGGGTATGCCAGAGGTGGATCTCTTGGCAACAAGGTTCAATGCCAAGGTGGAGAGGTTCTGCTCCCTTTACAGGGAGGACAACCCCCTGGCGTTAGACGCTCTGTCAATATCCTGGAGGTTCAGGCTGGCTTACATCTTCCCTCCCTTTTCCATGATACCGAGGGTATTGATGAAAATCCGTCAGGATCAGGCCTCGGTGATAGCCATCATACTGTTTTGGCAGAAGAGATCCTGGTTTACCTAGCTCACCCAGTTGAGTCGAGGACAATATTGGAGGCTCCCCCCACAGCAGACACTGGTGTCGTGGGACACTCACCTCTGCTCAGATCTGCACAGATTCAACCTGACAGCCTGGAGGTTGATCAGTCCCTTCCCAGAATAAAAGGGCTTTCAGAGTCGGTCCTGAGAACGCTGTCTCATTCTAAAGCGGACTCTACCAAGAGAGCCTACTCTTGTATTATGAGGATATTCTCATCCTGTTGTACCTCAACTGAGGTGGCGTCTGCAGATCCGCCCCTCTCCGCTATCCTTCAGTTCCTGCAAGACGACCTTGATAGAGGCCTTTCCCTTTTTCTCTGAAGGTCCAAGTTTCAGCCATTTCAGCTTGCCTTAACAGGCTTTTTTCTCAGGACCCGCTGATCAAACGGTTCCTTAGAGGAGCTGAAAGATTAAAGCCTACAGTACTGAGACCCCTTTTTTTCAATGGGTTTTTTCAGTAGTTCTCAGGGGGTTAGCATCTCCCCCCTTTGAACCGTGAGAGGAGGTGGACATCAAGTTCGTCACTTGGAAGTTTGTGTTTCTCCTTACAGTGACTTTGGCCAAGAGGGTCTCTGAGCTTCAAGCTCTCTCAGCATGAGCCCTATACCATTTTCTTACATGACCGGGACTTTCTTAGATTCCTCCCGTATTGTAGGCCTAAAGTTCCTTCCTTCCAGAACATCAACCAGGTGATATTCCTCCCGGTTCTGTCGACATCTACCACCTCCTCCTAGGAACCTGCTAGACATCCTCTGGACGTCTCGAGATGTCTCCGGATCTATGTGGATAGATCAAGGAGTTCAGGAAAGATGAGAATCTGCAAATCCTGTTGCCGGTAAGTTTAAAGGCTGTAAGCCATCCAAACCTTCCATCAGTCGGTGGATTGAGGAGGCTATTAAGGAATCCCTTGTTTCCACAATCTCTGGACCCTCCGGGATTCGTGAAGGCCCACTCTACTAGAGTTGTGGCTACTTCTTTTGCCGAGAGGAGTCTTCTGCCTCTCAACATGATTTGCAAAGCTGCCTCCTGGAGCTCTGAATCGACATTCATCTCCCATTATAGACTAGATGCCAGTCTAGCTGAGTTTTCGGCCTTTGGGCAGACTTTTCTTAGTTCTGCCAGGCAGGAAGGCCCTCCCTAGTGGTTTCTTCTTGCTATCTCCCCATCTGTGCTGCTGGTAGGACGTAAGGGAATCGTTAATTTCTAACGATAATTTGTTTTCCCTTAGTCCTAACAGCAGCACACAAATTTCCCACCCTAGTAAGTCTAGTTTTCTTCTTACTATAAACACAGTGGGCTGGGGGTTGACTTCCTCCTTTTAAGGAGACACTTAATTGTTAAATTGAGTTATTAGTCTTGGGCTCATTAAACATTCCGCCGGTCCTGCCAGTCCACGGGGGGTGGTTAACCCCATCTGTGCTGCTGTTAGGACTAAGGGAAAACAAATTATCGTTAGAAATTAACGATTGCTGCTATGAAATACAGCAGAAGTGTATTTTTTTGACAAAAGAGAGGTAATCCTGATCCACAGAGCATCTTGAAATACATTGCGTAAATACCGATTTCACATTACAGCTGACAAATGGTGCATTATTCTTTTGTGTGAAAAAAGCTATATTCTTGGTTCACAAAGCATTTGTACATACATGGTATAAATATCTAATTTAAATTTACAGCAGTAAAAAAATGCATTTTGATGTTTTATTGAAAAAAACTGTATTTTAGGCCGAAAAAACAGTTGTGCATCCGACGTTTAAATAATTATTTACAATTTATAGCAGTTAAATACTGCATTTTAGTGACCAAATCCGTGTTCTGGGTCCACAAATCTGGTGTCCTTACATAGTATAAATATCTACTTTTAATGTACAGCAGTACATTGAAAAAAGCCGTGTTTTAGACTGAAAAAACAGTTGTGTATCCGGCGTATAAATAATTAATTTCAATTTACAGCAGTGCAATACTTATTTTCTGTATTTTATTACAAAAGTACTTGTTCTTGTTCCACAAACCACTTGTGCATACAGCGTACCCAAAAAATCTTTTTTACATTTCTGCATAGCAATTGAGAATCAGTGTATTTTGGGCCCAAAAAACATTATTCTGGGACTACAGAGCATTTTTATGACACGGGCACTGCCTTAGCGAACGTAATTGTCGACTAGTGGCAGGTACATTGACACCGGAGAGAGACCAATCTTTCAGCTTGGTGGGTGAACACAAATAATGAGGAGAACATCAAATAAGGGACGTGGGCATGGTTGTGGTGGTGTTGGTGGAGCTCCTGTTGCTGGGAGAGGACGTGGCCGTTCAGCGCCAACTACCGCTCCTAGTCAAAGACCTTCCTCTGGTGCGAGTAGGCGACAGAATCTGCAGCGTTATTTGATAGGCCCAAATGCCGCTCTACGGATGGTGAAGCCAGAACATGTACAGGCGATAGTAGATTGGGTGGCTGACAGTGCCCCCAGTTCCTTCACAGTATCTAACACCCAGTCCTCTGCAGAAAGCTCAGAGTTGGCACCTCCAGCCATGGGCGTCCGCAGGGGGGCAGCCGCCGGCCGACTAACAGTACTGAGTTAAAGCGCACAGCCTGAAAGAGTGAGGAGGGGGCGGGGCTGCCTTGTCTGCCTGTCTCTGCAGTGGCTGCTGGAGCGTACCGCAGGTTCGCAGCTGCCGCACAGGCACGTCTTTACGTGACGTTGCCACTGACTGAGCTCCACCCCCAGACAGAAGAAGGAGCGACGAGCAAGCGCGGCGCGTCAAGGCCCACACAGCCTGCCTGCCTGTCACTCCCTGAGCCGAGTTCGGTTCCAATCCAAGTCACAGAAGTACACAGGTATTTATATTTGGTACAAGTGGTCCAGTGGATGGATCCCATGTCTGCCACTCGCCCATGAGGATGGAGTGGGAAAAATGGGGGGGGGGGGGTATTGGAGAGATGTGCTGCTGCCAGTCCATTGGCCCATTGTTTGGATTTGGAGAAATGTGCCATTAGGAGGGGGGGGGGGGGTGACAGAAGGAGAGATGTGCTGCTGCCATGTGGCACTGGCCCATGGAGCAGAGAAATGTGCCATGGGGGTGGGGGGGGGGGAGAGATGTGCTGCTGCCAGCCTCCTGGCTCATGGATTCGAGTGGGAGAAATGTGCCATTGGGAGGGGGGGGGCAGAAGGAGAGATGTGCTGCTGCCATGTGGCACTGGCCCATGGAGGGGAGAAATATGCCATGGGGGCGGGGGGGGGGGAGAGATGTGCTGCTGCCAGCCTACTGGCTCATGGATTCGAGTGGGAGAAATGTGCCATTGGGAGGGGGGGGCAGAAGGAGAGATGTGCTGCTGCCATGTGGCACTGGCCCATGGAGGGGAGAAATGTGCCATGGGGCGGGGGGTGAGGAGAGATGTGCTGCTGCCAGCATACTGGCTCATGGATTTCAGTGGGAGAAATGTGCCATTGGGGGGGGAGGGGGCTTGACAGAAGGAGAAATGTGCTGCTGCCATGTGGCACTGGCCCATGGAGGAGAGAAATGTGCCATGAGGGGGTGGAGGGTGGGAAGTGTACTGCCATGATGGAGGGGGGGATAAATAATGTGACGTGAAGGGGGTGATGTAAAAAGAGGGGGAGAAATGTGACATTAACGCCGGGGCCCGGGGGGTGCATCATTGGGGGCACTTTTTACTGGCACATTATTAGGTTGCACTATGGGGGCACTTTTTACTGGCACATTATTGGGGGGCACTATGGGGGCACTTTTTACTGGCACATTATTGGGGGGCACTATGGGGGCACTTCTTGGCGAAACATTATTGGTGGGCACAATAGGGACATCTACTGAGGCTACAAAGAAGTGGTATGTCATATGTAGGGCTCTGTACAGTGGCATTTTATACTGGGACACATTATGGTGGGTACTATGGGGAAGGGGGAGAGGAATACTATGGGGTCATCTACGGGGGGCACTAAAAAGGGTATTTTATGCTTGCAAATTATGGGGGACACTGAGGGCATCTACTGGGGCACTATATAGGGGCATTCTATACTGGTACATTATGGGGGCACTAGGAGGAAGGGGGGATAGGAGCACTATGCGGCATTTACTGGGGGCACTATATAGGGGTATTTTATACTGGTATATTATGGTGGCACTATGGGAACATTAGCTCAACTGGGGGCATTACAAGGGGGTATTTTTTGCACTGTCTAATATAAGGAGAATTATTTCTACAGGGGGGGGGGCGGGTTATGGTGGGCTTTATTAATCCCCCATGGTATGAGACCCCTAGTAGCAGCACCAGCCTTTCCCTGCTCTGCTATCCCTCTGCCCCTTCTCCAAATCCTTATTATGAAATCTTTCTCATTAGGATAAAACACATCAGCTCCGCCGAGCCCCCGGCCAAAGTGTGGAAGTGGTGTCCGAGATCCCCAAGGGTCAAGCCAAGTAATTGTAAGTTTTCATGTAAAATATATTTCTGTTATACACATATAGCATCCACTGTGCCACACAATATACCGTTTCTTCTGTCTAAACATCCACAATAGTGTTTAGCGCGAATATTCGAATAGCGAATTTTTTTAGCAAATATCGGCACTTCGCTAATTTGCGAATATTTCGAATATAGCGCTATAAATTCGCTATTTCGAATATTCGAAAGCAGCAGTGCTAAGTTGAATTCGCAATGCGATTAATTTAACTTGAAGTAATCGCATTGCGATTTCAACTTAGCACTGTGCTAGTGCTATATTCCATATTCGTTATTTCTAGCCTATGTAAGATAGCAGTGCTAAGTTGTAATCACAATGCGATTAATATAACTTGAATTAATCGCATTGCGATTTTAATGTAATTCCTCAAATCCGACAGTACATTTTAGTATATGGAGACGTTCCCATGGTGATGGGGACGCTCCATGAGCACGGAAGTCGGCAGAAGCGGCAACGGGCACTGACTAGAGCAGCCAGGAAGCCAGGAATCCTCAGGACAGGTAAGAACTACTTTTGGGATGTGGGATAGAAAAAATATAACTAAAAAAAAAAAAACGAATATTCGAAATAGCGAATTTATAGCGCTATATTCGAAATATTCGCGAATTAGCGAAGTGCCGATATTCGCTAAAAAAATTTGCTATTCAAATATTCGCGCTCAACACTAGTAGGCAGGCTGTTACAGCAAAATGATAATTGTGTGGAAGACAGACTATACTGGTATTCAGGTACAATGGTAACATTGGAAATTTGCAATAAATAATTTAGTTGGTTTTCTCTTCTGCCTAAACGTTCTCCTGCACAGATTTAGTAAATGCTGGGACACGTAGCTGATTATTCCTTTAAAATATATACATACACTCACAGCGAGATACAGATATATGATGTAAACCCTTATCAAATGTCAAAACAGTTGACTTGGTCCACCTCATTTCAATAACCCTGCAACAGTACCTTGCGAACCAATCCCCCCTGCTACCTATTCCTAACTATTAACATACTCAACTGTAAACCATCTGAAAGACTTCATTCATAGTTTCATCTAACACGAAATCATGTGAAATCAAACATAGGGGTAATGATTATCCCATCAATATTCCACCATAGAATAATTTGTGTACCGTTACTTTTTTTTTTTTTTTTTTGCTTTCCTTGTTTATCTTGGTATTTTTGGAAAATTTGTTCATTACAGGGGTGCCTCTTCCTAAAGTAAGAGCTAAGCGCTCTAATAAGAAGGTGGTGGTGGAAGAGGAGATGACGGAGGATGAGCAGCAGGAAGAGGAACAGGCAGGACCATCAGGGCATCAAGCCCATAGCCCACCTGAGGCAGATGAGGTCCAGGAGGATGATGAGGAGGAAGAAGACGAGGTGGTGAACACCCCCCGCCAGGAGGGTAAATATATTCTGTTGGTGTTTTAATTAAAAAAATGTCCAAACACGACACAAAGGTGTCAGTTTAGTCTTTACCACAGGCAGATTTTATTCAAGAAAGCAATTATAAACAAGTTCAAGTTCAACCTCTAATTGGTATTCAGACTTTAAATATTACATAACCTAAAGTCCCACACTTTGCGTTCAATCCAAGCAGTGTAACAAAAATATTAGTATATCACCACTCTTTAGGGTCTGTCAGAGACCATCCTCATTTCTCTGCAGGTTCAGTTTTCACATCTCCTTTCCACACTTGAAAAAAACAGCATTTTTAATCCAAACTTTATTAAAAAGGCTTGATGGTGTACGGGAGTGACCTGTGCCACTATATGTCTGGGCACTCAGTCCAAAAACCCGGACCCTAATTAAATCCACGTAAAAAGTTTTTTTTACAGCTAGCTGATGTTACTGGTGTACTGATTTCCGTAAAGTATCTCAATGAGGCATACTATTTAATTAAGATGTAACGAGCATCCAATATATGAAATTTTTCTTAGACTAAAAAATAAAGTGCACAAAACCATATTAATATTTATCTAAAAAATGGTATAAAAACTATGAAACAGTCAATAAATAAAGTACAACACACAGTAGTAATATAAAACATGAACACTATAAAGTAATTAATCTACATAAAAAGCATTAACTTAACTACTAGGTCCATAACCCTAAAGTCTAAAGAAACTATTATTAACCCCTTAAGGACTCAGCCCTATTTCACCTAAAGGACTTGGCCATTTTTTGCAAATCTGACCACTGTCACTTTATGTGGTGATAACTTTAAAACGCTTTTTCTTATCCAGGCCATTCTGAGATTGTTTTTTCGTCACATATTGTACTTCAGGACACTGGTAAAATTAAGTCGAAAAATTTCATTTTTATTTATAAAAAAATATCAAATTTACCAAAAATTGGGAAAAATTAGCAATTTTCCAAGTTTCAATTTCTCTACTTCTATAATACATAGTAATACCGCCCAAAAAAGTTATTGATTTACATTCCCCATATGTCTACTTCATGTATCGATCATTTTGGGAATGCCATTTTATTTTTTGGGGACGTTACAAGGCTTAGAAGTTTAGAAGCAAATCTTGAAATTTTTCATAAATTTTCAAAAACCCACTTTTTAGGGACCAGTTCAGGTCTGAAGTCACTTTGTGAGGCTTACATAATAGAAACCACCCAAAAATGACCCCATTCTAGAAACTACACCCCTCAAGGTATTCAAAACGGATTTTACAAACGTCATTAACCCTTTAGGTTTTCCACAAGAGTTAATGGCAAATGGAGATAAAATTTCAGAATTTCGAATTTTTGGAAAATTTTCCGTTTGAATCCATTTTTTCCAGTAGCAAAGCAAGGGTTTACAGCCAAACAAAACTCAATTTTTATTGCCCCGATTCTGTAGTTTTCAGAAACACCCCATATGTGGGCGTAAACTGCTGTATGGCCAAACGGCAGGGCACAGAAGGAAGGGAACGCCATATGGTTTTTGGAAGGCGGATTTTGCTGGACTGGATTTTTGACACTATGTCCCATTTGAAGCCCCCAGATGCACCCCTAGAGTAGAATCTCCAAAAAAGTGACTCCATCTAAGAAACTACACCCCTCAAGGTATTCAAAACTGATTTTACAAACTTTGTTAACCCATTAGGTGTTCCACAAGAGTTATTGGCAAATGGAGATGAAATTTCGGAATTTCTATTTTTTGTTACCTTGCCTCAAAAAAAGTGTAATATAGAGCAACCAAAAATCATATTTACCCTAAAATAATACAAAGAAAACTGCCACCTTATCCCGTACTTTCCAAAATGGGGTCACTTTTTTGGAGTTTCTACTGTAGGGGTGCATCAGGGGGGCTTCAAATGGGACATGGTGTCAAATAACCAGTCCAGCAAAATCTGCCTTACAAAAACCATATGGCGTTCCCTTCCTTCTACGCCCTGCCGTTTGGCCATACAGCAGTTTACGACCACATATGGGGTGTTTCTGCAAACTAGAGAATCGGGGCAATATATATTGAGTTTTGTTTGGCTGTTAACCCTTGTTTTTTACTGGAAAAATTGATTAAAATGGAAAATTTGCAAAAAAATTGCTATTTTTGGACCGTTTTTATTTTTTGTTATTTACATCGTTGAACTGACAGGTTAGATTGTGTGCTATTTCTATAGAGCAGGTTGCTACGGACGCGGAAATACAAAATATGGCTACTTTTTGGGGGGGTTTGTTTCAGTTTTACATAATACAGCATTTTTTTAAAAAATGATTTTTTTTAGTGTCTTCACATTCTGAAAGTCATATATTTTTTTATTTTTTTGGGCGACTGTCTTATGTAGGGGCTCATTTTTTGCGGGATGAGATGGCGGTTTGATTGGAACTATCATGGGGTGCATATGACATTTTGGTCGCCTGCTATTACACTTTTTGTGATGTAAGGTGACAAAAATGGCTCTTGACACCGTATTTTTATTTATTTTTTTGTTGTGTTCACCTGAGGGTTTTGGTCATGTGTTATTTTTATAGAGCAGGTTGCGACGGACGCGCCGATACCAAATATGTATACTGTTTATTTATTTAAGTTTTACACAATATTATCATTTTTTAAAACAAAACAAATCATGTTTTAGTGTCTCCATAGTCTGAGAGCCCTATTTTTTTTTTTTTTTTTGGGGGTGATTGTCCTATGTGGGGTATCATTTTTTGCGGGATGAGATGACGGTTTGATTGGCACTATTTTTGGGTGCATATAAATTTTTGATCGCTTGCTATTACAGTTTTTGAGATGTGAGGTGACAAAAATGTTTTTTTTTTTACATTGTTTTTATTTTATTTTTTTAACAGCATTTACCTGAGGGGTTAGATAATGTGATATTTTTATAGATCAGGTTTTTACGGACGCGGCAATACATAATATGTATACTTTTTATTTATTTATTTTACTTTAACACAATAATAGCATTTTAGAAAAAAAAATTATGTTTTAGTGTCTCCATAGTCTGAGAGCAATATTTTTTTATTTTTTTGGGCGATTGTCCTATATAAGGACTCATTTTTTGCGGGATGAGATGGCGGTTTTATTGGTACTATTTTGGGAGGCATATGCCTTTTTGATCACTTGGTATTACACTTTTTGTGATGCAAGGTGACAAAAAATGTATTTTTTACACCATTTTTTTGTGTTTTTTTTACGGTATTTGCGTGAGGGGTTAGGTCACGTGATATTTTTATAGAGGAGATTTTTACGGACGCGGCGATACCTAATATGTGTAGTTTATTTGTTTTATTTTAATTTTTATTCAGTGATATGTATTTTTCTTATTTTTACTTTTTTTTTAACTTTTTTGACATTTTTTTTGACCCAGACCCACTTAGTTCTTGTAGATCCAGTGGATCTGGTGTCTATATAATACAGAACAGTACACTATATAGTGTACTGCACTGTATTTTTTTTACTTTTCACAGTCTGGTCAGACTTCTGCCTTTAGCAGAAGTCTGACCAGAGTTACTATACCATAGCAAGCAGGACGCTTCTGAAAGCGTCCTGCTGCCATGGTAACCATCACCCGCTGCCATTACAGAGCAGCGGGTGATGGGAAGAGAGGTGAGCTCCCTCCTCTACTATCCTATCTCGTCGGGGGCTGCAAAGGTACCGCAGCCCCCGATGGGAGAGGGAGGGAGCTCCCTCCATGATAACATCTTCTATACCGCGGCCCGTACGGACTGTGGTATAGAAGGGGTTAAACTGCTGAAATCTGCAGCACAGATGTCAGCAGTTTATAGCAGGGGGTCAGCAATGTGCTGTCCCCCTGCTATACCCACTAGACACCAGGGAAATCGATTGAAAGGAGGCGGGGGATCGCAATTGCGGGGTGCAGGGGGGGGTTAAAATTTACACTTTGGGGCAGATTTTAGTCTCTGATCCCATCAGAGACTACAGATAGCGCAGCAAACCGCAGGTCTGTATTGACCTGCGGTTTGTTGCGATCGCCGACACGGGGGGGGGGGGGGGGTCACAGGACCCCCCTCGGCATTGTCACAGGATGCCTGCTGAATGATTTCAGCAGGCATCCTGTTCCGATCACCACCCGCAGCGCTCCGGTGATCGGAACTTCTCAGGGACGCTAGGGCGTCCTTAAGAGGTTAATCCTAACTAAACCAATATATAATGGATTAACATAGTAACATAGTATATAAGGCCGAAAAAAGACATTTGTCCATCCAGTTCAGCCTGTTATCCTGCAGGTTGATCCAGAGGAAGGCAAAAAAAACCTGTGAGCCAGAAGCCAATTTTCTCCACTTAAGGGGAATAAAACATTCCTTCCCGACTCCAATCAGGCATCAGAAAAACTCCCTGGATCAACTACCCCACTCTAGTAGCTATAGCCTGTAATATTATTACACTCCAGAAATACATCCAGTCCCCTCTTAAATTCTTTTATTGTACTCACCATCACCACCTCCTCAGGCAGAGAGTTCCATAGTCTCACTGCTCTTACCGTAAAAAATCCTCTTCTATGTTTGTGTACAAACCTTCTTTCCTCCAGACACAGAGGATGTCCCCTCGTTACAGTCACAGTCCTGGGAAAAAATAGATGATGGGACAGATCTCTGTACTGACCCCTGATATATTTATCCCCTCAGTCGTCTTTTTTCTAAAGTGAATAACCCTAATTTTGATCATCTTTCAGGGTACTGTGGTTGCCCCATTACAGTTATTACTTTAGTTGCCCTCCTCTGAACCCTCTCCAGCTCTGCTATGTCTGCCTTGTTCACAGGAGCCCAGAACTGTACACAGTCCTCCATGTGTGGTCTGACTAGTGTAAAGTAGTTGTAAAGTGGCAGGACTATGTTGTCATCACGGGTGTCTATGCCCCTTTTGATGCAACCCATTATCTTATTGGCCTTGGCAGCAGCTGCCTGACACTGGTTTTTGAAGCTTAGTTTGCTGTATATTAAAATTCCTACATTCTTTTCTATGTCAGTGTTACCGAGTTTTTTACCATTTCATATGTACGGGTGACTTGCATTATTCCTTCCCATGTGCATAACCTTACATTTGTCAGTGTTAAACCTCATCTGCCACTTATCTGCCCAAGCCTCCAATCTATCCAGATCCCTCTGTAGCAGTATATTATCCTCTGTGGTGTATATATATATATATATACAGTATACTGTCCTCTTCAGTGTTAATTACTTTACACAGTTTATTGTCATCTGCAAAAATAGATATTTTCCTGTGCAAGCTTTCTACAAGATCATTAATAAATATATTGAAGAGAATAGGGCCCAATGCTGACCCCTGATGTACCCCACTAGTGACAGTGACCCAATCTGAGTGTGTACCGTTAATAACCACCCTCTGTTTTCTGTTACTCAGCCAGTTACTTACCCACATGCAGACATTTTCTCCCAGTCCGAGCATTCTCATTTTATATACTAACCTTTTATGAGGTACAGTGTCAAATGCTTTGGAGAAGTCCAGATATACGACATCCATTGATTCGCCGCTGTCAAGTCTAGAACTTACCTCCTCATAGAAACTGATTACATTAGTTTGGCATGACCGATCCCTCATAAAGCCATGCTGATATGGCGTTATTTGCTTATTTCTGTTGAGATCCTCTAAGATAGCATTTCTTAGAAAACCTTCAAACAGTTTACCCACAACAGATGTTACACTTACCGGCCTATAATTTCCGGGCTCTGTTTTTGGACCCTTTTTGAATATTGGCACCACATTTTCTATCCGCCAATCCTGTGGAACATTCCTTGTCAGTATAGAGTCCGCAAATATCAGAAATAAGGGTCTGGCTATGACATTACTTAATTCCTTTAGGATACGGGGGTGTATGCCATCCGGTCCTGGCGATTTGTCTATTTTAATCTTTTTAAGTCACTGATGTACTTCTTCTTGGGTCAGACAGGAATTCATCTGCTTTATACACAAAACAATGATTGTCATAGTACATTTAAAATTTTTATTTCCTTTACTTTTACAGCGCACAACAACATGATAAAAAAAAATTAAAAAGTGCAGCGGGAGCAGTGCGAACGAATGAAAAAGTTAAGGGCACTGCAGATGAAAAAAATATGGGAGCTGAAGCTCCAATTCTCACATGAGCTGACCGTAATGGAGGAGGCCAACCAAAAGGCAATGGATGAACTGCTCCAAGAGCAGAAAAAAATGAAACATTTACCATAATTTTTTTCATTTGTTTTTTTGTGCTTCAGTTGTGTTTTGTTTTATTGTAACCAATGGGGTTACCGTACGGACAATTTAGTCTGGGCCAAAGTAATAATTCATTATTAATACATACAGCAGCCGCCGTTACATGGAAACAGGGTAATAGGCATGGCGCCGCTTATGGTCGCACCACTTATACACTATGACGAATATAATCGCATAGCGAATTAAACAGAGCTGTCTCTATAGTCAACCATCCTATTTGATTGCTAGAATTATCGAAGTTGACGAATATGGAGCATAAACGAAGATGAAGAATACTTTGTTATCTTCGTTTTGAGGAATATAACGAATACATTCGTTACATTCGCTAATTCTACCAAGCCAACCATAGTAAACCAGGTCTAAGTTGAAATCACAATGCGATTAATTCAAGTTATATTAATCGCATTGCGATTTCAACTTAGCGCTGGGTTTCTAATGGGTCAGCTTGCTAGAATTAACAAAGTTAACGAATATGGAATATAGCAGTGCTAAGTTGAAATCTCAATGAGATTAATATAACAAAGTAATCACATTGCGATTTCAACTTAGCACTGCTATATTCCATATTCGTTAATTCTAGCCTAATGTAATATAGCAGTGCCAAGTTGTGATCACAATGCGATTAATATAACTTGAAATAATCGCATTGCGATTTCAACTTAATTCTCATATCCGACAGTACATTCTAGTATGGAAGCGTTCCCATGGTGACGGGGACGCTCCATGAGCACGGAAGTCGGCAGAAGCAGCAACGGGCATTAACCGGAGCAGCCAGGAATCCTTAGGACAGGTAAGAACTACTTTTGGGGAGTGGAAAAGAAAAAAATATAAAACAATAAAAAAAAAAGAACGAATATTCGAAATAGCGAATTTATGGTGCTATATTCGAAATATTCGCGAATTAGCGAAGCGCCGATATTTGCCAAAAAAAAATTCGCTATTTGAATATTCGCGTTCAACACTAATGGGGACCCGAACTTTTGGGCACTAAAAAGGCTGTAAAACTTTCAGTTATTCAGGCCCCAACACCCAGACAGAGGAGAGAGGTCCCACAGCAAGAAATAAGGCATCATATCACCCACCACTGGAGAAGGCCACTTTCAGTTATTTAGGCCCCAGCACCCAGACAAAGGAGAGAGGTCCCACAGCAAGGAATAAGGCGTCATATCACCCACCACTGGAGAAGGCCACTTCCAGATATTTAGCCCACTGCACCCAGACAGAGAAGAGAGGTCGCATGGCAGAAGTTCAGGCTTCATGTCACCCACCATTGTAACAGGCCACTTTCAGTTATTTAGGCCCCGGCGCCCAGATTGAGGAGAGGTTCATTCAAGTTTGGGTTGGAGGGTAAAGTTAAAAAAAATGAGGATTCAATTGAGAAGTGCCCCGGAGTACAAGAATACATGGTTGAGGGGGAGGCAGTTATAAATGTCTATTCTGCACAAGGGAGGCACTGGTCCTGTGGGATCCATGCCTGGTTCATTTTCATGAACGTCAGCTTATCCACGTTGGCTGTGGACAGGCGGCTGCGTTTGTCAGTAATGACGCCCCCTTCCGTGCTGAATACACGTTCAGACAAAACGCTGGCCGCCGGGCAGGCCAGCACCTCTAAGGCATAAAATGCTAACTCTGGCCACGTGGACAATTTGGAGACCCAGAAGTTGAATGGGGCCGAACCATCAGTCAGTATGTGGAGGGGTGTGCACACGTACTGTTCAACCATGTTAGTGAAATGCTGCCTCCTGCTAACACGTTCCGTATCAGGTGGTGGTGCAGTTAGCTGTGGCGTGGAGACAAAACTTTTCCACATTTCTGCCATGCTAACCCTGCCCTCAGTGGAGCTGGCCGTGACACAGCTGCGTTGGCGACCTCTTGCTTCTCCTCTGCCTTCGCCTTGGGCTTCCACCTGTTTCCCGGTGACATTTGGGAATGTTCTCAGGAGCATGTCTACCAGAGTGCGCTTGTACTCGCACATCTTCCTATCACGCTCCAGTGCAGGAAGTAAGGTGGGCACATTGTCTTTGTACCGGGGATCCAGCAGGGTGGCCACACACGTTAAAATGTGGGCAACTCTGCTGTCGTTGCGCAGGCACTGCAGCATATAGTTGCTCATGTGTGCCAGGCTCCCCAGAGGTAAGGACAAGCTGTCCTCTGTGGGAGTCGTATCGTCATTGTCCTCCGTATCCCCCCAGCCACGCACCAGTGATGGGCCTGAGCTGTGTCGGGTGCCACCCCGCTGTGAACCTGCTTAATCCTCATCCTCCTCCATCTCCTCCTCATCCTCCTCTTCCTCCAGTAGTGGGCCCTGGATGGCCACATTTGTACCTGGCCTCTGCTGTTGCAAAAAAAACCTCCCTCTGAGCCACTTCTAACAGACTGGCCTGAAAGTGCTAAAAATGACCCCTCATCCTCCTCCTCCTCCTCCTGGGCCACCTCCTCTTCTATCATCGCCCTAAGCGTTTTCTCAAGGAG
The DNA here is from genome assembly GCA_033119425.1 of Bufotes viridis. Lineage (NCBI taxonomy): Eukaryota > Metazoa > Chordata > Amphibia > Anura > Bufonidae > Bufotes > Bufotes viridis. Next base: position 151,993,152 of record CM065589.1, on the reverse strand, counting down.
ACATAGAAGTGGTATTGTAACGATGATAATGGTGTCATCACCACTGGCCACTGCAACAGGGCACACAGGTCTCGGATGGAGGCCCAATCATTGGTGGGGAAGTGGTGCTGCTCCGCAGTGCGACTGACGCGTGCGTGCTGCAGCTGAAACCCCTCTATGGCCTGCTGCTGCTCGCACAGTCTGTCCAGCATGTGCAAGGTGGAGTTTCATATGAGGCGGTGAGCGGGAAGGTTGAAGTTATGCTGAAACCCAGACAGGCGAGCAGCGGCAGTATGTGAATGCCAGAATCGCGCACAGACGGCACGCACTTTATGCAGCAGCTCTGACATGTCGGGGTAGTTTTGAATGAACTTCTGCCACACCAAATTTAGCACATGCGCCAGGCAAGGGATGTGCGTCAAACCGGCTAGTCCCAGAGCGGCTACGAGATTTCGCCCATTATCGCACACCACCAGGCCGGGCTTGAGGCCCACCGGCAGAAACCACTCGTCGGTCTGTTGTTCTATACCCCGCCACAACTCCTGCGCGGTGTGGGGCCTGTTCCCCTAAAATATGGGTTTCAGAATGGCCTGCTGACGTTTACCCCGGGCTGTGCTGAAGTTGGTGGTGAAGGTGTGTGGCTGACTGGATGAGCTGGTGGAAGCAGAGGAGGAGGAAGCTGAGTAGGAGGAGGAGGCTACAGGAGGCAAAGAATGATGCCCTGCGATCCTTGGCAGAGGAAGGAAGTGTGCCAAGGAACTCTCCGCCTGGGGCCCAGCCGCCACTACATTTACCCAGTGTGCAGTTAGGGAGTTATAGCATCCCTGGCCGTGCTTACTGGTCTACGTATCTGTGGTTAGGTGGACCTTGCCACAGATGGCGTTGCGCAGTGCACACTTGATTTTATTGGATACTTGGTTGTGCAGGGAAGGCATGGCTGTCTTGGAGAAGTAGTGACGGCTGGGAACAACATACTGTGGGACAGCCATGGACATCAGCTGTTTGAAGCTGTCTGTGTCCACCAGCCTGAATGACAGCATTTCTAAAGCCAGCAGTTTAGAAATGCTGGCATTCAGGCCCATGGCTCGAGGGTGGCTAGGTGGGAATTTACGCTTTCTCTCCAAGGTTTGTGAGATTGAGAGCTGAACGCTGCTGTGTTACATGGTGGAGATGCTTGGGGACGCAGGTGGTGTTGTCGGTGGCACATCCTCTGTTTGGTGGGCGCAGGGGCCAACATTCTTCCCGAGGCGGAGGAAGAGGCTGAGGCAGCAGCAGAAGAGGGAGCAGGGGGAGCCAGAGGGAGTTCCTTGCTTTTAAGGTGTTTACTCCACTGCAGTTCATGCTTTGCATGTAAATGCCTGGTCATGCAGGTTGTGCTAAGGTTCAGAACGTTAATGCCTCGCTTCAGGCTCTGATGGCACAGCGTGCAAACCACTCGGGTCTTGTCGTCAGCACATTGTTTAAAGAAGTGCCATGCCAGGGAAGACCTTGAAGCTGCCTTTGGGGTGCTCAGTGCCTGGAGCCAGTAGCAGGCGAACTCTCTTGGCGGTGGCTGTTCTGCTTTTGCCCCCGCTCAATCTTTTGCTACGCTGTTGGCTCGGTTTCACCACTGCCTCTTCCTCTGAACTATGAAAGTCAGTGGCACGACCTTCATTCCATGTGGGGTCTAGGACCTCATCGTCCCCTGCATCGTCTTCCACACAGTCTTCCTCCCTGACCTCCTGTTCGGTCTGCACACTGCAGAAATACGCAGCAGTTGGCACCTGTGTTTCATCATTATCAAAGACGTGCGGACTCCGATGAGGTGGTATTCCCATGTCGTCATCATCAGGAAACATCGGAAACATCAGTGGTTGTGCATCAGTGCATTCTATGTCTTCCACCACTGGGGAAGGGCAAGGTGGATTCCCTTGGGAAACTCTGCCAGCAGAGTCTTCAAACAGCATAAGAGACTGCTGCATAACTTGAGGCTCAGACAGTTTCCCTGATATGCATGGGGGTGATGTGACAGATTGATGGGCTTGGTTTTTTAGGCGCCACCTGTGCGCTTTCTGCAGAAGACTGGGTGGGAGATAATGTTGTGAACGTGCTGGATCCACAGTTGGCCACCCAATTGACTAGCGCCTGTACCTGCTCAGGCCTTACCATCCTTAGAACGATATTGGGCCCCACTAAATATTGCTGTTAATTCTGGCGGGTACTGGAACCTTAGGTAGTTGGTTCACTAGGACGTGTGGCTGTGGCAGAATGGCCACGTCCTCCCTCTCCACCAGAGGGTACACTAACACCACCAAGACCGCATCCGCGTCCCTTACTAGATGTTTTCCTCATTGTTACCATTCACCAAGCACCACAATAAGAAAAAATATATTTGGCCCAATGTATTGATTTCAAATTCAGGCCTTTTTTTACCGGCACCTAACACTATCTGCTTATTTATTTATGTAGCGTATTACACTAATCCAGGCACAGCAGTAACCACTGATTTAGGGTAACATCTCTTTTAGGGCTAGTATTTCGGCCCTGGATGAAAGGTATCCTTTTATGGACAGATTTACACTTGGAGATGCACAGTAGCATGTTAAAAAATATGTAGGATTATGCCTTTAGCAATTGTATTTTAACACTTTGTGTAATATACCCTTTAATGGAAAGAAGTACAATGGGAGATGCATGGTAGCGTGTGAAGTTATTGAGGATGACCCTCTCAGCACATGTATATACACCTTGAGTGTTATATACCCTTTTACGGACAGATTAACACTTGGCCTGCAACAGCTGGAACACCAGATTCAGGGTATTGCTATATTGGCAAGTGAATTTCACCCCAGAACAAAATATATGTTTTGGCGGCCACTATTATACTTTGCCAGCCAGTGCTCGGACAGCAGATTCAGGGTATTGCTATTTTGGCAATAGAATTTAACCCCAGAACAAAATATACCCTGTTACGGACAGATTTAAACTAGGCCTGCAACTGCTGGAACACCAGATTCATGGTATTGCTATTTTGGCAATTGAATTTCAACCTAGAACAAAATATATGTTTTGGCGGACACTATTATACTTTGCCAGCCAGTACTGGGACACCAGATTCAGGGTATTGCTATTTTGGCAATCGAATTTCACCACAGAACAAAATATATGTTTTGCGGACACTATTATACTTTGCCAGCCAGTGCTGGGACACCAGATTCAGGGTATTGCTATTTTGGCAATTGAATTTCACCATAGAAAATAATCTATCCTTTGCCAGACAGCAGACAGTATTACACTTGGCTAGCCAAAGCTGGAACACCAGATTTAGTGGATTAGTATTTTGGCAATTGTATTTAACCCCTTAATAAAATATCAAAATTGCTATCCTGAGTTTCTAGGAGTGACAATAAGCACAGCCAAGCCCCTGATGTAGGATATAGCAAAAAAAAAAAAAAAAAAAAACTAGTATTGATGGACTTGGTGGCAGCTTGTTCTGGTGCACCACAAGTCACAAAATGGCCGCCGATCACCCCAGAAAAAGAGTGACAGAAAAACGCTCTGTGCAGCCTAAAAACCAGTGAGCAATTAACTAGCAGAAGTTGAATCATTCACAGCTGTAGATCGATCAGTTCACTAGGTGCTGTTGCTGACTTTTCCCGGCCTAATCTCGCCCTCACAGCAGCTGTGTCCTCTCCCTACACTAATCAGATCAGTGTGACGTGCGGCGCTACGTGACTCCAGCTTAAATAGAGGCTGGGTCACATGCTGCACTTGGCCAATCACAGTCGTGCCATTAGTAGGCATGGCTGTGATGGCTTCTTAGGGCAAGAAGTAAAACGCTAGCTGATTGGCTGCTGTGCAGCCCTTCAGAAAGCGGGAAGAAATCGTCGAACTTTTTTGAAAATGTTCGGGTCCGGGTCCTGAACACCCCAAAATTCAGTACGAACCCGAACTATGTTCGGCCTGTTCGCTCAACACTAATCTTATTTTATACATTTTTTAAATTAATTTTTGCTTTTTCTTGCTGTGTTGAAAATAACCTCACCACTGGGTTTTGGATGGGCCTGTTTGCAAGCCTTTTGCCTCAGGATTATGGCCCATAGACTAAAACTTTGTTTCCCCTCAGAAAAAAGGCTTGTAAAAAGATTTTTGGATATGTTGTTCGCCCAGATCAGAGCTATCCAGGGATGCATAATTTATGAGGATACGTGGGGTTTCGAGGTGCTTTCTGTGTTTTGGGAAACAAGTGTGTTTCTTGCCTGTTAGTGATTAGTTACCCATTGTGTTTGTTAATTGTATCACAGGCAGAATTCATTGTGTTTGTTAATTGTATCACAGGCAGAGCCCATTATGCTTGTTAATAGTATCCCAGTCAAAGAGGGGGTGGTGTACATTTACTGGGAGTGTTTGGGATTTACCGGACAAACCACCGAACAATATACTTTCAACAAAAGTATACCCAAACGCTTCCGTTCATGAAAGTTGTACATTCCTGAAGGTGAAGGTAGACCGGCCGCACAGCCTAAATCTGTGGAACTGTTCTGGGCAGGAAAGCCATGCTTGTGTTCGGACAAATGTGAATTCCATGGAGTTCGGGAACCCCTGCTCAGATCTGGGGGATTTTTGGGTATGTTGTTTGCCCGGATCAGATCTATCCAGGGATGTATAATTGTATAAAATTAGTGAAGCACAGGAATGACCCACAAATCTCAGAAGAGGTGCTCACAGTAAAGAGGAATCACCCTTCCTCTAATTGGGACTAAAATTATTAAATCAAAAGAATACCGGGCACTCTCAATATATTGGACCATAATTATTTATTATTAATAACTATAGGTAACACAGAGTAAAATAATTCACTTAAAATAACAATAGCACTAATAATATTCCTAAAAACATAAAACATACAATAATTGTCCCATGTACTAATGAAGAAGGTGCTGGGTGATAAGCATGTGTCCAAACCGTGTCCGCGCCACTGTTTAAGGTGAGCGATGGCAAGAAATATTGGCCTCCAATCCTCCGTGTTATAATGCACTACTTGTGCCAATATAGTGTTGTATAATGTATGGGGATATGTGGGGTTTCAAGGTGTGTTCTGTGTTTTGGGAAAAATGTGTGTTTTCTGCTTGTGAGTGATTAAGTTAGCCCATTGTGATTGTTAATTGTATAACAGGCAGCGTCCATTGTGTTTGTTATTTGTATCACCGGTAGTGTTGAGCGAACAGTTCGAGAATCGTTCGGGTCCGTACCGAATTTTGGGGTGTCCGTGACACGGACCCGAACCCGGACATTTTCATAAAAGTCCGGGTTCGTAGTTCGTCATGTTTTATGGCGCATTTTGAAAGGCTGCAAAGCAGCCAATCAACATGCATCATACTACTTGCCCTAAGATGCCATCGCAGCCATGCCTACTATTGGCAAGGCTGTGAATGGCCAAGTGCAGCATGTGACTCAGCCTCTTTATAAGCTTGTGCGCACATCGCAACGTGCTCACTCCCGCTGTGATTAGACCAGGGATAGATGCAGCTGCTGTGAGGGCGAGATAGGCAGGGATAAAGAAGTGAATGATCTACCTTTCTACACCTGTGCATCAGAACAACTCAGCTGAGCTGTTCACTGAAAGTCACTATTTTGTTTAGACTGGCCAGAGCGATTTTTACTGGCACATGTAACTGGGCTGACCGGCGGTGGCCATTTTGGGACTTGTGGTGCGCCAGCACAAGCTGCCACAGAGTCTAAACCAAAGCTCCAAAGAAGTGAAAAATCTACACCTGTGAATCGGAACAACAGCGATTCAGCTGCTTAGTCAAAGTCTATTTTTTTTCTGGCTGGGCAGACCGTGTTCTGGCACATGTTACTGGGCTGATAGGCGGCGGCCATTTTGGGACTTGTGGTGCTACAGCAAAAGCTGCCACAACGTCCATTAATCTCATGTAATAGTCGATTTTTTCATAGATATACTACATCAGGGGTTTTGCTGTACTTGTGTCACCCCTACTAACTGCAAAGATATTTAATATATCAGTGGTGAAACTGAAAGTTACTCACTTGGATAGCAAATCCCATGAATGTGCTGTTCCAGCTAGGCTAGCCAGTGCCACTACAGCCAAGTCCAATACTGTCAGCCAGAAATATTTTTTTTTTTTATGTGCCAGAAATATAAATTAAAAAAAGCTTTCACCGTAATTATAAAATTATTCTGGTGTTAGACCAGAAGAAGCACTCCTGTTGTAATTAATACTGTAAAAAGGCTTAGGCAATATTTCTCCCAGTGTGGGAAATTTATCTAGCAAAACTAGCATTTTAAAAATTCCGGTGTTCTGAAATACCAGCAGTCCTCTTGTAATTAATACCGCAAAAAGGCATTATATCGTCCAATGTTGTAATTTTGGTGAAAAAAAGGCCAATTTAATCAATCTGGTGTTAGTTACACCAGAAACAGTAGGCCTCACGTTTTTACTCCTGTAAAAAGGAATTATATCTCCCCGTGTGGGAATCTATGTACCAAAACTAGCATATTAAAAATTCTGGTGTCCAATTTGCAGCAGTTTTCTTGTAATTAATACCAGAAAAAGGAATTATATCTTCCAGTGTGGGAATTTATGTACACAAACTAGCATTTAAAAAATTCTGGTGTCCAATTAGCAGCAGTCTTCTTGTAATTAATACCTGCAAAAGGCATTACATTGTCCAGTGTTGTAATTTTGGTGAAAAAAAGGCCAATTTAATCAATCTGGTGTTAGTTAGACCAGAAACAGTAGGCCGCACGTTTTTACTCCTTTAAAAAGGAATTATATCTCCCCGTGTCGGAATCTATGTACCAAAACTAGCATTTTAAAAATTCTGGTGTCGAATTTGCAGCAGTTTTCTTGTAATTAATACCGGAAAAAGGAATTATATCTTCCAGTGTGGGAATTTTGGGGCTAAAAAATAATATATTTTATTGTGGTGCGAGTTGAATCGCAACAATGAGGAAACATTCTATTAAGGGACGAGGACGCGGTCGTGGTGGTGTCTATGGAGCCTCTGTTGCTGGCAGAGGACGTGGCCGTTCGGCCTCAGGCTCACAAAGTAGTGAACCAACTCCCTCAAGTAGCCGGCAGAATTTACAGCGATATTTGGTGGGGCCCAATGCCGTTATGAGGATGGTAAGGCCTGAGCAGGTACAGGCATTAGTCGATTGGGTGGCCGACAGTGCTTCCAGCACGTTCACCACATTGTCTTCCGCCCAGTCTTCTGCGGAAAGCGCACAGGTGGCACCTGAAAACCAAGCTCATCAGTCTGTCACATCACCCCCATGCATATCAGGGAAACTGTCTGAGCCTCAAGTTATGCAGCAGTCTCTTATTCTGTTTGAAGACTCTGCTCGCACGGTTTCCCAGGGGCGTCCACCTAGCCCTTCCCCAGCGGTGGAAGACATTCCATGCACTGACGCACAACCACTTATGTATCCAGATGATGAGGACATGGGAATACCACCACAGCAGAGTGACCGAGTCTCTGATGATGACGAAACACTGGTGCCCACTGCCGCGTCTTATTGCAGTGTGCAGACTGAACAGGAGGAGGTCAGGGAGGAAGACTGGGTGGAAGACGATGCAGAGGACGATGAGGTCTTAGACCCCACATGGACTGAAGGTCGTGCCGCTGACTTAAATAGTTCAGAGGAAGAGGCAGTGGTGAGACCGAGACAACAGCGAAGCCAAAGAGGGAGCAGGGGGCAAAAGCAGGACAGCAGCCATCCAGAGAGTTCGCCTGCTATTGGCCAGCGCCAACAGGGACCCAGCACCCCAAAGGCATCTTCAAGGAGTTCCCTGGCATGGCACTTCTTCAAACAATGTGCTGACGACAAGACCAGAGTGATTTGCACGCTGTGCCATCAGACCCTGAGGCGAGGCATTAACGTTCTTAACCTGAGCACCACCTGCATGATCAGGCATCTACATGCAAAGCATGAACTGCAGTGGAGTACACACCTTAAAAACAAGGAACCCGCTCAGGCTCCCCCTGCTCCCTCTACCGCTGCTGCCTCGGCTTCCGCCTCGAGAGGAATGTTGCCACCTGCCGAGCAGCAAACAGAGGATGTGCCACCGCCACCACCACCACCACCGCCACCGTCACCTAGCGTCTCCACTATTTCACACAGCAGCGTTCAGCTCTCCATCTCTCAAACCTATGAGAGGAAGCGCAAATTCCCACCTAGTCACCCTCGAGCCCTTGGCCTGAATGCCAGCATTTCTAAACTACTGGCCTTTGAAATGCTGTCATTCCGGCTGGTGGACACAGACAGCTTCAAACAGCTGATGGCCATGGCTGTCCCCCAGTATGTGGTTCCCAGCCGCCACTACGTCTCCAAGACAGCCGTGCCTTCCCTGCACATGCAAGTGTCCGATAAAATCAAGTGTGCACTGCGCAACGCCATTTGTGGCAAGGTCCACCTAACCACAGATACGTGGACCAGAAAGCATGGCCAGGGACGCTATATCTCCCTAACTGCACACTGGGTAAATGTAGTGGCGGCTGGGCCCCAGGCGGAGAGTTCCTTGGCGCACGTCCTTCCGCCGCCAAGGATCACAGGGCATCATTCTTTGCCTCCTGTAGCCTCCTCCTCCTACTCGGCTTCCTCCTCCTCTGCTTCCACCAGCTCATCCAGTCAGCCACACACCTTCACCACCAACTTCAGCACAGCCCGGGGTAAACGTCAGCAGGCCATTCTGAAACTCATATGTTTGGGGGACAGGCCCCACACCGCGCAGGAGTTGTGGCGGGGTATTGAACAACAGACCGACCAGTGGTTGCTGCCGGTGGGCCTCAAGCCCGGCCTGGTGGTGTGCGATAATGGGCGAAATCTCGTGGCAGCTCTGGGACTAGCCGGTTTGACGCACATCCCTTGCCTGGCGCATGTGCTGAATTTGGTGGTGCAAAAGTTCATTCACAACTACCCAGACATGTCAGAGCTGCTGCATAAAGTGTGGGCCGTCTGTGCGTGCTTCCGGCGTTCACATCCTGCCGATGCTCGCCTGTCAGCGCTACAACGGAACTTCGGCCTTCCCGCTGACCGCCAAATATGCGACGTGCCCACCCGGTGGAACTCTACCTTTCACATGCTGGAGAGACTGTGCGAGCAGCAGCAGGCCATAGTGGAGTTTCAGCTGCAGCACGCATGGGTCAGTCGCACTGCGGAACAGCACCACTTCACCACCAATGATTGGGCCTCCATGCGAGACCTGTGTGCCCTGTTTAGAGTACGCCACCAACATGGCCAGTGGCGATGCCACTGTTATCAGCGTGACGATACCAATTCTATGTCTCCTAGAGAAAACGCTTAGGGCGATGATGGAAGAGGAGGTGGGCCAGGGCCAGGAGGAGGAGGAGGAGGATGACGGGTCGTTTTTAGCACTTTCAGGCCAGTCTGTTTGAAGTGGCTCAGAGAGAGGTTTTTTGCAACAGCAGAGGGCAGGTACAAATGTGGCCAGCCAGGGACCACTACTGGAGGACGAGGAGGATGAGGAGGAGGTGGAGGAGGATGAGGATGAAGCAGGTTCACAGCGGGGTGGCACCCAGCACAGCGCAGGCACATCCCTGGTGTGTGGCTGGGGGGATACAGAGGATGATGACGATACGCTTCCCACAGAGGACAGCTTGTCCTTACCTCTGGGGAGCCTGGCACACATGAGCGATTACATGCTGCAGTGCCTGCGCAATGACAGCAGAGTTGCCCACATTTTAACGTGTGCTGACTACTGGGTGGCCACCCTGCTGGATCCACGGTACAAAGACAATGTGCCCACTTTACTTCCTGCTCTGGAGCGTGATAGGAAGATGCACGAGTACAAGCGCACACTGGTAGACGCGCTCCTGAGAGCATTCCCAACTGTCACAGGGGAACAGGTGGAAGGCCAAGGCCAAGGCAGAGGAGGAGCTAGAGGTCGCCCACGCAGCAGTGTCACGGCCAGCTCCTCTGAGGGCAGGGTTAGCATGGCAGAAATGTGGAAAAGTTTTGTCTCCACGCCACAGCTAACTGCCCCACCACCTGATACGGAATAGTGTTAGCAGGAGGCAACATTTCACTAACATGGTTGAACAGTACGTGTGCACACAACTCCACGTACTGACGGATGGTTCGGCCCCATTCAACTTCTGGGTTTCCAAATTGTCCACGTGGCCAGAATTAGCATGTTATGCCTTGGAGGTGCTGGCCTGCCCGGCGGCCAGCGTTTTGTCTGAACGTGTATTCAGCACGGCAGGGGGCGTCATTACTGACAAATGCAGCCGCCTGTCCGCAGCCAATGAGGACAAGCTGACGTTTATAAAAATGAACCAGGCATGGATCCCACAAGACCTGACCCTCCCTTGTGCAGAGTAGTCCTTAATAACTGCCTTAAATCATGTTGTCTTGTACTCCTGGCCACTTCTTCATTCAAAATTCAATTTTTGAAATTAACTAGGATCTTGGGGTGCAACCCAGAGTTGAATGAACCTTCCCTATGTCTGGGTGACGGGGCCAAAGTACATGAAAGTGTCCTTCTCCTGTGCTGGGTGATATGAATGTTATACTTGTGCTGTCTGACATGTCTCCTTTGTGTGGGTGCAGGGGGCCAAAGTCACTGAAAGCGGCCTTCTCCTGTGGTGGATGATCTAAATGCCTGATTTTCTGCTGTGGGACCTCTCTCCTCTTTCTGGGTGCAGGGGTCAAAGAAACAAAAGGTGGCCTACTCCTGTGGTGGTTGACATGATGCCTGATTCTCTGCTGTGGGACCTCTCTCCTCCGTGTGGCTGCAGGGGTCAAGGTCTCTAAAAGTGCCCTTCTCCTGTGGTGGTTGATGTAAAACTGATGCTTGTGCTATCTGACCTGTCTCCTCTGTGTCGGTGCTAAGGCCTAAGTCACTGAAAGCGGCCTTCTCCTGTGCTGGCTGATATAAATGCCTGAATCTCTGCTGTGGGACCTCTCTCCTCCGTGTGGCTGCAGGGGTCAAAGTCTCTAAAAGTGCCCTTCTCCTGTGGTGGTTGATGTAAAACTGATGCTTGTGCTATCTGACCTGCTCCGGTGTGCTAAGGCCTAAGTAACTAAATGGTGGCCTTCTCCTGAGGTGGTTGATATGATGCCTGATTATGTGCTATGGGACCTCTCTCCTCTTTCTGGGTGCAGGGGTCAAATTAACTAAAGGTGGCCTACTCCTGTGGTGGGTTATCTGTAAAACTGATGCTTGCGCTATCTGACCTGTCTCCTCTGTCTCGTTGCTAAGGCCTAACTCACTGAAAGTGGCCTTGTCATGTGCTGGGTGATATAAATGTTATACTTGTGCCATCTGACATGGTTGCCGGGGTCCCATTAAATGATGGCCTACTCCTGTGGTGGGTGATCTAAATGCCTGATTCTCTGCTGTGAAACCTCTCTCCTCCATCTGAGTGCTGTGAACCTCTCTCCTCCGTCTGGGTGCAGGGGTCAAAGTCTCTAAAAGTGGCCTTCTCTTGTGCTGGGTGATGTAAAACTGATGCTTGTACCATCTGACATGGTTGCCGGGGTCCCATTAAATGGTGGCCTACTCCTGTGGTGGGTGATCTAAATGCCTGATTCTCTGCTGTGAAAACCTCTCTCCTCCGTATGGGTGCTGTGAAACCTCTTCCTCCGTCTAGTGCGGGTCAAAGTCTCTAAAAGTGGCCTTCTCTTGTGCTGGGTGATGTAAAACTGATGCTAGTACCATCTGACATGGTTGCTGGGGTCCCATTAAATGGTGGCCTACTCCTGTGGTGGGTGATCTAAATGCCTGATTATGTGCTGTGGGAACCTCTCTCCTCCGTCTGGGTGCAGGGTCAAATCTAACTAAGGTGGCCTACGTCCTGTGGTGAGGTTGATCTGTAAAACTGATGCTTGCGCTTATCTGACCTGTCTCCTCTGTCTCGTTGCTAAGGCCTAACTCACTGAAAGTGGCCTTGTCATGTGCTGGGTGATATAAATGTTATACTTGTGCCATCTGACATGGTTGCCGGGGTCCCATTAAATGATGGCCTACTCCTGTGGTGGGTGATCTAAATGCCTGATTCTCTGCTGTGAAACCTCTCTCCTCCATCTGAGTGCTGTGAACCTCTCTCCTCCGTCTGGGTGCAGGGGTCAAAGTCTCTAAAAGTGGCCTTCTCTTGTGCTGGGTGATGTAAAACTGATGCTTGTACCATCTGACATGGTTGCCGGGGTCCCATTAAATGGTGGCCTACTCCTGTGGTGGGTGATCTAAATGCCTGATTCTCTGCTGTGAAAACCTCTCTCCTCCGTATGGGTGCTGTGAAACCTCTTTCCTCCGTCTGTGTGCGGGGTCAAAGTCTCTAAAAGTGGCCTTCTCTTGTGCTGGGTGATGTAAAACTGATGCTAGTACCATCTGACATGGTTGCTGGGGTCCCATTAAATGGTGGCCTACTCCTGTGGTGGGTGATCTAAATGCCTGATTCTCTGCTGTGAAAACCTCTTTCCTCCGTCTGGGTGCTGTGAAACCTCTCTCCTCCGTCTGGGTGCAGGGGTCAAAGTCTCTAAAAGTGGCCTTCTCTTGTGCTGGGTGATGTAAAAGTGATGCTTGTACCATCTGACATGGGAGCAGGGGTCAAATTAACTAAATGGTGGATTCTCTGCTGTGGGACCTCTCTCCTTTGTCTGGATGCTGGGGTCGAAATAATAGTAAGCGACCTTCTCCATTGGTGGGTGATTTGAAGCCTGATTCAGTGCTATGGGACCTAACTCTAATTAATATTGGGTAATTTTTATTTATTTTATGTTAAGTCATCATTTCCCTATCTACATTTGTTTGCAGGGGATTTACCTACATTTCGGGTTGAGTTCGGATCACGAACCCGGACATTTTCCGGAAGTTCGGCCGAACCTCTCGAACCCGAACTTCCAGGTGTTCGCTCAACTCTAATCACCAGCAGAGCCAATTGTGGTTGTTGATTTTATCATAGGCATATCCCATTGTGGTTGTAAATTGTATCACAGGCAGAGGCCATTGCGTTTGTTAATTGTATCCCGGGCAAGGGGGGGGGGTGTTGTGTACATTTGCTGGGAGTGTTTTCATACTGTAAATGTATGTGACTGGCTAATGTAAAAGCTGTCTCTGTCTTCCTCAAGGTCCCCAGGGGAGTGTCCCTTGCTGAAAGACCTGCATAAAAGGCTGACATGTAGCCCCATTAAAAGAGGTCCTGTTCTACCCTTCATGAAGTCTGGGCTCATGTTTGGGGGATTGGAGTAGTACACTCTGGGGATCGCTATAATCACTATACTCCTCAGAGTATAATCACTAGCTCTTTTAAGAGCTTGTTTCTGCTTCGTTCTCTGAAGGAAGAGAGGTCCACCCACTGGAGCCTGGAGCCCAGGTCCAGGGTGGGGAGGAGACGTGAGACCCCAACCAGGCTTTTTCATATTCAAAAGCTTCCAAAAATTGTCCCTTATCAGGGGCAGATACTGTATAAACACACAGTGTTATGGGGAAAAAAACAGTGGCCTTTCAGGGACCTAGCATCCAAAAATTATGTCTTAAGGGGGGCAGAATGCTTTTCCCTATGACACACACAAGTGCTACTAGATAGAAGAAAGAGTGACTTGTTAAGACCACGCCTCCAAAAATCATGCCTTAACCAGAGATGTCGCGAACATAAAATTTTCCGTTTGCGAACGGCAAACTTCCGCAAATGTTCACGAACGGGCGAACCGCCATAGACTTCAATAAGTAGGCGGATTTTAAAACCCACAGGGACTCTTTCTGGCCACAATAGTGATGGAAAAGTTGTTTCAATGGGACTAACACCTGGACTGTGTATGCCGGAGGTGTATCCATGGCAAAACTCTATTGAAAAATTATGTAGTTGTCGGGTTTTAATCCATAAAGGGCATAAATCACCTAACATTCCTAAATTGTTTGGAATAACGTGCTTTAAAACATCCAGTGTGTGTATACGATCAGGTATGATGTTGTATCGATCAGGTAGTGTAAGGGTTTTGCCCGCTTCACAGTGACAGACCAAACTCTGACAGACCAAACTCCCCGTTTAACGCACCGAAAACAACCGCAAACAGTCCATTTGCACAACAGCAAACTCCCCATTTGCATAAGGTTGGATACCAAGCTAGCCATGTCCCGTTCCTTGTCCTCACTGACGTCATTGAAGGCTCTTCCTCCACCCAGCCACGTACAACACCAAGGGTCCCCGAAAGGTGAGAACAAGCCCCTGGGATGCCTGCTGTGGTTGGTCTTCCACCTCCTCAAAGCCAACTTCCTCCTTTGACTCCTCTTCTTCAGACTCCTCTCTCGGCATTGCTGCAGGTCCAGCAATCGACGACGACAAGGCTGCTTCTGGTGGTGATGGTGACCACAACTCTTGCTCTTCATGCTCATCCATGGCCTGATCCAGCACTCTTCGTAGGGCACACTCCAGAAAAAACGCATATGGGATGAGGTCGCAAAAGGACGCATGAGCCTACAGCCATTGTGCATTAGCGTTAAGTAACGCGGCCAAAAAATACCCAGCTCCGCAGAGGCTGTCCTCTTTTTTTTAAATTAAAAAAATCTGTTCTTTCAGGTTTAATCTCTGTTTTTGTCCCCTATCAGGGGCTGTTGTATGGAATATGTTTTAGGAACCAGGAGATGGAAAAAGATGGTTGGTCGGTCCTCTTCCTTCCAATTTGGGGCACTGCGCGTGCGCCATGCAATGTACTGTGTCACCCTATATGAGTGGTGTGTTAAATAGTACTATTACTATCAGTTTAATCCCTGTTACGTCCCCTATCAGGGGACGTGTATCGAATAGATTTTAGGAACCGGGATATGGAAAAATATAATTGGTCTGTCCTTTTACTTCCAATTTGGGGCACTGCACCTGCGCCGCGCAATTTACTGTGCCACCAATACAAATAGTGTGAACTACTATTCTTACCATTTTAATCTTTGTTAAGTCCCCTATCAGGGGACGTGTATTGAATTGAATCCTTGCATGGGGAGATAGAGAAAAAAGCTTGCTCTGTCTGCTTCCTTCTAATTTTGGGCACTGGCAATGGAATTTGCCTCCAATGCATCTAGTGTTAACTAAGTACTATTCCTATCAGTTTAATTCTGTTTTGTCCCTGATCAGGGCCAGGGCCGGTGTAGTGAAATGATTTATGGAACCGGGAGATGGAAAAAGACCCATGCTCGGTCCTCTTCGTTTGAATTTTAGGTCACTGCGCGTGCGCCGTGCAATGTACTGTGACACCCCATATGAGTGGTGGGCAGTGAGCACAGTACAGTCTGTGGGCCTGACACACACTGGCAGGCAACTGCAATTATATTAAAGGGTAAAAATTAAATGACTTTTTTATCTGCAAGGTACTGTGCCACCCGTTATGAGTGGTGGGCACTGACAGTGGGCACAGTACAGTCTGTGGGCCTGACACTCACTGGCAGGCAACTGCAATTATATTAAAGGGTAAAAATTAAATGACTTTTTTTATCTGCAAGGTACTGTGCCACCCTATATCATTGGTGGGCAGTGGTAACAGTACAGTCTGTGGGCCTGACACACACTGGCAGGCAACTGCAATTATATTAAAGGGTAAAAATTAAATGACTTTTTTATCTGCAAGGTACTGTGCCACTTATATGAGTGGTGTGCACACAGTACAGTCTGTGGGCCTGCGGCCTCATACACACGGGCAGGCAACTGCAATATATATAATTAAAAAAAAGCCGACTGATGCACAGCCCTAAAAAGTGCTTTTTGGGGTGCTGTCAGGGCGCTGTCCTTACAGCAGATGAGTCTTTTAGGACTGGAGTGGACACAGAACACTGGCCTAGCTAACGCTTTCCCTATTAATTCAGCAGAAGCACTCTCCCTGCTCTAACTAAGGCCCCATTCAGACGTCCGTAGTGTGTTGCGGATCCGAAACACACCATGCCGGCACTCCCCATAGAGATGCCTATTCTTGTCCGCAGGTTGCAGACAAGAATAGGACATGCTCTATCTTTTGTGGAGCCGCGGCTGGATGTTTCGGGGCGGTCCTGGAAGTTTGGGGCCGCAGCTCCGCAAATGCGGAAGCAGAGAGCACATAGTGTGCTCTCTGCATCACGTCCGGCCCCATTCACAAGTAATGGGTTCGCATCTATTCCGCAGAATTGCGGACGTGTGAATGGGGCCTAACACTGCAGCTTCAGAATGATGTCTTTGCTTTTTGATAGGAGGTGTGAGGGTCTGGGAGGGAGGGTATGCTGATTGGCTGGAATGTGTCTGCTGACTGTGAGGTACAGGGTCAAAGTTTGCTCAATGATGACGTATAGGGGGCAGACCGAACATCGTATATGTTCGCCCGTCGCGGCAAACATACGATGTTCGCTGGGAACTGTTCGTCGGCGAATAGTTCGGGACATTTCTAGCCTTAATAGGGGCAGAATGCTTTCCTATATTTATACACGCACAAGTGACAATTGTCAGAAGAAAAGGTGGCCTGTTCTGAACGAGCCTAGAAAAATTCTTCCTTTTAATTGAGAGCAGCAGCAGTGTGGAATAATAGCGCAACACTAGTAGCAGCAGTAGCAGCATTAGCAGCATAACACGAAACAATAAAAGCAGTAGATCGGCTGTTTATGGGTAGAAGTAGTAGTAATAGCCATGGACATGTAGCATTGAGCAAGGAATTACATCTGTGGCAGTACACTTTGGCAGGCAAATAGCTTCAGTAGCATGATGGCGGCAGGCAGACAGCAACAATAGCAACTCAAGCTGGTGTACCGTCAGCAAAGCCAGATCTATCCATCAGCCTCAGACAGACTTTCTCCTTGTGTGACCCCCAACAGCTTGTTTTGAAAATAATGGACAACTGGGCAAAAGTTTATCATACAGCAGAATGAAATTTTGGTGAAGGCGCAGAAACGCACCACCGCAACTAAGTAGTACTTCAGCAACTGTGCCACCAGCAACTTGGCCAGGTGGGGTTTCAGCTTATACACAACCTAATTTTTGCTTGATAATAGTTTTCTCATGGCCACCTATTCCCTTTATGGATGTCTTATGATAGAGCAGAGGACAAGGAGGAGGAGGAGTCTGAGCAGGAAAAGAAGCTGATGATCATGATAACAAGGGTATTATATGGCTTAGGGATGCTGGCCGGCTTTCACAAAGATGACCCGTAAAAGGAGGACAGACTTGCTCTGATTCAGAATGCTGGCCAGTTCTATTTCCCACAGGATCTTGTGATGTTGCCTCATTTGGTACAATAGAGCCTAGCTACCTATGTTTGGGTTTGAATACCATGGCTTATTTTAATCCTGCAGATCTTGCACATGTCTGTGGTTTTTTTGCAAGAGGCAGCCAAGCTTGGCGTACGACTGGCACATTTTGAGCCTGTACCTACAGTATCAGCAGCATCACCAGTTCCAGGGCTGATTACAATATAAGTAGATTGGTACCTGGCATTTTTTTTTAAACTGTTAGCCATATGTTGCCTAGACGCAGAACTCCAATCCAGCCTCTGTTCAAACAATGATTATCATAACCCTCACCCTCCTCGCCACTTTTAGCAGAGTGTGATATGTCATCATGGGCCCCTTTGCCCCACTGCTGATTCTCTTCGCTGTATTTTCCTTGACTGCTACTGTCACTACCCCTGTTCCTTCCACCACAACGGTGGCTACAAGTGCCACTACTACTACTGGCCAGGTGTCTGGGGCTGCTAATGAACACATTCTGACTCTCGAATGACGAGGCATAGGTATTTTGTTTTACACTCATCCATTTTCCAGACATTTTATTATGAGGCCTAATGAAAACTTACAATTTTTCTAAATGAAAAGTAACAGGTTTGGTACACAGTCATACAAAGTACAGAACAGTTTTATTCCCATAAAATGCTTTTACTAAAATGCAACACATTTAATAACACCAGACATTTACTGTATATAATGAACTGAAAATTGTCTCTATGCTCAAATAAGAAAACTTTTTTTTTTTTTTCTTATAGGTGACTGGTTTTGTAGAGCAAAGCAGCAAGAATGAAGTTCTGCAGTAGCTGTTTTATTAAGCACAATGCCCCAGCCCCTCACTCTCTCAAACTGATTTCTGTGATCAAAGACCCTCAAATATTAATTTCAAGTCTTTCCATACACTGTTCCTGTTACTCTACAAAATATTTTTGCTTGTGACTGTATATTATCACAATATCTATATGCGTTTCTGCAGGACCGTGCCAAATCCTAATGGTTAATGAAGTAACCTCTTTGAGTCGAACCATCCAATTTTACATATACAGGCAAAACACCAGATACACCAGATACACCAGATATCCTCCTCCCACAACGGCTCCTGTGAGACATTAAAAACCGCACCTATATTGAAGGACTGTAAATACTGCTCATGCGCACTTTTGACTGATATACTCACAAGCGCAGGTGGAATGCAGGCACATCAAACCAATATGACCATCTTGTATTCCTCCAATTTTCTCTCTTCTCACACAATTCCGATTCAGATATTAAAAGTTGTTCCAATAGTGAAGAACCGCCGTTCACTTTGACATAAAATCTTTTTATTATACTCACATGCATAAGTAGAAATACATACAAAAATAAAAGAAATCACAACCTAATGCTCCTGCCCGACTCGGGTTTTGCTCCAATCCCCTGATGAAGCTTGGAGCAAAATCCCTTACAGTTTCTAGAGGTGCCTATTAAAGTAGTGAATGTACAGTATTTGCTGTTTGTACTGAAGGTGCACGTACTGTATATATCCATAAATAAGTGTGTATATGTATACATATGTAAATTATGCACATAGGGGTACATTTATCAAACATCTTCATCTGGGATCAGCAACCTTTGGCACCCCAGCTGCTACAACTTCCAGCATGCCGACTTAACTGGCGGTTTTTGTCAATCCCAAGTGAAAAGAGGATTCTGAGAGTTCTAATTTCAGAACAGCTAGAGTGCCCAAGGTTGCTGAGCCCTGCTTTGCTACAATAAAATTGGCACAAAAATCGGACGCTTATATGTGGGACTGTGTCCAAAAAAGTAGACACCAAGAGGTTTAAATAGACAGCAAAGGACCTAGACGGCCTTGCACATTTACTATAGTGTATGCCAAAAAACTGGCATAAATTATACTTGAAATTAATGCCAGCTTCTGGCAGTGCTTCTCCCTGGTGATCATTCACCATCTTTCTGCACCAGATGATCCTTCCCTATATATATGAAAGTCCCTTGGATGTAAATGTCACACATTTTTGTCATGAATTAACTTCAATAAAATGAAGTTTCAATATTGAGTGCTGAAGTTCATATTTCTACTTTGTGTCAGGGGTTGGTTGGAACCTTAACCGAAGCAGCCAACTATTCTTTTTGAGTGCCACGAAAACTAGATATCGAGATTTTATTAGTAGTGGTGCATACGTTACCAGCAGGGCAGAGCTTAAAAGCAGAGTATAAAGCACTGGTCTTAATAAGTGACCCCCAGAGTGTTGAAAACAAAGTTTAAATACTGGGCTGGAGTTGGGCCCACACTTCTCATAAAGCTCAGCGTCCATGGCATCCTTAATAGAACCCAAAGTCCATAGTCTTGTGTAAACACTCTTGTAAGTTCATAGTCTGTTTTAAATGCTTCAATGAATAAATCTATAGTCTGGTTTAAACACTGCGGTCAATTAATCCATAGTCTGGTATAAACACTGCGGTCAGTCAGTCCATAGTCATGTGTAAAACCTGCAGCTAGAGATGTCGCGAACATAAAATTTTCCGTTCATGAACGGCGAACACTAACTTTCGCGAATGTTCGCGAACGGGCGAACCGTGCGAATCGCCATAGACTTCAATAGGCAGGCGAATTTTAAAACCCACAGGGACTCTTTCTGGCCACAATAGTGATGGAAAAGTTGTTTCAAGGAGACTAACACCTGGACTGTGGCATGCCGGAGGGGGATCCATGGCAAGACTCCCATGGTAAATTACGTAGTTGACGCAGAGTCGGGTTTTAATCCATAAAGGGCATAAATCAACTAACATTCCTAAATTGTTTGGAATAACGTGCTTTAAAACATCCAGTGTGTGTACAATCAGGTATGATGTTGTATCGATCAGGTAGTGTAAGGGTTACGCCCGTTTCACAGTGACAGAACAGACTCTGACAGACCAAACTCCACGCACCGCAAACAACTGCAAACAGTCCATTTGCACAACCGCAAACTCCCCATTTGCACAAGGTTGGATACTAAGTTAGCCATGTCCCGTTCCTTGTCCTCACTGACGTCATTGATAGTGATGAGCGGGAGGTGCCATATTTGATTTTGCGATATTTCGCGAATATTCGATTGAATATTCGTCATATATTCGTCGAAATCGAATATTCGTCATTATTCTATATAATGCAAATGATTTGCTAATTTATATTCGCATTGCGAATTAAACTTAGAGCTGAGTTCCTAATGGTTGTAACTGATATTGATAGAATTGACGAAGATAACGAATATCACAAATTTAGCACTATATTCTTAATCTTCATTATATTATAGCAAAAACCATTAGCAACTCAGCTCTGTTTTATTCGCGAAGCGAACATATACTCGCATTGCAAAATTGATCTTAGAGCTAAGTTCCTAATGGTTGTATTGCTAGAATATAATGAAGATGACGAATATCGCACTATTTTTTCAATCTTCGTTATATTTCAGCAACAACCATTAGCAACTCAACTCTGTTTCAATCGCGAAGCGAACATATACTCGCATTGTGAGTTGATCTTAGAGCTAAATTCCTAATGGTTGTATTGCTAGAATATAACGAAGATGACGAATATCACGAATTCACGAATATAGCACTATATTGAAGCTAGCAACATATACTCGCATTGCAAAATTGATCTTAGAGCTAAGTTCCTAATGGTTGTATTGCTAGAATATAATGAAGATGACTAATATCGCACTATTTTTTCAATCTTCGTTATATTTCAGCAACAACCATTAGCAACTCAACTCTGTTTCAATCGCGAAGCGAACATATACTCGCATTGTGAGTTGATCTTAGAGCTAAATTCCTAATGGTTGTATTGCTAGAATATAACGAAGATGACGAATATCACGAATTCACGAATATAGCACTATATTCTCAATCTTCTTTATATTCTAGCAACAACCATTAGCAACTCAGCTCTAAGTTTCATTCTCGAAGCGAACATATACTCGCATTGCGAATTGATCTTAGAGCTAAATTCCTAATAGTTGTATTGCTAGAATATAACGAAGATGACGAATATCACAAATTCACGAATATAGCTCTATTCTCAATCTTCGTTATATTCTAGCAATACAGCCATTACGAACTCAGCTCTAAGTTTATTTCGCAATGCGAGTATATGCTCGCATTGCGAATTAAACTTAAAGCTGGGTTCCTAATGGTTGTATTGCTAGAATATAACGAATATCGCAATGCGAATAATTCAGGTTATATTAATCGCATTGCGATTACAACTTAGTCAAATTTGTGAGATCGTGATTCTCACATCCGAAAGTACATTTTAGCATGGAGACTTTCCCATTGGGATGGGGACGCTCCATGCACACAGTAAGTCGGCAGAAGCGGCAACAGGCAATAACTGGAGCGGGCAGGGAGCCAGAAATCCTCCGGACAGGTAAGAACAGCTTTTGGAAAGTAGGAAGACAACCAAAGAGCAACAAAGATTAACAACTAAAAAAAAAAATACGAATATTCGATATTGCGAATATATAGCGCTATATTCGCAATATTCGCGAATTATCGAAGTTATGATATTCGCGATAAAGATTCACTATTCAGATATTCACGCTCAACACTATTAATTAAAGGTCTCTTCCTCCACTCGGCCACGTAGAACGAACACCAAGGGTCCCTGAAAGGTGACAACAAGCCCACTGGGACGCCTGCTGTGGTTGGTCTTCAACCTCCTCAAAGCCACCTTCCTCCCCTGACTCCGTCACTGGTGGTGACGGTGACCACAACTCTTCCTCTTCATGCTCATCTACGACCTGATCTAGCACTCTTCGCAGGGCACGCTCCAGAAAAAAAGGATATGGGATGAGGTCAATGATGTTGCCTTGGGTTTGACTGACCAGGGTTGTCACCTCCGCAAAAGGATGCATGAGCCTACAGCCATTGTGCATGAGCTTTCAGTAACGCGGCCAAAAAATACCGAGCTCCGCAGAGGCTGTCCTCTTTTTTTTCTATTAAAAAAATCTGTTCTTACCAGTTTAATCTCTGTTTTGTCCCCTATCAGGGGCCGGTGTATGGAATATATTTTAGGAACCGGGAGATGGAAAAAGATGGTTGGTCTGTCCTCTTCCTTCCAATATGGGGCACTGCCCGTGCGCCGTGCAATGTACTGTGCCACCCTATATGAGTGGTATGTTAAGTAGTACTATTCTTATCAGTTTAATCCCTGTTACGTCCCCTATTAGGGGACATGTATCAAATAGATTTTAGACAACAGCAAAGAGTTGTCAATAGTTCACACTCATGACATAAATTTTATTCCTCTATGCGTCAATCTTGGTATAGTGATGACTGTGCTCGTGCGCACGTTTGGGAGATTGCAGGCGATAGTGGTTTTTCAAAGCCTTTGGTCGTGCTGAGGTAGTACAGTGACAGTTAAGTGACCCAGAAAACAATGATTCTGCAGTGTGGGCCCATTGTTGGCCAAGTTGGCTTAAATGATCACCTTAGATGATCACAAAGAAAATTAATGTTTTTTCTATGAAAAATTATCCAGCCGATCGCTTTTGGTCTGTTCACAAGGAAGCAACGACCTTATCATCTGGGGTGTGCCAACATTGCCAACACACTCATAGAGGTGATCGCTTCATTGTGATACGCAAGCCCCTTCACCACAACAAGGTAACGATCATGAAGCGGAATTGACACATGTATGTGCTTTTCTTTTTGTTTTGTTTTTGCAGCCACATTGCAGCACCAGAGGCCTGAAAAATCAGGTATTGTTGCAAAATTGATGTTTTCCAGGCAGAAAGTGTACTAAAAAATTTGGGCGTTGAACCCTAGTTGGTGGTGGAGAAGTCACGCAGGTCATCCGGCATGCAGAGATTAAATACAGCAGCGTGGGGACAATTGTTAGGAATCTCATCATCAGGCCTTTTTTAGTCAAATGTATCCCCCACTGTCAGTCCCTTCGGTATCTACGCCTGATTCATCTTAATAAAGGTGAGGTAATCTAGACTTTTTTAATCTAGGCGACTTCTCTTGTTAGTGACAATAGCTCCTGCTGCGCAGAAGGTCCTTTCTGACAGGACACTTGAAGCGGGGCAGGCCAGAAGTTCTATCGCAAATTGGGATAGCTCAGGCCACAGGTCAAGCCTGCACACCCAGTAGTCAAGGAGTTCATCGCTCCTCAGAGTGTCGATATCTGCAGGTAAGGCGAGGTAGTCTGTAACCTGTTGGTCGAATCGTTCTCTGAGGGTGGACCCCAAAGGGCTGTGGCGATGCGTAGGACTTAAAAAGCTCGGCATGTCCTCCATCAACAACACGTCTGTAAAGCGTCCTGTCCTTGCCGGCGTGGTCATGGTAGGAGGAGGATTACTTTCATCTCTTCACCTGTTAGATTCCCGTTGTGCTGTGACATCACCCTTATACGCTGTGTAAAGCATACTTTTTAACTTGTTTTGGAAGTGCTGCATCCAAAACAACCTCCTCAAAGCCACCTTCCTCCCCTGACTCCGTCACTGGTGGTGACGGTGACCACAACTCTTCCTCTTCATGCTCATCTACGACCTGATCTAGCACTCTTCGCAGGGCACGCTCCAGAAAAAAAGGATATGGGATGAGGTCAATGATGTTGCCTTGGGTTTGACTGACCAGGGTTGTCACCTCCGCAAAAGGATGCATGAGCCTACAGCCATTGTGCATGAGCTTTCAGTAATGCGGCCAAAAAATACCGAGCTCCGCAGAGGCTGTCCTCTTTTTTTTCTATTAAAAAAATCTGTTCTTACCAGTTTAATCTCTGTTTTGTCCCCTATCAGGGGCCGGTGTATGGAATATATTTTAGGAACCGGGAGATGGAAAAAGATGGTTGGTCTGTCCTCTTCCTTCCAATATGGGGCACTGCCCGTGCGCCGTGCAATGTACTGTGCCACCCTATATGAGTGGTATGTTAAGTAGTACTATTCTTATCAGTTTAATCCCTGTTACGTCCCCTATTAGGGGACATGTATCAAATAGATTTTAGACAACAGCAAAGAGTTGTCAATAGTTCACACTCATGACATAAATTTTATTCCTCTATGCGTCAATCTTGGTATAGTGATGACTGTGCTCGTGCGCACGTTTGGGAGATTGCAGGCGATAGTGGTTTTCAAAGCCTTTGGTCGTGCTGAGGTAGTACAGTGACAGTTAAGTGACCCAGAAAACAATGATTCTGCAGTGTGGGCCCATTGTTGGCCAAGTTGGCTTAAATGATCACCTTAGATGATCACAAAGAAAATTAATGTTTTTCTATGAAAAATTATCCAGCCGATCGCTTTGGTCTGTTCACAAGGAAGCAACGACCTTATCATCTGGGGTGTGCCAACATTGCCAACACACTCATAGAGGTGATCGCTTCATTGTGATACGTAAGCCCCTTCACCACAACAAGGTAACGATCATGAAGCGGAATTGACACATGTATGTGCTTTTCTTTTTGTTTTGTTTTTGCAGCCACATTGCAGCACCAGAGGCCTGAAAAATCAGGTATTGTTGCAAAATTGATGTTTTCCAGGCAGAAAGTGTACTAAAAATTTGGGCGTTGAACCCTAGTTGGTGGTGGAGAAGTCACGCAGGTCATCCGGCATGCAGAGATTAAATACAGCAGCGTGGGGACAATTGTTAGGAATCTCATCATCAGGCCTTTTTAGTCAAATGTATCCCCCACTGTCAGTCCCTTCGGTATCTACGCCTGATTCATCTTAATAAAGGTGAGGTAATCTAGACTTTTTAATCTAGGCGACTTCTCTTGTTAGTGACAATAGCTCCTGCTGCGCAGAAGGTCCTTTCTGACAGGACACTTGAAGCGGGGCAGGCCAGAAGTTCTATCGCAAATTGGGATAGCTCAGGCCACAGGTCAAGCCTGCACACCCAGTAGTCAAGGAGTTCATCGCTCCTCAGAGTGTCGATATCTGCAGGTAAGGCGAGGTAGTCTGTAACCTGTTGGTCGAATCGTTCTCTGAGGGTGGACCCCAAAGGGCTGTGGCGATGCGTAGGACTTAAAAAGCTCGGCATGTCCTCCATCAACAACACGTCTGTAAAGCGTCCTGTCCTTGCCGGCGTGGTCATGGTAGGAGGAGGATTACTTTCATCTCTTCACCTGTTAGATTCCCGTTGTGCTATGACATCACCCTTATACGCTGTGTAAAGCATACTTTTTAACTTGTTTTGGAAGTGCTGCATCCTTTCCGACCTTCGGAAATTCGGTAACATTTCAGCCACTTTCTGCTTATACAGGCAGCCACGTACAACACCACGGGTCCCAGATAGGTGACAACAACGAGCACCCTGGGATGCCTGCTGTGGTTGGTCTTCCTCCTCCTCAAAGCCACATTCCTCCTCTGACTCCTCTTCTCAGACTCCTTTTCCAGTATTGCTGCAGGTCCAGCAAGCGATGATGATAAGGCTGTTTCTGGTGGTGATGGTGACAACAACTCTTCCTCTTCACGCTCATCTACGGCTTGATCCAGCACTCTTTGCAGTGCATGCTCCAGGAAGAAATCAAATGGGATGAGGTCACTGATGGTGCCTTCGGTGCAACTGACTAGGTTTGTCACCTCCTAAAAAGGACGCATGAGCCTAGGCATTGTGCATGAGTGTCCAGTAACGTGGCAAAAAAATACCCAACTCCGCAGAGGCTGTCCTAGCACCCCGGTCATACAAATACTCGTTGACAGCTTTTTCTTGTTGGAGCAGGCGGTCTAACATTAGTTGCATTGAATTCCAACGTGTCGGGCTGTCGCAAATCAAGCGCCTCACTGGCATGTTGTTTCGCCGCTGAATATCGGAAAAGTGAGCCATGGCCGTGTAGAAACGCCTGAAATTGCCACATTCCTGGCCTGCTTGAGGACGTCCTTTAGACCTGGGTACTTACACACAAAGCGTTGTATGATCAGATTTAACACATGTGCCATGCACGGCACATGTGTCAACTTGCCCAAATTCAATGCCGCCAACAGATTTCTTCCGTTGTCACACACCACTTTGCCGATCTCCAGTTGGTGCGGGGTCAGCCACTGATCCACCTGTGCATTCAGGGCGGACAGGAGTGCTGATCCAGTGTGACTCTCTGCTTTAAGGCAAGTCAACCCCAAGACGGCGTGACACTGTCGTATCCGGGATGTGGAATAGCCCCTGGGGAGTTGGGGGGGGGTGCAGTTGATGTGGAGCAAGACGCAGCAGCAGAAGAGGACTCAGCCGAGGAGGTTAGCAAAGAGGATGGAGTAGGAGGAGTAGAGGCCTGCCTGCAAATCGTGGCAGTGTCACGCATTCCATGTTTGGCAGCCATCAGCAGGTTTGCCCAATGCGCAGTGTACGTGAAATACCTGCCCTGACCGTGCTTTGCAGACCAGGTATCAGTGGTCAGATGGACCCTTGCCCCAACACTGTGTGCCAGACATGCCATGACTTCCTTTTCCACAATAGAGTACAGGTTGGGGATTGCGTTTTGTGAAAAAAATTTTTGGCCGGGTACCTTCCACTGCGGTGTCCCAATAGCTACAAATTTTTTGAAGGCCTCAGACTTGTATGGTAAAAGCTGGCGGGCTAAGAGTTCCGACAAGCCAGCTGTCAGACGCCGGGCAAGGGGGTGACTCTGTGACATTAGCTTCTTATGCTCAAACATTTCCTTGACAGAGTGGCGGGTGGTTGAGAGAGGGCAAGGAGGACAGCAGTGGTTGACGTGGCTGAAGATGCTGGACCAGGAGGAGGATGGTGGCTTTAATTTTGTGTGCTGCTTGTACTCATGTGTTGATCCCATAGGCGTTTTTTTGATGTGAGATCATGTGCCTTTGCAAAGCAGTTGTACCTAGGTGGGTGTTGGACTTCCCAAAACTTATTTTCTTTTGGCACAGTTTGCAAATGGCATCGCTGTTATCAGAGGCAGACACACACAAAAAATGCCACACTGCTGAGCTTTGCAATGACACATTCTGATGGTGGCAACAGCATGCGTTGATTGGCGTGCTGTCTAACTTACCCCGTGTGTCGATACATGCTGTCTGACTGTGCCACTAGCTCGTTGCGACGACCTCCCTCTGCTTCCAACTCGTCTCCTCCTCCTCTGTCTCCCCATCTAAGCTTTTGCACTGTTCTTCTTCTCTTTGAGCGGGCACCCACTTGACTTCCACGGACACATCGTCATCATCAACCGTTTCACTTGTATCTGACAACTCAGCAAAGGAATCAGCAGTGGGTACAACATTAGTGATGTCGCGAACATAAAATTTTCAGTTCGCGAACAGCGAACGCGAACTTCCGCAAATGTTCGCGAACGGGCGAACCGGGCGAACCGCCATAGACTTCAATTGGCAGGCGAATTTTAAAACCCACAGGGACTCTTTCTGGCCACAATAGTGATGAGAAAGTTGTTTCAAGGGGTCTAACACCTGGACTGTGGCATGCCGGAGGGGGATCTATGGCAAAACTCCCATGGAAAATTACGTAGTGGACGCAGAGTCGGGTTTTAATCCATAAAGGGCATAAATCAACTAACATTCCTAAATTGTTTGGAATAACGTGCTTTAAAACATCCAGTGTGTGTATACGATCAGGTATGATGTTGTATCGATCAGGTAGTGTAAGGGTTACGCCCGCTTCACTGACATTGACAGACCAAACTCCCTTTTAATGCACCGCAAACAGTTCATTTGCACAACCGCAAACTCCCCATTTGCACAAGGTTGGATACCAAGCTAGCCACGTCCGGTGATGTCATTGAAGGTTTCTTCCTCCACCCAGCCACGTACAACACCAAGGGTCCCCAAAGGTCAATTGAATTGATTTTCGAACGGTGAGATGGTTAAAAAACGCTGGCTCCCTCCACTCTGTTTTAAACCACGGTGACTGCGTCTGCGCCGTGCAATTTACTGTCACACCCGATATGAGTGGTATTTTCTGTAGTACTATTCTCATCAGTTTAATCCCTCTAACGTCCCCAATCTGGGGGCCATTTATTGAATAGATTTTTCGAACGGGGAGATGGTTAAAAAACGCTGGCTCCCTCCACTCTGTTTTAAACCACGGTGACTGCGTCTGCGCCGTGCAATTTACTGTCACACCCGATATGAGTGGTATTTTCTGTAGTACTATTCTCATCAGTTTAATCCCTCTAACGTCCCCAATCTGGGGGCCATTTATTGAATAGATTTTTCGAACGGGGAGATGGTTAAAAAACGCTGGCTCCCTCCACTCTGTTTTAAACCACGGTCACTGCGTCTGCGCCGTGCAATTTACTGTCACACCCGATATGAGTGGTATTTTCTGTAGTACTATTCTCATCAGTTTAATCCCTCTAACGTCCCCAATCTGGGGGCCATTTATTGAATAGATTTTTCGAACGGGGAGATGGTTAAAAAACGCTGGCTCCCTCCACTCTGTTTTAAACCACGGTCACTGCGTCTGCGCCGTGCAATTTACTGTCACACCCGATATGAGTGGTATTTTCTGTAGTACTATTCTCATCAGTTTAATCCCTCTAACGTCCCCAATCTGGGGGCCATTTATTGAATAGATTTTTCGAACGGGGAGATGGTTAAAAAACGCTGGCTCCCTCCACTCTGTTTTAAACCACGGTCACTGCGTCTGCGCCGTGCAATTTACTGTCACACCCGATATGAGTGGTATTTTCTGTAGTACTATTCTCATCAGTTTAATCCCTCTAACGTCCCCAATCTGGGGGCCATTTATTGAATAGATTTTTCGAACGGGAGATGGTTAAAAAACGCTGGCTCCCTCCACTCTGTTTTAAACCACGGTCACTGCGTCTGCGCCGTGCAATTTACTGTCACACCCGATATGAGTGGTATTTTCTGTAGTACTATTCTCATCAGTTTAATCCTCTAACGTCCCCAATCTGGGGGCCATTTATTGAATAGATTTTTCGAACGGGAGATGGTTAAAAACGCTGGCTCCCTCCACTCTGTTTTAAACCACGGTCACTGCGTCTGCGCCGTGCAATTTACTGTCACACCCGATATGAGTGGTATTTTCTGTAGTACTATTCTCATCAGTTTAATCCCTCTAACGTCCCCAATCTGGGGCCATTTATTGAATAGATTTTTCGAACGGGAGATGGTTAAAAACGCTGGCTCCCTCCACTCTGTTTTAAACCACGGTCACTGCGTCTGCGCCGTGCAATTTACTGTCACACCCGATATGAGTGGTATTTTCTGTAGTACTATTCTCATCAGTTTAATCCCTCTAACGTCCCCAATCTGGGGGCCATTTATTGAATAGATTTTTCGAACGGGAGATGGTTAAAAACGCTGGCTCCCTCCACTCTGTTTTAAACCACGGTCACTGCGTCTGCGCCGTGCAATTTACTGTCACACCCGATATGAGTGGTATTTTCTGTAGTACTATTCTCATCAGTTTAATCCTCTAACGTCCCCAATCTGGGGGCCATTTATTGAATAGATTTTTCGAACGGGAGATGGTTAAAAACGCTGGCTCCCTCCACTCTGTTTTAAACCACGGTCACTGCGTCTGCGCCGTGCAATTTACTGTCACACCCGATATGAGTGGTATTTTCTGTAGTACTATTCTCATCAGTTTAATCCCTCTAACGTCCCCAATCTGGGGGCCATTTATTGAATAGATTTTTCGAACGGGAGATGGTTAAAAAACGCTGGCTCCCTCCACTCTGTTTTAAACCACGGTCACTGCGTCTGCGCCGTGCAATTTACTGTCACACCCGATATGAGTGGTATTTTCTGTAGTACTATTCTCATCAGTTTAATCCTCTAACGTCCCCAATCTGGGTGCCATTTATTGAATAGATTTTTCGAACGGGGAGATGGTTAAAAAACGCTGGCTCCTCCACTCTGTTTTAAACCACGGTCACTGCGCCTGCGCCGTGCAATTTACTGTCACACCCGATATGAGTGGTATTTTCTGTAGTACTATTCTCATCAGTTTAATCCTCTAACGTCCCCAATCTGGGGGCCATTTATTGAATAGATTTTTCGAACGGGGAGATGGTTAAAAACGCTGGCTCCCTCCACTCTGTTTTAAACCACGGTCACTGCGCCTGCGCCGTGCAATTTACTGTCACACCCGATATGAGTGGTATTTTCTGTAGTACTATTCTCATCAGTTTAATCCCTCTAACGTCCCCGACTCCCCAATCTGGGGGCCATTTATTAAATAGATTTTTTGAACGGGAGATGGTTAAAAACGCTGGCTCCCTCCACTGATATGAGTGGTATTTTCTGTAGTATTATTCTCATCAGTTTAATCCCTGTTACGTCCCATATCAGGGATTGCCTTTGTGAAAAAAATTTAGGCCGGGTACCTTCGACTGCCTTCACAGTGACAGACCAAACTCTCGTACACTAAACTGAATTGATTTCAGGAACCGGGAGATGGAAAAAGCAGCTTGGTCGGTCCTCTTACTCCCAAATTGGGGCACTGCGCGTGCACAGAGCAATGTGCTGTGACACCCTATATGAGTGGTGTCTTAACTAGTACTATTGCTATCAGTTTAATCCCTGTTACGGACCCTATCCGGTCGAATTGATTAACCATTGTCGAATCCCCATTGACATCCCCTTATAAGCTGTGTAAAGCATATTTTTAGTTTGGTTTTGAACTGCTGCATCCTTTCCGACTTTCGGTAATTTGGTAACATTTCTGCCACTTTCTGCTTATACCGGGGTCTAGTAGCGTGGCCACCCAGTACAGATCGTTCTCCTTTATCCTTTTTATACGTGGGTCCCTCAACAGACATGACAGCATGAAAGACCCCATTTGAACAAGGTTGGATGCAGAGCTACTCATTTCCCGTTCCTCGTCCTCACTGATGTCATTGACGGTCTGTTCTTCCCCCAGCCACGTACAACACCATGGGTCCCAGATAGGTGACAACAACGAGCACCCTGGGGTGCCTGCTGTGGTTGGTCTTCCTCCTCCTCAAAGCCACCACATTCCTCCTCTGACTCCTCTTCCTCATACTCCTCTTCCAGCGTTGCTGCAGGTCCGGCAAGCGATGATGACAAGGCTGTTTCTGGTGGTGATGGTGACCACAACTCTTCCTCTTCCTCTTCACGCTCATCTACAGCCTGATCCAGAACTCTTCGCAGGGCACGCTCCAGGAAGAAAACAAATGGGATGAGGTCGCTGATGGTGCCTTCGGTGCGACTGACTAGGTTTGTCACCTCCTCAAAAGGACGCATAAGCCTACAGGCATTGCGCATGAGTGTCCAGTAACGTGGCAAAAGATTCCCAGCTCCGCAGAAGGCTGTCCTAGCACCCCGGTCATACAAATACTCGTTGACGGCTTTTTCTTGTTGGAGCAGGCGGTCGAACATTAGGAGTGTTGAATTCCAACGTGTCGGGCTGTCGCATATCAAGCGCCTCACTGGCATGTTGTTTCGCCGCTGAATATCGGAAAAGTGCGCCATGGCCGTGTAGGAACGCCTGAAATGGCCACACACCTTCCTGGCCTGCTTGAGGACGTCCTGTAAGCCTGGGTACTTAGACACAAAACGTTGTACGATGAGATTCAACACATGTGCCATGCACGGCACATGTGACAACTTGCCCAAATTTAATGCCGACAACAGATTGCTTCCATTGTCACACACCACTTTGCCGATCTCCAGTTGGTGCGGGGTCAGCCACTGATCCACCTGTGCGTTCAGGGCGGACAGGAGTGCTGGTCCTGTGTGGCTCTCTGCTTTCAGGCAAGTCAACCCCAAGATAGCGTGACACTGTCGTATCCGGGATGTGGAATAGCCCCTGGGGAGCTGGGGGAATCAGTTGATGTGCAGCCAGACGCCGCAGCAGAAGAGGACTCAGCCGAGGAGGATATTGAAGAGGATGGAGTAGGAGTAGAGGAGGTGGCAGTAGGTCTGCCTGCAAGTCGTGGTGGTGTCACCAACTCCGCTGCGGAGCCACGCATTCCATGCTTGTCAGCCGTCAGCAGGTTGACCCAATGCGCAGTATACGTGATATACCTGCCCTGACCGTGCTTTGCAGACCAGGTATCAGTGGTCAGATGGACCCTTGCCCCAACACTGTATGCCAGAGATGCCATGACTTCCTTTTCAATGACATGGTAGAGGTTTGGGATTGCCTTTTTGAAAAAATTTCGTCCGGGTACCTTCCACTGTGGTGTCCCAATAGCGACAAATTTTTGAAGGCCTCAGACTCTACCAGCTGGTATGGTAAAAGCTGGCGGGCTAAGAGTTCCGTCAAGCCAGCTGTCAGTCGCCGGGCAAGGGGGTGACTTTGTGACATTGGCTTCTTATGCTCAAACATGTCCTTGACAGACACCTGACTGTGGGCAGATGAGCAGGAACTGCTGAAGGTGAGAGATGGAGTGGCGGGTGGTTGAGAGGGGCAGGGAGGACAGCAGTGGTTGGCGTGGCTGAAGATGCTGGACCAGGAGGAGCATGGTGGCTTTGAGTTTGTGTGCTGCTTGTACTCATGTGTTGATCCCATAGGCGTTTGTGATGTGAGATCATGTGCCTTCGCAAAGCAGTTGTACCAAGGTGGGTGTTGGACTTCCCACGACTCAGTTTCTTTTGGCTGCAGGTTGCAAATGGCATTGCTTTTATCAGAGGCAGACACACAAAAAAATGCCACACTGCTGAGCTTTGCAATGACGGCATTCTAGTGGTGGCAACAGCATGCGTTGACTGGCGTGCTGTCTGGCTGACCCCAGGTGCCGATACATGCTGTCTGACTGTGCCACTAACTCCTTGCGACGACCTCCCCTGCTTCCAACTCGTCTCCTCATTCTCTCTGTCTCCCCTTCAGAACTTTCCCCCTCTTCTTCTCTTCGAGCAGGCACCCACGTGGCATCCGTGGACACATCGTCATCATCAACCGCTTCACTTGTATCTGACACCTCAGCAAAGGAAGCAGCAGCGGAGTACAACATCATCATCATCATCATCACACTGTACGTCCATGTGTGTAATCCTGCCTGACTGAGACATATCCCGTAATCTACATCATCTGGCAATAATGGTTGCGCATCACTAATTGCATCCAACTGATGTGTAAATAACTCCTCTGACGGATCAAGTGAAGCGGCTGTGGTGGCTGTGGTGGTAGTGGTGGTGGTGGCGACGGGCGGGTGCGTGGTAACTTGAGGCAGGTGACCGAGAAGCTGAGCTGGAGGAATGGTGCGTCCAGGGTTCTTAGCGGAAGCTGTTGAAGATTGGGTGTCCTGTCTAAGCCCAGTCAACTACGCCCTCTGAGATTTTCCTTAGGGTTCAGGAGTGCGTGGCCTCTGAGAAAACTGGAGCATTATTCCAAGGGACCAGCGGAAATCACAGCACCCACGACCCACGAGCGGGCCCTGCGGAGTGGCCTGCCTCTGCCTGTCACTCATTTTTTTAGATAAGTTGGTTGCCCTACGCGTGCTAGGTACTGTGCCACCCGGGTATCAGTGGTTGGCACTGGCAGTGGGCACACTACAGTCAGTGGAAGAGGGCCTGACACACACTGGCAGCAGGCAAGCAACTGAATTTAGACTACTGTCTAAAAATTAAATGCCTTATTTATCGGCAAAGCTACTGTGCCACCCGGTATCAGTGGCTGGCACTGGCAGTGGGCACACTACAGTCAGTGGAAGAGGGCCTGACACACACTGGCAGCAGGCAAGCAACTGAATTTAGACTACTGTCTAAAAATTAAATGCCTTATTTATCGGCAAGCTACTGTGCCACCCGGTATCAGTGGTTGGCACTGGCAGTGGGCACACTACAGTCAGTGGAAGTGGGCCTGACACACACTGGCAGGCAACTAACCTTAGATTAAAGTGTAAAAATTAAGTGCCTTTTTTTAAGCAAAGTCCTGTGCCACACGGGATGACAGGGGTGGGCACTGGCAGTGGGCACACTACAGTCAGTTGAAGTCGGCCTGACACACACTAGCAGCAGGCAAGCAGCTGAAATTACACTAAAGTGTAAAAATTAAATGCCTTTTTATGCAAAGTCCTGTGCCAGCCGGTATGAGTGGTGGACACTGGCAGTGGGCACACTACAGTCAGTGGAAGTCAGCCTGACACACACTGGCAGGCAACTAACCTTAGATTAAAGTGTAAAAATTAAGTGCCTTTTTTTAAGCAAAGTCCTGTGCCACACGGGATGACAGGGGTGGGCACTGGCAGTGGGCACACTACAGTCAGTTGAAGTCGGCCTGACACACACTAGCAGCAGGCAAGCAGCTGAAATTACACTAAAGTGTAAAAATTAAATGCCTTTTTATGCAAAGTCCCGTGCCAGCCGGTATGAGTGGTGGACACTGGCAGTGGGCACACTACAGTCAGTGGAAGTCAGCCTGACACACACTGGCAGGCAACTAACCTTAGATTAAAGTGTAAAAATTAAGTGCCTTTTTTTAAGCAAAGTCCTGTGCCACACGGGATGACAGGGGTGGGCACTGGCAGTGGGCACACTACAGTCAGTTGAAGTCGGCCTGACACACACTAGCAGCAGGCAAGCAGCTGAAATTACACTAAAGTGTAAAAATTAAATGCCTTTTTATGCAAAGTCCTGTGCCAGCCGGTATGAGTGGTGGACACTGGCAGTGGGCACACTACAGTCAGTGGAAGTCAGCCTGACACACACTGGCAGGCAACTAACCTTAGATTAAAGTGTAAAAATTAAGTGCCTTTTTTTTAAGCAAAGTCCTGTGCCACACGGGATGACAGGGGTGGGCACTGGCAGTGGGCACACTACAGTCAGTTGAAGTCGGCCTGACACACACTAGCAGCAGGCAAGCAGCTGAAATTACACTAAAGTGTAAAAATTAAATGCCTTTTTATGCAAAGTCCTGTGCCAGCCGGTATGAGTGGTGGGCACTGGCAGTGGGCACACTACAGTCAGTGGAAGTCAGCCTGACACACACTGGCAGGCAACTAACCTTAGATTAAAGTGTAAAAATTAAATGCCTTTTTTGATGCAAAGTCCTGTACCACACGGAATGACAGGGGTGGGCACTGGCAGTGGGCACACTACAGTCTGTGGGCCTGCAGCTCCTCACACACAGGCAGGCCAGGCAACTGCAATATGTATATAAAGGAAAAAAAAGCAGACTAATGTTGCAGCCCTAAAAAGGGCTTTTGGGGTGCTGTCAGGACGCTGTCCTTACAGCAGAGATCAGATGAGTCTTTCAGGACTGGAGTGGACACTGAATTCACTAGCCTAGCTATCAATTTCCCAATTAAATCAGCAGCTACTACACTCTCCTTCCTCTCACTAAGACTGCAGCTTCAGAATGAATCTAAAATGGATGCTGTGCAGGAGGTGGGAGGGTCTGGGAGGGAGGGTATGCTGCTGATTGGCTGGAATGTGTCTGCTGACTGTGAGGTACAGGGTCAAAGTTTGCTCAATGATGATGTATAGGGGGCGGACCGAACATCGCATATGTTCGCCCGGCAGAGGCGAACGCGAACAAGCTATGTTCGCCGGGAACTGTTCGCCGGCGGATAGTTCGGGCCATCTCTATACAACATCATCATCATCATCACATCATACGTTTATGTGTGTAATGCTGCCTGACTGAGACATATCCCTGTTATCTACATCCTCTGGCAAAAATGTTTGCGCGTCACTCATTTCTTCCAACTGATGTGTAAATAAGTCCTCTGACAGATCAAATGAAGCGGCTGTGGTGCTAGTGTTGGTGTTGGCGGCGGGCGGGCGAGTGGTAACTTGAGAGGTGCCCGAAGCTGAGCTGGAGGAGGATGGTGCGTCATGGTTCCGAGCGGAAGCTGTAGAAGATTGGGTGTCCTGTATAAGCCAAAGTCAACTATGTCCTTAGAATTTTTCGAGTTCAGGGTATGTGGCCTCTGAACACTGGACATTATTCTAGGGCCAAAGGAAATCACAGCACCACGACGGCCCCTGCGGGGTGGCCTGCCTCTGCCTGTCATTTTTTTTTTAATAGTGGTAATATGCGTGCAAGGTACTTTGCCACCCTATATAAGTCATGAGCACTGGCAGTGGGCACAGTGCAGTCTGTGTGGGCCTGACACACACTAGCTGTGGCAGGCAACTGAAATTATATTAAAGGGTAAAAATTAAATGATTTTTTATCTGCAAGGTACTGTGCCACCCGATATGAGTGGTGGGAACTGGCAGTGGGAACAGTGCAGTCTGTGTGGGCCTGACACACACTAGCTGTGGCATGCAACTGAAATTATATTAAAGGGTAAACATTAAATTACTTTTTTATCTGCAAGGTACTGTGCCACCCGATTTGAGTGGTGGGCACTGTCAGTGGGCACAGTACAGTCTGTGTGGGCCTGACACAAACTGGCAGTGGCAGGCAACTGAAATTATATTCAAGGGTAAAAATTAAATGACTTTATTATATGCAAGGTACTGTGCCACCCGATATGAGTGGTGGGCACTGGCAGTGGTCACAGTACAGTCTGTGTGGGCCTGACACACATTGGCAGTGACAGGCAACTGAAATTATATTAAAGGGTAAAAATTAAATGATTTTTTATCTGCAAGGTACTGTGCCACCCGATATGAGTGGTGGGCATTGGCAGTGGGAACATTACAGTCTGTGTGTACCTGACACCCACTGGCAGTGGCAGGCAACTGAAATTATATTAATGGGTAAAAATGTTATTACTTTATTATTTGCAAGGTACTGTGCCACCTGATATGAGTGGTGGGCACTGGCAGTGGGCAAAGTACAGTCTGTGTGGGCCTGACACACACTGGCAGTGGCAGGCAACTAAAATTATATTACAGGGGAAATATTAAATGACTTTTTTATCTGCAAGGTACTGTGCTACCCGATATAATTGGTGGGCACTGGCACTAGCAGCGGGCACAGTACAGTCTGTGTGGGCCTGACACACACTGGCAGTGGCAGGAAACTTCAATTACATTAAAGGGTAAACATTAAATGACATTTTTTATCTGCAAGGTACTGTGCCACCCGATATGAGTGGTGGGCACTGGCAGTGGCACAGTACAGTCTGTTTGGGCCTTACACACACTGGCAGGCAACTGAAATTATATTTAAGGGTAACAATTAAATGACTTTTTTATCTGCAAGGTACTGTACTGCCCTATATGAGTGGTGTGCACACATTACAGTCTGTGGGCCTGCGTCCTCTCACACACTGGCAGGCAACTGCAATATAATATATATATATATATATATATATATATATATATATAAAAGCAGACTGATGTATCAGC
Organism: Bufotes viridis; assembly: GCA_033119425.1. Classification (NCBI taxonomy): domain Eukaryota; kingdom Metazoa; phylum Chordata; class Amphibia; order Anura; family Bufonidae; genus Bufotes; species Bufotes viridis. The sequence continues at coordinate 151,955,795 of CM065589.1, read as the reverse complement.
CCTAAAAAGGTCTTTTTGGGGTGCTGTAAGGACAGTACAGTCTGTGTGGGCCTGACACACACTGGCAGTGGCAGGCAACTGCAATTATATTAAAAGGGTAAAAATTAAATGACTTTTTTATCTGCAAGGTACTGTGCCACCTGATATGAGTGGTGGGCACTGGCACTGGCAGCGGACACAGTACAGGCTGTGTGGGCCTGACAAACACAGGCAGTGACAGGCAACTGAAATTATATTAAAGGGTAAAAATTAAATGATTTTTTATCTGCAAGGTACTGTGCCACCCGATATGAGTGGTGGTAACTGGCAGTGGGAACAGTGCAGTCTGTGTGGGCCTGACACACACTAGCTGTGGCAGGCAATTGAAATTATATTAAAGGGTAAAAATTGAATGACTTTATTATCTGCAAGGTATTGTGCCACCTGATATGAGTGGTGGGCACTGGCAGTGGGCACAGTACAGTCTGTGTGGAGCTGAAACACACTGGCAGTGGCAGGCAACTGAAATTATATTACAAGGGAAATATTAAATTACTTTTTTATCTCCAAGGTACTGTGCTACCCGATATGAGTGATGGGCACTGGCACTAGCAGCGGGCACTGTACTGTCTGTGTGGGCCTGACACACACTGGCAGTGACAGGCAACTGAAATTATATTAAAGAGTAAAAATTAAATGATTTTTTATCTGCAAGGTACTGTACCACCCAATATGAGTGGTGGGCAGAGTACAGTCTGTGTGGGCCTGACACACCCTGGCAGTGGCAGGCAACTGAAATTATATTAAAGGGTAAAAATTAAATGACTTGTACAGTCTGTAAAGGGTAAAAATTAAATGACTTGTACAGTCTGTAAAGGGTAAGAATTAAATGACTTGTACAGTCTGTTTGGGCCTGACACACACTGGCAGGCAACTGAAATTATATTTAAGGGTAACAATTACTGCCCTATATGAGTGGTGTGCACACAGTACAGTCTGTGGGCCTGCGTCCTCTCACACACTGGCAGGCAACTGCAATATAATATATATATATATATATATATATATATATATATATGTATGTATATAAAAAGCAGACTGATGTATCAGCCCTAAAAAGGTCTTTTTGGGGTGCTGTAAGGACGCTGTCCTTACAGCAGATGAGTCTTTGAGGACTGGAGTGGACACAGGACACTAGTATCTAACACTTTCCCTAGAATCCCTATATTAATTCAGCAGCAGCAGCACTCTCCCTGCTCTAACTAACACTGCAGCTTCAGAATAAATCTAAGACGGATGCTGTCCTTGCTTTTTGATAGGCGGTGGGAGGGTCTGGGAGGGAGGGTATGCTGATTGGCTGGAATGTGTCTGCTGGCTGTGATGTACAGGGTCAAAGTTTGCTGAATGATGATGTATAGGGGGCGGACCGAACATCGCATATGTTCGCCTGCTGCGGCGAATGCGAACAAGCGATGTTCGCCGGGAACCGGCAAATAGTTTGGGACATCTCTACCTGCAGCCAGCCCATATTCTGGTGTACATGCTGCAATCAGTCAATCCATAGTCTGGTGTGAACACTCCAGTCAGTGCATAGTCTGGTGCAAATGCTGCAGTCCGTTAATAGTCTAGTATAAAATCTTTCTGTATTTAACTTGTAATAATGTTTATTTTTAAATTTTAAAAAATTGTATCTTTATTTCCCCTAATAGCCATTAATAAGGTGAGATGAGACTAGCCCTGACCCCAAGGTGGCAAAAACACAGCGTAGGGCGCCAGCACGCTACTTCTTCAGTAACTCCCATTGCAATGCATGGGAGCAATGGAAACAGCATAGTTCAGGAAGCTAGGGTGTTTTCCTAGCTCGGAAGCAGCATCTCTTGCTTTTGCTCCTCTGTGTCCTTAGCTCCCAGGCATGACAATAGGAGCTACTGAAACAGCAGAGCACTGGCCAGCTTCCTTGTTTCCTGACCACCTAGTGGTCAAGGCATAGTCTCATCTCACCTTAGTAAGAGCGAGATGAGAAAGCTCGTTTAAGATCTGTTTACACTGACCAACTAAATGGGATGAGCATTTGTAGAAACACAACTCATTCCTTATAATGGGACCTTGTAAAGGTGCCAGCATACACTTGATGAACGAAAAAATGCTTTTTCATTGGGTGATCATGCTTTGAACCAGCACCTAAAATCATTTCTGGGTGGCAGATTGTGCTGTTAAAACAGGGGTATCCTGGCCACTGTAGTGAAAGTAATAGCTAAAACACCAGTCAATGTAAAAGGACGAGTAGGAGCCAAGGGCTTTAATCGTGGATACAGCATCATGCATAGAGTAGGGGCCCTATCGTAGCAGGGAACAAGGAGAAACCCTACTTCATAGGATTCTATGGGACAAAAATACCAAAAAAAATGTACTCAGAAACACAGCCTGCCTTGGGCTCTGTGGTGGAGGGGGGCAAAGGGAAGACACCACTGGGGCAGTGAGGGATAAGGAAGAGATAGTGGGTGGACGGGGTCTTGAGGGATGTACTGGGGCACATAGAAAAATAATTCCACTGAATCTGCTGTCTGTACTTAACGCAGAGAGCCAACAACATACCAAACCTGACCTCCACCCCACAGTCACTCACCGAAAATAAGAATCGAATAGAAGGCCTTCATGCAGCCACTTCTGAATGTAGGGTGGGCTGTAAGGCAGCTGCACACTTCCGCTCAACCTCTTATCTCTTCTTAAAGTAGTTGCCAGCAGCACGACATACCGGCCACAGGCTTTTCTTAAGCTACACTCAAGTGTCAGTAGGAGGCATCATTGCTGTGTAGTGCTGGCCACAGAAGTTATTTCTCCTCAAACCAGGAAAGATATTTACAGTTTTCTGAGGCTGTGCTGCTTTTCTCTTCATTCTAGGCCTCTGCACAGCACTAGGACTGTAGATATCAAAGGCATTCACCCTATTTAGGGCTTAGTTTACCCTCCTGTGATTTGCTGGTCCTCCAAATAAGACATTTTCAGGTTTGGCAGTGGCATCAACCTGCAGATATGGTAGATCCCCTTACTTGCAGTGGTAGAGGCATGGTGGAGGCCTCAGGTGCCCTCTCTTAAATCTGGCCCTCTAGTTACAGTATGTTAAGAAAGGTTGTGTTTAGAGATGAGCGAATTTTAAAAAAAAGTTCGGCGTTCGGGTTGTGGTAAATCGCGCATCCCGTTATGGATTCCACTATCACGGCATATGGAATCCATAAGGGGCGGCTTCCACCAACCCGAACTGTTGAACAGCCGAAGAACCTGGGGTGACATCACCGTCATGTGATCAGTGCAGGGGGCGTGGCTCAGCACTGGATTTGATCCCGTGCTGAGCCACGCCCCCTGCACTGATCACATGACGGTGACATCACCCCAGGTCCTTCGGCTGTTCAACAGTTCGGGTTGGTGGAAGCCGCCCCTTATGGATTCCATATGCCGCGATAGTGGAATCCATAACAGGATGCGCGAGTTACCACAACCCGAACGCCAAACGCCGAACTTTTTTTTAAAGTTCGCTCATCTCTAGTTGTGTTACATTAAGAGTCCTAGTATGTTCTGTGTCCCACGTCATAAAGCCACCACTACTTTCCATATCTTTTAAGCAGTTTTAAACAAAACCTGACTCTGAATCCTGAAAATATTGGATTGTTAGATGATGTTTATCCATTCGTGCAGAATCAAATCACAGCATGCCCGTGGCAGTTACATTTGTGTTTATTGAGAAGAATGGAGTAGAACAAAGGTGGTCCTCTGTTGTAGCCCACATGCTGCATTGTTCCTGGACTTTCAGTTTATGAGACCTTTGTGAGTAATTTTACTACATACACAAATACCTTTGCACAAGCACAAGTTATATATTATATTTGTAATTGAAAATAAAAATAACTATGAATGTGTTTGCTGATCTATATTACAAAATAATGGTGTAACCGAGATAAAAGGAAGAGTAGAAGCTCTTACTAGCTCATGAGTGACAGCTGCAGCCTACAGCCATGCAGTCTGCTAATTTGAACTTGTGCATGTTTCTCCTGAAGCTTTGCGCTGGCTGTGAAAATGACATTTTCCAGTTCCATATCATTTGGGCATTGTAAGAAAAAATTTTCTGGTGATTTTAAATGAAAAAAAAAAAAGCCCCAATAAAATATAATATCCTAGATTGGAATAGCTTTATTTTTAGCAGAATTGATAAAATGATAGAATTTTTTCAGATCATGTTGCTCACATGGTGATGAAATGCCAATAATATATTGAGGACTAAAGTCCTAAAGTTTATATTTCAAATGCATTCCGTTTATAAAAAGAAGGACATACCCTGGTGTAAAATTCAGTTGTCACCAGATGGTGAATTTTTAACCTATGATGTCCAAAACACAATCTCAAAGAGAGCACGTATTGACTTCTATGCACATTTAATAAATATTCAGCCTAAATGCATACTTTTGGCTATTCACAATTGGTCGAATGTGCAATACCAATTAATGACATTTCCAGCATTATGGTTCTGCACCAAATGTAGAAAGGCATCAAAGTACTTATCATCCTTTCGATATAGCAATAAAATCAGATCATATGATATGGGGCTCTGAGACTATCATTATTATGGGCCCTGGTGGTTCTCAATCTAATGGGAGTATGTGTCACAGACGTTCCCGCCTCAGATGGCAGGAGATCAGTAAGACTGGAAACACGTGGTTTGATCCGACAGGTTTCCTTGCGGATCAATAGGCGTCTGTGTTGTTTCTGGTAATGGCCACACCCCTTGCCTCAGGTGTTGCTTATGTGGTCATTTAACCTTCCTTATTTATAGTTGCTTCTTCCACTATGCCATGCGGTTTATAGCTTCAGTTTCAGTTGTGGATTGCTTTTGTGTGGATCTCGGCCGAGTTTCTGGTGCTTCCATTGCTCCTTTGAAGTTAATTCTTTCCTTTTCCTCTTTTTATTTTGTTTGAGTTCTGCGTGTTGCATTTCCCTGTCATTTGTATTAGGGCCTGAGGGAGACTCCTGTTTGTTCTTCCTTTTGGAGGAACAGGTTGTCTCAGTCCTGACATTAGTACCAGGGTCTTATAGGGTGAGTTAGGACATCAGGAATTCCTGTGTATAAACTTACCTACCTCTGGGGTCTGTTCATACTAGTAATTAGTCAGAACTTTGATTATGGTTTTACTAGGAGGTGTCCATCTCTTTTCCCTAGTTTCCAGGCCTTATTCCCTCACCCCTTTCCCTCCTATGTTCGGTGTGGTGTTTCCCTCCCACACCCGAACGTGACAGTATCTTTGGCTATCGCTTTTAAGGAAAAACTGTGTCACAGTAATTGCACATTGCGCCTATCAATCTTATGGGGGCTGTCATGAATGTAGAGGCAATGAGGTTCTCTCTAGTATGGTTGTGCTGTGGTGGTAACTGTTGTAGGGACTCTCTGACTCTTATCAATATGGACAGACTACTCATTTATTCTTGAGGTGCTGTATGTTTTACCAGATTTATATAAGAATAACTTCACAAAGAAATTTTGGCTCACATTTAAAAATGTGAGTGCATTTAGCTTTTGGTGTAAATCTCATTAAAAAAATTAACAATTTGCTTCTGTGTATAGTCTAAAAGGGGTTGTGATTTAAAGGGGTGTGGCCTAAAATTATTTGCAGCAAAATTGCACTAGGATTCTGGCATTAAATTCTTGTGTAATGTACGGCAACCAATAGTTGGAATATAGTATATCCCTGACCATCCAGAATGAGCCACTTTGAAAAATCTAGTGCAACCTGGCTAAGTGTATGTCATTTATAGAATTAGGAAATCTACCCGAATACTGTAAATGAAAGGATGAAGCAGAACTGTGACCTGTTCTCTGCCTTTGACCCGTCAACCACTCCATTCTGTTACAAACTCTCTCATGTTTTGGCATCATGGACCTGGCCCTCTCATGGATGACATCATACCTCACAAACTGGACATTTAGTGTCTCCCACTCTCGCACCACCTTGTCATCTCATTCTCTCTCTGTTGGTGTCCCACAAGGCTCTGTCCTAGAACCCCTTCTCTTCTCTATCTACACCTTCGGCCTGGGACAGCTCATAGAGTCCCATGGATTTCAGTATCACTTTTATGCTGACAACACACAAATCTGCCTCTCTGGTCCAGACATCTCCACCTTACTATCCAGAATTCCACAATACCTATGCCATATCTTCCTTTTTCTCCTTTCTCTTTCTAAAACTTAACATATATCTTCAAAAATGAGGCAGCACTCCAATGTTCAGTGCAAATAACCGACCCGCTTTAAAAAAAAAAAAAAAACTTAACATAGATAAAACAGAATTTATCATCTTTCCCCCATCTCGCTCAACCCCCCCCCACACACACACACAAGACCTATCACAATCAATGGCAGCACACTCTCCCCGATCAACCAAGTCCACTGCCTTGGAGTGACCTTGGATTCTGCCCTCTTCTTCAGATCGCACATCCAAGCCCTTTCAACCGCCTGCCACCTCCAACTCTAAAATATCTCCCGCATCCGCGCATTATTCAACCAAGAGTCTGCAAAAATGCTTGTACATGCCCTCATCATCTTCCAACTAGACTACTGCAACATCCTCCTCTGTGGCCTTCCATCTAGAACTCTTTCACCCCTCCAATCTATCTTCAATTTTTCTGCCCGACTAATCCACCTCTCCCCTCGTTACTCCCTCTGCCTTTCCCCTCTGCCAATCCCTTCACTGGCTCAACATTGCCCAGCGAATTCAGTTCAAAATACTAACAAATATGTATAAGACAGTCCACAACCTGTCCCCTCAGTATATCTCAGAACTACTTTCCCAATAAATCCCACATGTAATCTCCGATCCTCACAAGACCTTCTTCTCTCCTCTCCTCTTATCACCTCTTCCCACAATCACCTCCAAGATTTCTCCCATGCATCCCCTATACTTTGGAGCTCTCTACCCCAACATATCAGACTCTCAACTTCAGTGGAATCCTTCAAAAGAAACCTGAAAACTCACCAGACAAGCCTAGAACCAGTGACCCTCCGGCCTCTATACCGCTATGACCAGCTTAGCCCTCACCCATTGTGTCCTTCTCCCATCCCTTGTCGATTGTAGGCCCTCACAGGCAGGGCCCTCTCTCCTTCTGTACCAGTTTGCAACTCGTCTTTTACATGCTTGGGGCACTTGTCTGTATGGTGCATACCCCTTATCTTATGTACAGCACCATGGAATAATGGTGCTTTAATAATAAATAATAATAATAATAAACACACAAAGCAAGGATGTAAGTCCCAAAGAGATCTAAATCTCAATCTCAAAGGTAAAGTAGTTCTACAATATAGAGTAAATCCAATGGTGTTTATTAACCCAAGGTCCACAATGAAACATTTCAGCGGCTCTACACCTTGAACATGGCTGCCAAATGAATCCAAAGCTTTGAATAAATAAATTCTGATTGGTTAGAGGCTGACAGATAGACTAGATCAGCAAATCAGGGGGCAGTAGGCAGGGAAATGTCTAGCTGAACCAGTAAAATTGCCATTCTGTGTTCAGTTTCTGAACTGGAAGGAGTGTGTGGCAGTGTCTACCAAAAATTATTACAGTCACAAGCAACTATTATGGTGTGTTAGGGACACTGTAGGAAAGCATAGGGAATGAATAGAAAGATATAATTGTGTACATTTTAGGAAATTTGATCTGGGAAATTTTGAGGTTCTATATTACAAAACTAGCTCCTGCAAAAAACTGTCCATATTATTTTTTATTTCTTTTTGCAGGAGCTAGTTTTGTAATATAGAACCTGAAAATTGCCCAGATTAATTTTCCTAAAATGTACACAATTATATCTTTCTATTCATTCCCTATGCTTTCCCTACAGTGTCACTATCACACCATAATAGTTTCTATAGTTTCTACAGTTCATTATTGCCAGCATATCACCCCAATAGAATTCTGTTGTAAATGCTATGCAAGCGTACATTTTTTCCAGTGCATTATATCCATCTGTGTTATTAAACAGGTTGCATTATAGCAAAATCAGTTTATGGCAATAATGTCATTTTTATACCAGTGCTATTAAACTCATACGTAGTTCAAAGATATTTCACCTTGTCCTTCTCCTTGGGGCGCCAGAGAAAAATTACAGTTGGTTCCTCTCTGTCTTCATTGCTCCCTCTTAGTGAAGCACCTTCTTTTTCCCTAAAAAGAGGGAGCTAAACACCACCACATGCTATGGAAGATACTCAAGAGAGTCTCTCTGTTGATAACTTGTGTGTTAGCAGTCATTTGGAATGCCATGAGAAGGAGATTCATGGGGAAGAGGGGGACCCTATGCATAGCTGTGTTTGTGGTAGTGACACTTGTAGCCCTGGTGGTGGTGGATCCTTATTAAATTACATTAGATTGTTAGTTAGCTCATATATATAATACAGATATTTAATGGGAGATAGTTAGTGCAGGTTAGATAGTGATATAGTGTAGCTGGTTTCAGTGCAGGGTCCAGTGCAGGGTGTTAGGTAGTGTGATAGGAATTACTGTGCTGTAATAGGGATTAGTGTCTAGAAGCATGACAAATGTAGAAAAAGTGAGCCACACCTGTATTGCTCATAATACGCGCATAATGCATTGCTGATTTTCGCAATCAAGAAAATAATGTTTGGAGATCAGTAATTCTAGAATTTGCAAATTTATGGCGAATATTAGGCCACAAATTTGCTAAATATTGCGAAAACGAATATTGCCTATGCTGCTCTCACTTATTATGAGGCACTTCTAGCCATGGTAGTGGCAGCAGTAGAGCCAGTGGTAGTGAGAGTGGCATTTGAAGCAAATACAAAGCAGGGAATGAAAAGGGGGCCATGGACCCCATGATGACATATCACAGAATGATTAAAATGGCGGGGAGGAATTTGATGATTCTTGTGTGTTGGACAGGATCTGGGAGGCAAATTGCATTCAAGAGCTTAGGGATGAGGAGAGAAAGAGCAAAAATCTGTAACAAATTAACAAAAAGAGATAAGATTTTTTTCATACAATATCTGAGTCCTAGGACTAGGAGACTACAAGGTTGTATATATAAATTTTCATGGAAATTATAGCAAGTTTGATTTACAACTAATCGATTCTGGTCCGAACTGAACATTTTAAAAAATTTGTTGAACCGGACCAGAGCGAAACTCAAGAAGTTCACTCATCTCTAATTCAGAGGCTTAAACCATCTCTGGTTAGCTGTGTCAACAGATGGTGCATTGGTAAACTATACAAAGAGAACAGAGTCCTGACCCAAAGTAGTATGTTTTCAAAAGCTGTTTGACAAAACCTGAAAGAAATTAAGACTTGGAGGCCACTAGGTGACAGAGGCTCCTATGCACTTTCCCTCCCTATAATCCAACATAATATATATAGTATGATATAACGTTAAGTCTTCTATCGTGTTTAGCACTATGTAAGCATTTCTTAGAAAGGTACACATATCACAGACATTTAGGTGAATATTATGAAATTGTCACAATGAACATTCATTGAAATTTTTTTTAGCTCAATATTTTGAGTCCCTTGGCACACAGATTATTTCTGAGGGCAATTGTGTCTTTCTTCAGAGAAAAAAAAAATTCCCAGCTGCATCAATAAATATCTAAACTTTCTGACAAGGTCACTTAATCATCAGCAGAGCTGGCTGGGTCCACACCGCCTTATCAGTGCGGCTACTGTCTCATTCTGAAGATAGTGAATGCTACATGTGCATGTTTCTTAATTGCTATTCAGAGGCAAATCTTACTGCACTGAGCTTTCCCTTTCTGATGTGTTACTGTCATTGTGAGTAGATTATCTTACTATTAAACCGGTATAGTTTCCTTCTGCCAATCGCCCACTGATTTACTCCTTAATACTCTTGAGATAAAGAAAATCCTTCAGTTCAGAAATGCTAATTGCAAAGGTCAGCGCTCTATGCCAAAACGTGCTGCTTCATTTTCTGCCTTTTATCATTGTTAGCAAATTTGGGTTATTACACATTTATGATACACTTGACAGTTACAAGTAAATATAGCAATGAATTTTGTACAGTATGTAGTTTTCTTTAACTTGATCTTGTTAAATTGAATGTGTCACCTATAATTTTTTTGCCAGTTTTAACAAGATAGTGACAGATATCCTTATTTCTAATTTATTTTCTGATTGTAGCTTTTTTTAATTATATTGTACAAGAAAGGAGTAATTAAGATATGATAATCCCCTATTGCAAATGGTGGATCCTGTGTTATATATATATCTAGCTGATATCTGTCATTGTAATTGTACAGACTGGAGATTAGCCAATTTCCTATAATTAATTTCGGCCTGATTCATCTGAATCAGCAAAGAAATTTGATTTGGGTACAAATCGACTTTACCCGAATTGAAAATGCTTTAAATATCTGCAAAAATGCCCCCCCACACACACACACACACACACACACACACACACACTCATACACTATTATTAGACTTTGTGATCAGTGAGAAAATGCAGGATTTGGGACTGTAAAAAAATATATAGTGGCATAGAAAATGAAAAATAATATCACCAAACTTTATTTTAAAATATGTTTATATTACAACTTATTTTAAACAATGGTCATTTTCTGATGACACATTCCCTTCATTCAAAGACACATTTTAGGTTATACATTTCCAGATCAATTAGTGGGACTAACATAATGAGTCGGCTTTTGTTAGCGGAAGAGGAGGGTTCACCTCATAGATATTGAAGTGACCTTTGAAATAATGTTTGCTGACCAAGTATCACCTAAAATAACTTCGGAGTCAGTGCATTTAAAGAGAAAGTGGCAGTATCATGTTTCTCTGGTACTTCCACAGCTTATCAGAGCATTGCCCTCTCATTGTTACCATCTCTCATCACCCAGCATCCTCTTCTTACAGTAAATCTCTATATTTAATATTCAATGAAAACTCATCTGTTACTGTATAGGAGTAAATTAGATTGAAAATGATTAGTCCTAGACAACACAATATTGGCCCCTGTACAAGAAAAGTGTATGAATATGTAACCACTAGCTGAGGCATGGTGCTGAATGTCCTTAAAGAATCCAGTCCTGTGTGGACACTTACTGGAAGTACTCAGTGGTATAGAGACTTTGCTATGCTCCATGGGAAACAAATACCATATGCAAAAATGTATCTCCCATGAAAGAGAACCATTTTGCCAGCACCCCCTATTGGAAGTGGCTCCCTATGAGTCAACAACCAACTTTCCAACAAGCTTTGGGATTCAACAAGGGAATATAGCCAGGCCAGATATCCATTCTTAGACAGCTATATTTGGGTGCTTTCCCCTCATCAGTACAGAGTAGAATGCTGGCTGGCTCCATGTGATGCCTTGGAAGCAACTTTAGAATGGTGCTGAATCTCTTTAAAGAGACCAGTCCTATATGGAAACTTACTGGAAGTACTCCATGGTATTGAGACTTGGTAATGCTCCATGGGAAACACATATACAAAGGGGTCTCTCCCAAGAAATAGAACCATATAACCTAGGGTTATTTATTTTAGAAAAAAAGATGACTGAGGGGAGATTTAATTACTATGTATAAATATATCAGGGGTCAGTTCAGAGTTCTCTCCCATCACCTATTTATCCCCAGGACTGTGACTGTGACAAGGGGACATCCTCTGTGTCTAAAGGAAAGAAGGTTTGTACACAAACATAGAAGAGGATTCTTTACGGTAAGAGCAGTGAGACTATGGAACTCTCTGCCTGAGGAGGTGGCAATTGTGAGTTCAAGAGGGGCGTGGATGTATTTATGGTGTGTAATAATATTATAGGCTATAGCTACTAGAGATGGGTCGTTGATCCAGGGAATAATCTGATTGCCTGATTGGAGTCGGGAAGGAATTTTTTCCCCTTAAGTGGCGAAAATCGGCTTCTAGCTCAGTTTTTTTTTTTTGCCTTCCTCTGCATTAACTTGCAGGATAACAGGCCAAAAGGTATCTCCCAAGAAAGAGAACCTTTTTGCCAACAAATGTCTTTTTTTGGCCTTATATACTATGTTACTATGTTACTATGCTACTATATATCTAGTGCCACCTCTTGAAAAGCATCCATTGACTCACATCCATTGACTTCCATTAGTTGATGCTGGAGAGATGGTTCTCTTTTGTTAAGTAAAAAACTTCAATGAAATGTCAGTGTCTCCAGCGGATTGTAAAGTAAGTCAGTAGACTTTGATGGCTTATCCTCCGTTGGAGTTGGTTACCACAGTGCTTCTCCTATTCACTTCAATGGGAGCATTGCTGCAGTAACCAGCTCTGTCCACTGAACTATGATTGAAACTTTGTAGTTTCTGGCACCGGAGGTACTAAGGAATAGCTAATCTTCGGTAGTGCGGGAGTTGGATCTCCACTGATCTGACATTGTGGCTACCTTTAATAAAGAAGTGATACAAGCACAACAATAGCATCCATCAACGAAAAAGGCAATCATGACAGACCAATCACCAATGACCAAGGTTCAGAAAACAGCTGTCTAGCCTGAGCCACTTATTTTCTTCATAATTTTGTTCTAAAGAATTCCCTGTTTGAAACCCAACATTACTGTGTATGCTTCATTATATTTTTAATCAGGCTTCATTAGTGTTTCATGAATTAACAAAATGATAATGTTCTCTCCTGAGTCTACATTATGGCCATTTAACGGTCTTTTCTGGCTGTGGTTTGTATTTGTATGCAGATGCCAAATCTATGATCTGCAAAATGATTTGCAAGAGAGCCTAGAGTCAATAACGAGCCACCAAGGCTCTAGTTTGTCACTTTAGAAAACATTCCCATGAACATAACATTTAATTTCGTTCTTGTGAATGTGACTAAAAATCTTCAGATGTAGCCATCTAAAATATATTTTTTACATGCATATGTGGAAAATTGAGATTTCCTTATCACCTAGCCTTCTAAAAGCTGAATTTTCTTTGTTACCAATTACCCTTTCAAAGTATAAAATACAACATTACATAACCAAGTATAATGCAACTAAAAGTGTATTTCTAGGGATTTAAACTCAACTATTTAGTGGACTGTATGTGCCACATTGGCACATTTTTTAATAGAGAAAAAGTTTGTCAAATTAAAATCACACATGTTTACACCTCAATCATTCCAGGTATCCATTTATTTATTTATTTTTTTATTGTTTAGACAGCAAGAGGGGGGAGTAATCAAATTAGTGAAGGTATGTATGTTTTATAGAGAGTAGAAATATTGAACACATACAGTAAATTGAAAAATAGTTAAATGATCTACTAAATAACTTGTAGAGAATGTAATTGATTTACTTCATTGAAGACAGACTTACCCTGGAGGCAGACCCTGTCACTTCTATGGGCTTGGAGAGAGGGGGTGGCCAGCACTGATCCCCTTCTTCTGCTTCCTGACATAAAACATTTCTTTTTCTGGAGCCACCACTAGGGTGAGCTCAGTGCATAGAGAGTTTCACAGCTTTCACTGAGCTCAATGTTAACTGTATGAATTCCTATGCACTGAGCTCTACTTAGTGGTGGATGCAAACAGCCAGTTTTATAATATACTATGTGAGGGGAACCAAGAAATGCAAAGCTGCATGTGGGGAGCTTATCAATGTATGTATTTTAGTTTGCTATATTTATAGAGATTTGGCAGAAATCTCACTGTGAGCTTTATTAAATTTTGTTATGAGGCTACATGATATCTGTGTATGCCACAGAATTTAATAGGATAGGTCCATGCACCTCCATTTTTACTAGGCATAGCGCTGTACATGGTTGCATCACAGTAGACCAGGGCAGGTTTTCTACCAAGTAAATTAACTCCTTCTTATAAACAATTTCCATTTTTTCCTCCCTGCCTTCCATAAGCCATAACTTTTTTCTATTTCTGTTCACATAGAGCTTGTTGTTTTCACTGCCAAGTTACTTGTACTTTTTACTGGCCCAATCCAAGCAATGCATTGGGTGGTATTGGAAAGGAATGCAATAGATCCACAGGCTTTGTTTTCACGGTTCTCACTGTGCTGTAAAAATGACAGGTTATCTTTATTTTATGGGTCAGTATTATTATAGAGATACCAAATTTAGGGTACTTTCACACTAACCTTATTCTTTTCCAGTATTGAAATCCGGTAAAGGGTCTCAATACCAGAAAAAAACGCATCAGTTTTGTCCCAATGCATTCTGAATGGAAAGCAATCCATTCAGTATGCATCAGGATGTCTTCCATTCTATCCCTTATACGGTATTTGACTGGACAAAATACTGCAGCATACTGCGGTATTTTTTCCGGATAAAATCCCGGAACACTACCACACTTGCCGGATCCGGCATTTTTTTCCATTGAGATGTATTAATGCCGGATCTGGTACCAAGTGTTCCAGAAATTGCCGCATCACCGGATCCGGTTTTCTGGTCTGCACATACGCAGTTCTTTCTAGCTTTGAAAAAATTCAATACTGTATCTGTTTTTCCGGAGGATACAGGAAAGACGGATACGGTATTTCAATGCAAAAGTCTAATGGATCCGGATCCAGAAGAAAAAGATATCCGTTTGCATACGGATTTCCGGATCCAGCAGGCAGTTCCGGCAACTAGAGTGAAAGTACCCTTATATATGTTAAAGTTTTTATACTTTTAAAATACCGTACTATGCTTTTTTCAATTATGCTTTTCGTTTAGGGAAAGCGAGATGACGATAACATTATTTTTTTTTCATTTGTAAAATGAGGACAGTGTGTGATTTGATTATTGTTTAACTTTTTCTTAGCCCGCTCCCCCTCTCCAGAGGAATTGACATCCAATTGCTTTTACTATAGACTGCAGGGCTTAATGCAAACTTTACTATGACAGGCATGGAAGCCTTCACAAGGCTCCTAGCTGCCATAGCAACTGAAAGGTTCCTAATAAATAAATCTTCAAATGGTGGGGTTTCAGACCACAGCATCTGAGTTGTTAGATGTCAGTGATCGGGGTTATGTAAACCGGCAGGCACCAACCGGCTATGGTGTCCAATCAGCTCTAGAGCTTTATCTTTAAAAGGGTCTTTCATGTCGATTTCACTAATATAACTAACAGCATTACCCATCAGAAGTTTGCAAACACATTCCAAACATACTGTGTGTACTTTGTGTCTTTATTCTATGTCCAGGAAAAGCACTTTTAGGGTCCATTCATACGTCCGTTGTTTTTCTATAATCCTAAATAGGACCGTTTTTTGCGGATCCTATTTTCCAAGAATTCTTTCCGTTTATCATCCGTTTTTTGCAGATCCGCAAAAAACGGATAGAAGAATAAAATTGCATTGCACAACAGACCGCAATTTTCGGATTAGAATAGTACATGTTTTATTTTTTTACGGACACTATGTACTGAGAAAATTATGCAGCACAGCACTCTTTGTGCTGTCCGCATATTTTATAGACCCATTGAAAATCAATGGGTCCGAATTCTGTCCGCAACTATTCCGTGACTAGTCCGAAAAATCGGGATCAGATGCGGAACTAAACAACGGATGTGTGAATGGACCCTTATTCTACTAAAAAACGGCTTCTAAATTTAAGTTTCCACAGCTAGCATTTGGGTATTTATTCAATGCCCAGCTGGGCGGGCTTTGCTGCTCCAAGTGCCCAAGCCTGCCGCTCGTACCCTCTCTTAACATCCCAAGGCTTCCTCCCTTCTCACCTGATCTCACAGGGAAGCATCTCAAAATCTCCCACATTGCCTGCAAATAAACCATTCCTCTTCTGGCTACCTTCACAAGTGTAGGCCGCAGGAGATATCCCTGAGGCAATAGCCCACAATGGGGAATGTACAGCACAGGTGCTGGAAGCGAAGCATAGGGTGCATGCATATGAAATTTGAGATGCTTAGCCATGGCATCAGGTGAGAGAGGAGGAAACCTTATGAGGTCATGGGAGGAGCAGAGTGGCAGGCTTGGGTGCATGGAACAGCAATGCCCGCCCAGCTGGGCATTGAATAAATACCCGAATTACACACAAGTAAGTTTGGAATGCTTTTGTAAGCTTCTGAGGGGCAATGCTGTTAGTTACCTTAGTGAAATTGATATGACATATTCCCTTTAAAGATTTGATATCTGTCATACATGTATGGTGGTTGTTAGAAATGGGTTAAAATATAGGAGGCACTCCATTACTTTATGCACGGAACCAAGAATTAGAATCCTCACTTTCAACACTTGATATAACAAGCCTTTGCTTTTTCTGATTTTCTTATTTTCCGGTTTTCATAAAGCTTCTCTCATTTAGTTTAATAAATTATTATTTTCAGACATCCATGCTTATCTGTACAAATAATTGTTCCTCGATTTGGCTTTATAACCAAGCTCTTATGATATGATAACTTTATACCTCAGAGTAGTGTTTAGTTGAATCTTGCTTTGGTTTTAAAGATGCAGTTCTCCTGCAAAGCCATTAGATGTCATGAGGTCCATGTATGCAAGATGAAATACATAACTATTCTTCCTATTTGGTTTATAATTTTTTCTTATATCTCTTGGATGTATCAGCTAATAGTGGCAAAGTGCATGTTATTAATAGATAATTAATAAAAAGGATATTGTTTGAAGAGTGCAGTAATTATAGTTATTACCTGTTGAAAAGCCATCCAGAAAAAAATAGCAAGAGGTAAGCCTACTGTATTATTATTTCTAATGTTTGTCTATATAGCATTTTGTAAAGGTACCACAATGCTAGTAGTACTGTAGCTATAATTGTTTAGTCACACATTTTCATTTTGGTACTGTATAGTAGTTTATAGTACTTCAAATACAAAGTATATATGTACTGCACAAGTAAGAAATGAGAATTAAATCCACAGAGCAGATGTTGACAGGGCAGAGAAAGTATAGACTCCGTGGATGCAACAATACATGGATCAGTGACTCAGAAAGGGTCCATTATGCAAATGGATGGTTCATAAAGTGCAATGACTAGGGCACATTTGCTGTTGAACTGAATAAGTATTCTCAAGCATATTAGTAACAAATGTGCATAGTGAGATGAGTGAAGTTTAGAAAACTCACAAAGAAATTCGCTTTGTGACAAAATAATTCACACAAAATCTCGCGGTGCTTGATGACGTCATCACACACCGCTCGAGATTTCACGCACGACCTTCAATCAAGATGGCCATTCGTGTTCAAATGGATTCAATTTTTACATTGGATGCCACAATCAGCCATGAATGCGGCATCTGAGGGGTTCAATGACAGGGGTCGGCACAATAGCTGTTCCACATCATTGCAACCGCTACATACAAAGAAATGCGCTAATTCATTGTAAAGTGAATATCTGATCGGTGAGGGACGGAAACCCTGCATCCTGATCATCTGTGGTCAAGTAGCTCCAGCACCAGAGGTAGATGACGGACTTACACAGCTTTTTGCATTGTGTAGTGGACAGAGCTAGTTACTGCAGCAGTGCTGACTTCTGGTGCAGCTACTGGTGTCTGACTCCGGGAGATTAAATATTGATGGTCTAACCTAAAGATATGACTTTAACATAAAAATCCCTTTTAATAATGAACATGGTCAAACAAGCACAACCTTATAGGGGACCTGGGACCCCTGCCAATCAGCGTTTTAAAAAGGCATCAGCAGGCCTTTGAGCGCCGAGGCCTTCTCACAACTGTACCTAGGCTAGTGACGACACATTCATCGGTCACATGGTCTAGGCACAGCTCAGCCCCATTGACGTGAATGGGGCTGAGCATGATACCAAGCACAGCCGCTATACAATGTACGGTGCTGTGCTTGGTAAGCTGCGAGAAGGCCGGTGGAGAGCTGGTGCCTTCTCAAACAGCTTAACGGCGGAGGTCCCGGGTGTCGGACCCCCACGATCAGATACTGATAACTTGTTCTGAGGATAGGTCATCAGCAGTAAAATCTTGGTAAAACCTTTATAACTTAGAATGCAGTGGTACAGATTGTTTTTCAAAGAAGCGATGTTTTAATAGTAAAGCCTCACTTCCCGGAATGTAAATGCCAAAATCATGAAGGTCATTAAACCAGCAAGGAATGATGGGAAATTTTTGGGGGCATTTATTGGGTTAGATACACCACTTTTGTACGGTAAATTTATTGCAAGTGATGCCTACCTGCGACATTTGGTGCATATTTTATGCGATATTTGGTGAGCCTCACCACTTTGAGACGTGTAGTGAAAAGTAGGCTTTTAATTCTCATTTATGGTGTGTGACTTTATAGTCTTTTGCAGATATATTATTACTGTCTGTTATTTCATAAATTTAGCACAACCTCACAATGCAAAGACAGACCTAAAACTGACACTAAAACCACTGCCAATTATAAGTTCCCTCTTTATCTTCGAATCCAATAGAATGCAACTCCGAAATATGAATTGTAACTCACAAAAAGTAATGTGCAAAGCATGGGCAAAGTTACAATTTGTAGATTAACTTTACATTTAAATTACAATTCAAACAGACACATATGCTTTATTTAATAATCACTTACAATTTGAGTGTAAGCTTTGTACCTGGATATATAGATCAATAATATAATTAGTGTAAAGCACATGAAAGGGTTAAACAAATGTAATAAGAAACCAAGCACAAGAAAAAGGGGGCACAATGTGAAATTAGTTAGGAAGAAGCAAAGTTGTAAAATATTATTTGACTGAGAAAGAAGTAGATGCTTGAAACAAACTTCATGCAGATGCGGTTGGGAAATCAGCAGTAAGTGAATATAAATATGCCTGTGATAAAAATATACCTATCTATCCTAAGAGAAGAGAAAATAATATTAGAGCAGACGAGATGGAACATGTTGTCTTTTTCTGCAGAAAATCATCTATGTTGCTAAAAAAAGTACAGATTTTTATTGGGAGTGATTAGATTGCATTTAAACATATATTTTTAAGATTGGGACTAAATCCAGATTATTCCATGATGCTCTAAAAATTCAAGTACAATTTTCCTTATCTCTTGAGAAGCCACTTTTGATCCAACATATCCAACATATCCGAACATATATAACTGTGCACCAGATTATCCCTGGAGTGTTAGAAGGATATTTGATTGTCTACTTGTAAATGTTGGGAACCATACGCTTCTACCTATATAAATGCATCAAATACCATCTTTAATGAATTTGATATGGAGTATTAAAATCATACATGTTTATTCTATGCAGGTTCCATTTAATGTACAGTGAAGCATGCATAAGCTTTTTGAATGCTCACATAAAACATGGGACAAAGATTTTAAATGTTCTAATATGACTTTGTGTGTAGGTGAAAAAATAAAATATAAATAAAAATTAATAGGAAAAAGGTGCTATAATGCTTAGAGCTGCGGCATGATGACAGGTGCAATCCAGATAATAGTGATGCTGGGTTTTGTGCCAATGTATCAGCAGCGGGTTCCTAAACTGTGCGTTATGTGGTTAATGAATGCAGTCAGCTTTGAACAGAATAATCTGAAGACTCCCCAGGTATTAAGGGGTTAATTTCACTCTATCTGCTCCATAATATTCATCTTCGCACCTGGTATGCCTCTATGTACAAAATCACAAAATGAATAGGAGAAACTTCTCAAAATCCCAAACCATGTTCCAATGCTTATCATTGGTAACATTCTGGTGCACCTGGTAGCATGTGTCACATGGCCCGTTATAGGTGGGGCTCACAGTCTCCTCTTCCCTCCCATTGTAATAGTAATTTTACTATGGAGGTATGTGGGAGTGTGGCTGTGAGTTGGACCTTAGCACCTATCGGACTGTGTTCACACATTGCAGGTAGTTTAGCGCTGTCCCATGCCACACTGAGATACCTTGACATGGTACGAACAGGCTCCAATTTGTTCCTGACGGAATATATTGGCGAAATTCTCACCTTTTTGCAGTGACTCACTCTATTTCTACCCTAACCCCCCGACGCATATCGCCATAAGCATCACTCTTCAGGGAGCACTGTGATGTTTTGAGTTGCAGGGAATGGCAATGGTTGGCATCGGATGCCAGCATCTTCCATTTACATGGTTAGCGCTACCTCCTGTGGAGGGTCATCCATGCACTCAGCCAATAAGGTGTTGGGGGAAATATTGTAACTGTTTTGTAGGGATGTTATTTTTCAGTTTTAAATGGGGTATTATTTTCTGCGTCAGCGGGGTACTGCATTTGTGCAACACAATGAATTTGTGATACAGCTCCTGGACTTCATTTTAAATCACAATTTTTTCACCTTCAACCGGCGCCTCTTCCACCAGCTCAGAGGCGTGGCGATGGGGAGCCCTTGTGCCCCATCGTACGCAAATCTGTATCTGGGCTGGTGGGAGAGGGAAGTCGTGTTTGGAGATGAGCGTCAACAATGGACCTCCCACATTTCTTTGTGGTTGAGGTTCATTGATGACGTGTTGATTTTCTGGTAAGGTACTGAGGTGGAATTTGGTAACTTTGTCAGGGACCTCAACATCAATAACTATGGATTATTTTTTACATCGGAGATTCATAGTGACGGGATCACCTTCCTTGATCTCTCCATTTTTAGGAATGAGACTGGTCAGGTACAAACTAGCCTACACCGCAAGGCCACTGCGACCAATTCCCTCCTTCATTGGGATAGTTGCCACCCAGTGGCACTTAAGAGGGGCATACCACGTGGCCAATATTTGTGAGTCCGACACAATTGTTCTGAACTATCGGACTTCAGGAGAAAGGCTGCTGACCTAAGGATGAGATTTTCCAGTAGGGGTTATCCACCGGCAGTATTGTCATCTGCATACCAACATTCCCTAACTTGCACTAGGACCTCTCTTCTGAACCCGAGACCTAAAAAGGAGAGTGAGGGGGTCATTCGCCTCATAGGGACATTTGATGGAGCCAATCGACAGGTCAGGCGTATTTTTGAACGCCATTGGGGTATCCTTTGTATGGATCCCGACATTGCTGATTGCGTCAGTAAGGTACCCTCTGTCACTTATCATAGGGGGAGGAGCTTGGGCGACAGGTTGGTCCATAGCTTCTTTCAGACCCCCACCCCACGAACGTGGCTCCATAACCGCAGCAATGGCACATTTCGGTGCAGTGGGTGCATTGCCTGCCCCGTAATTAAAATCGGTGACACCTTCGTCAGTACCAATACGTCCAGGAGCTTTAAAATCAGATGTTTTGTTAATTGCAGAACATCGGGCTTGGTATATCTGGCCACGTGTATTTGTGGCTTACAATATGTGGGCAAGACCACCAGGGAATTTCGTCGCAGGATTGGCGAACATCTTGCAGACATTAGGAAAAAGACAGACACGCCTATAGCGAGACATGTCAACAGTTCCCATCCTCAAGTAGCATCTCCCATTGTCTTTCAGGGCATTGAGGTGGTGCGCCCCTCTCTTAGAGGGGGGGACTTTGATAGGAGGGTTCTATGTAAAGAGGCCCAGTGGACCTTCATGCTGGGCACGGTTAAACCTGATGGGCTCAACGACCATATCTCCTATGTCTGCTTTATCGATTAGTACGCATGGTTGTATATGTGGTTTTTTATATACTCACATATATAATTTCTCTACCAGCCCCTGTATATTGTTGATACTCTATCATTGCTGTGAGTGGCTTTTTACATTTACACATACCTTCCAGCCCTATATATTCTTTTATCTGAACCTGTTCATTTATTAGTGGCACTGTGATCACTCCCTACCGTTGGTCGATATTTACAATATGTCACCAAATTGCCATAGTCAAGGTACAGGATTGGTTGCCTTGTTGTTTCCAATGGTGACCACATGGGGTTAATTAGTTCTGCCTCTATTTTTGGTTCTTCCTTAATCGTTCTGGCAGGGCTTGGTTTGGTTTTGACACCTATTTAGCCACCTCAGATGTGTTTCAGGGGCTGGCCTCTTTACCGCATCATATATACAATCATGTACATAATTTTCCACCACAAGCGTTATTGCATTGGTAACATGTCCATAGTCTCTGTGCTTGTGATCATATGAACCATGTCCCCTCTGCCTCATCGCGATTGCTCGTTGCTCCCCCCCCCCCACCCCTTATTTAGACACTCTGCCTATTATATCCCAGTTACCATGAACTTTGTTCATTTAATCTGAGGCGGGTTTGTATACCTTTCCATGGTTACGGGAGGGGTATTCGCTTCGGCCACCCCCTCCATATCTCCATTGGTCGCGTGCGCACCCTCCTCCCTCCTCCTAGGGGAGTGGCTTACAATATTTAACCCGGCAAGTGGCGCGGCCGCCTTACGGCCATCATAGCGCCGGGAGGTGCCGTCACGATACACTAGCGTGGCAGCGCCCTAGGCAGGTCTTCCTTTGTAAGTCCCTCAAGCTCCTGATGAGTTTAGAGATAAATGAAACGCGTTGAGCGTAACCACATGTTGGGACATTTTTTGCAGGAGATCGCTTGACCTGCGGTTGCTTTAGTGTCAGTTTGGTCCTTGTGTTGCCCCCTTATATATATTTTTTGCTGCACTGCATCTTTATTTTTGGGCAAAACTCACAGGGTACCTACACCAGAGCTCTCTGATTATATTGCTCTGTGTGTGACACTACCGCATCAGCTCTGTTATACATAGATATCCGGCCATCTATGACTCATTTAATTATCTAGCCGGTGTAGTTGTTGTTGCGAGTGGAACGGAGGTCTGTATTCACGACCAACATTACCTGTGCATCTGCACGTCGTGATGTAGCCTCTTTGTCCTCCGCCTCCACCTGCAATTGTTGTGTATGTCCACCCCAGCTCTACCGTTGGTGTTTTAGCTTTTAATAGTACCAAATAAAGTCAGTTTTTAGTGCCTTTTTCTTCTTCAGTTAGTTCTTAAATGGGGTATCTCACAAAAAAATACTATAAATTAATAGTGCATTTTAACCCCTTCCCGACCACAAACTTAAAGCAAAGGTCAAAAATTTAAATATGACACCCACTTACCAGTGTAGCGGACACCGTAGCCACCAGATGCTTGCTGTTTTTAACAGCAGACATCGGGCTCTAATGCATGTGATTGACCAAAACATTTTTTTTAAATTTGCAAACAGTAAAATGCTTTAATATGGATCTCAGATGCCACAATCATCGTGGCATCTGAGGGATTTAATGACTGGGGGTGGTTCAATGACCGTTCCCTGTCATTGCAACTGCTATTTACAAAGAAATGCGCTTCGGCAGAAGAAAGGCTCCCACCTGTAGAGCAGGAGAGCGCTGGGGTTGGAGAAGTTGGTAAGCCAGAGCTGATTATTATTCAGTGTTCACTGTCAAATTACCTACAGGAGATTGCAGGTAAGAACTCAAATAATATTCATATTGTGCCCCCTCGTAACCAGCGAACCTGGGTTCAGACCTGAGCGTTCTTGAGCGTTTGTCGCGCGTATTACAGCGCGTTTCTGCAAATAGGAAACGCTCATCGTACGCGCGTTCTTGTGAATGACTACTGTGGTGTCAATCACAATACGCGCGACAAACGCCCCAAAAAAAGCTCAAGTACTTGTTTATGCGTAGGGCGTTTTACAGCGAGTTCGAACGCGCTGTAAAACGCGAAATGTGAACCAGTC
The DNA here is from genome assembly GCA_033119425.1 of Bufotes viridis. Taxonomy (NCBI): domain Eukaryota; kingdom Metazoa; phylum Chordata; class Amphibia; order Anura; family Bufonidae; genus Bufotes; species Bufotes viridis. The sequence goes on along the minus strand of CM065589.1, from coordinate 151,932,253 downwards.
CCATAGGGAAGCATTGGTTTGCATGTGTTGAGCGTTTGAGCTGTAAAACACGCAAGTGTGAACTTAGGGTAAGGCAGAGTGGCCTGGGTTTACCTGATTTATTAATTCGTAACAAATCAAATCACTTGGCTAACTTTAGCGAAGTTGCTGAATCAAATTTTTCATATTATGGTGCATACAGCTGTATGTTTTCTTGTAGAAAACTGGTATTCATAGTAGAAGCATTTGGTAGTATTTACACTGAAATACAAAGCCCTTTATGTTTGATATTTCAACCAAAGTGATCAGAGATACTGTACTTTCAAAAGAGAACAACACAGGGCCTCATGCACATGCACACGTATGAATTTTACATTCCACAGACCGTGGATCTGCAAAATACAGATACTACGGTATTACAAGAATAAGACATGTACTATTTTTAGCGGGACAGACATATAGATGTGTAATCCAAAAAATATGGCCTTGTGCATGCAGCCTAAGTCAAATTAAGCACATACTGCATTCACCTAAGGATGAATCTTCTAATGTCTGCTAATGGATGCAGTTACAGTAAAATACCTGTTTTTTTTAGCATTTAGATATGAACCACTGAACTGATATTTGAGCTGTCCCAGTGGAGCCTGATACATACATACAGCTTCTTCTTGATCTTGTCTTCAAGAAAAGGTAATAGTACACTTAATTTCGATTCAGAGCACAAATGTCAAAGGATAAAAGCAATTGTTTCTTGTTTAGAGAAAATGTTTCCCTATTTTGGCACAACGAACACTCTGATATTAATGAACTACCCAAAGAGAACACAGTTAAATTCACAGTCAATAAAAGATACACATGCTATCTGGGATATTTTATGTATTGCCTCTTTTACAGCTTGGGAATTAAGAATATATCCCAACTCGTGAAGTATCCCAGATTGTAAAGTAAATAATATAACAGTTTGTGTTTATGGCAAGACAGTCCTATTACAAGGCTACACACGCCGTGAACTATAAATTATTTTGCAGTTCCACTGTGAGTCAGTGTAGTGGAATGTGCAAGAAAATGATAAGGCTAATGTCGAAATCCATTTAAAAACACTTACACGGAACACAGAATTATTTCAGGTTCACTGCAACAAAAGAGATTAAAATAATCTATCTCTTTAACACAAACGTTTTACAACCAGCAATGCGGGTTTAAGTCAAATCGTTGAAGAGTATCTATGGCTCTGGAAACCATTACTTCCTCTAAATGCTTCTCTTTGAAAGTTAGAATCAAAAGGAGCCAAACTTACTTCTGAGCTGTTTCTGAGCTGCAAAGGTGTTTAAATTGGGAAAGCTGAGTAAATGGTGCTCGATGAACTGTTTAAGGTAAAAAAAAAATCATTGCCATGATTAATGGGTAGGTGTGGAAAACTGTAAAGGACAGGTACATAACTGGGGCAGAAGGTCAGACATGGTATGGGCGGCATGTGCCCCTGGTGCAGTTTTCTGAAGGATGTCACAGGCATCAGCAATAAGGATTAAAGAAGTTTAACCACTTAAGGAAGAGGCCGGTTTTCATTTCTTGCTCCCTTCCTTCCAAGACCTATAATGTTTTAATTTTCCAGTCAAGCAGCTTTATTTTTATAATTTATTTATTTTACTGACTCATATAGTGCTGGCATATTCCGTGCCACTTTACAGACATTATCATCGATTGGAGATCACAATCTTAGTTCCTTTACAGTTCTCTAAAGGTCTTTGGAGTGTGGGAGGAAACCAGAGTACCCGGAGGAAACCCACACAAAAATAGGGAGAACATACAAACTTCACGCGGATATTGCCCATGTTCAGAGTTGAACCCAGCACTGCAGGTTGCCCTTAGGAGGGCTTATTTTTTCTGAGCAAGTTGTATTTTTTAATGGATAATTTAATCTGCTAAATTTTATATATTGGAAAACAGGGAAAAAAAGGAGATAATATTAATTTATAATATTTTTGTGTTTCCTAAAACTTTTTAAAAACCTCTTTTACCCTTTTTACTGTCATTTCTTATCTCATTAGGGGACTTGAATGTGTGATCTTTTGATCACTTCTACCATAGGCTGCAATAGAATGCTATTGAACTCTATAGGATTTACTGGTTTACAGTCAAGCCGTGCCTCAGGCATGGCTTAGACAGGCCTAGGAGCTTTCACAAGACCTTGGACTGCCATAGCAGCCTATCAGAGTCCTGTGGTTTCACTGTGGGGACTTCAATGAGAGGACATAGGGAGCTATCTCCCACTGTCTAACTGTTTAGATGGCATGGTCACTATTGTGGGGGTATCTGAGGGGTTAAATTACTAAAATCAGAGTGATCTTCCATCCTGGCCATTGAGGCCAGGTTCTGGCTGTATTGCACAGCTGACACCTGGAGCATATGGAGTGGCATCATTGATGACTACACACCTTTCCTGCCCTGGTTACATAATCCACAACACTCACCCACTCAAACCCTCCCATGAAGAAAGGAGGAAGGGGATAATATGGAGACAAAAGAGAAAAATATTAATTAACATTTTTATTTCTTAAAACTTAAAAGCAATTGTTAGTTCCATATTAAAAAATGTATCTAGTTTCCCTATTTTTTTTAAATAAGATTTTCCATTGCATTTTTCTGTGTATATAAAAACCCTTTCTCAAGAAACATCATCCTGTTCCCCTGGTGTGTTGATTCATTTATCCAACTGATTATATCCATTGTTAAATAATTAATAATCTTGAAACAAAAAGAATATTAACCAAAATATCTTGACATGGACTTTCCTATAGATTTTGCCTCCCCAAAAATAAAAAAGAAGCAGGATGCCTTAAAACTCCCTTCTTCATAATATAACCCAAAGGAATAGCCATACTTTCCCAATACCAAAGTTTAGGTGAAATAAGTCTTATTCTCCATCGAACATCTCAAAAAGTTAGCATGTTTTTTTTACCCATCAGTAAACGTTTTGGTGTTTAATACCATTTGTACTTTAGCATATAGCGTATAAACTGGGTGAATATTAAGAAGTTCTAGTATTCTATTTATAACGAGTTTCCTCTTTTATCCTTTTGCCCAAGTCTCTGGTTTGCTTTTCTTATGGTACAGTATGTTGATAACAGACCCACCTAGTACTGCTTTTCTACTTGAAAACAGTGAACTATAAGGAGATTTGTATATATTAATTTATGGGTTATGGGCACAAACCTACTATTTGCCTTAGATTAAAAAATGTCTAACTGTTCCCATTGTAAAGGGATAAATATAGGTTAAATGCAGCACATCTTATTAGGAGATTATGCAAAATAAAAAGTCCAATAAGCTGTGCATTTCCATAGATTTCTAAGATATGAATTCTATCTGAGTAGAAGACAATCTATGGACAAGAGTTCTCGTTCTCAAAGGGAATTTGACATCTATAATTTCTTCTGCCAGCCAGAATTTTTTAAAAATTTTTTCATTTTATTTCCTGAGCTGATTATAGGGACTGCCATCTTGTTTGAATTGCTGTTTACTTCTGTGGGAGAGTTTTCTAGGAATGCTCTGTGACATGTGCAGAGGTTATTGTGTAGAGAAGGAGTAGATAAGCTGTAACCATCACACATTGTGAATGGTGGATCCTGTGTTATTGATACAGAAGTGATAATTGTAATTGTAATCTTGCATGTGATGATAATGAGATGACAATTATTTCATAAAATATAATTATATTAGAAAAAAAATAATAAAATAACTAATAAAAAGTTTGATTCAAATAATAGGCAATAATTTTAGGATGAAACATTCCCTTGAAGGCAGAATTTTGGCTTCTACAATTTAGTTATTTATCAACCCTCTTTTATAATTGTTATAATTTTGCATCTAATAAAGATGTCCATATTTAATTTAAAGTGACATTAACTCAATACATTGGCTGAATCTCCTATTGAAATTTGCAGTTGGTAGACCAAAAGGCAGCATGTTTGGATATTATACAGTTATGTTTCCAAGTGACCACTCTGGTTGATGTTGTATCTCCCACTGCTGGGACATTTGTCAGGAGTTGTTGCAGGGGACATCATAGTGTCGCTTTGACTTAGTTAATCAAATAGTGCATTTTAAAGTGTAGCTGTCCACTTTTGACAGGTCACTGTGACCTATTAAATGTTTTGATCAGTAGGGACTTTGGGTGATGAGCAGGGTTGCCAACCATCCAGAAATTTCAGAAAGTCTGTAAAAATAGTTTGTAAGAAAATAGACTGTAAAAAAAAATAAAAAAGATATATCTATGATTTTTTGAGGCTGGTAGTAGTTGACTAGATTATTTTGGTAGTAATAATTATAATTTTACAGTCCACAGTAAATGCTGGTAATTAGTTATTATAAGTAAAGTATATTGAGCTATAGACATCCTTATAGTGGTTATGATTTTTCAATTTGTCTGTAAAACTGCTGTCTGTTATTTTGGGATAGGTTGTCCAGAAAAAAGAAAAATTCTGGTTGGCAGCCCTAGTGCTGAGACCCCCACTGAGCACTAAAACAAGGAGACAAAAATCACATAGATGAGAGCTGTCTTTCTTTACTAGCTGAAGACAGATTTAATAGAAGTTCTGTAAGCTTGTCTTCAGCTGCCTTGCTCAACTGAGAGATTCTACCTCTTCATTTTAGCGAGCGGTAGAGATCTCAGGACCTAAACCACCATAGAATCAAATAGTCTCCTAGAGAATTATAAGAACTGATTTTTTTTTTTTATATGTATTTCTTATGTCTGTGCTATTTAAACAAATCCTGTGGGTATCCATATTGACTTGGTTTCTGACACTTGCAGTCTGAGAAGTTTTCTGAGATTTCCTTTCTGTGTATATTTTATCTTTTTGTTTATATTTTAGCCTACACATTAGCTGAATAGAAAGAAGGGTTAGGTTATGTTCATATTTGTGTCAGACTCACTGATTCAAGTGTTCTATTATTTCAGGTTAAAAAATAGAGCAGAATGCAGTGCTAGTTTTCCCATCAATATGTCAGACATCTTACCAGAACACCAGACTCCACTGGTGTCCAGCATGCTACTAGTCAGCAGACCTCTATAGTGTCCATTTCAATGGCAGCCACATTGCCTTAGTACTTAGTATCTACTTAGGACATAATGTTGCTTGTTTTACATGGTTTTCATTGAAATTAATGAGCCACCAGAATAGGAGTTCATCAGAGCCAGAGCAATTAAGGGACCCCCTTGTGAGATGGGCATATACCGAACAATGTGATTATACTTCTACTAATACCATACTTTTGCATATAATTTTCAATTATATTCAGTACTCTGTAAATTAATCCATTCAGTTTTAAGGTGCTCATTATAAACTAGGTACAGGATCTGAGCAATTTATTGACAAATACTAGAGATGACCGAATCGAAGCTGGCGAAGTGGAATTCGATCACAGCCTAAAATGGCTGCTGCACGTGTGAGGACATGGAGCATGGAACTCTGGGAAGGTGGGATCACCCATAATGCCATGGATGCAGCCAATCAGCAGCCAGCCAGCCCTATAAATACCCTCAGCCATGTTGTATTCTGACATTTTCAAGTGTACTTAGTGCAGGGAAAGACGTCAGCAGGCATTAGGGACAGTGCTAGAAAAAACTTCATTGTGCTAAAAAAATTATTTACAAGTGTAGGGAAAGATTATTCAAGCAAACCGTTATTGTTATTGGGGTGCAAGTGTTGTTCGATACAGCCAATAATAGGGTTTATTACAAGGAAATATTTATATGTCTTATTTGCCCTTGTGCGGTGCAGTTATATGTTTTAAAGCAATTTCTGGCTTGTATTAGGGGAAAAAAGGGCTTATTAGCCGTTGTGCGGTGAAGTGTGAAAATTACAGCCCTTTTTGTCGTGTATTAGAGGCAAAAGAAAAATATATTTGCCATTCAGCGGTGCAGTTATATGTTCTAAAGCCCTTTGTGTCGTACATTAGTGGCAAAAGTAAATTATATTTTCCGGTCAGTGGTACAGTTACATGTTCTAAAACCCTTTTTGTAGTGTATTAGTGGCAAAATAAAAATATAATTGCCGTTCAGCTGTGTAGTTATATGTTCTAAAGCATTTTGTGGCGTGTATACGGGGAAAAAGAAAAATATATTTGGTGTTAAGCGGTGCGGTTATATATTCTAAAGCCTTTTGTGGTTTGTATTAGTGGCAAATGAAAAATATATTTGCTGTTTAGCGATGCAGTTATATGTTATATAGCCCTTTTTTGTGTGTATTAGTCGGGGGAGGGGGGGCTTATTTGACTTTGTGTGGTAAAGTGAGAAAATTACAGACTTTTTGGGGGTGTTTTAATTTTCTTTTTATTTTTTTATTTTATCTAACAGTATGTCAGACAGAGAAGTGCCAGGCCCTGCACAGGCGAGTGGCAGAGGCCTAAATTGTTATGTTGCAGCAACAGGAAAGTAATGGGCCGTAGCAACAGGGGTCACTTCGAGAGTCCTGAGCTTCCAGTGTCAGCTAAACGTCGTGTCTTGACCAGCAACCCAGCAGTTCTTGAATGGTTGATTCGATCTTCTACTTCGTCACAAGTGGCATCAGACACCACCGGCCAGTAGTGTGGCATCAGAGCGAGTGTTTAGTGCAGCGGTGGGGGCCATAGTTACCCCAAGAAGAACTCGTCTGTCCACCCAAAATGTGGAGAGACTGACCTTTGTTAAGATGAATCAGGTGTGGATCAGCCAGGATTTCCACACACCAAGGCCTGATGCATCAGACTAGATCATCCATGGTGCCACACCATCAATTTGTCAAAAGAGACCAGTTTCTTCTGGCTACCTGCCTCAGCTACTATTCTGTTGATGCCACCAGCCTGATGCCACACATCTGATGTCAAGTGCTCCTTCTTACACCCACCATCATCAGCGGGTACTGTTATTGCCACTTACCTCCCCACTCTGTCACCAGGTCACTCTGTGGTCTCCTGATGCTGCTGCCACCTCCACACTATGTCACATTGCCACTCTGTGGTCTCATCATGCTGCTGCCACCTCCACACTATGTCACCTTGCCACTCTGTGGTCTCCTCATGCTGTTTCCACCTCACAACTATGTCATAGGGCCCCTCTGTGGACTTCTCATGCTGTTCCCACCCTCCCCACTTCATGAGTGGTCCACTATTTTGCCATTCGGGCCGGCTGACATCATCATTTATTTGACCCTTCTTTTGATCTGTCAGAAGGAAAGAAAAATGAGAAGCACAATGGATCCTGTCTGTGTAGCAGCTGTGAGGTCTATATGGTCCCGTCAGAATCGGCTTGTGATTTAGTAGCCAAAGCAGGAGTGGGTACAAAACACAGACGACAAATGCATATATTCCATTCACATGTCATCTCTGTTTGGGATCCACTCCTGTTCTTTTTGGCATTAACAATGCTGATTGATTACTGACCAAATGCTGACTGAGTGACAGCGGATGCTCAATAGACAGGATCTGTTTTTTGGGAGTTATTGTTCTGAAGGATAAGAGAAAGGGCAAAATAATCAGTGACGTCAACACAAACTTATTGCTGACACCCTCTCCACTCTTTTGGGGTCTTTACTTGAATGAGCATTTAATAGGGCAGGTTCTGTAGACATCTATGTGGAATCAGCTGACGACGGTATGAAGGTGAGCCTTTCTTCTTTGGTTTAACATCAAGCTGTAAGGCTGAGTACATACTTGAGTTATTTGGTCAGTTTTGGCCCTGTGAATGCTCAAATAAGTGTGTAGTGATTCTAAGAGCGACACCTGGCATCTGCAGGTCATACTGACTCACAGTATTATTTCCCTATGCATGTTACTGCAAGGCACAGTTTTGTACACCACTATAAAGGCTCTCTGCAGCCAGGAAATAGTAGTTTTTAACGCGATTCGCTTCAAATAAATTTGGATCTAACAGACTTGAATTTTTGAAAAATTCGCTCATCTCTAACAAATATGTTTTATTAATCCAGTTAACACTTCAGCTTCTTTCTTTTATTTTAATGAAATATACAATATCCATGTGAACTGTGTTTATAAATACTAGAGAAAGCAGAGTTAATGAAACTAATTACAATTCTAAAATATTTCCCACAACCTTGACATCTAGCTCTGGTTTTATTAATGTAATCTTTATAATCCAGGAATAAACACCAAAGAAATGCATTTTTAACACTTTGCAATAGTCAAGTCTGTTTTTGCATTTAAAAAAAATGTTTTATTGTAAAGCAAATATGTTTGGATGTTTAATCACAGTAAAGTTTGGGTTACTAAATACAAATGAAAAATAGTATCACCTCTGGTGTGGAAATATATTTTAAAAGAACATGACAAAAGACCAAAATGGGAACAATAAAAACATGGGCTTGGATCATATTGAAGATCCATCACATTCAATTTCCATTTCGGTGAATGCTTTGACAGAAGATTCTCTTTCTAGAGTGTGATATAAATATATGACACATAACAATGGAAAAAAAGTTCAAATAGTACACAGGAGATTAGAAATGGCCAATTAATTTACTGTTGACCAAATGAGGTCTTCAATTCTAGCAGACAAATATCAATATCATTTTAGCATTGACTTTATTTTCGAGGTTATTCCCGAGAACCAGATAGCAGAGATACTATGCAGGTTTATCGATCTTAGCTTTACTGACTAGACACCAAAAATGAAACAATCTGTAGTTTTCAAAGAGCAGTCAACCTAATTTACTCTGCAGATTGAGGTAATGATTACAATAAGAAGCACTTAAGACAAATGTAATGGCAATCTAGGGTCAATGTTGCCTGCTGGGAATTAACCACATCTCTCTAAAATAACCCTTTCTGTGCGAAAAGTATCAAGAATCTTATGAATTTATAACTTAATACAAATACATCACACATTATTTACATGGACAGAAATTCATATATCCTGTGCTTGACTTATGACACTTTGTCCTATACACGTTGCAAAAAGCAAATAATCATAATAATCAGTAAGTGTGACGAAGGATGCTCCTATGACTCAATTTGTATTCAGGATTTCTATCTGACTGGTTTCGAGAGAAACTGACAGGATTTAGACCTTTTTTGTATTGTTTGAATATTAATGACTGGGCTTTAGCAGTTCCAAGTCCAGAGGCATTTTATATCTCCAGTATATAATGTATTATGCATATCCTAACACTTCCATAATCCATTTCCTCCATTTTGTTGATGCAATCATAGATGGTTCACCATTATAATCAAAATATACATTTCTGACAGTAATATAATTGAATGCCATAAATTGAAAGGTAGTTGCATTAAAATGTCCCGATTTATGTCGCACTCCATTTTACAGCATCATTTTCCTCCTGCTCACTAGTAATGCCAGCACATTTATCTTCATTCACACCATTTTTCTGGTGTGAATGAATATAGAAATCTATAGCAGCTAGGAGGCTGCCATAGATTTTTGACTGTCGCACAGGCTACTGGAGGATTTGCCTAATTTATGCTGAAGTCTGCACCACAGCATAACTTTGGCACTTTCCCAGGGTGCACAAGGGGAATCAAGACTGAAGATAAAAATTCTGGTGTTAATAAATGTCCCCCTAAGTATGTTTGTTGTACATATATATGTAAGTGCATTACACATCTACTAGTGTCTTAAATATGTGATACTTATATATTTTCTACTAGTTTTAAAGATCTCTTCTTGTAGTCAATTAATGCAAATATTCATAGTTTACCTTTCCTGATGTAACAACGTCAGTTGTTGATAAGACTACAAAACTGGACTTCCCATATTGCAATTGCCTTTCCTGGGTATTAACAATGTCTTCTGGTACAGGACTTATAGTGGAGAAAAACTGTATAAGAATAATATGCAAGAATATTATGAAGCTTGTATCAACAATGGCAGATAACAAATATATGGGAATAGATACTTATCAATAGAGATGTCCCGAACTATTTGCCGGCGAACAGTTCCCGGCAAACATAGCTTGTTCACGTTCGCCGCGGCGGGCGAACATATGCCATGTTCGGTCCGCCCCCTATACATCATCATTGAGCAAACTTTGACCCTGTACCTCACAGTCAGCAGACATATTCCAGCCAATCAGAACCCTCCCTCCCACACCTTACCACCTCCTATAAAGAAGTCAGCCATTTAGATTCAGTCTGAAGCTGCATGTTAGTAAGAGCAGGGAGACTGCAGCTGCTGCTGCGCTGATGATTTTGAATTCATAGGGAAAGCGTTAGCTAGGCCAGTGTTCTATGTCCACAGACTCATCTGCTGTAAGGACAGCGTCACAGCACCCCAAAAAGCCCTTTTTAGGGCTGCTACATTTGTCTGCTTTTTTATCTTTTCCCCATATATATATATATATATATATATATATTGCAGTTGCCTGGCCTGCCCATGTGTGAGGAGCTGCATGCCCACAGACTGTTGTGTGGCCACTGCCAGTGCTCACTACCACTCATACCGTGTGGCACAGGACTTTGCATAAAAAAAGGCATTTTAATTTTTACACTTTAATCTAAGGTTAGTTGCCTGCCAGTGTGTGTCAGGCCCACTTCCACTGACTGTAGTGTGCCCACTGCCAGTGCCCACCACTCATACCAGGTGGTAAAGGACTTTGCATTAAAAAAGGCAATTAATGTTTACCTTTTAATCTAAGGTTAGTTGCCTGCCAGTGTGTGTCAGGCCCATTTCCACTGACTGCCCACTGCCAGTGCTGATAGGGGACGCAACAGGGATTAAACTGATAAGAATAGTACTAAGTAACACACCACTCATATAGGCTTGCACAGTACATTGCACGGCGCACGCGCAGTGCTCCAAATTGGAAGTAAGAGGACCGATCAATCTTTTTCCATCTCCCGATTCCTAAAATCTATTCGATACACGTCCCCTGATCAGGGACGTAATAGGATTAAACTGATAAAAATAGTACTACTGATTACTGAACACACCACTCATATAGGGTGGTACATTACATTGCGCGAGGAAGAGACCTTCAATGACGTCAGTGGGGACAAGGAACGGGACATGGCTAGCTTGGTATCCAACCTTGTGCAAATGGGGAGTTTGCGGTTGTGCAAATGGACTGTTTGTGGTGCATTAAACAGGGAGTTTGGTCTGTCACAGTTAGGTCTGTCACTGTGAAGCAGGTGTATCCCTTACACTACCTGATCGATACAACATCATACCTGATCGTATACTGTACACACACTGGATGTTTTAAAGCACATTATTCCAAACAATTTGCAACTCTGCATCCACTACGTAATTTTCCATGGGAGTTTTGCCATGGAATCCCCTCCGGCATGCCACAGTCCAGGTGTTGTTCCCTTTTGAAACAACTTTTCCATCACTACTGTAGGCAGAAAGAGTCCCTGTGGGTTTTAAAATTTGCCTGCCTATTGAAGTCTATGGCGGTTCGCCTGGTTTGCCCGTTCGCGGACATTTTCGGATGTTCGCGTTTCGCCGTTCGCGAACGGAAAATTTTATGTTCGCGACATCACTACTTATCAATAGATGGCCAGAATCAAATGACAATAGTAAATGGATAATGGCAGGGAATTTAGCAGACAGATGATAATGATAGTCAGATAAGGAAGCAGACAGATAAAGAATCTAGATGAAAAAAAGGAAATAAAAAAGAACAAACAGCTGACCCTAACTAACTTTCCCTGAATCTTTTTATCTTTTCCTGTATCATGCCCTGAACACTACATCACTGACCCTCAGTGTCCATAAATATCTCCCTATAAAAACCATACTGTGCATTGCTAACCCTAACCCTAATTGTTTGTAGGCTTAGATGGGGGGCTATATGTCAAGGAACGCCCGACTGTGGTAATCACACGTCTGGCAATTCGTCGGCACATAGTCACCCACCTCTCATAAAAATCCAAACAATTCAAATTCTGAGTTAAGCCCCTGAGGTATGAGTGTATCCAATTCAAAGATTCTCTTTGTTTCTAGTCTGGACATTGACATATAGCCCCCCATCTAAGCCTACAAACAATCAAGGATACCCTATACGAGAGAACATGAGTTTACATCGACATATATATATTTTTTGTTATTTATTTCACTGTATCTTATTTAAGCAATTAACTTATATTCGTTATTCTCTATTTACACTGTATTAGAATCTTTTATTATCTAATTATACTTTTTTGACCATGATATAGGGGCATTTTCCATATTTTAAATGTGAATATGGCAATATATTGATCTAGTTCTCCTTTTTTAATCATGTAAATTAGATTGCAAATCATAATTCAACATTTTTTCGACCATTTTATTGAAAACGCACCAAAAACGCATAGAAAACGCATTATAACTATTATAGCGTTTTTTGTTGCCTGATATAGAGAGGTTTCTCAATAACAATTGTATGTGAGCATTTTTAAATCGAATGTTGCTTCTTATATTTTATATATATTGTTATATATGTTTTATTTAATTGTGAGTCATTATATGCTGCCAATACTGACATTGGATAATGAAAGGAAGACAGCTACCCGATGGGAGGTGTGAGGTTAAGAGAGACTGGAATTCTCCACTTATTGTCCTAAGAATGGAAGATTTCCAATCCAGTCCAGAGTTTTTGAATGACATTAACCCCTATATAAGAGGGATATTTACAGGGAAATAGTCACCACTGAGGAAGGGGTGAAATGTAAAACCCCGAAACGCGTTTGGTGTATTTCCCTATGATTAAAAGACCGCATGAGAAGGATCCCTATCAAAATAAACCGGAGAATTTTACTACTACTACCAACCGCAGAAAAACCGCTCGGACGCCGGCCTAAAAAGAAATAACACGTGTTACCCAAGCGGGAGAGCGCTGACCGGATGTCCGCTGCTACAAAGTAAGATCCCCGAGACCGAGGCGGATACTATACCGAAGGAGACCACACCGGAGGGGACCAAGCTATCCTGCGGTTTGGTAAGATCTACTCTGGCAGTTACAAACTGTATCAATAAGTAGTGACGGGACGCCGCCACATACTATTGGGAGCAGGACGCTGCTCCGGACTTGAACACTTTCATATTGATAGGGATCCCTCTGGATACATTGACTGACGTTTGGATTTGGGATCCAGGTCTATTGTTTATTGTTTATTAATCCAGGAGATCGTTACAAGATCCTCTGACTCCTGGTGGAACACTTATTTGCGCAAAACCTTTGGCAACATTAATTCAAGTGCGCATAGATCAGTTTCCTATCCATTCAGCTTTCTATCCATTCGGTTGCAGCAACCAGCTGGCATCTAATAGATACTGTTTATCTATATATCCAATGCATACTGTTTAATTGCTTATTTGCACATACCTGCTGCTACTCTAGTTATTTGCACCTTCCAAAGTGCGTTTTTTGTGTCTATATACTTTTATCAATTTTTTAATTTTGAATAAACTTTTAGATTAATTCTGACAACATTCAGATTACTTCTCTATGGTCCGAGTTCCCTGAGTGTGCCCAGTCATAATCCATATTAAGATACAGAAACTAGAGCCACACCAGAAAAAAACCATAAAATCAAACTACACAGACTAGGAGCAACTAAACAAGCAAATAAAGAGTTTCAGTACTAGTTAGGATTTTCTGGATATAAGTGCACAAAGCTTTCACTATCAGCAGCAACATCACACAGAGACTAAATTTATTTCAAGAAAGGCTATGTAATCTGGAACCTTTTCAAAATGATATGGGCCTGCACTAGTGATCATCTGACCCCCAGTAATGGATAAGCTTTCAGACAGGTGCATAGCACTACTGTAATAGATAGTAAAAGATAACATAACAGGAGTAAACCTGCTTGTCGTAGCACCTGGTCATATAAAGGATACACCACACAGGTACATTACAAAACAGTTATAGCAATGTCTTGTAAGTCAAACTTTACATGACCAGGACATATTTTCATCTGCTTGAAATAAACAATAAGATTTATATTTATCAACTATAAGCAGATATCTTAAAGCAGTGAGAAACAAATACAAGTAAATGATAAAACTTGTCTATAATAACTTTATAAAACATGCTTCATTTACTTAAACTGGAAAAGGCTTCAAGATATTATATCTTACTTTCTCCCAAGTATGAGTACTGTAACAATGCCTTCAATGCAAAATCTGTAGATAAACATTACAGAACTGTGAGGTTTAAAATCAGATAAGCCTTTGCTAGTTTTCAGCAAGTATAGTATTTCTAATTTCTAGCCATTTACTAGATCTTTTAGTTTCCAAAATGTATTCGTCAAAATTCAGACAATTCTACCAGTAGTAAACATGTTTTACTTTATCTAAATAAAGTTCTGAGGAGCAGAAGCTGCCATGCTCCTTTTATTTAGTACAGGGAAAGCAATGAATTTTTTTAATGTTTAGCTTTAAACAGATATACAAGATGTTGGTCTAAGAAACAGAATTATGATGTTCCATTACATTTTATGATGAGTCTAACCAAAAGTAAATTAAGACGTCTAAAACTATTTTTCAGATATCCCTAACACAAACATCAAACAAAAGAATGTAGAGCATTTAAGAGTTCTTTAGTAGGAAAAAGTGACGTGACTATTTCTCTTAAGCACTAAACCACTGAGATTACTGTGAAGGAATACGTGACCAGGATAACAAACAAAAAGAAAAGTAATTTGTACAGAACCATGAAATTTAAAGAGAGTAAGTAAAGCTTCATCTTTATATTCCCAAATCTACATAAACAATTGCAACAAAAACAGATAACACCATATGTGTAAAACTAGCTTTATCACTAATCGTTTGTGCTGCATTTGGGGGAAAGTTTCTTTTCCCAGGCGAAAAGAAAAACATACATTAGCAGGACTAAATTTTAGACAATCAAACTCAATTTTCCTTGGAGCATCAGAAGGAGAAATCCTGAGAAACTGTTGTGCTGCTTTCTCTGAAATTGCATCACTCAAGCAAAAATCGATACAGGTCTCTTAAAGAAAACCTATGAGGGGAACAGAAAATGAGGTATCCAAAGTAGTTTATAAGATATGTTTTTGTGTAATAAACTGGCTGGTCTCATAGGTTAGAAACTTTGACTTACCTATTTTTTAGTTTTGCAAATACCATAAAAGTAACCAGAAGACCAATCAAGCTATTATTACCCACCTTTTTGATGGCTAATATAAACTTGCACACATCTGCCCCAATCCACAATCTAATAACAGATTAGAATATCAGGGGTTTTAGATGACTGCCCAGAGCCCAAAGCTTGAACCCACAACTTACTAAACTGCCTACTAAACTGTGATTAGAGTTGAGTGAACTTTAGTATCCGAAGTAGACTTCGATCCGAATTTCAGGAAAAATTTGATTTGCCGTGAACCAAAATTTTCTCACGATTTGTGGTAGAGAATCAATTTTCCCTGAAATGGAGGTAAAAACAAAAAAATATATTTACTCGCCTCATCCATTTGCAAAGAGGCCACCACGGCCATTTTGATTGTAGATATGATGTGAGATCTCTCGCACGGCGACGTATGACATCACCACGCTGGCCGAAATAATGACGTCATCACGTCACTGCATGAGATTTTGCACGGTGTGTTCAATCAAGATGGCCACAGAGGCCTCTATGCGATCAAATGGATAAGGTGAGTATTTTTTACTTTCTTTACCAGATTGAGCACTCAATGTTAATCTCAGATGCTGAGATCAGCTGGCCTGAGGGGTTCAATAATTGGGGGTGGTGCCATCGCTGTTCCCCATCATTGCACACGCTACATGCAAACAAATGTGATTCAAGGCAGATTAATTAGTTAGGATGGGAATTTCTTTGTGAAATTCGGCAAAGCAGCCAAATCAAATTTTCCATAACTTTGCTTATCTCTAATTGTGATTTTATCATGATTTTTTTGCCATCAACTGTGGCAAAACATGCTACCAAACTGCTTTGTACAATGATCCCTGGCTCAAGGACTTGTAGGAAGGACCTTCACGTGTTCACATGACCATGCCTGTTAAGGTCTTCAAGGTCTTCAATGAGGCAGAGGAGGAGCTGCTGTATAAGTGCATGGAATCTGGACTGGGGTCTGCATTTGTTTAGGGAGTCTGAATTTATGGGGTCTGGTTAGGTTGTCTATATTTGTTTAGTGGAGCCTGGGGACTGTAATAAAATTATGTGGATTTTCCAAAGAAATATCTGAGCAGAAAATGTTCAGAATTCTACAGCAGCAAATTAATGAAATTTTAAGTAACCTCAGTCGCACGCTACAAAAAAGTGCCTATAGATTATACGTGAAAATGACCTGCGGTGAACATTTTAAATCTGTAATATGTTAATTTTGCTTGTGAATTTCCATAACATATTAACTCATTTGCAATTAATTTATTTATGTGCATTTTTTATATTTAAATTTTATGTTTTTTTTATAAGAACAGTCTGCTTCCATCTTTCATTTATCAGGCTACCACTTGATTAATAACTTTACCAACAGGTGCAAAATTACACACACATAACGAGATAGGCAGCATACTACTTACATGATTCTGATTACCTCATGATTAAGATCTGATGATCGAAACACATTGCAACAAGCCACTGGAGTTATCTTAATCGATATGGAATAAAGATGTCATGGTTTTAACCTCTGAATGCTAGATGATCGCCTTTTGGATTTTCACCATTGCTGGAGGACAGACTGTGCCCTGGTTTGCTACCATCTGTTGGCTTGGCTGGCGTAAGTTTATAATTTATATTTTCAATTGTCCATACGAGATATCATGGTATTTGCTGCAGATTTACCTCAGAATTCTGTATGCATATGTATTTCAAAGGGTTAAGTCCACACCATAATTGAAATACATTTATCCACATAATTTTTGCCACAGCATGTCAATGAAGTTTGTTAAAATCTTGGCAACTTTGCTCCTACTTTGCTCCATACTGCTAATTTTCCACTTGTAAAATCCAGAAAAACATGCTCTATTAGTTTAGGAGACTTTGCTCTGTATTTGTTTAGGGAGGTTTGTATTTATCCCTGAGTCTCCATTTTTTGGGGGTATTGGTTTGCACTCTGAATTTTATTGTGTTTTCTACAATGGTTGATGTCTGTAGTATCAAAGGTAGGGTTGAGTGAGCCTGAACTATATAGTTCAGGTTTGTACGAAATTTTGTGGTGTTCAGGACCCGGACCCGAACACGAACATTTTCAAAAAAGTTTGGGTTTGGGTCCATTGTTTGGCGATTCTTCCTGCATTCTGAAGGGCTGCACAGCAGCCAATCGGCAAGCTTTTTACTTCTTTGCCCTAAGAAGCCATCACAGCCATGCCTACTAATGGCATGGCTGTGATTGGCTGAGTGTAGCATGTGACCCAGCCTCTATTTAAGCTGGATTCACGTAGCGCCACACGTCACTCTGCTCTTCTCAGTGTAGGGATAGGATGCTGCCGCTTCTGTGAGGGACAGATTAGGGAAGAAATCTGCAGAACCTGTTGTACATTAATCCACAAAATACAGCAAATAGAGAGGGAGGGAGATTCAGCAATCCTACATTTCTGTACCCAGCACCTGCCAAGGAATTTTTTTTTAGATACATCTGTTAGAGAGGTGGGGGGCGGCAGCCATTTTAGCCACTGCAGTGTACTGCATGTCTGTCAACGTGGCAGGGACATCAGCTTAATCCTTTTTGGTAGCTCAGTGAAGGAGTTTTTTTTTTCTGGCTGATCAAGTTCCCTCCATTACCTTTGGTATAATTAAGGGGTGCCATAGTCCATTTGTCTAGTCTGGGACCTGTGGTGCCACGAAGCACTTGTGTATACAATGCACTACTGCTGTATTTTTGTGATAAAAAGCTGTGATCCTGGTCCCCAACGCAGTTTGAAATACACCGTCCAAATACATATTTGACATTTCTGCCGTGAAAAAAAAGCAATATTCTTGCTTCACAAAGCAGTTGTGCATACAGCGTACAAATACATATTTCATATTTCTGCAGGGAAAACAAAACAGTTTGAAATACCCCACCCAAATACACATTTGACATTTCTGCCATGAAATAGAGCCTCAGCGTATTTTTTGGAAAAAAAGAAGTATTCCTGGTCCACAAAGCAGTTCCAAATACACCACCCAAATACACATTTGACATTTCTGCAGTAAAATAGCGACTTACATTTTATTTATTTTTTTGTGGGGGAAAAAAGCAATATTCTTGCTTCACAAAGCAGGTGTGCATACAGCATAGAAATACCAACATTTTTCTGTGTTTTATTAAAAAAAAATCCTTGCTCTGGGTCCACGAACCACTTTTGCATAAACCGTAGAAATAGCTATGTTTTATTAATAGCAGTGAAATACAGCTTTTTTGTGTTTTATTTTAAAAAATCCTTGTTCTAGGTCCACAAACCACTTTTGCATAAACCATAGAAATAGCTACGTTTTATTAAGAGCAGTGAAATACTGCATTTCTGTGTTTTATTAAAAAAAAATCATGTTCTGGGTGCACAAACCACTTTTCATAAACAGTAGAAATAGCTAAGTTTTATTAATAGCAGTGAAATACTGGTTTTCTGTGTTTTATTGAAACAAATATGTGTTCTGGGTCCACAAATCACTTTTGCATAAACCGTAGAAATAGCTACATTTTATTAATAGCAATGAAATACTGCTTTTCTGTGTTTTATTACAAAAATCCTTGTTCTGGGTCCACAGTGTACAAATACCAATTTTAAATTGCAGCACGAAAATAGTGCTTTACTGTGTTTTACTGAAATACAAAAAACGTGTTCTGGGTTCAAACAGTTGTGCATACAGCGTACAACTACATATTTTTACATTTCTTCAGTGAAATTGAGAATCAGTGTGTTTTAGGCCAAAGGATTCTTGGTCCACAGAGCATTTTTATGACACGGGCCCTGCCTTAGTGAACTTAATTGTTGACAATTGGCATTTAAATTGACACCGGAGAGAAACCATCTTTCAGCTTGGTGGGTGAACGCAAATAATGAGGAGAACATCAAGGGACATGGGCATGGTCGTGGTGGTGGAGCTCCTGTTGCTGGGAGAGGACGTGGCCATTCAGCGCCAACTACCGGTCCAAGTGAAACACCTTCCTCTGGTGTGAGTAGGCAACAGAACCTGCAGAATTTTTTTGGTAGGCCCGAATGCTGCTCTACAGATGGTGAGTCCAGAACAAGTACAGGCGATAGTAGATTGGGTGGCTGACAGTGCCTCCAGTTCCTTCACAGTGTCTCCTACCCAGTCCTCTGCAGAAAGCTCTGAGTTGGCACCTGCAGCCCATGCTCATCAGTCTTTCAATCTCACCCCCTTGCAAATCAGCCAAGCAGTCAGAGCTCAAAGTCATGCATCAAACCCTTATGCTTTTTGATGACTCTGTCGCAGGATTTCCCCGGCCCATCCACCTAGCCCTGCCTCAGAAGTGGAAGACCTTGAATGCACTGATGCACAACCAGGATATGGGAAGACTGCCGCAGCACATCTCGGATGATGAGGAAACACAGGTGCCAACTAATGCGGCTTTCTGAAATGTGCAGACCAACGAGGAGGGCAGGGGTCATGAATGGGTGGATGATGATGTTGAGGATGATGAGGTCCTAGACCCAGAACTGGACTGAAGGTTGTGCTGGTGACATGTGTAGTTCTGAGGAAGAGGCGGTAGTCACACAGAGGCAACAACTGAGCAAAATAGGTAGCAGGGTGCCAAAGCGGAGCACAGTAATCCTGCTACTGCCCACCGCACCCAGGCACTGAGCACACCAAGGCCTGCTCCAAGGAGTTCATTGGCGTGGCAGTTCTTCACACAATGTCCTGATGACAAGAAATGAGTGGTTTGTACGTTGTGCCATCAGAGCCTGAAGCAAAGCATAAACATTCTTAATCTGAGCACAACCTGCATGACCAGGCATCTACATGCAAAGCACAAACTGCAGTGGAGTAATAAACACCTTAAAAACCACGAAAGGTCTCAGGCTCCTCTTGCTTCCTCTTCTGCTGCTGTCTCAGCCTCTTCCTCCACCTATGGCGTAAACGTGGCACCTGGCAACCAGCAAACAGAGGATGTCCCACCAACACCACCACCACCTCTGTCACCATCATCAAGCATCTCCACCATGTCACAGGCAAGCGTTCAGCTTTCCATCTCCGAAACACTGGAGAGAAATAAAAAATACTCACCTACCCACCCTCAATCCCTGGTCCTGAATGACAGCATTTCAAAATTGCTGGCCTTTCAAATGCTGTCATTTCGTCTGGTGGAGACAGACTGTTTCCCAGCCGCCACTACTTTTCCAGACGAGCCGTCCCTTCTCTGCACAACCAAGTGTAGGATAAAATCAAGTGTTCGCTGCGCAACGGCATCTGTGGAAAGGTCCACATAACCACAGATACATGGACCTGTAAGCACGGCCAGGGCCGCTATTTCTCCCTAACTGCACACTGGGTAAACGTAGTGGCGGCTGGACCCCAGGCAGATAGTGGTTTGGGGCATGTCCTTCCATCACCAGGCATTTTTCTTTGCCTCCTGTTGCCTCCTCCTCCTACTCCGCATCCTCCTCCTCCTCCTTCTACTCCTCTTCTATTACCCCTACATCCGGTCATCGAAAGAACCTCACCCCCAGCACAGCCAGGGGTAATTGTCAGCAGGCAATTTTAAAACCAATGTGTTTGGGTGATAAACCCCACACCGCACAGGAGCTTTGGAGGGGCATAGAATAGCAGACTGATGAGTGGTTGCTGCTGGTAAGCCTCAAGCCCGGCCTGGTGGTGGGCGAAATCTCGTTGTAGCTTTGGGACTAGCCGGTTTGATGCACATCCCTTGCCTAGTGCTTGTGCTGAATCTGGCGGTGCAGAAGTTTCTTAAAAACTACACAGACATGTCAGAGATGCTGAAAGTGTGGTCTGTCTGTGCTCGCTTTTGGCGTTCTCACCCTGCTACTGCTCACCTGTCTGCGCTGCAGCGTAACTTCGGCCTTCCAGCTCACCGCCTCATATGCGACTTGCCCACCAAGTGGAACTCCACCTTGCAAATGCTGGAGAGACTGTGCGAGCAGCAGTAAGCAATAGTGGAGTTTCAGCTGCAGCAAGAACGGGTCAGTCACTCTGTGGATTTAGCACCACTTCACCACCAGTGACTGGGCCTGCATGCGAGACCTGTGTACCTTGTTGTGGTCTTTTGAGTACTCAACCAACATGGCCAGTGCTAATGAAGCCATTGTTAGCATTACAATACCACTTCTATGTCTCCTTGAAAAATCAATTACGTTGATGATGGAAGAGTATGTGGCAGAGGAGGAGGAGGAAGAGGGGGCATTTTACAGGGTTTCAGGCTGATCATTCTGAAGTGGCTCAGAGTGTGGGTTCCTGCACCAGCAGAGGCCAGGTACACATGTGGCCAGCCAGGACACAGTTCTGGCAGACGAGGAGGAGGAGGAGGAATCGGGTACATTGCAGGGTGGCACCAACGCAGCTCAGGGCCATCACTGGAGCGTGGATGGGGGGATACAGAGGACACAGACTATACACCACCTACAGAGGACAGCTTATCCCTACCTTTGGGCAGCCTGGCACACATGAGCGACTACATGCTGCAGTGCCTGTGCAACGACAGCAGAGATGCCCACATTGTAACTTGTGCTGACTACTGGACTTCCACCCTGCTGGATCCCCGGGACAAAGACAACGTGCCCACCTTAATTCCCGCACTGGAGCGTGATAGGAAGATGCTTGCGTACAAGCGCACGCTGGTAGACGCGCTCCTGTGGGCATTCCCAACTGACATGGGGGGCCAAGTGGAAGCACAAGGTGAAGGCAGAGGAGGAGCAAAAGGTCACCAACGCAGCTGTGTCACGGCCAGCTCCTCAGAAGGCAGGGTTAGCATGGCCGACATGTGGAAAAGTTTAGTCACCGCACCACAGTAACCTGCACCACTAGCAGATACGGAACATTTTAGCAGGAGGCAGAACTTGAACAACATGGTGGAACAGTAAATGTGCACAAGCCTCCCCGTACTGACTGAAGTGTCTGCCCCATTCAACTTCTGGGTCTCCAAATTGTCCACATGGCCTGAGCTTGCCCTTTATGCATTGGAGGTGCTGGCCTGCACTGCAGCCAGTGTATTGTCTAAACGTGTATTTAGCACGGTAGGGGGCGTCATTACAGACAAACGCAGCCGCCTGTCCACAGCCAACGTGGACAAGCTCACGTTCATTAATATGAACCAGGCATGGATACCACATGACTTGTCCGTACCTTGTGCAGAATAGACATTTATAACCACCTCAACCATACATTCTTGTACTCCAGTGCATTTATTCATTGTATCCTTTTTTTATTTGTACCATTATTTCGGGGGCTACCCCAACTTGAATGAACCTCTACTCTGTCTGGGTGCCTGCGGCCTAAATTACAGAAAATGGCCTGTTGCTTTGGTGGGTGACATGAAGCATGTTTTGCCTTGCATTGACCTCTCTCCTCTGTCTGGGTGTCTGCAGCCTACATTTATGATAATCGCCTGTGGCTTCGGTGGGTGACATTAACCTGTTTTTGCCGTGCATTGACCTCTCCTCTGTCTGGTAGCCAAGGGCCTACTGTTCCATTTCTGGGTGACATGAAGCCTGTTTTGGTGTTACGGGACCTCTCTCCCATGTCAGGGTGCTTAGGCCTAAATTACTGAAAGTGGCCTGCTGCATTGGTGGGTGACATGAAGCCTATTTTCCCTCTCCTCTGTCTGTGTGCCAGGGGCCTACATTTCAGATAATCGCCTGTGGCTTTGGTGGGTGACATTAACCTCTTTTTGCAGTGCAGTGATCTCTCCTGTGTGGGTGCCAGTGTCCTACATTAATGATAATCGCCTGTTCCATTGCTGGGTGACATGAAGCCTGTTTTGCTGTTACGAGACATCTCTCCTCTGTCAGGGTGCCTGCTGCCTAAATTACTGAAAATAGCATGTTGCTTTGGTGGGTGACATTAACCTCTTTTTGCCGTCCAATGTCCTTTCTTCTGTCTGGGTGCCAGGGGCCTACATTTCTGATAATCGCCTGCTGCATTGGTGGGTGACATGAAGCCTGTTTTGCCGAGCATTGACTTCTCCTCTGTCTGGGTGCCAGGGGCCTAACATTTCTGAATATCACCTGTTCCATAAGTGAATGACATTAACCCATTTTTGCCAGTCATAACCCACAGCTGTGCATTGCTGGCAGAAAACCAAATTTTGTAAAAACGTATGTTACTGATCAAAAGATGCGTGACTACTGACTACAAAACGCATGCTGATAGACATGCTGCTGATGGCATTCCCACCTGACGCCTCCCCAACCTCCTATTCCACCTCCTCCTCCGAGTTGCCAATTAATGTTGTTTCATTTTTAGTTATTTTATTTTATTTAATTTCCCTATCCACATTTGTTTGCAGGGAACTTACCCACATTTTGTTGCCTTTTGCATCCCTCTAGCTCTTTCCAGGGCTAGTTTGTAGCCATGTTAGTGTGCAAAAGTTCGGGTCCCCTGTGACTTCAATGGGTTTCGGGTTTGGGTTCAAGTTCGGGTCAAGTTCGGATCACGAACCCCAACATTTCCTCAATGTTCGGCCGAACTTCTCGAACCCGAACATCCAGGTGTCCGCTCAACTTTAATTAATGGGTCAAATAAGTCTTGGCAGCAAATTCTGCAGTCATCAGAAGAAGTATCTATGGAAGTCTGGTCTGGAGAGAGAAAAAGGAGAAAGAAAACATCATCTGTGGGTCAATGAAATTATTGAGGAGCCATCATATCTCCAATATTTCTATTTTAGAAAATACTTGCATTCCACAATAGCCCAATCCGCTCTGTGTAGCCCAATCCTAATTGACAACTGGGCATCATCATTCACTTTGTCAATAGGCTTTTTCCCTGCACAATCTGATACTATAAGTGCTATAAGTAGTAACACAACCCTTTGACAAGCTTAATTCTAGCACCTGGTTGTCAATGCTATCACATAAAAGTGTTGTTGACCATAGACACTAGTGTTGAACGCGTATATACGAATATCGTTTTTTTTTTTTTTTAAATATCGGCACTTCGCTAATTCGCGAATATTTTGAGTATAGTGCTATAAATTCGCTATTTCAAATATTCCTTTTTTTTATTTATTATTTTATTGTTATGTTATTTTCTTTCCCACTTCCCAAAAGAAGTTCTTACCTGTCTTTAGGATTCCTGTCTGCTCCAGTCAGTGCCCGTTGCCACTTCTGCCGTCTTCCGAGCTCATAGAGAGTCCCCATCACCAGGGGAACGTCTCCATACTAGAATGTACTGTCGGATTTGAGAATTATGTTAAAATCGCAATGCGATTAATATAACTTGAATTAATCACCTTGCGATTTCAACTTAGACCTGGTTTACTATGGTTGGCTTGGTAGAATTAGCGAATATGACCAATGTCTTCGTCATATTCCTCAAAACTAAGATAATGAAGTATTCTCCATCTTCGTTTTAGCTACCTATTCGTCAACTTCTCTAATTCTAGCAATCAAATAGGAAGGTTGACTATAGAGACAGCTGTGTTTAATTCGCTCTGCGATTATATTACTTAGCTTTTTTTTAATAAATAGAATAATTATAATAATTATCAAGTATTATAATTATTCTATTTATAAAAAAAAAAAAACTAAGTAATATACTTGCATAGCGAATTAAACACAGCTGTCTCTATAGTCAACCTTCCTATTTGATTGCTAGTATTAGCAAAGTTGACGAATATGGAGCAAAAACGAAGATGGAGAATATTTAGTTATGTTCGTTTTTAGGAATATGACGAATACATTTGTCTTGGTGGGAATACAAATGTGGATAGGGAAATGACTTAAAGTAAAATAAATAAAAATTAACCAATATCAATAGGCAACTTGGAGGAGGAGGTGGAAAAGGAGGTTGGGGTGGCGTCAGGTGGGAATGCTATGGGAGTTGAAGTTCTCATCACAGCCAAAAAAGATTCATGTCTGCCTGCAGCGCCACAGGCCTCATTCAGACACAGGGCCATGGCCACTATACATGAGAGTTGAAGTTCACATCACAGCCAAGAAGGATTCATGTCTGCCAGCAGTGTCACAGGCCTCACTCACAGACTCAGGCCAATGGCAACCATACATGGGAGTTGAAGTTATCATCACAGCCAAGAAGGAATAATGTATGCCTGCACGGCCACAGGCCTCATTCAAACATTCAGGCCCATGGGACCCACAAAGAGGAGAGTTACAATGATACCAAATCAGTATTCATTTCACCCAGAAGTGCCACAGGCCTCATTTACTAATTCAGGAGGACCATGTCACCAGCAAAGAGGAGAGCGGTCCCGTAACAGGCCTTGGGTCAACCAGCAATGGAACAGGCCATTATCATTTATGTAGGCCCCTGACACCCAGACAGAGGAGAGGTCATTTGACAGTAAAAAGAGTTTAATGTCCCCCACCAATGCAGCTAGCGATTAAACGAAGGTCATTTGACAGTATGAAGAGGAAAATGTCACCCAACAAAGCAACAAATGAATAAACGATATATAGGCCCCTGACACCCACACAATGGGGCAGTCATTTGACAGTAAAAAGAGTTAAATGTCTCCCACCAAGATAGCAAGCAAGTAAACGAAATATAGGCCCCTGACACTCACACAATGGGGCGGTCATTTGACAGTAACAAGAGTTTAATATCTCCCACCAAGACAACAAATGATTAAACGACATACCGACCCCTGACACCCACACAATGGGGCAGTCATTTGACAGTAAAAGGATTTAAATGTCTCCCACCAAAGCAGCAAGCAATTAAACAAAATATAGGTCGCTGAAACCCAGACAGAGGAGAGGTCATTTGAAAGTAAAAAGAGTTTAATGTCTTCCACCAAGACAGCAAGCAATTAAACAAAATATTGGCCCCTGACACCCACACAATGGGGCGGTCATTTGACAGTAAAAAGAGTTTAATGTCTCCCACCAATGCAGTAAGCGATTAAACGAAATATAGTCCCCTGACAACGAGACAATGTAGAGGTCATTTGAGAGAATAAATAGTTTAATATCTCCCACCAATGCAGCAAGTGATGAAACGAAATGTGCCAGTGACAACCAGACAATGTAAAGGGCATTTGACAGTATAAAGAGGAAAATGTCACCCAACAAAGCAACAAATGATTAAACAACATATAGGCCTCTGACACCCACACAATGGGGCAGTCATTTGACAGTAAAAAGAGTTTAATGTCTCCCACCAAGACAGCAAGCAATTAAATGAAATATAGGCCCCTGAAACTCAGAAAAGAGGATAATGTCACCCACCAAAACAACAGGCGATTATCTAAAATGTAGGCCCCTGGCACCCAGACAGAGGAGAGAGTTCTCATAGCAGCAAAACAAGCATCATGTTACCCACCAATGGAACAGGACACTTTCAGTTATTTAGGCACTAGCACCCAGACAGAGGAGAGAGGTCCCATGGCAGCAAAACAGGCATCATGTTACCTACCAATGAAACAGGCCACTTTCAGTTATTTAGGCCAGACACCCAGACAGAGGAGAGGTCATTTGACAGCAAAAAGAGGTTAATGTCATGCACCAAACAGCAGGCGATTAGCTGAAATGTAGGCCCCTGGCACTTAGACAGAGGAAAGGTTAATTCAATTTGGTGTTGCCCCCAAAAATAATGGTACAATAAAAAAAAAATAGGATTCAATAAAGAAGTGCTCTAGAGTACAAGAATGTATGGTTGAGGGCGAGGCAGTTATAAATGTCTATTCTGCACAAGGGATAGACAAGACCTGTGGGATCCATGCCTGGTTCATTATTATAAACGTCATCTTGTCCACCTTGGCTGTGGACAGGCGACTGCGTTTGTATGTAATGATGCCCCCTGCTGTGCTAAATACACGTTCAGACAATACACTGGCCGCAGGGCAGGCCAGCACCTCCAAGGCATAAAAGGCTAGCTCTGGCCATGTGGACAATTTGGAGACCCAGAAGTTGAATGGGGTCAAACCATCAGTCAGTACGTGGAGGCATATGCACACATACAGTTCCACCATGTTGTTGGAATGCTGCCTCCTGCTAACATGTTCCCTACAAGTTGGGGTGCAGTTAGCTGTGGCGCTGTGAAAAAACGTTTCCACATTTCAGCCATGCTAACCCTGCCTTCAGGGGAGCTGGCCATGACACAGCTGCGTTGGCGACCTCTTGCTCCACCTCTGCCTTCGCCTTGTGCTTCCACTTGTCCCCCAGTGCCAGTTGGGAATGCTCTCAGGAGCGCGTCTGCCAGCTTGCTCTTGTACTAACGCATTTTCCTATTACGCTCCAGTGCGAGAATTAAGGAAGGCATGTTATTTTTATACTGGGGATCCAGCAGGGTGGCCACCCAGTAGTCAGCACACGTTCAAATGTGGGCAACTCTGCTGTTGTTGCCCAGGCACTGCAGTACGTAGTCGCTCATGTGTGCCAGGCTGCCAGAGGTAAGGAAAAGCTGTCCTCTGTGGGAGGCGTAACGTCATCATCCTCTGTTTCACCCCAGCCACGCACCAGTGGTGGGCCCGAGCTGCGTTGGGTGTCACCCAGCTGTGAACATGCTTCATCCTCATCCTCCTCCACATCCTCCTAATCCTCGTCCTCCTCGTCTTCCAGTAGTGGTCCCTAGCTGGCCAAATTTGTACGTGGTCTCTGCTATTGCAAAAGACCTCCCTATGAGCCACTTCTAAAAGACTGTCCTGAAAGTGTTAGAAATAACCCCTCTTCGTCCTCCTACTCCTCCTGGGCCACATCCTCTTCCATAATCACCCTAATTGTTTTCTCAAGGAGACATAGAAGTGGTATTGTAATGCTGATAACGGCGTCATCGCCACCGGCCATGTCGCATGGAGGTCCAGTCATTGGTGGTGAAGTGGTGCTGTTCCGAAGTGCGACTCACCCGTGCATGCTGCAGCTGAAACTCCACTATGGCCTGCTGCTGCTCGCACACTCTCTCCAGCATTTGCAAGTTGGAGTTCCACCTGGTGGGCACGTCGTATATGAGGTGGTGAGCGGGAAGGCTGAAGTTACGCTGTAGCGCAGACAGGCGAGCAGTGGAAGGATGAGAACACCGGAAGCGCACACAGATGGCCTGCACTTTATGCAGCAGCTCTGACATGTCAGGGTCGTTGTAAATGAATTCCTGCACCGCCAAATTCAGCACATGCTCCAGGCAAGGGATGCGCGTTAAACCGGCTGTGGGAGAGCCACCGCCATCAGCTGTTTGAAGCTGTCCATGTCCACCAGCCTGAATGACAGCATTTTAAAGGCATTCAGGGCCAGGGATCGAGTGTGGCTAGTTGGGAATTTACCCTTTCTCTCCAAGGTTTGTGAGATGGAGAGCTGAACGCTGCCGTGTGACATGGTGGAGATGCTTGGATACAGATGTGGTGGTGTGGTGTTGGTGGCACATCCTCTGTTTGCTGGGCGGCAGGTGCCAACGTTCCACCAGAGGCGGAGGAAGTGGCCGAGGCAGAAGAGGGAGTAGGAGGTTCTTGGTTTTGAAGGTGCTTACTCCACTGCAGCCCGTGTCTCGCATGTAGCTGCCTAGTCATGCAGGTTGTGCTAAGGTTCAGAACGTTAATGCCTCGCTTCAGGCTCTGATTGTGCAGCGTGCAAACCACTCGGGTCTTGTCATCAGCACAATATGTGAAGAAGTGCCATGCCAGGAAACTCCTTGAAGCTGCCATTGGTGTGCTGGGTCCCTGGTTACGGTGGCCAGTAGCAGGCGAACTCTCTTGGTGACGGCTGTTCTGCTTTTGCACCCTGGTCTCTCTTTTGCTACGCTGTTCGCTCGGTCTCACCACTGCCTCTTCCTCTTAAAATCAGTGGCATGACCTTAATTCCATGTGGGGTCTAGGACCTCATCGTCCCCTGCATCGTCTTCCACATAGTCTTCCTCCCTGACCTCCTGTTCGGTCTGCACACTGCAGAAAGACACAGCAGTTAGCACCTGTGTTTCGTCATCATCAGAGATGTGCTGACTCTGCTGAGGTGGTATTCCCATGTACTCATCAGGAAACATAAGTGGTTGTGTGTCAGTGCATTCTGTGTCTTCCACCACTGGGGAGGGGCTAGGTGGATGCCCTTGGGAAACACTGCCAGCAGATTCTTCAAACAGCATAAGAGACTGCTGCATAACTTGAGGCAAAGACAGGTTCCCATGGGGGTGATGTGTATTTTGGCAATTGAATTTCACCCCAGAAAAAAATCTATCCTTTGACTGACACTATTACACTTGGCCAACTACAGCTGGAACCCCAGATTTAGGGGATTGGTTTTTTGGTAATTGAATTTTACCCCTCAATAAAATATAGCAATTTCTATCCTGTGTTTCAAGGTGTGACAGTAAGCACAGCTGCACAATTCCTGATGTAGGATATTGCAAAAAAAAAGCCTACTATTGAACTCAAAAATGTATGTTAAACTTGGTGGCAGCTAAAAACAAGTGCTGGTGCACCAAAAGATCACAAAATGGCCGCCGATCACCCCAGAAAATAGTGACAGAAAAACGCTCTGTGCAGCCTAAAAACCAGAAAGCAATGAACTAACAGAAGTTAAATGATTCACAGATGTAGATCGATCACTTCATTAAGTGGTTTTTCTGACTCTTTCCTGCCTAATCTCACCCTCACAGCAGCTGCATCCTATACCTACACTAATCAGAGCAGAGTGACGGGCGGCTCTACGTGATTCCAGCTTAAATAGAGGCTGGGTCATATGCTGCACATGGCCAATCACAGCCATTCCTTTAGTAGGCATGGCTGTGATGGCTGTAAAACGCTTGCCGATTGGCTGCTGTGCAGACCGTCAGAAAGTGGGAAGAAATCGCCTAACAACGGACCCGAACCTGAACTTTTTTGAAAATGTTCGGGTCCGTGTCCTTTTACCCCAAAATTCGGTATGAACCAGAACTATACAGTTCGGGTTCACTTAACTCTAATCATTATTAATGGGTCACAATAATAATTGCCCATTTTATCCATTAAACATCAGTCATCATTGTAGGGGCTTTCTGAAAAAATGTGTATATTAAAATTGGCTTCTAAAAACCTTGGCAGAAGCAAAAATGAGCAGAATTGATGGTGGCCAATGGCCATCAATGACATATCAATTAGAGATGAGCGAATCGAAGCTGACGAGAAGTGGAATTCGATCCGAGTTTCAGGAAAAACTCAATTTGCAACGAATGCGAATTTCCTTGCGCGTTGTTGCAACAAATCACATTTTTCCTAAAATGGTTGCTGCACGTGTGAGGACATGGAGAAAGGAAGTATAGAAAGTCGTGATCATCCAGACTGACATGCATGATGCAGCCAATCAGCAGCCAGCAAGCTCTGTGATGTCAAAGCCCTATAAATATGGTGGCCATCTTAGATTGAGACATTTTCCAGCGTTTTGAGTGCAGCGATAGGCGTGAGAAGGCACTAGGGACAGCAATTGGAAAAACCTCATTGTGAAAAAAAAACTGAAAAAACGATTTATAAGTGTAGGGAAAGGATACGGAGGAATCATTTTACAGCATCTTAGTGCAGGGAGAGACGTCGGAAGGCGCTAGGGACAGTGCAGGGAAAGATAATTTGGGGATCCAAATTGCCATTATACAGCTCTGTCATTTCAGCCATTTGTTCTTGGGGTGCAAGTGCTATGTTGAAAAAGTGAAATATATACGCAGTTTTATTTTGCAGTTATGTGCGCTAAAGGCGTTTGCTGGTCTATTTCAGTACAAAAAGAGAAATATATATGCAGTTCACTTTTGCTGTTATTTTCCCTAAAAGCATTTACTGGCCAATTTCAGTACAAAAAGAGAAATATATACGCAGTTTACTTTTGCAGTTATTTGCTCTAAAAGCGTTTACGGGCCTATTTCAGTACCAAAAGAGAAATATATACGCAGTTCACTTTTGCAGTTATTTGTGCTAAAAGTGTTTACTGGCCTATTTCAGTGCAAAAAGAAAAATATATATACATTTCACTTTTGCATTTATTTGCGCTAAAAGAATTTACTGGTCGATTCAGTACAAAAGAAAAATATAAACGCAGTTTACTTTTGCAGTTATTTGCGCAAAAAGCGTTTACTGGCCTATTTAAGTACAAAAAGAGAAATATGTACACAGTTCACTTTTGCAGTTATTTGCGCTAAAGCATTTACCTGCCTATTTCAGTGCAAAAAGAGAAATATATATCAGTTTACTTTTGCGGTTATATTTGGCACTTTTATGGGTGTTTAAATTTCATGTAGCGAAATGGGCAGCTGACAGGAGAGGAGGAGCAGGAGCAGCCAGAGGAGCTACAGTGCGATGAGGAAGATGAGACAGAGGACGCAGACACAAACCGTGGCAGTATACAGTGAAGATGAAGGCAGGGACTCCTTCCTAGTCACTTGAACAATTGGCCCAATGCATGCTCACTTGCTTGCGTAGTGATAGCCGAATTGTCATAGGGATGACTTCTGGCTCTCCGCCTTGTTGGACCCTCGCTACCGGTCCAGAATGGGGGACTTTTTTACACCCACTGAGAGGGAGGACAAAAGTACTACAGAGATATCCTATGTAGTCAGTTGGCTGCTGCCTATCTGCACCATCGTGCGTCCTCTCACAGGTCTGACCGGGGGGTTCTGCGCTCACATTCCAGTGCCATGGCTGCTGGGGAGGGGTGGGGTGGCAGGAGCAGTACCAGCTCTATCAGCGGCAGCCTGAGTCTACAGTCGCTGATGAATAGCTTTCTTTACCCACCTAGTGAAGAAACTACTCACCAGCAGTAGCAGGTAGACCTGGAGCAGGACCTGAACCAGCAGGTGGTGGCATACTTGGACTGCACCCTGCGAACCCACATTGAAGATCCGCTGGACTACTGGGCAGGCAAACTGGATTTGTGGCTGCAACTAGCTGAATTTGCAATGGAAAAGCTGTCCTGCCCGGCCAGTAGTGTGGCATCAGAGCAGGTATTTAGTGCATTTCTTATCAAATACTGTTTTAAATGTAATGTGCCTGGTCTACCAGCGGGTGGCAGCAATCTGTGCAGAGCTAGTTTCCCTGGAAAGGAACCTTCTAGTTCCTTCCCAGCCATCTCTAGAGAGGGAGAGCCAGCGTTAGTCAGTCTAGCCTACCCCCTCCCTGGGAGAGGTTGTGGGTTGGCCAGCAGAGCACTGTCTGCTTTGATGGGCCTGCAGGCCCTGCCTGCAAAAGTATTTTATGGTTGCTTGTCACCTCCTGGGCTTGCAATGCATCCCAAGCTCAGAGAGCTTGATGCCAGAAAGAAAGATTCCTAGGATTAAAGTAAGAGACTACCAGATTAATGCCAATACCTGCTGATGACCATATAAAGTTTGGAAACTTTTTGGATTACCGTTTATGCCAAATAAAGCTGTGTTAAACGTTAATACAAAGCCTGGACTCCATTTATTCTGCTTATTCATCACCCAAGTTCAACAACCCCTGTTTGCACTTGCTTCGGACTACACCATGTCTGGCATCCAAGGATATCCAGGTGAGAGCACCATGACATGTGTATATAACATCTGCAGAGACACTGTAGGCCACCCTACCACTCTGGCATTCCTACTCTGGGTACCACCAATACCATCTTCAAAGGGGACTCCAAGTCCTCGTTGCTTAACTGCAACTGGCATCACGACTATTTGCTTTAACAGAGGGACATATATTCGTAAATACCTCTTGAGGGGCAAGGGATCCCCCAGACACTGGCAATAGGCTGCTGCAATCAATTGGAGTCGCACAAACAGGATAAGAACAACGTTAAAACTTTGTGCCAAACTCTGTGCCTACATGAAATTTATTAGCCTATTGGATTTACAAAAACCCCATTAACCACTTCAGATCCCCTAGCTTAAACAACCTTAATGACCAGACCACATTTTACAATTCCGCACTACACTAATTTCACGGTTTATTGCTCGGTTATACAAATTACCACCCAAATGAATTTTACCTCCTTTTCTTCTCACTAATAGAGCTTTGATTTTTTGGCATTTCATTGTTGCTGACATTTTTACTTTTTTTTATATAAATAAAAAATTACCAAAATGTTTGCAAAAAAATGACATTTTTGCTCTTTCTGTTGTAATTTTTTTTTAAAAAAACTACATTTCTATATAAATTTTTCTCTAACTTTATTGTTCTACATGTATTTGATTAATAAAAATGCAATAAGTGTATATTTATCGGTTTTGGTAAAAGTTATAGCATTTACAAACTATTGTGCATTTCCACATTTTGAAGCAGCTCTGACTTTCTGAGCACCTGTCATGTTTCTTCAGGTGCTAGAATGCCAGGATAGTATAAATATCCCCCAAATGACACCATTTTAGAAAGAAGACACCCCAAAGTATTCTCGGAGGGGCATGGTCGGTTTATGTATGATTTCATTTTTTTTTCACAAGTTAGCGGAAGATTACACTTTCTGAGGAAAAAAAATAATAAAGTTTCCATTTCTGCTAACTTCTGGCAAAAAAAAAATGAAATCTCCCACGGACTCACTATGCCCCTCAGTGAATACCTTGGGCTGTCTACTTTCCGAAATGGGGTCATTTATGGGGTGTGTTTACTGTTCTGGCATTTTGGGCGGGGCTAAATTGTGAGCAACCCTGTAAAGCCTAAAGGTACTCGTTGGACATTACGCCCCTTTATGAACCTAGGCTGCAAAAAAGTGGCACACATGTGGTATCGCCGTACACAGAATAAGTAGGTCAATGTGTTTTGGGGTGTATTTTTACATATACCCATGCTGGGTGAGAGAAATATCTCTGTAAATTGACAACTTTGTATAAAAATTTTTTAAAAGTTGTCATTTACAGAGATATTTCTCACACCCAGCATGGGTATATGTACGGCGATACCACATGTGTGACACTTTTTTGCAGCCTAGGTGCGCAAAGGGGCCCAAATTCCAATGAGTACCTTTTAGGAGGGAATTTTTACGCATTTGGGTTTCAGACTTCTTCTCACGCTTTAGGGCGCCTAAAATGCCAGGGTAGTATAAAAACTCCACATGTGACCCCATTTTGGAAAGAAGACACCCTAAGGTATTCCGTGAGGGGCATGGTGAGTTCATAGAAGGTTTTTTTCTTGGCATAAGTTAGTGGAAATTTACATTTTTTTTTCCATACAAAGTCTCATATTCCACTAACTTGTGACAAAAAATAAAATTTTACATGAACTCACTATACCCCTCACGAACTACCTTGGGGAGTCTTCTTTCTAAAATGGAGTCACATGTGGGGTATGTATACTGCCCTGGAATTTTAGTGGCCCTAAAGCGTAAGAAGTAGTTTGGAATCCAAATGCGTAAAAATGACTTTCTTCTCACGCTTTAGGGCCCCTAAAATGCCAGGGCAGTATAAATACCCCACATGTGACCCCATTTTGGAAAGAAGACGCCCCGAGGTATTCCGTGAGGGGCATGGCGAGTTCATAGAAGATTTTTTTTTTGCCACAAGTAAGCGGAAATTTACTTTTCCGCTAACTTGTGACAAAAAGTTCAATCTTTCATGGACTCAATATGCCCCTCAGCAAATACCTTGGGGTTTCTTCTTTCTAAAATGGGGTCACATGTGAGGTTTTTGTACTGCCCTGGCATTTGAGGGTCTCCGCAATCATTACATGTATGGCCAGCATTAGGAGTTTCTGCAATTCTCCTTATATTGAGCAAACGGGTAATGAGATTTTTTTTTTTCGTTCAGCCTCTGGGCTGAAACAAAAAATGAATGGCACAGCTTTCTTCATTCACATCGATCAATGTGAATGAAAAAATCTCTGCCAAAAAATGTGCAAAAAAAAAAAAGAAGAGGGGAAAGAACATAGGAGTGCTTGCGAAGTAAGGCCCCATTCACACGTCAGCAAAAATATCCGCATCTATTTCGCAGAAGTGCAGAATAGATGCGGACCCATTCAGTGTGAATGAGGCCGGCGTTGATGCGGAGAGCACACTATGTGCTCTCCGCATCAGCATTTGCGGAGCTGCGGCCTTGAACTTCTGGGTTTTAGCCCCAAAACATCTGGCTGCAGCTCTGCAAAAGATAGAGCATGTCCTATTCTTGTCCGCAATTGCGGACAAGAAAAGGCATTTTCTATATAGTTCTGGCAATGTTCGGGTCCGCAAAATGCGGAAAGCACATTGCCAGTGTCCATGTTTTGCGGATCGACGGATGAGTGGCAAAACACATACGAATGAGCCTTACAGGGGTGTGATTAGTGACAGGGAGGGTGACAGGGGGGATCAGGGGGAGTGACATGAGGTGATCAGGGGGGGGTGACATGGGGTGATCAGGGGTTAATCAGTGAAGCGGGGGGGTTGGTGTGTGGTGATTGGTGCACTTACAGTGTCCTCTGGTGGTCCCAAGCAAAAGGGACCACTAGAGGAGCAGGCAGCAGGCATATCAGACGCTGTTTACAAAACAGCGTCTGATATGCGAATCAGATGTCATTTTTTTAACATCTACAGCCTGCCAGTGCATGATCATAATACTATGGATTACAAAGGACTTTGGGTGTGCTTAAAGTTGCAGTTCGGTCCACTTTCAAAGAAGAAAGAGACTCTAAAGTTACTCTAACTCCTTCTTGCACTATTTGATTGCATTAAAAGTGTGCCTTTGTCTAACTTTTTAGAATTTTCAGCAACGTTTAAGAATATTGTACATTGTATATTTCTCTTGCAGGTACAACAATGTGATTTCATATGCACTATTGTATGGACTATGTTTGCACTTTATTTCAGATTATCAGATAGTAAGCACTTTATGTATTGCTTAGTATTATGAACTGCCTTTGAATGCGTCTGGTACGTTCTAAGCAGGCCTAACTCTTTATTGCTCATCATGGATCACCTCTGAGTACAATCAAAACTTATGGTTCTAAACGAATTGTTTATGTGCTAAACCGAGTCCATGTAAAACGAATGGTTCTAGACCAAGTGGTTATGTGCCAAGCAGATCTAACACCAATAAGTGTGACCAGCTGCTATTATGTATGTCTGGAGTTGTAGGAGAAAATGTTCCTCATCCGGAATTATGGGAGTGTTTTAACCCCTTCAAGACACATGACGTACCGGTACGGCATGTTTCCCGAATCCACATGACGTACCGGTACGTCATGAGTAGTTCCGATCACTGCTGCTCAGTCGGCAGTGATCGGAACAAGGTACCTGCTGAAATAATATAGCAGGTACCTTGTTACAATGCCTGTGACCCCCGTATCGGCGATCGCCGCAAACTGCAGGTCAATTCAGACCTGCGGTTTGCAGCTCTTTTCGCGATCTCTGATCCCAGCGGTCACAGAGTCTAAATACCCCGAAAGTTGTAAACTTTAACCCCCCCTGCATCCCCCAATCATATTGTGGCTGCGGGGGTGCAGGAGGGGTGGTTGCGAGCGGCAGGAGGCAAGTGAATCTGGGTCAAAAAAAATGTAAAAAAGTGAAAAAAAGTAAAAATGAAAAAAAAAAAACACATATCACTGAATAAAAAAATAAATAAAATACACTACACATATTAGGTATCGTCGCATCCGTAAAAACCTGCTCTATAAAAATATCGCATGACTGAACTCCTCAGGTGAATGCCATAAAAAAATAAAAAAAATGGTGTAAATAAGCAATTATTTGGCACCTCACATCACCAAAACTGTAATACAAAGCGATCAAAAAGGCGTATGCCTCCCAAAATAGTGCCAATCAAACCGCCATCTCATCCCGCAAAAAATGAGCCCCTACCTAAAACAATTGGCCAAAAAATAAAAAAACTATGCCTCTCAGACTAAATCATGCTTTTTAGTGTTAAATGTAAAAAAAAATGAAAAAGTTGACATATTGGGTATCGCCACATCCGTAAGAATCTGCTCTATAAAAATATCACATGACCTAACCCCTCAAGTAAACACTGTAAAAAAAATTAAATAAAAACTTTGTCAAAAAGCCATTTTTTTGTCCCCTTACATTACAAAAAGTGTAATAGCAAGCGAACAAGAAGCCATAGTTCCAATCTAACCATCACCTCATCCCGCAAAAATTATACCCAACCTGAGACAATTTCCTAAAAACTGAAAAATATATGGCTTTCATACTATGGAGACACTAAAACATGTTTTTTTTTTTTGTTTCAAAAAGGATATTATTGTGTAAAACCAAAATAAATAAAAGAAGGTATACATATTAAGTATCGCCGCGTCCGTAAAGACCTGCTCTAAAAAAATATAACATGACCTAACCACTCAAGTGATCGCCGTAAACATAAAAAATAAAAACGCTATCAAAAAAGCCATTTTTTTTGTCACCTTAAATCACAAACAGTGTAATAGCAAGCGATCAAAAAGTCATATGCGCCCTAATATAGTACTATTCACACCACCTTCTCATCCTGCAAAAAATGAGCCCCTACATAGGACAATCGCTCTCAAAAAAATATGGCTCTCAAACTACGGAGACACTAAAACATGATTTTTGTTTTAAAAAATGATATTATTGTGTAAAACTTATATAAATAAATAAAAAGTATACATATTAAGTATCGCCGCGTCCGTCACAACCAGCTCTATAAAAATATCACATGACCTAACCCCTCAGCTGAACAGAGCAAAAAAAAAATACGGTGTCAAAATCACATAAAGTGCAATAGCAAGCGACCAAAATGTCATATGCACCCCAAGATAGTGCCAATCAAACCGACATCTCATCCCGCAAAAAATGAGCTCCTACATAAGACTGTCGCCAAAAAAATAAAAATAAAACTATGGCTTTCAGAATGCGGAGACACTAAAAAATATTTTTTTTCAAAAATGCTTTATTCTATAAAGCTGAAACAAAAAACCCCAAAAAGTAGTCATATTTGGTATTGTCGCGTCCGTAACAACCTGCTCTATAGAAATAGCACACAATCTAACCTGTCAGTTCAACGCTGTAAATAACAAAAAAAAAAAAACGGTCCCAAAACAGCTATTGTTTTGCAAATTTTCCATTTTAATCCATTTTTCCAGTAACAAAGCAAGGGTTAACAGCCAAACAAAACTCAATCTTTATTGCCCTGATTCTCTTGTTTGTACAAACACCCCATATGTGGTCGTAAACTGCTGTATGGCCAAACGGCAGGGCACAAAAAGAAGGGAATGCCATATAGTTTTTGTAAGGCAGATTTTGCTGGACTGGTTTTTAGACACTATGTCCCATTTGAAGCCCCCCTGATGCACCCCTACAGTGGAATCTCCAAAAAAGTGACCCCATTTTGGAAACTACGGATAAGGTGTCAGTTTTGTTGGTACTATTTTAGGGTAAATATGATTTTTGGTTGCTCTATATTACACTTTTTTTGAGGCAAGGTAACAAAAAATAGAAATTCAGAAATTTCATCTCCATTTGCCAATAACTCTTGTGGAACACATAAAGGGTTAACAAAGTTTGTAAAACTGGTTTTGAATACCTTGAGGGGTGTAGTTTCTTAGATGGAGTCACTTTTGGGTTTCTCCTTTCCTTCTGCGCCCTGCCGTTTGGCCATACAGCAGTTTACAACCACATTTCTGGTGTTCTTGCAAACGACAGAATCGGGGGAATAAACATTACGTTTTTTTTGGCTGTTAACCCTTGCTTTGTTACTGGAAAAAATGCATTAAAATGGAAAATTTTCATAAAAATTGAAATTCTGAAATTGCCATTAACTCTTGTGGAAAACCTAAAGGGTTAATGACGTTTGTAAAATCAGTTTAGGAGGAGTGTAGTTTCTAGAATGTCATCAATAACTTTTTTTGGCGGTATTTCTATGTATTATAGAAGGAGAGAAATTGAAACTTGGAAAATTGCAAATTTTTCTAAATTTTTTGTAAATTTGGTATTTTTTTATGAAAAAAAATGAAAGTTTTCAACTTCATTTTACCACTGTCATGAAGTACAATATGTGATGAAAAAAGAATCTCAGAATGGCCTGGATAAGAAAAAGTGTTTTAAAGTTATCACCACATAAAGTGACACTGGTTAGATTTTGAAAAAATGGCCTGGTCCTTAAGGTGAAAAAGGGCCGTGTCCTTAAGGGGTTAAGTATGACTAATCCTCCTTCCTAAGGAAATACAGGATAAAGCCACCCTACTATTGTGGGCATTTTCATTGCATAGTGGTGGGACTACAGAGTAAAGACACCTCCGCACTTTCTTTGGTATTAGTGGCCCGATACACAAACTAAAGTCAGAAATAAGCGCTTTATGCACATTGTTTTCTTCTCTGGTTATACCTGAGACGGAAACTGTTCTCGGACACCCTACTTCTACGGAAAGAGAGACCTTGTGACAGCCGTTGCCATCGCTATATTAGATGGTAACATTTGTCAAACCTCATATGTTTGTTTGTAATGCAGCACTTTATATTTATGTAGAACCCTGAAAGCATATATATTTGTTGTATTTATATATTGTGACACTTTCTTATATACCCAAGGTCTTCTCCACCCCTCATTACTATTCACAGCATGACACGAAAACAGTGTACATTCACGCTCTCATCCGATACTTATATTGGAATTACCTATCTTGGATTAGTTTGTTGCTTTCACTGTCATTTCTGTCTTCTTCTTTCGTGCTGGTATCTGTGTGTGGGGGGGATCGGGGAAGTAAAGCCCTATAGATCTTCTTGTCTGTGAGCCTGCCCCGGCCAGTGGCACAGCTCGTGTTCAAGATTCCTAGCTCGCGCTCCCACGGAGCGCTGTGTGAGGTCACAATATTGAGCTACAGGTGCTTGGGAGAACCAAAATTGCTCCAACACGTTTCGAATAATACATTTATTCTTCCTCAGTGATACTAATTCCTACTCCTCCTGTTCTTTATATGGGCTTCTTTCCCTGCCTCTCTATTAACCCCTTCTCAGATATCATGTTCTCTTGCTTCTATTCAAAGGCGAACAATTACATTTCTGAATTTAGCCTCAGTGGTATTAATGTATTAAGATTAAAAATCTAGCGTGTTTCTGCTTGGGACATTTTTTTTTTATGTAGTCTCCCCCTCTTGCATCCTTTTTAACTATTTCTATGCCACTGAATTTTGTTCCTTCACTTTTTCCCCCATGTTTCTCTCTGTAGTGCCTAGATATGGGATGGCCATCATATTGCCTATGGATGTTATAGATATGTTCCACAATTCACTTAATTAGTATTCCTTTGGTACTTCCTATGTAGGTTTTATTACACTGGCATGTTAATGAGTATATGACTAGAGTTGAGCAAACCCGAACTGTATATCATTCCGAATTTTGAGGTGTTCTGGATACGGACACAGACCCGAACATGTTCAAAAAAGTTTAGGTTCGTGACCGTTGTCCAGCAATTTCTTCACGCTTTCTCAAGGACGGCACAGCAGCCAATCAGCTAGCGTTTTACTTATTGACCTAAGAAGCCATCACAGCCATGCCTACTAATGGAATGGCTGTGATTGGCCATGTGCAGCATGTGACCCGGAGTCACGTAGCGCCACCCGTCACTCTGCTCTGATTAGTGTAGGGATAGGATGCAGCTGCTGTGAGGGCGAGATTAGGCAGGGAAGAGTCAGCAAAACCACTTAATGAAGTGAACAATCTACATCTGTGAATCATTCAAATTCTGTTAGTTCATTGCTCTCTGGTTTTTAGGCTGCCCAGAGCGTTTTTCTGTCACTTTTTTCTGGGGTGATCGACGGCCATTTTGTGATCTTTTGGTGCACCAGCACATGTTATGAGCTGCCATCAAGTTCAACATACATTTTAGGTTTCAAAAGTAGGCTTTTTTTTTTGCAATATCCTACATCAGGAGTTGTGCAGCTTTGCTTACTGTCACACTTTGAAAAAAAGGATAGAAATTGCTTTATTTTATTGAGGGGTGAAATTCAATTGCCAAAATAACAATCCCCTAAATCTGGGGTTCTAGCTGTGGCAGGTAAAGTTTAATACTGTCAGTCAAAGGATAGATTTTTTCTGGGGTGAAAATTCAATTGCCAAAAAAACAATCCCCTAAATCTGGTGTTCCAGCTGTGGCTGGATAAGTTTATTACTGTATGTAAAAGGATAGATTTTTTTCTGGGGTAAAATTCAATTGCCAAAATAACAATCCCCTAAATCTGGTGTTCCAGCTGTGGCTGGCTAAGTTTAATACTGTCCATCAAAGGATATATTTTTTTCTGGGGTGAAATTCAATTGCCAAAATAATAAT
Source organism: Bufotes viridis (assembly GCA_033119425.1). NCBI lineage: Eukaryota > Metazoa > Chordata > Amphibia > Anura > Bufonidae > Bufotes > Bufotes viridis. The sequence goes on along the minus strand of CM065589.1, from coordinate 151,891,112 downwards.
CCTATAAATCTGGTGTTCCAGCTGTGGCTGGCCAAGTTTAATACTGTCTGTCAAAGGATATATTTTTTTTTCTAGAGTGAAATTCAATTTCCAAAATACCAATCCCCTAAATCTGGTGTTCCAGCTGTGGCTGGCTAAGTTTAATACTGTCCGTCAAAGGATAGATTGTTTTCTGCAGTGAAATTCAATTGCCAAAATAAAAATCCCCTAAATCTGGTGTTCCAGCTGTGGCTGGCCAAGTGAAATACTATCCGTCAAAAGATAGATTTTTTTTCTGGGGTGAAATTCAATTGCCAAAATACCAATCCACTAAATCAGTGGTTTTAGCTGTTGCTTGGTCAAGTGAAATACTGTGCATAAAAGGATACATTTTATATCTGGTGTGAAATTCAATTGCCAAAATAGCAATCCCCTAAATCTGGTGTTCAAGCTGTGGCTGGCTAAGTTTAATACTATAAGTCAAAGGATAGAATTTTTTTCTGGGGTGAAATTCAATTGCCAAAATACCAATCCCCTAAATCTGGTGTTCCAGCTGTGGCTGGCTAAGTTTAATACTGTACGCCAAAGGTTAGATTTTTTTCTGGGGTGAAATTCAATTGCCAAAATAACAATCCCCTAAATCTGGGGTTTCAGTTGTGGCTGGCCAAGTGTAATACTGTCTGTCAAAGGATAGATTTTTTTGTGGGTTAAATTTAATTGCCAAAATACCAATCCCCTATATCTGGGGTTCCAGCTGTGGCTGGCTAAGTTTAATACTGTACGTCAAAGGATAGATTTTTTTCTGTGATGAAATAGAAATCCTAAACATCTGTGCTTTCCACTGATCCTCTCCAATTGTAATTCTGTCCGCAATAGGGTATATTACATTCAGCGTGTCAGCGTCTAAATACAAGGCCTGAAAAAGTAATTCCTCTATATTTGCACACGCTACTGTGCATCTCCAAGTGTATTTCTGTCCATTAAAGGGTATATTAAACTCAAGGTCTAAATACAAGTGCTGAAAGCGTAATCCTCTTTATTTGGACATGCTACTGTGCATCTCCAAGTGTAATTCTGTCCATAAAAGGATACTTCTCAGAAAGCGCCTAAATACTAGGCCTTGAATTGATATTCCCCTAAGGCCTCATGCACACGCGGTCCGCAAAACGGGGTTCCGTTGTTCCGTGATCCGTGTCAGATTTTGCTTCCGTTGTGTTTCCGTGTGTCTTCCGTTTTTTTTTAGCGGACATGACCCAAAAGATTTCACCAAAAGACAGGCTGACAATTTTTGCCAAGTGCCTGCCAAGGGATCCGCAAAAAAAACGGACGCGGAACGAGGATGACACACGGATGGCCATCCACATTTTTTACCATCCCATTGACTTGAATGGGTCCGTGAACCGTTTTTCACGGACAAGAATAGGACAGGTTATATTTTTTTGACAGACTGGAATCACGGATAGAGATGGCCCGAACTATTCGCTGGCGAACAGTTCCCGGCGAACATAGCTTGTTCGCGTTCGCCTCAGCGGGCGAACATATGCGATGTTCGGTCCGCCCCCTATACATCATCATTGAGCAAACTTTGACCCTGTACCTCACAGTCAGCAGACACATTCCAGCCAATCAGCAGCATACCCTCCCTCCCAGACCCTCCCATCTCCTGGACAGCATCCATTTTAGATTCATTCTGAAGCTGCAGTCTTAGTGAGAGGAGGGAGAGTGTAGTTGCTGCTGATTTAATAGGGAAATTGATAGCTAGGCTAGTGAATTCAGTGTCCACTCCAGTCCTGAAAGACTTATCTGATCTCTGCTGTAAGGACAGCGTCCTGACAGCACCCCAAAAAGCCCTTTTTAGGGCTGCTACATTAGTCTGTTTTTTTTTTCTCCATATATATATTGCAGTTGCCTGGCCTGCCCGTGTGTGAGGAGCTGCAGGCCCACAGACTGTAGTGTGCCCACTGCCAGTGCCCACCCCTGTCATCCCATGTGGCACAGGACTTTGCATCAAACAAAGGCATTTAATTTTTACCCTTTAATCTAAGGTTAGTTGCCTGCCAGTGTGTGTCAGGCCGACTTCCTCAGACTGTAGTGTGCCCACCACCACTCATACCGGGTGGCACAGGCATTTAATTTTTACACTTTAGTCTAATTTCAGTTGCTTGCCTGCTGCCAGTGTGTGTCAGGCCAACTTCCACAGACTGTAGTGTGCCCACTGCCAGTGCCCACCACCACTCATACCGGGTGGCACAGGCATTTAATTTTTACACTTTAGTCTAATTTCAGTTGCTTGCCTGCTGCCAGTGTGTGTCAGGCCGACTTCCACAGACTGTAGTGTGCCCACTGCCAGTGCCCACCACCAGTCATACCGGGTGGCACAGGCATTAAATTTTTACACCTTAGTCTAATTTCAGTTGCTTGCCTGCTGCCAGTGTGTGTCAGGCCGACTTCCACATACTGTAGTGTGCCCACTGCCAGTGCCCACCACCATTCATACCGGGTGGCACAGTAGCTTGCTGATAAATAAGGCATTTAATTTTTACACTTTAGTCTAATTTCAGTTGCTTGCCTGCTGCCAGTGTGTGTCAGGCTGACTTCCACAGACTGTAGTGTGCCCACTGCCAGTGCCCACCACCAGTCATACTGGGTGGCACAGGCATTTAATTTTTACACCTTAGTCTAATTTCAGTTGCTTGCCTGCTGCCAGTGTGTGTCAGGCCGACTTCCACATACTGTAGTGTGCCCACTGCCAGTGCCCACCACCACTCATACCAGGTGGCACAGTAGCTTGCCGATAAATAAGGCATTTCATTTTTACACTTTAGTCTAATTTCAGTTGCTTGCCTGCTGCCAGTGTGTGTCAGGCCGACTTCCACTGACTGTAGTGTGCCCACCACCACTCATACCGGGTGGCACAGGCATTTAATTTTTACACTTTAGTCTAATTTCAGTTTGCTTGCCTGCTGCCAGTGTGTGTCAGGCCAACTTCCACAGACTGTAGTGTGCCCACTGCCAGTGCCCACAACCACTCATACCGGGTGGCACAGGCATTTAATTTTTTCACTTTAGTCTAATTTCAGTTGCTTGCCTGCTGCCAGTGTGTGTCAGGCTGACTTCCACAGACTGTAGTGTGCCCACTGCCAGTGCCCACCACCAGTCATACTGGGTGGCACAGGCATTAAATTTTTACACCTTAGTCTAATTTCAGTTGCTTGCCTGCTGCCAGTGTGTGTCAGGCCGACTTCCACATACTGTAGTGTGCCCACTGCCAGTGCCCACCACCACTCATACCGGGTGGCACAGTAGCTTGCCGATAAATAAGGCATTTAATTTTTACACTTTAGTCTAATTTCAGTTGCTTGCCTGCTGCCAGTGTGTGTCAGGCCGACTTCCACTGACTGTAGTGTGCCCACTGCTAGTGCCCACCACCACTCATACCGGGTGGCACAGTCATTTAATTTTTACACTTTAGTCTAATTTCAGTTACTTGCCTGCTGCCAGTGTGTGTCAGGCTGACTTCCACAGACTGTAGTGTGCCCACTGCCAGTGCCCACCACCAGTCATACCGGGTGGCACAGGCATTTAATTTTTACACCTTAGTCTAATTTTAGTTGCTTGCCTGCTGCCAGTGTGTGTCAGGCCGACTTCCACATACTGTAGTGTGCCCACTGCCAGTGCCCACCACCACTCATACCAGGTGGCACAGTAGCTTGCCGATAAATAAGGCATTTCATTTTTACACTTTAGTCTAATTTCAGTTGCTTGCCTGCTGCCAGTGTGTGTCAGGCCGACTTCCACTGACTGTAGTGTGCCCACTGCCAGTGCCCACCACCACTCATACCGGGTGTGACAGTAAATTGCACGGTGCAGACGCAGTGACCGTGGATTAAAACAAAAGTGAGGGAGCCAGCGTTTTTTTAACCATCTCCCCTTTCGAAAAATCAATTCAATAAATGGCCCCCAGATTGGGGACGTTAGAGGGATTAAACTGATGAGAATAGTACTACAGAAAATACCACTCATATCGGGTGTGACAGTAAATTGCACGGCGCAGACGCAGTGATCGTGGATTAAAACAAAGGGGAGGGAGCCAGCGTTTTTTTAACCATCTCCCCGTTCGAAAAATCAATTCAATTCACCTTTCGGGGACCCTTGGTGTTGTACGTGGCTGGGTGGAGTAAGAAACCTTCAATGACATCACCAGGACATGGCTAGCTTGGTATCCAACCTTGTGCAAATTGGGAGTTTGCGGTTGTGCAAATGGACTGTTTGCGGTTGTTTGCGGTGCATTAAAAGGGGAGTTTGGTCTGTCAATGTCTGTGAAACGGGCGTAACCCTTATACTACCTGATCGATACAGCATCATACCTGATCGTATACACACACTGGATGTTTTAAAGCATGTTATTCCAAACAATTTAGGAATGTTAGTTGATTTATGCCCTTTATGGATTAAAACCCGACTCTGCGTCTACTACGTAATTTTCCATGGGAGTTTTGCCATGGATCCCCCTCTGGCATGCCACAGTCCAGGTGTTAGTCCCCTTGAAACAACATTTCCATCACTATTGTGGCCAGAAAAAGTCCCTTTGGTTTTTAAAATTCGCCTGCCTATTGAAGTCTATGGCGGTTCGCCCAGTTCGCCCGTTCGCAAACATTTGCGGAAGTTAGCGTTCGCCGTTCGCGAACTGAAAATTTTATGTTCGCGACATCACTAATCACGGACCACGGACGCGGAGGACAAACGGTGCATTTGCCGAGTTTTCCACGGACATATTGAAAACCAATGGGTCCGCAGAAAATCACGAAAAACGGCACAAGGACACGGAATCAAACAACGGTCGTGTGCATGAGGCCTAAATCTGTGGTTTCTGCTGTGCCTGTATAAGTGTAATACGGTGCATAAATAGATAGCTAGATAGTGTTAGGTGCCTGTAAATAAAGACCTTCATCTGTACTCTATACATTCCGCCAAATAAGTTTTTCCTTATTGTGATGAACGGTAACAATGTGGAAGACATCTAATATGGGACACGGACATGGTCGTGGCGGTGTTAGTGGACCCTCTGGTGTGGGGAGAGGATGTGGCCATTCTGCCACAGCTACACGTCCTAGTGAACCAACTACCTTAGGTCCCAGTAGCTGCCAGAATCTACAGCGATATTTGGTCGAGCCTAATGCCGTTCTAAGAATGGTAAGGCCTAAGCAAGCACAGGCACTAGTCAATTGGGTGGCCATCAGTGGATCAAGCAGGTTCACATTATCTCCCACCCAGTCTTCTGCAGAAAGCGCACAGGTAGTGCCTGAAAACCAAGCCCATCAATCTGTCACACCACCCTCATGCATATCAGGGAACCTGTCTGAGCCTCAAGTTATGCAGCAGTCTCTTATGCTGTTTGAAGAATCTGCTGGCAGGGTTTCCCAAGGGCATCCACCTAGCCTCTCCTCAGCGGTGGAAGACATAGAATGCACAGATGCACAACCACTTATGTTTCCTGATGATGAGGACATGGGAATACCACCTCAGCAGAGTCAGCACGTCTCTGATGATGACGAAACACAGGTGCCAACTGTGGTGTACAGACCGAACAGGAGATCAGGGAGGAAGACTGTGTGGAAGACGATGCAGGGGAAGATAAGGTCCTAGACCCCACATGGAATGAAGGTCATGCCACTGACTTTCATAGTTCAGAGGAAGAGGCAGTGGTGAGACCGAGTCAACAGTGTAGCAAAAGAGGAGCAGGGTGCAAAAGCAGAACAGCCGTCGCCAAGAGAGTTCGCCTGCTACTGGCCAACGCCACCAGGGACCGAGCACACCAAAGGCAGCTTCAAGGAGTTCCCTGGCATGGCACTTCTTTAAACAATGTGCTGATGACAAGACCTGACTTGTTTGCACGCTGTGCCATCAGAGCCTGAAGTGAGTCATTAACGTTCTGAACCTTCGCATAACCTGCATGACCAGGCATCTACATGCGAGACACGGGCTGCAGTGAAGAAAGCACCTTCAAAACCAAGAAAGGGCTCAGGCCCCTCCTGCTCCATCTTCTGATGCTGCCTCGGCCTCTTCCTCTGCCTCTGGAGGAACATTGGTACCTGCCGCCCAGCAGGAAGAGGATGTGCCACCATAACCACCACCTCCGTCACCAAGCATCTCCACCATGTCACACGGCAGCGTTCAGCTCTCCATCTCACAAACCTTGGAGAGAAAGCGTAAATTTCCACTTAGCCACCCTAGATCGCTGGCCCTGAATGCCAGCATTTCTAAACTACTGGCCTTTGAAATGCTGTCATTCAGGCTGGTGGACACAGACAGCTTCAAACAGCTGATGGCAGTGGATGTCCCACAGTACGTCGTTCCCAGCCGCCACTACTTCTCCAAGAGAGCCATGCCTTCCCTGCACAACCAAGTATCGGATAAAATCAAGTGTGCACTATGCAACGCCATCTGTGGCAAGGTCCACCTAACCACAGATACGTGGACCAGTAAGCATGGCCAGGGACACTATATCTCCATAACTGCACACTGGGTAAATGTAGTGGCTGCTGGGCCCCAGGCGGAGAGCTGTTTGGCTCACGTCCTTCCATCGCCAAGGATTGCAGGGCATCATTCTTTGCCTCCTGTTCCCTACTCCTCTTACTCGGCTTCCTCCTCCTCTTCTTCCACCTGCTAATATGGACAGCCACAGACCTTCACCACCAACTTCAGCACAGCAAGGGGTAAACGTCAGCAGGCCGTTCTGAAACTCATGTGTTTGAGGGACAAGCCCAACACCGCGCAGGAGTTGTGGCGGGGTATAGAACAACAGACCATTGAGTGGTTGCTGCCGATGAGCCTCAAGCCCGGCCTGGTGGTGTGTGATAATGGGCGAAATCTCGTTGCAGCTCTGGGACTAGCCGGTTTGACGCACATCCCTTGCCTGGCGCATGTGCTGAATTTGGTGGTGCAGAAATTCATTCACAACTACCCCGACATGTCAGAGCTTCTGCATAAAGTGCGCCGTCTGTGCGCGCTTCCGGTGTTCACATCCTGCCACTGCTCGTCTGTCTGCACTACAGCGTAACTTTGGCCTTCCCGCTCACCGCCTCATATACGATGTGCCCACCAGGTGGAACTCCACCTTGCACATGCTGGAGAGACTGTGCGAGCAGCAGCAGGCCATAGGGGAGTTTCAGCTGCAGCACACACGAGTGAGTCGCACTGCGGAACAGCACCACTTCACCACCAATGACTGGGCCTCTATGTGAGACTTGTGTGCCCCATTGCGCTTTTTCGAGTACTCTACCAACATGGCCGTTGGCGATGACGCCGTTATCAGCATTACAATACCACTTCTATGTCTCCTTGAGAAAACACTTAGGGCGATGATGGAAGAGGATGTGGCCCAGCAGGAGGAGGAGGAAGAGAGGTCATTTCTAACACTTTCAGGACTGTCTGTTAGAAGTGGTTCAGAGGCTAGGTTCAATTTTGGCCAGCCAGGACCCACTACTGGAGGACGAGGAGGACGAGGATGAGGAGGAGGTGGAGGAGGATGAGGATGAAGCATTTTCACAGCTTGGTTGCACCCAACGCAGCTTGGGCCCATCACTGGTGCGTGGCTGGAGGGAAACGGAGGATGAAGACGATATGCCTTCCACAGAGGACAGCTTGTCCTTACCTCTGGGCAGTCTGGCACACATGATTGACTACATGCTGCAGTGCCTGCGCAACGACATCAGAGTTGCCCACATTTTAACGTGTGCTGACTACTGGGTGGCAACCCTGCTGGATCCCCGATACAAAGACAACATGTCCACCTTAATTCCCGCACTGGAGCATGATAGGAAATTTCACGAGTACATGTGCATGCTGGTATACGAGCTCCTGAGAGCATTCCCAACTGACACGGGCCGACAAGTGGAAGCACAAGGCGATGGCAGAGAACGAGAGAGAGGTCGCCAACGCAGCTGTGTCACTGCCAGCTCCTCTGAAGGCAGGGTTAGCATGGCCGAGATGTGGAAAAGTTTTGTCACAGCGCCACAGCTAACTGCACCACTATCTGATAGGGAACGTGTTAGCAGGAGGCAGCATATCAACAACATGGTGAAACAGTATGTGTCCACATGCCTCCATGTACTGACTGATGGTTCCGCCCCATTCAACTTCTGGGTCTCCAAATTGTCCACATGGCCAGAGCTAGCCTTTTATGCCTTAAAGGTACTGGCCTGCTCTGCGGTCAGTGTAATGTCTGAATGTGTATTTAGCACGGCAGGGGGCGTCATTACAGACAAATGCAGCCGCCTGTCCACAGCCAACGTGGACAAGCTAACGTTTATAAAAATGAACCAGGCATGGATCCCACAGGACCTGTCCATCCCTTGTGCAGAATAGATATTTATAACTGCCTCGCCATCAACCATACAATATTGTACTCCAGGGCACTTCTTTAATAAATCCTCATTTTTTATTTATTGTACCATTATTTTTGGGGGCAACACCAAGTTGAATGAACCTCTCCTCTGTCTGTGTGGGTGTCAGGGGCCTTTATGTCGTTTAATCATTTGTTGTCTTGGTGGGAGAGATTAAACTCTTTTTACTGTCAAATTACCGCCCAATTGCCTTTGGTGTCAGGGGCCTATATTTTGTTTACTTACTTGCTGTGTTGGTGAGAGACATTCAACTCTTTTTACTGTCAAATGACTACCCCATTGTGTGTGTGTTATTGGGCTATATGTTGTTTAATCATTTGTTGTCTTGGTGGGGGAGATTAAACTCTTTTTACTTTAAAATGACTGCCCCATTGTGTGGGTGTCAGGGGCCTATATGTTGTTTAATCATTTGTTGTCTTGGTGGGAGAGATTAAACTCTTTTTACTGTCTAATTGCCGCCCCGTTGTGTGGGTGTCAGGGGCCTATATTGCGTTTACTTGCTTGCTGTCTTGGTGGGAGAAATTTAACTATTTTTACTGTCAAATGACTGCCCCATTGTGTGGGTGTCAGGGGCCTATATGTTGTTTAATCATTTGTTGTCTTGGTGGGAGAGATTAAACTCTTGTTACTGTCAAATGACTGCCACATTGTGTGGGTGTCAGGGGCCTATATGTTGTTTAATCATTTGTTGTCTTGGTGGGAGAGATTAAACTCTTTTTACTGTCTAATTACCGCCCCGTTGTGTGGGTGTCAGGGGCCTATATTGCGTTTACTTGCTTGCTGTCTTGGTGGGAGAAATTTAACTATTTTTACTGTCAAATGACTGCCCCATTGTGTGGGTGTCAGGGGCCTATATGTTGTTTAATCATTTGTTGTCTTGGTGGGAGAGATTAAACTCTTGTTACTGTCAAATGACTGCCCCATTGTGTGGGTGTCAGGGACCTACATTTCCTCCTTGTACTGTCAAATGACCTCTACATTGTCTGGTTGTCAGGGGCCTATATTTTGTTTCATCGATGCTGCATTGGTGGGAGATATTAAACTCTTTATAATGTAAAATGACCTCTACATTGTCTGGTTGTCAGAGGCCTATATTTTGTTTCATCGCCTGCTGTATTGGTGGGAGACATTAACCTCTTTTTACTGTCAAATGACCTCTCCTCTGTCTGGGTATCCGGGGCCTACATAAATGATAATGGCTTGTTCTCTTGCAGGTAGACCTATGGCCTGTGTTGCTGTTATGTTACCGCTCTCCTCTTTGCGGGTGCCATGGTCCTCCTGAATTAGTAAATGAGGCCTGTGGCACTGCTGGGTGAAATCAATACTGTCTTGGCATGATTTTAACTCTCCTCTTTGTGGGTCCCGTGGGCCTGAATGTTTGAATAAGGCCTGTGGCCCTGCAGGCAGACATGATTCATTCTTGCTACAAAGGAAAAAAATGGAGATTGCAGTCCGCACAACCCAATACGCAGGTGCACGTTGCTATGGTGAAATACACATACAAACGTAAAAACAAAGGTGCAATGGCACACTGCAGCTAGAGCTCCGTCCTGCCACTATGCTGGATGTTAGATGAGGCATTAGTTTATATTTTGGCCAAATTATGTAAGCCACCCACCACTTCACGGTTGCCTCTCGAGTGGTCCCTAACATTAATTCTTACCTTTTATGGGCCATATCAGCCACACAAAACCCAGGGAGTGCAGGTGCAGCATGCATGCCAGATACACTCTGCTTGTAACCCCGTCTGGTGCCATACAGCGTTCATCAGATCAAGGGATGCAAATACCAACATGCATGCTGAGCCCACTAGTACTTCTCCTGGAACCAAATGGCTTCTGGTAAGTTCAATAAAGCAGACTCAGTTTTATACTGACTTTAAAACCAGCCTACAGGGCGGATTCACTAGTCAGGTGTGCATGACTGCATGGAGGTCACCACGCCTCCCATATATGCTACAAAGGAAAAAAATGGAGATTGCAGTCCGCACAACCCAATACGCAGGTGCACGTTGCTATGGTGAAATACACATACAAACGTAAAAACAAAGGTGCAATGGCACACTGCAGCTAGAGCTCCGTCCTGCCACTATGCTGGATGTTAGATGAGGCATTAGTTTATATTTTGGCCAAATTATGTAAGCCACCCACCACTTCACGGTTGCCTCTCGAGTGGTCCCTAACATTAATTCTTACCTTTTATGGGCCATATCAGCCACACAAAACCCAGGGAGTGCAGGTGCAGCATGCATGCCAGATACACTCTGCTTGTAACCCCGTCTGGTGCCATACAGCGTTCATCAGATCAAGGGATGCAAACACCAACATGCATGCTGAGCCCATTAGTACTTCTCCTGGAACCAAATGGCTTCTGGTAAGTTCAATAAAGCAGACTCAGTTTTATACTGACTTTAAAACCAGCCTACAGGGCGGATTCACTAGTCAGGTGTGCATTACTGCATGGAGGTGATTCATTCTTGGCTGTGATGACAACTTCAACTCCCATGTATGGTTGCCATTGGCAAGAGTCTGTGAGTGAGTCTTGTGACACTGCTGGCAGACATGAATCCTTCTTGGCTGTGATGAGAACTTCAACTCCCATAGCATTTCCACCTGACTCCACCCCAACCTCCTATTCCACCTCCTCCTCCAAGTTGTCAATTGATATTGGTTAATTTTTATTTATTTTATTTTAAGTCATTTCCCTATCCAGATAACCCGACTATCCAGTTGTTCGCTCAACTCTATATATGACTCCTTGGGGACTCTTGACGTAAAATCACTATATACAATTATTGAAAACGAGAGAGGATGTAAAGCCGCCAAAGCCTTCATACCAAAATAGGGAAAACTAGCTCTAAAGCAGATATATTTTATAGGGGATTGTATTTTATTTATTTTAAAGAAAAAAAAAATATGTTTTAAGATAAATTTTATTTACAGCAGTGGGGGAACAGCTATGGGGACGAGATTCGCACTGGGGTTCGCTAATATATACGTGGGGGAATGGGAACATGAGGTGATCCACCCCAATGGTGAGCTCCTGGCGAATCTTGTCCTCTTTAAAAGATTTATAGATGATGTAATTTTTATTTGGTGGAGGGGTAAATGAGTTTGAGAGATTTTTTTAATGAAATAAATAAAAATGATTTTTACTTACAGTTTTCTTCAACTTTTAGTAAAAAGAAGATAATTTTTTTAGATTTAACCATCTACATAGAGGATGGAAAAATACAAACAAGGATGTACTATAAACCAACAGACGCAAACAGCTTCATCTCACGTAATTGTTGTCACCTCCCCCAGTGGCTAGACAACATTCCAAAGAGTCAATTTATGAGACTAAAAAGGAATTGTACAAAAAATGAGGAATATCAAATAGAGGCAGACAGAATACAACAGAAATTTGAACCGAGGTGCTATAAAAAAGAAAAACTAATAGAACAAAAAGTGACAGTAGGGAAATTAAAAAAACTGAATACCATTAAAAATAACAAAAGAGCAGAGCAAAGTAATAAGAAAGAGGAACAATTCGAAATGCCGCCCATCATCACACAATATAACTTCTAGACAAGGATCTTAAGTAACATCATAAAGAAACATTACATTGGGAGATCCTTAAGGAAGATAAAGTAATAGGCAAACATATTTCAAAAAATCCAAAATTTATATACAGAAAAGTGAAAAATGTGGGGAGCCTAGTAGCACCAACAAATAAGTGTATCAACATAAAGGTGAACCAGATAGAGGCAAAAATTAAAACAGAATCCCAAAAAGGCATTTTTTTTATTTGGAAAATGCGCAGCATGTAATAAGTTGAAAATTAATAGGAAAAAGGATATAAGTACACAAATTAAAAATATGAATGAAAATAGGGGGAATTCAATAACATATGATATAAGGGACTATATCACTTGTAGAACCCAAGGAGTCATACGTGACTCATTAACATGTCAGTGTAATAAAACCTACATAGGACGTACCAAAAGTACCGTTGTCGATGGGAGGTACGTGTCACCGAGGTTCCTGGCCTCGGTGAGGTGAGAGCCGGGTTTTATGTGTCAGCAGCAGCTAGTGCTGCTTGACATTTATAGTTAGTTTGGCTGCAAAGCCAATCCGGGCCGGCTCTTACTGGGAGTAGGCAAAGAGTTGGGTGGGTGCCTACTCCCCACGGTCCAGCCCGGACTTTGCCGGGCTTTAAAACACAGCCAGCACCAGCAGGTGGGTGTGATTGTCCTGGAGCTGCTGTTAGGCTGTGGAATCACTTGTGTTTGGAGGTTCTCTGGGCTGGAAGCAAGAGCCCAGCAAGGAGTACAGACGACCTGGAAGCCTGTCGGCGACTGTCTTGCGGCTGGACTGACAGCCAGGTGCGAACCTGCACCTAAAACCTCCCAGGTGACTTGAACCTGATTTGGACTGTTTTGTTTTGCCTCATGATTTCTGGTATGTGTGAACGAACACCAAGAGACTGTTTATATCGTTTGTTTTTGTGCAAGTGTGAATAAAACACTGTTCATTGCACCTTCTGGACTCCCTGTTTTGCCTCTGTACTGCACCCGCACCGCTATCTACCAGAGCGACTCCCCACAGTATCTAGGCACTACAGAGAGAAACATGGGGGAAAAAGTGAAGGAACAAAATTCTGAGGCATATAAATAGTTAAAAAGGACGGAGACTACATAAAAAAAATGTCCAGAGCAGAAACACACTGGATTTTTAATCTTAATACATTAATACCACTGGGGCTGGACGTCTGAGAAGAAGTTAATAGAGAGGCAGGGAAAGAAGCCTATATATGGAACACTAGGAGTAGGAATTGGTATCCCTGAGGAATAACGTATTATTCGAAATATGTTGGAGCAATTTTGGTTCTCCCAAGCACCTGAAGCTCAATATTGTGATGTCACACAGCACTCCGTGAGAGCGCAAGCTAGGAATCTTGAACGCGAGCTGTGCCACTGGCTGGGGCAGGATCACAGACAAGACGATCTTTAGGGCTTTACTTCCCCGATCCCCCGATCCCCCCCCCCCCCACACACACACACACACACACAGATACCAGCACAAAAGGAGAAGACAGAAGTGTACAGTGAAGGCAACAAACTAATCCCAGAGAGATAATTCCAATATAAGTACTGGATGAGAGCGTGAATGTAGACTGTTTTTCTGTCGTGCAGTGAATAGTGAAGAGGGGTGGAGAAGGGTACAGTGTGGGATATAAGAAAGTGTAATTTGTTATTTAGCAGCGGCAGCGATACCGCTGTGGTATCGCAGCCTTGGCACCTAATCAGGAGGTATAGCGCCAGTGTAAAACATCCTAACAGTGAGTATTTATATATTGTGTATACCCTAAGCACAAGCCGAGGACATATTGCCTCTTAAGTGACAGGGAATGTAATGACCCAGAGTGCCATTACCACCTCCTTTTGTACCCCCACTATCTGTATTGTGTGATCCTGTGTCATCTCATATATTTATGCCATATCCTGCAATGTGTGTATGCATTTCCCATTATCGCACACCACCAGGCCGGGCTTGAGGCCCAACGGCAGCAACCACTCGTCGGTCTGTTGTTCAATACCCCGCCACAACTCCTGCGCGGTGTGGGGCCTGCCCCCCAAACATATGAGTTTCAGAACGGCCTGCTGACGTTTACCCCGGGCTTTGCTGAAGTTGACTGGATGAGCAGGTGGAAGAAGAGGAGGAGGAAGCCGAGTAGCAGGAGGAGGCTACAGGAGGCAAATAATGATGCCCTGCAATCCTTGGCGGCGGAAGGACGTGCGCCAAAGAACTCTCCGCCTGGGGCCCAGCCGCCACTACATTTACCCAGTGTGCAGTTAGGGAGATATAGCGTCCCTGGCCATGCTTACTGGTCCACGTATCTGTGGTTAGGTAGACCTTGCCACAGATGGCGTTGCGCAGTGCACACTTGATTTTATCGGATACTTGGTTGTGCAGGGATGGCACTGCTCTCTTGGAGAAGTAGTGGCGGCTGGGAACAACATACTGTGGGACAGCCTTCGCCATTAGCTGTTTGAAGCTGTCTGTGTCCACCAGCCTGAATGACAGCATTTCAAAGGCCAGTAGTTTAAAAATGCTGGCATTTAGGCCCAGGGCTCGAGGGTGGGTAGGTGGGAATTTACGCTTTATTTCCAAGGTTTGTAAGATGGAGAGCTGAACGCTGCCGTGTGACATGGTGGAGATGCTTGGTGACGAAGGTGGTGGTGTTGGTGGCACATCCTCTGTTTGGTGGGTGGCAGGTGCCAACATTCCTCCCGAGGTGGAGGAACAGGCCGAGGCAGCAGCAGAAGAGGGAGCAGGGGGAGCCTGAGTGAGTTCCTTGCTTTTAAGGTGTTTACTCCACTGCAGTTCATGCTTTGCATGTAGATGCCTGGTCATGTAGGTTGTGCTAAGGTTCAGAACGTTAATGCCTCGCTTCAGGCTCTGATGGCACAGCGTGCAAATGACTCGGGTCTTGTCATCAGCACATTGTTTAAAGAAGTGCCTTGCCAGGGAAGTCCTTGAAGCTGCCTTTGGGGTGTTTGGTCCCTGGTGGCGGTGGCCAGTATCAGGCAAACTCTCTTGGCGGTGGCTGTTCTGCTTTTGCCCCCTGCTCCCTCTTTTGCTACGCTGTTGGCTTGGTCTCACCACTGCCTCTTCCTCTGAACTATGAAAGTCAGTGGCACGACCTTCATTCCATGTGGGGCCTAGGACCTCATCGTCCCCTTCATCGTCTTCTACACAGTCTTCCTCCCTGACCTCCTGTTCGGTCTGCACACTGCAAAAAGAAGCAGCACTTGGTACCTGTGATTCATCATCATCAGAGACGTGCGGACTCTGATGAAGTTGTATTCCCATGTCCTCATCATCAGGAAACAGTTTCCCTGATATGCATGGGGGTGATGTGACAGACTGATGGGCTTAGTTTTCAGGCGCCACCTGTGCGCTTTCTGCAGAAGACTGGGTGGGAGATAATGTTGTGAACGTGCTGGATCCACTGTCGGCCAACCAATTGATTACCACTTGTACTTGCTCAGAACTTACCATCCTTAGAACGGCATTTGGCCCCACCAAATATCGCTGTAAATTCTTGCGGGTACTGGAACCTGAGGTAGTTGGTTCACTAGGATGTGTGGCTTTGGCAGAACGGCCATGTCCTCTCCCAGCACCAGAGGGTTCACTAACAACACCATGACCATGTACGCGTCCCTTACTAGATGTTTTCCTCATTGTTACCATTCACCACAATAAGAAAAAAATTATTTGGCCCAATGTATTGAATTCAAATTCAGGCTTTTTTTTACAGGCACCTAACACTATATCTGGCTATCTATTTATGTACCATATTACACTAATCCAGGCACAGCAGTAACCACAGATTTAGGGGAATATCAATTGTAAGTATAGTACAATTGAACAACGGACCCAAACCCGAACTTTTTTGAAAATGTTTGGGTCTGGGTCCAGGTCCCGAACACCCCAAAATTCGGTACGAACCCGAACTATCCAGTTCTGGTTCACTCATCCCTAGTCACAACTACTTGCTCTAACAGAGGGACATATAATCGTAAATACCTCTTGAGGGGCAAGGGATCCCGCTGGCAATAGGCCGCTGCATATGCTCCACAGACAGGATCCGTTTTTTGGTGGTTATTGTTCTGGCGGATCAGAGGATGGGCAAATGAATCAGTGACATCAACACAAACTTACTGCTGACACCCTCTGCACTCTGTCAGGGGGACTCTACTTGTGTACGCGTTTAATAGAACAGGTTCTGTAGACATCTATGTGGAATCAGCTGGCGACGGTGTAAATGGAATGTGCTTCTTCTTGGCGCTAACATGGACCTGTAAGGCTGAGTTCATACTTAAGTTATTTGGTCCATTTTGGCTTCATGACTGCCCAAATATGTGAAGTATGCAGTGATTCTAAGAGCGACACCTGTCATCTGCATATCATACGGACTCACAGTATTATTTCACTACCAAAGCAGGGTCCATTCACACCTCCGCAAATGGGTCCAATTCCGTTCCGCAATTCTGTGGAACGGGTGCGGACCCATTCATTCTTTAAGGGGCCGGATTTGAAGCGGAGAGCACACTATGTGCTCTCCGCTTCCGCATTTGTGGAGCACGGCCCCGAACTTCCGAGCTTCGGCCCCGAACTTCCGGTCCGCAGCTCCGCAGCTCCGCAAAAGATAGAACATGTTCTATTCTTGTCTGCAGCTGCGGACAAGAATAGGCATTTTTATGCCTATTCTTGGGGGTGTTTTATGGGGGTGTCGGCCGGACGTGTGAATGGACCCTTACTGCAAGGCACAGTGTTCTACACCACTATAAAGGCTCTCATCAGCCAGGAAATAGCCATTTTCTTTACGTAATTTGCCGCAAATTTTGTTAGATCGAACCAAATTTTTCCCGAAAAATTTGGTGACCCAGCGAATCTAATTTTTGAAAAATTCGCTCACCTCTAATATCAATTTCTACAGTATAGGAAACCTGTCTCTATTGCAATGGTTAGGTAGAGCTAAAAGATAAAACAGAGCCAATACAGCAATATTTGTCAAGTATCACGTGTTAACATAACATCACAGCCTAACCATGGATGTAACAGGGTAGTAGGAATAGCAGCTGATATGGGGCCAGCAACTTAGGGAAGCTATTGCTACTCAGACATGAGGAACAGTTAATATTGTCTGTGGAAGGGGGTGTTTAAAACGGAATGCAATCCTATGCATTATTCCTTTCTGTGGCAGTACTTTATGTATAATTCCTGTACTATAACATCATGTGTACATTATATCACCATTTGACATCACAATCATTTTCCTTTGCTGTGAGGACATAGGTACATGATAACTTTTTTTTCCATTTACATTATTTCTGCACCATCATTTTATACATTATTTCTGTATGTTTGTATAATTGCTGTACTGTAAGATCACAGAGTAGATCATTCATGTTCTGTGATCTCATCATACACATTCTCCCACTATTTTGACATTATTGTGAGCATTATCCCACTATTGTGACATCACTTTGTGCTTGTACTATGACATCACTGGGAGCATTATCCCTATACTGTGACATCACTATGAGTTTTTTGACACTATCGTGACATCACTGTATGCATTATACACCTACTGTGATGCAAAGGTGAGCATTATACCCTTCTTTGACATCAGTGTGAGCATTATCCCCCTACTGTGAGATCATTGTATGCATTATCTTTATACATAAGAGAGACCAAAATAATAATTAAACTTTCCCTATTCTGAACTTGCTGCTACAAATAGTCATGGTGGAACAGATCCCCATTTCAAGTTTTGCTAAGGGGACCCATGGTTATTTGCTATGCCCCTGAAAATAAAACACCAACAGACATGTAAGAGAGAAGGGTTCAAAATGTGTCTTTAAATTCTCAGATGCTGCATGAATGTAAATTCATACCTGTACCTCTACAGGCCCCAAAACAGTGGTATCCCAATAGTGTATTCAATAATCTGTCATCCAATGAAAATGCATTAAGATTTTTTTTTTACTTTTATTAAAATTCGAAAAGTTGCACAATAATGCAAATATACAGCTACACTCTTTATAGTCACATGTCTCACTATATGACGATACAGAAAACTACACAGGTATGCATGTGTACAGGCTCAGTAAAAAGGGTTAACATTCAGTCTTGATCAACATAATTTTACTTTCACAATTGCAAAATGAATCCATCATACTACACCTTTTATTTTAATTTGAACTGAAATAACATATACTAATCTTTAATTTATAACAATTCAGCAGTGCATGAATTTCATTACTTTAGGAAGGCCTAGGAGAGAGGCGTTGTTTTGATTCTGTGAGACACACTTAATATCATATTTGTTCAGTGGGTTGAATAAAGATAACTTCTTAGCTTTGTGTTGTAGTGTCATGCAGAAAATGAGTTTAGATGGTATACTTTCGTTAAAAAAAAAACTTCAAACTGGAAATTAAATGCAATATAAAATCTGTTGGTTCATTTACAGTATCAATGTATTACTGCAGACATTTTATAATCTGGACAGCCTGGATATAAACATACTCACTACTGGACACTTTCTGAAGGACCCCAGCTTTAGGTTTTATGTTTTGTCCGTGTGTTGGCAGTTTGCACATTCAATTGTACACTGACAGTGCATGTACCCATAAAAGACAGTGGTGCAATTCACGCCTTTTTCCATGCTGAGAAAATTTGGGCATGCAGTGTTTTAGACCCTGGAGACTCCTTGAGACAATTTTCTCCGGTCATCACCAGGTTGATATTTAACATAGCCATCTCAAACTCTAAAAAATTTATTGGCATTTCACAGATCATTTTAATTTGAGATACCATAGCAATTAAATGATTCATTTTTTATTATTTTTTTTTTTACTTTCCTCAATTCTCCTGTTTTACTTGGCCAAGGTTAGGTTATGGGATCATATACCCCGGCTTATAGTATTAGATTACATTTGAACTCTAGTAAATAAATCTTTATGGTAAAACAAACTATGTACAGAAAAGCCAAAGAGAGTCCCTCTGGAACTGCATTATTTAAAATGAAGATTAATGTGGCGTTTTTGACACCATTAGGCTTCTTGCACACATAAGAGCTATGTCCAGGAGGCTGTATGGTGGTTCATGAACCCTGCTGGGGCTATGGAGGGTGCAGAGGTATCAGATGCAACCAAATCCTGGTGCCCGAAGGGTACCCCTGCCACATAAAAATACACCAATATTCTAAATGATTGAAAGTATTCCAGATGGCCTGTAAATGTGTGTATGACACTTTGAGATCTCCCAGGATTCATATTATATCTCTCTTGTCTCTCACTTTTTAAATTTCTATTTATCTTTATTTTGTCTCTCCAAAATTTGCCGATATCAAATCACCAAAAATTTGGATTCAGAATACAACACAAATTTTAAAAAAATTTGATTTGAATCTGATTCTCATCGAATCAATTCAGCGCTACTTACAAATTCACGATTAAGCCTTTCCAGACCCAACCAAACTGCTGGGTTTTTGATGTTTTAGACAGGTAATGTCTGCGATCGGCGGTAATGCTGATCATGGATATTTAAACCCTCAGATGCTGTGGTACTATGTGAGATCGGGGAAGACGGCCTGAACTAGTAATGCAGGCCTGTAGGTAGCAGCACTGCATTGGAATATACTGAATTTAGTAGTCTGTACTGCATAAAAATGCAATACAGAATACAAGATGAAATCCAGTTATTGCATTTTATTTTCATCAAAAGAAACATAATAAAAAAAATATATAAAACAAATAAAATATAAAATTCAAATCATCCCCTTTAGCTGAATTTTTTTTTTAAATACATTAAAAATAATAATAATAAACATCATGGGTATCACTGCATATGAAAATGCCAATATTCTAAGTATATATATTTATACATATATATTTATAAGTATAAAAATATTTATCCCATACGACGAACTGCGTAATGTCAAAAAATCAAGGAAAGGATAGGGAGGAATTATTCCACAGTATTGAAGCAGAACAGGGTTCATTAGGGGAGTTTACAGCCTGGGTAATAGGAGCAATACTGCACTGACTGCGGATCCAAATTGCCATTATACAGCTCCGTAATTCCAGCAAACCGTTCTTGTTATTGGGGTGCAAGTGCTGTTTGATATAGCTATTAACAGAGTTTATTACAAGTAGAGTTGAGCGAACACCTGGATGTTCGGGTTCGACGAGTTCGGCCGAACTTTCGAAAAATGTTCGGGTTCGGGATCCGAACTCGACCCGAACTTCATCCCGAACCCGAACCCCATAGAAGTCAATGGGGACCCGAACTTTTGGGCACTAAAAAGGCTGTAAAACACACCCGGAAAGGGCTAGAGGGCTGCAAAAGGCAGCAAAATGTAGTTAAATCCCCTGCAAACAAATGTAGATAGGGAAATGATGAGTTAACATAAAATAAATAAAAATTAAACAATATTAATTGGAGTGAGGTCCCATAGCACAGAATCAGGCTTCAAGTCACCCACCAATGGAGAAGGTCACTTACTATTATTTTGACCACAGCACCCAGACAAAGGAGAGAGGTCCCACAGCAGAGAACCAGGCATCATATCACCCACCACAGGAGTAGGCCACCATTTAGTTACTTTGACCCCTACACCCAGACGGAGGAGAGAGGTTACACAGCAGAGAATCAGGCATTTAGATCACCCACCACAGGAGTAGGCCACCATTGAATCAGACCCCGGCAACCATGTCAGATGGCACAAGCATAAGCTTTATATCAATCAGCACAGGAGAAGGCGACTTTGACAGACTTTGACCCTACACCCGGACGGAGGAGAGGGTTTCAAAGCAGAGAATCAGGCATTTAGATCACCCACCACAGGAGTAGGCCCCAATTTAATGGGACCCCGGCAACCATGTCAGATGGCACAACCATCAGCTTCATATCAATCAGCACAGGAGAAGGCGACTTTGAAAGACTTTGACCCTACACCCAGACGGAGGAGAGAGGTTTCACAGCAGAGAATCAGGCATTTAGATCACCCACCACAGGAGTAGGCCCCCATTGAATCAGACCCTGGCAACCATGTCAGATGGCACAACCATCAGCTTTATATCAATCAGCACAGGAGAAGGCGACTTTGAAAGACTTTGACCCCTACACCCAGATGGAGGAGAGAGGTTTCACAGCAGAGAATCAGGCATCATATCAACCACCACAGGAGAAGCCACCATTTAGTTACTTTGACCCCTGCACCCAGGAAGAGGAGAGAGGCACCACAGCACATATTCTGGCATCATATCAGCCACCACAGGAGAAGCCACCATTGAGTTACTTTGACCCCTGCACCCAGGAAGAGGAGAGAGGCCCCACAGCACATATTCTGGCATCATACTAACCACCACAGGAGAAGCCACCATTGAGTTACTTTGACCCTGCACCCAGGAAGAGGAGAGAGGCCCCACAGCACATATTCTGGCATCATATCAGCCACCACAGGAGAAGCCACCATTGAGTTACTTTGACCCCCGCACCCAGGAAGAGGAGAGAGGCACCACAGCACATATTCTGGCATCATATCAGCCACCACAGGAGAAGCCACCATTGAGTTACTTTGACCCCCGCACCAAGGAAGAGGAGAGAGGCACCACAGCACATATTCTGGCATCATATCAGCCACCACAGGAGAAGCCACCATTGAGTTACTTTGACCCCGCACCCAGGAAGAGGAGAGAGGCACCACTGCACATATTCTGGCATCATATCAGCCACCACAGGAGAAGCCACCATTGAGTTACTTTGACCCCTGCACCCAGGAAGAGGAGAGAGGCCCCACAGCACATATTCTGGCATCATACTAGCCACTCACAGGAGAAGCCACCATTGAGTTACTTTGACCCCGCACCCAGGAAGAGGAGAGAGGCACCACAGCACATATTCTGGCATCATATCAGCCACCACAGGAGAAGCCACCATTGAGTTGCTTTGACCCTGCACCCAGGAAGAGGAGAGAGGCCCCACAGCACATATTCTGGCATCATATTAACCACCACAGGAGAAGCCACCATTGAGTTACTTTGACCCCTGCACCGCTAGGATCACCGAATATGGAATATATGGCATGCACTACAGCACTAGCTGGAGATCAGCACCACAGCACTTGAGTTACTTTGACCCTTGCACCCAGACTAGAGACACTGCTGCCATATTCGCATATTCGTGAACTTGTAATTCCAGCAAGCTGACCCATTGGTACAACCCAGCTCACAGGAAAGCAAGCCATTAGTATCACATGGAATTACTGGCATACATATCAGCCTAACCACAGGAGAAGCCACCATTGAGTTACTTTGACCCCGCACCCAGGAAGAGGAGAGAGGCACCACAGCACATATTCTGGCATCATATCAGCCACCACAGGAGAAGCCACCATTGAGTTACTTTGACCCCCGCACCCAGGAAGAGGAGAGAGGCACCACAGCACATATTCTGGCATCATATCTAGCCACCACAGGAGAAGCTCACACATTGAGTTACTTTGACCCTGCACCCAGGAAGAGGAGAGA
The DNA here is from genome assembly GCA_033119425.1 of Bufotes viridis. Taxonomy (NCBI): domain Eukaryota; kingdom Metazoa; phylum Chordata; class Amphibia; order Anura; family Bufonidae; genus Bufotes; species Bufotes viridis. Next base: position 151,868,642 of record CM065589.1, on the reverse strand, counting down.
GGCACCACAGCACATATTCTGGCATCATATCAGCCACCACAGGAGAAGCCACCATTGAGTTACTTTGACCCCTGCACCCAGGAAGAGGAGAGAGGCACCACAGCACATATTCTGGCATCATATCAGCCACCACAGGAGAAGCCACCATTGAGTTACTTTGACCCCCGCACCCAGGAAGAGGAGAGAGGCACCACAGCACATATTCTGGCATCATATCAGCCACCACAGGAGAAGCCACCATTGAGTTACTTTGACCCCTGCACCCAGGAAGAGGAGAGAGGCACCACAGCACATATTCTGGCATCATATCAGCCACCACAGGAGAAGCCACCATTGAGTTACTTTGACCCCGCACCCAGGAAGAGGAGAGAGGCACCACAGCACATATTCTGGCATCATACTCAGCCACCACAGGAGAAGCCACCATTGAGTTACTTTGACCCCTGCACCCAGGAAGAGGAGAGAGGCACCACAGCACATATTCTGGCATCATACTCAACCACCACAGGAGAAGCCACCATTGAGTTACTTTGACCCTGCACCCAGGAAGAGGAGAGAGGCACCACAGCACATATTCTGGCATCATATCAGCCACCACAGGAGAAGCCACCATTGAGTTACTTTGACCCCTGCACCCAGGAAGAGGAGAGAGGCACCACAGCACATATTCTGGCATCATATCAGCCACCACAGGAGAAGCCACCATTGAGTTACTTTGACCCCTGCACCCAGGAAGAGGAGAGAGGCACCACAGCACATATTCTGGCATCATATCAGCCACCACAGGAGAAGCCACCATTGAGTTACTTTGACCCCGCACCCAGGAAGAGGAGAGAGGCACCACAGCACATATTCTGGCATCATATCAGCCACCACAGGAGAAGCCACCATTGAGTTACTTTGACCCTGCACCCAGGAAGAGGAGAGAGGCACCACAGCACATATTCTGGCATCATATCAGCCACCACAGGAGAAGCCACCATTGAGTTACTTTGACCCCTGCACCCAGGAAGAGGAGAGAGGCACCACAGCACATATTCTGGCATCATATCAGCCACCACAGGAGAAGCCACCATTGAGTTACTTTGACCCCTGCACCCAGGAAGAGGAGAGAGGCCCCACAGCACATATTCTGGCATCATACTCAACCACCACAGGAGAAGCCACCATTGAGTTACTTTGACCCCTGCACCCAGGAAGAGGAGAGAGGCACCACAGCACATATTCTGGCATCATATCAGCCACCACAGGAGAAGCCACCATTGAGTTACTTTGACCCCTGCACCCAGGAAGAGGAGAGAGGCACCACAGCACATATTCTGGCATCATATCAGCCACCACAGGAGAAGCCACCATTGAGTTACTTTGACCCCTGCACCCAGGAAGAGGAGAGAGGCCCCACAGCACATATTCTGGCATCATATCAACCACCACAGGAGAAGCCACCATTGAGTTACTTTGACCCCTGCACCCAGGAAGAGGAGAGAGGCACCACAGCACATATTCTGGCATCATATCAGCCACCACAGGAGAAGCCACCATTGAGTTACTTTGACCCCTGCACCCAGGAAGAGGAGAGAGGCCCACAGCACATATTCTGGCATCATATCTAACCACCACAGGAGAAGCCACCATTGAGTTACTTTGACCCCTGCACCCAGGAAGAGGGAGAGAGGCACCACAGCACATATTCTGGCATCATATCAGCCACCACAGGAGAAGCCACCATTGAGTTACTTTGACCCCTGCACCCAGGAAGAGGAGAGAGGCCCCACAGCACATATTCTGGCATCATACTAACCACCACAGGAGAAGCCACCATTGAGTTACTTTGACCCCTGCACCCAGGAAGAGGAGAGAGGCCCCACAGCACATATTCTGGCATCATACTAACCACCACAGGAGAAGCCACCATTGAGTTACTTTGACCCCTGCACCCAGGAAGAGGAGAGAGGCCCCACAGCACATATTCTGGCATCATATCAGCCACCACAGGAGAAGCCACCATTGAGTTACTTTGACCCCTGCACCCAGGAAGAGGAGAGAGGCACCACAGCACATATTCTGGCATCATATCAGCCACCACAGGAGAAGCCACCATTGAGTTACTTTGACCCCTGCACCCAGGAAGAGGAGAGAGGCACCACAGCACATATTCTGGCATCATATCAGCCACCACAGGAGAAGCCACCATTGAGTTACTTTGACCCCTGCACCCAGGAAGAGGAGAGAGGCACCACAGCACATATTCTGGCATCATATCAGCCACCACAGGAGAAGCCACCATTGAGTTACTTTGACCCCTGCACCCAGGAAGAGGAGAGAGGCCCCACAGCACATATTCTGGCATCATATCAGCCACCACAGGAGAAGCCACCATTTAGTTACTTTGACCCCTTCACCCAAACGGAGGAGAGAGGTTCCACATCAGAGAATCAGGCATCATATCAACCACCACAGGAGTAGGCCACAATTTAGTTTATTTGACCCCTGCACCCAGGAAGAGGAGAGAGGCCCCACAGCACATATTCTGGCATCATATCACACACCACAGGAGATGGCCTCTTTCAGTGATTTAGGCCTTTGGACCCAGACAGAGGAGAGAGGTCAGAGATTAGCTTCATATCCCCCAGCACAGCAGAAGACCGCTTTATTTGACTTAGGCCTCAGCACCCAGACAGAAGACAGAGGTAGCATGGCAGAGGTTATGGCTTCATGTCACCCGTTAGTTTAACCGGCCACTTTCATCTGGTTAGGCCCCGGCGCCCAGACAGAGAAGAGTTTCATTCAACTGTGGGTTTCATAAAATTTGTATCAAATAAAGAAGTGGCCCGTAGCACAACAAGACATGTTTTAGGCAGTTAATAAGGACTACTCTGCACAAGGGAGGGACAGGTCCTGTGGGATCCATGCCTGGTTCATCTTTATGAAGGTCAGCTTGTCCACGTTGGCTGTGGACAGGCGGCTGCGCTTGTCAGTAATGACGCCCCCTGCCGTGCTGAATACGCGTTCAGATAAAACGCTGGCCGCCGGGCAGGAAAGCACCTCAAGGCATAACATGCTAACTCTGGCCACGTGGACAATTTCGAAACCCAGTAGTTGAATGGGGCCGAACCATCCGTCAGGATGTGGAGGGGTGTGCAGACATACTGTTCAACCTTGTTAGTGAAATGCTGCCTCCTGCTAACACGTTCCGTATCAGGTGTCGGTGCAGATAGCTGTGGCGTGGAGACAAAACTTTTCCACATTTCTGCCATGCTAACCCTGCCCTCAGATGAGCTGGCCGTGACACAGCTGCGTTGGCGACCTCTTGCCACTCCTCTGCCTTCACCTTCCACCTGTTCCCCTGTGACATGTGGGAATGCTCTCAAGAGCGCCTCTATCAGCGTGCGCTTGTACTCGCGCATCTTACGGTCGCGCTCCAGTTCAGGAATTAAAGTGGGCACATTGTCTTTATACCGGGGATCCAGCAGGGTGGCCACCCAGTAGTCTGCACACGTTAAAACGTGGGCAACTCTGCTGTCGTTGCGCAGGCATTGGAGCATATATTCGCTCATGTGGGCCAGGCTACCCATGGGTAAGGACAAGCTGTCCTCTGTGGGAGGCGTATCGTCATCGTCCACCGTATCCCCCAGCCACGCACCAGTGATGGGCCTGGGCTGCCACCCCGCTGTGAACTTGCGTCATCCTCGTCCCCCTCCACCTCCTCCTCCTCATCCTCCTCGTCCTCCAGTACAGTGCCTTGGCTGGCGACTTGTGAACCTGTCCTCTGCTGCTTAAACAAACCTCCCTCTGAGCCACTTCGAACAGACTGGCCCGAAAGTGTTAGAAACGAGCCCTCATCCTCCTCCTCCTCCTCCACCTGGGCCACCTCCTCTAACATCATTGCCCTAAGTGTTTTCTCAAGGAGACATAGAAGTGGTATTTTAACGCTGATAACAGTGTCATCGCCACTGGCCATGTTGGTGGAGTACTCGAAACAGCGCAGCAGGGCACACAGGTCTCGCATGGAGGCCCAATCATTGGTGGTGAAGTGGTGCTGTTCGGCAGTACGACTGACGCGAGCGTGCTGCAGCTGAAACTCCACTATGGCCTGCTGCTGCTCGCACAGTCTCTCTAGCATGTGCAAGGTGGAGTTCCACCGGGTGGGCACGTCGCATATGAGGCGGTGAGCGGGAAGGCCGAAGTTCCGCTGTAGCGCAGACAGGCGAGCAGCGGCAGGATGTGAACGGCGGAAGCGCGCACAGACGGCCCGCACTTTATGCAGCAGCTCTGACATGTTGGGGTAGTGGTGAATGAACCTCTGCACCACCAAGTTCAGCACATGCGCCAGGCAAGGGATGTGCGTCAAACCGGCTAGTCCCAGAGCTGCCACGAGATTTCGCCCATTATCGCATACCACCAGGCCTGGCTTGAGGCCCACCGGCAGAAACCACTCGTCGGTCTGTTGTTCAATACCCCGCCACAACTCCTTTGCGCTGTGGGGCCTGTCCCCAAACATATGAGTTTCAGAATGGCCTGCTGACGTTTACCCGGGCTGTGCTGAAGTTGGTGGTGAAGGTGTGTGGCTGACCGGATGAGCTGGTGGAAGCAGTGGAGGAGGAAGCCGAGTAGGAGGAGGAGGCTACAGGAGGCAGAGAATGATGCCCTGCGATCCTAGGGGGCGGAAGGACGTGCGCCAAGGAACTGTCCGCCGGGGCCCAGCCGCCACTACATTCATCCAGTGTGCAGTTAGTGAGATATAGCGTCCCTGGCCGTGCTTACTGGTCCACGTATCTGTGGTTAGGTGGACCTTGCCACAAATGGCGTTGCGCAGTGCACACTTGATTTTATCGGACACTTGCATGTGCAGGGAAGGCACGGCTGTCTTGGAGAAGTAGTGGCGGCTGGGAACCACATACTGCGGGACAGCCATGGCCATCAGCTGTTTGAAGCTGTCTGTGTCCACCAGCCGGAATGACAGCATTTCAAAGGCCAGCAGTTTAGAAATGCTGGCGTTCAGGCCAAGGGCTCGAGGGTGACTCGGGGAATTTGCGCTTCCTCTCTAAGGTTTGAGATATTGAGAGCTGAACGCTGCTGTGTGATATAGTGGAGACGCTAGTTGACGGTGGCGGTGGTGGTGGTGTCGGTGGCACATCCTCTGTTTGCTGCTCGGCAGGTGGCAACATTCCTCTCGAGGCGGAAGCCGAGGCAGCAGCGGTAGAGGGAGCAGGGGGAGCCTCAGCGAGTGCCTGGTTTTTAAGGTGTGTACCCCACTGCAGTTCATGCTTTGCATGTAGATGCCTGGTCATGCAGGTTGTGCTGAGGTTCAGAACGTTAATGCCTCGCCTCAGGCTCTGATGGCAGAGCGTGCAAGTCACTCGGGTCTTGTCGGTAGGACATTGTTTAAAGAAGTGCCATGCCAGGGAACTCTTTGAAGCTGCCTTTGTGGGGCTGGGTCCCTGTTGGCGATGTCCAGTAGCAGGCGAACTCTGGGGCGGCGGCTCGTCTGCTTTGGCCCCCTGCTCCCTCTTTGGCTTCGCTGTTGTCTCGGTCTCACCACTACCTCTTCCTCTGAACTGTGAAAGTCATCGCCACGACCTTCAGTCCATGTGGGGTCTAAGACCTCATCGTCCTCTGCATCGTCTTCCACCCAGTCTCCCTCCCTGACCTCCTCCTGTTCAGTCTGCACACTGCAAAAAGACGCGGCAGTGGGCACCTGTGTTTCGTCATCATCAGAGAGTCGGTGACTCTGCTGTGGTGGTATTCCCATGTCCTCTTCATCTGGAGACATAAGTGGTTGTGCGTCAGTGCATGGTATGTCTTCCTCCACTGGGGAAGGGCTAGGTGGACGCCCCTGGGAAACCCTGGAAGCAGAGTCTTCAAACAGAAGAAGAGACTGCTGCATAACTTGTGGCTCAGACCGTTTCCCTGATATGCTTGGGGGTGATGTGACAGACTGATGGGCTTGGTTTTCAGGTGCCACCTGTGCGCTTTCCGCAGAAGACTGGGTGGAAGACCATGTGGTGAACGCGCTGGAAGCACTGTCGGCCACCCAATCGATTAATGCCTGTACCTGCTCAGGCCTTACCATCCTAAGAGCGGCATTGGGCCCCACGAGATATTGCGGTACATTCTGCCGGCTAGTTGAGGGAGTTCGTTCTCTACTGTGTGCGCCTGGGGCCGAACGGCCACGTCCTCTATTCAACTCACACCACAATGAAATATATTATTTTTTATAAGCAAAATCCCCTCACTGGAATACTTTCAGTCTTTTGACTGTATGGATTACAGATGGAATGACTGTTATATGTGAGTACCGCTTTCTTTGACAGATTCTAGTATGGGTACATATATGTTTTCCCAACCCCAGCACATTAGTTTGCTAATTCCAGATGTATGAAACGCAGGCCTAACTGTATCTAGTATATTGAACGCCAGATAAACTAACTTGGCCTTTTTTAAATAAAAAAATCCCTCACTGGAATACTTTCAGTCTTTTGACTGTATGGATTACAGATGGAATGACTGTTATATGTGAGTACCGCTTTCTTTGACAGATTCTAGTATGGGTACATATATATTTTCCCAACCCCAGCACATTAGTTTGCTAATTCCAGATGTATGAAACGCAGGCCTAACTGTATCTAGTATATTGAACGCCAGATAAACTAACTTGGCCTTTTTAAATAAAAAAATCCCCTCACTGGAATACTTTCAGTCTTTTGACTGTATGGATTACAGATGGAATGACTGTTATATGTGAGTACCGCTTTCTTTGACAGATTCTAGTATGGGTACATATATATTTTCCCAACCCCAGCACATTAGTTTGCTTATTCCAGATGTATGAAACGCAGGCCTAACTGTATCTAGTATATTGAACGCCAGATAAACTAACTTGGCCTTTTTAAATAAAAAAATTCCCTCACTGGAATACTTTCAGTCTTTTGACTGTATGGATTACAGATGGAATGACTGTTATATGTGAGTACCGCTTTCTTTGACAGATTCTAGTATGGGTACATATATGTTTTCCCAACCCCAGCACATTAGTTTGCTAATTCCAGATGTATGAAACGCAGGCCTAACTGTATCTAGTATATTGAACGCCAGATAAACTAACTTGGCCTTTTTAAATAAAAACATTCCCTCACTGGAATACTTTCAGTCTTTTGACTGTATGGATTACAGATGGAATGACTGTTATATGTGAGTACCGCTTTCTTTGACAGATTCTAGTATGGGTACATATATGTTTTCCCAACCCCAGCACATTAGTTTGCTAATACCAGATGTATGAAACGCAGGCCTAACTGTATCTAGTATATTGAACGCCAGATAAACTAACTTGGCCTTTTTTAAATAAATAAAAAATTCCCTCACTGGAATACTTTATGGCTTTTCACTGTATGGATTACAGGTGGACTGGTATTAGTAGGGGTGACACAAGCACACCCAAGTCCCTGATGTAGGATTTCTATGGCACAGACCACTATTACAAGTGATTAATGGACGTTGGGAGAGATTGTGCTGCAGCACTAGTCCCAAGATGGCCGCCGCCTATCAGCCCAGTAACATGTGCCACAAAATGGTCTGCACAACCTTTAAAAAAATAGCCTTGGACTGTGCTGCTAAATCGCTATTGGTCTGAATCCCAGGTGTAGATGTCTGACTTGTTTGGAGCTTTGGAATGCACACTGTGGCAGCTTCTGCTGCAGCACTACAAGTCGCAAAATGGCGGCGGCGGTCAGCCCAGGTACATGTGGATGGAAAAATCACTCTGGCCACTCTAAAAGTAGCCAATCCCTATCAAAAAAACAGCTCAGCTGCAGTTGTTCAGATGAATCACAGGTGGAGGAGAGAAATTTGCTTCCAGTTATTCAATTATCCCTGCCTATTCTCGCCCTAGCATCAGCTGCGTCTATCCCTGTTCTATTCACATCGGGAGTGAGCACGTCCCGACGTGCGCACAAGCTTATAAAGAGGCTGAGTCACATGCTGCACTTGGCCAATCACAGCCTTGCCAATAGTAGGCATGGCTGCGATGGCATCTTAGGGCAAGTAGTATGATGCATGTTGATTGGCTGCTTTGCAGCCTTTCAAAATGCGCCAAAATACATGCCGAACGACGAACCCGAACCCGAACTTTTACGAAAAAGTTAGGGTTCGGGTCCGTGTCACGAACACCCCAAAATTCGGTACGGACCCGAACTATGCTCGAACTGTTCGCTCAACACTAATTACAAGGAAATATTTCTACATCTTATATGCCCTTGTACTGTGCAGTTATACAGTTGTGTTCAAAATTATTCAACCCCCACTGAAATTGAGTGTTTTGGCCAGTTTGACATTGATTTTGATCATTTCAGTCATCTTGTTTACAATTAAATCAATGAGGCACTTGTAAGTCAGACAAATATAACATAACATTTATAATGAAATAACCACAAATGTCTTTTCTGTGCTCACATCATTATCAGTTTTATTCAACCCCCAAGTGACATTTAATCTTAGTACTTAGTACAACATCCTTTTCCAGTTATAACAGTTTTTAAATGTGAAGCATAGCTTGACACAAGTGTCTTGCAGCGATCTACGGGTATCTTCGCCCATTCTTTATGGGCAAAAGCCTCCAGTTCAGTCACATTCTTAGGCTTGCGCGCTGCAACTGCTTTCTTTAAGTCCCACCAGAGGTTCTCAATCGGATTTAAGTCTGGTGACTGCGATGGCCACTTAAAAATGTTCCAGCCTTTAATCTGCAACCATGCTGTAGTGGACTTGGAGGTATGCTTGGGATCATTGTCCTGCTGAAAGGTCCAACGTCTCCCAAGCCTCAGGTTTGTGACGGACTGCATCACATTTTTATCCAATATCTCCTGGTACTGAAGAGAATTCATAGTACCTTGCACACTCTGAAGCTTCCCTGTACCTGTAAAAGCAAAACAGCCCCAAAGCATGATTGACCCCCCGCCATGCTTCACAGTAGGGAAGGTGTTCTTTTCTTCATAGGCCTTGTTCTTCCTCCTCCAAACATAGTGTTGATCCATGGGCCCAAACAGTTCTAATTTTGTTTCATCAGTCCACAGAACACTATCCCAAAACTTTTGTGGTTTGTCCACATGACTTTTGGCATATTGCAGTCGACTTTTCTTATTCTTTGGAGACAGCAAGGGGGTGCGCCTGGGAATTCTGGCATGGAGGCCTTCATTACGCACTGTGCACCTTATTGTCTGAGCTGAAACTTCAGTACCCGCATCTGACAAATCTTTTTTCAGTTCCAGTCAGCAGTCACACGGGGACTTTTCTCCACTTTGCGCTTCAGGTAGCGCAAAGCAGTCGAAGTCAGCATCTTCTTTCTGCCACGACCAGGTAGCGTTTCAACAGTGCCCTTTGCCATGAATTTGCGAATGATGCTTCCTATGGTGTCTCTTGGTATGTTTAACATCTTTGCAATCTTCTTATAGCCATTGCCCTTCCTGTGAAGAGAAATCACCTCTTCTCTTGTCTTCCTGGACCATTCTCTTGACTTCACCATGTCTGTAAACACACCAGTAAATGTCTAGAAGGAGCTGAGTATCACAGTCATTTTAAATCTGCCTAATTGGGGCTTATTATGCTTGATTGCTGCTCCTTGACATCCAATAGGTGTTTTCAATACCTGATCGAAAACACTTGAATGAACCTGTGTTCTTAAGAGTGGTCGTCTTAAAGGGGTTGAATAATTGTGTCAATGAAGAAATCACACAAAAAACATTTAATACTGTATTACAAAAACAATTGATGTCATTTTAGTTGCATTTGGTTCTTTAAAAAGTCCTTGTAAGATTTCATTCTGAACACAATTACAAATGTACACTAAATTCCCTAAAACCCTTTACAGCATTGGGGGTTGAATAATTTTGAACACAACTGTATGTTCTAAAGCATCTTTGGCTTGTATTAGTGGGAAAAGAAGGGCTTATTACAGCACTTTTTGGTGTGTATTAGTGGCAAAAAAATAAATATTTGTCATTCAGCGGTGCAGTTATATGTTCTAAAGCCCTTTTTGGTGTGTAGCAGTGGCAAAAAATTATATATTATTTGCCATTCAGCAGGGAAGTTATATGTTCTAAGCTTGTTTGTGGCGTGTATAAGTGGAAAAAGGGGCCTATTTGCCGTTCAGTGGTGCACTTATATGTTCTAAAGCCTTTTGTGGCATGTATAAGTGGAAAAAAATAAGGGCCTATTTGCCGTTCAGCGGTGCAGTTATTTGTTCTAAAGCCCTTTTTGGCGTGTATTAGTGGCAAAAAAAATATATACTATTTGCCATTCAGAGGTGCAGTTATATCTTCTAAAGCCCATTTTGGCATGTATTAATGGCACAAAAAAAGTATTTGCCATTGGGTGGTGAAGTGATAAAATGACGGCCCTTTTTGGCGTGTATTAGTGGAAAAAAAAGGGCTTATTAGCCATTGTGTGGTGAAGTGAGAAAATTACAGACTTTTTTGGGGTGTTTTAACTTCCTTTTTATTATTTATTTGATCTTACAGTATGTCAGACAGAGAAGTGCCAGGCCCTTGACAGGCGAGTAGCAGAGGCCTAAATGTTTCTGGTGCAGGCAGAGGTCGCAGCAGAGAAAGGGGGCGTGGCAGCAGGCATTTCAGCGAGAGGCCTGAGCTCCCGTGTCATCTAGCGGTCGTGTGTTAACCAGCAACACAGCGGTTCTTGAATGGTTGACTCGGTCATCCACTTCATCCCAAGTGACATCAGACACCCCCAGCCAAGAGTCGTTGGGTTCGTCAGACACAACCCTTAGTTGGCATGGCCTGGGAGAAGGTCCTGTGCCTTCACCTGCCCTCAACCTACCTCTGTCCTTTTCTGTTCCCTCAGCCAGACAAGTATTATATGCTGTGGGCTCAGAGCTACAAGAGGACAGTCAGCAGGCACTGGCCAGCCAAGATGTGGAGGAGACATCCGCTGCTTCCTCCGTTAGGCAGGCAAGTAGTGATGAGGAGAGTAGGTTGGGAGCTGGTGTTGTGAGCGGTCAGACTCCTGACCCAGAGACCGTTGAGGAGGACATCAGTGATGTCCAGACACTACTCGATGATGATGATGTATCGCACTTGGGAGCCGGGTGACTTAGGGGCTTCATCATCATTGGGAGGAGAGGGAGGCAGCTTGCAATCCAGCAAGTCGCTAGCGTGGCCGGAAGTAAGCAGGGTTGAAGCAGTGGGAGGTCGGGAGCCAAATGTGTCCGGGGTAAACAACCCGCTTCGCAGGAGCCTACCTGCCCAGAAAGTTGTGGTGCAGGGGTTCACGGAAGCAGCGGCAGTAGCTCTCAGTCAGTGCGGAGTGTTGGGGGTAAAATCGCTTACTCGGCGATGTGGCACTTTTTGTTAAGCCACTGAGGAGGTGAACATGGCCATTTGTAGAATCTGTTTGCAGAAAGTGAAGCATGGCCAGGGTGCCAATGTTGGCACCACAGCCCTGCGTCAACATATGCAGTGTCACCATAAAGTTGCCTTGGAGAACCGTGGCTCTGATGTTGCGTTCCAGCCTGCAGCAGCAACCGCTGCATCATCCAATGGCACACAACTAATTTCGGGCAGTCAAGGCTCCACCACCTCAGCCGATGGGAGCTGTCTGTCCTTCCCATTATCTGCTGGTCCTGATGCTCCTGCTCCTACTCCTTTTCAGCTATTCTGTCTGCAATCGATCACCGAAGCGATTGCCAAGAGACAACAGTATGCTTGCACTCATCCAACAGCGCAAAAGCTGAATGTGATCCTTGCCAAGTTGCTGGTGCTGCAGTCCCTCCCTTTCCAAGTGGTGGACTCTGCACCTGTCAGAGAACTGATGGCTTGTGCCGAGCCAAGGTGTAGAGTCCCAAGATGTCATTTATTTGCCAAAAAAGCAGTACCAGCCCTGCACACAAATGTAGAAAAGAAGGTGGGCCAGTCCTCAAGTCTGTCGGTTTCTGCACGGCAGCGCTGACATGTGGAGCTGTAACTACGGTCAGGGACAATACATGTCCTTTACGGTCCACTGTGGTTCCTGCACAGCCACACCAGTAACTTGGCCAGGTGATGCCGCTTCCTCCTACACGTTCTCATGCCGTTGGTCTTCCGACAATGTCCGCCTTGCCTCCTCATCCTCCACCGTGTCCTCAGACTCCACTGCAGGGACAAGTCACAGCGCCCCTCCAGCATTAATGATGAGCGGGAGGTGCCATATTCGATTTTGCGATATTTCGCGAGTATTCGATTGAATATTCGTCATATATTCGTCAAAATCAAATATTCGTCATTATTCTATATATTGCGAATGTTTCTCGAATTTATATTCGCATCGCGAATTAAACTTAGAGCTGAGTTCATAATGGTTGTAACTTGTATTGCTAGAATTGACAAAGATAACGAATATCACGAATATAGCATTATATTCTCAATCTTCGTTATATTCTAGCAATACAACCATTAGGAACTCAGCTCTAAGTTGAATTCGCCATGCGATTAATATAACCTGTATTACTCGCATTGCGAATTCAACTTAGAGCTGGGTTCCTAATGGTTGTATTGCTAGAATATCATGAATATAGCACTATATTCTCAATCTTCGTTATATTCTAGCAACAACCATTAGCAACTCAGCTCTAAGTTTCATTCGTGAAGTGAACATATACTCGCATTGCGAATTGATCTTAGAGCTAAGTTCCTTATGATTGTATTCCTAGAATATAACGAAGATGACGAATATCACGAATTCACGAATATAGCACTATATTCTCAATCTTCGTTATATTCTAGCAAAACAACCATTAGGAACTCAGCTATAAGTTGAATTTGCCATGTGATTAATATAACCTGTATTACTCGCATTGCGAATTCAACTTAACCACCTCAGCCCCCCTAGCTTAAACACCCTTAATGACCAGGCCACTTTTTACAATTCTGCACTACACTACTTTCACCATTTATTGCTCTGTCATGCAACTTACCACCCAAATTAATTTTACCTCCTTTTCTTCTCACTAATAGAGCTTTCATTTGGTAGTATTTCATTGTTGCTGACATTTTTACTTTTTTTGATATTTTGCTTTTTTTGACGAAATTTTTGCAAAAAAATGACATTTTTCGCTTTTGTTGGAAAATTTGTGAAATAAAACTACATTTCTCTATAAATTTTTCTCTAAATTTATTGCTCTACATGCCTTTGATAAAAAAAAATGCAATAAGTATATATTTATTGGTTTGGGTAAAAGTTATAGCGTTTAAAAACTATGGTGAAAAAAAGTGAATTTCCACACTTTGACTTTCTGAGCACCTGTCCTGTTTCCTGACGTACTACAATGCCCAGACAGTAGAAACACCCCATAAATGACCCCATTTCGGAAAGTAGACACCCTAAGGTATTCACTGAGGGCCATAGTGAGTTCATGGAAGTTTTTATTTTTTGTCACAAGTTAGCGGAAATGGATTTTTTTTTTATTTTCCAAAAATTTCATTTTCCGCTAACTTGTGACAAAAAATAAAAACTTACATGAACTCACTATGCCCATCAGCGAATACCTTAGGGTGTCTGCTTTCCGGAATGGGGTCACTTGTGGGGTATTTTTACTGCCCTGGCATTTTAGGGGCCCCTAAAGCGTGAGAATCCAAATGCGTAAAAATGCCCTGTGAAATCCTAAAGGTACTCATTGGATTTAGGGCCCCTTTGCGCATCTTGGCTGCAAAAAATTGGCACACATGTGGTATTGCCGTACTCGAGCACATATATCCATACTGTGTGTGAAAAATATCTCTGTAAATGACAACTTTTTCCATTTTTTTTATACAAAGTTGTCAATTTACAGAGATATTTCTCTCACCGAGCATGGGTATATGTAAAAATACACCCCAAAAAACACTGCCCTACTTCTCCTGAGTACGGTGATACCACATGTGTGCCACTTTTTTGCAGCCAAGATGTGCAAAGGGGACCAAATTCCAATGAGTACCTTTAGGATTTCACAAGGCATTTTTAGGCATTTGGATTCCAAACTCCTTCTCACGCTTTAGGGGCCCCTAAAATGCCAGGGCAGTGTAAATAGACACCCTAAGGTATTCACTGATGGGCATAGTGAGTTCATGGAAGTTTTTATTTTTTGTCACAAGTTAGCGGAAATGGATATTTTTATTTTTTTATTTTTTTTACAAAGTCTCATATTCCACTAACTTGTGACAAAAAATAAAATTTTACATCAACTCACCATACCCCTCACAGAATACCTTGGGGTGTCTGCTTTCTAAAATGGGGTCACTTGTGTGGTATTTTTACTGCCCTGGAATTTTAGGGGCCCTTAAAGCGTGAGAAGGAGTTTGGAATCCAAATGCGTAAAAATGTCCTGTGAAATCCTAAAGGTACTCATTGGATTTAGGGCCCCTTTGCACATCTTGGCTGCAAAAAAGTGGCACACATGTGGTATCGCCATACTCGGAAGAAGTAGGGTATTGTGTTTTATGGTGTATTTTTACATATACCCATGCTGGGTGTGAAAAATAGCTCTGTAAATGTCAACTTTTTCCATTTTTTATACAAAGTTGTCAATTTACAGAGATATTTTTCACACCCAGCATGGGTATATGTAAAAATACATGCCAAAACACATTGCCCTACTTCTCTCGAGTGCGGCGATACCACATGTGTGCCACTTTTTTGCAGCCAAGATGCGCAAAGGGGCCCCAATTCCAATGAATACCTTTTAGGATGGCATTTTTACGCATTTTTCTTCTCACGCTTTAGTGCCCCTAAAATGGCAGGGCAGTAAGAATACCCCAAATGTGACCCAATTTTAGAAAGAAGACACCCCAAGGTATTCTGTGAGGGGCATGGCGAGTTCATAGAAGTTTTTTTTTTTTTTTGGCACAAGTTAGCGGAATTTGATTTTTTTGGCTTTTTCTCACAAAGTCTCCCTTTCCGCTAACTTGTGACAAAAAATTCAATCTTTCATGGACTCAATATGCCCCTCAGCAAATACCTTGGGGTGTCTTCTTTCCAAAATGGGGTCACATGTGAGGTTTTTGTACTGCTCTGGCATTTGAGGGTATCCGCAATCATTATATGTATGGCCAGCATTAGGAGTTTCTGCTATTCTCCTTATATGGAGCATACAGGTAATGAGATTTTATTTCCGTTCAGCCTCTGGGCTGAAAGAAAATATGAACAGCACAGATTTCCTCATTCGCATCGATCGATGTGGATGAAAAAATCTCTGCCAAAAAATATGCAAGAAGAAAAAGAGGGGCCTGGTGATTGCCAGGACATAGGGGCTCCGCCCAAACATCCATACCCACTTCAGCTCCTATGTCCTGGCAAATGTGATTTCTCTATTCACATCGATCAATCGTTGTGGAGGAAGACATCTTTGCCAGATTTTTGATACAAATTGTTTGCCAAAGCATATGAACTCCAACACCTCTCCTCAGCTCATATGCCTGGGCAAACGTACCTGTACTGCAGAGGAGAAATCTCGTCTTGCAGCGCCGCATACACCGACTTCATGTGTCTTCTGACAGCAGCGCAATACTTCTCTCAGAATGCACATCGGTGCTGCAGCATTTTCGTCGGTTGGTCCGTTGGTCTACCTGGAAAATAAAGGGTGGTTAGGGGAAAAAAAAAGAAGAAAAAACAGGCTGCAGGCTCATAAACTTGAACGTTACAAACTTTATAAAACCTGAACATAAAACTTTTTTTTATCAAACCTGAACATCAAAACTTTTAAAACCTGAACTAACTCAAGATTTTTTTTTCTTGCTACCTGTTTAAATTATTTTTTTTTAACCATTTCACTCTTTATTTTCCTAGCAGAAACCTCTCTTTTCCCATGGGACAATGTGTAAAGAGTAAATCACACAGTGATGGTGCGAAGTACATTATGCACTTTATCCCAAGTGAAAGGAGAGGTTTCTACCGTTTCACATTTCTGCTGTAGCACATCAGCACCCCTATGTGTTAGGGTCTCTCAAAACCTAGTATCCTGAGAGACCCTAGAGCCTGAGTGGAAAAACTACCTGTGTTGTGCTGTCCCTATGTCCCTAAGTGTACCTGAATGTGGTACCTCCGGAAACACTCCCCTAGGCATAGGGCAGGGTGGTCAGGACAGTCAGGACAGAAATAGCGGGTGGCACGCCTTATTCCATTCCTGCTACAGACACGACATCTTTTTCGGGGTGGCGGTTGGTTTGAGGTACCAGAAACGACATTGGGGAAATGTCGCTCGTGTAGACGGCTCACTACACTGGTGGTCGAGGCCACGGAACTTCCTAGATACAGGAGGTTCTCGATGATCTCTTCCTGAAATTTGAGGAAGGATCCTGTTCTCCCAGCCTTACTGTAGAGAACAAAACTATTATATATAGCCAATTGAATCAAATATACAGACACCTTCTTATACCAGCGTCTGGTCCTGCGGGAAAGCAAATATGGGGCCAACATCTGGTCATTGAAGTCCACCCCTTCCATGAGCAAATTATAGTCGTGGACCGAGAGGGGCTTTTCAATGACACTGGTTGCCCATTTAATTTGGACTGTCGTGTCTGTGTGAATGGAGGAGAGCATGTAAACGTCATGCTTGTCTCTCCATTTCACGGCGAGCAGTTCTTCGTTACACAAGGCAGCCCTCTCCCTCTTGCAAGACGGGTGGTACGAAGCCGTTGGGGGAAGCCCCGGCGACTAAGTTGCGCTGTGCAACAGCAGCCAATCTGTTTGAGGAACAAATGCCTGAAGAGGGGCACACTTGTGTAAAAATTGTCCACATAAAGATAGTACCCCTTGCCGAATAAGGGTGACACCAAGTCCCAGACTATCTTCCTACTGCTCCCCAGGTAGTCAGGGCAACTGACCGGCTCCAGTGTCTGATCTTTTCCCTCATAGATCTGAAATTTGTGTGTATAGCCTGTGGCCCTTTCACAGAGCTTATACAATTTGACCTCATACCGGGCGCTCTTGCTTGGGATGTACTGTCTGAAGCCAAGACGCCCGGTAAAATGTATAAGGGACTCGTCTACGCAGATCTTTTGTGCGGGGGTATACAAATCTGCAAATTTCTGGTTGAAGTGGTCTATCAGGGGTCGAATTTTGTGAAGCCGGTCAAAAGCTGGGTGGCCTCTGGGATGGGAGGTGGTGTTGACGCTAAAGTGCAGGAAACGCAGGATGGTCTCAAATCATGTCCTGGACATGGTAGCAGAGGACATGGGCATGTGATGAATTGGGTTCGTGGACCAATATGACCACAATTCAAGGTTTTTTGTTAGGCCCATGTTGAGGAGAAGGCATAGAAAAGTTTTAAATTAGGAAACTTGGACTGGTTTACACCGGAAAGACTGGGCATAAGAGCTTCCCGGGTTGGCGTTTATAAATTGAGTGGCATACTGATTTGTTTCTGTCACGACTAAGTCATAGAGCTCCGCAGTGAAGAACAGCTCAAAAAACCCTAGTGCCGATCCGATCTGAGCTGTCTCCACCCGAACTCCTGACTGGGCGGTGAAAGGGGGAACTAATGGTGCAGCTGAAGATGGGGGCTGCCAATCAGGGTTTGCCAGCACCTCAGGGACTCTAAGGGCTCTACGGGCCTGTCTGCGCGGTGGCTGCGATGGGGGAATTACTGCACGTGCCACCGTACCAGCTTCAACTGCCCTTCTGGTGCTCGCCACTTCACCATGTTGTACGGCAGTGCTGGTAGAAGGTCCAGGATGTGCTGCGCTGCTGGTGTATGCCTCACCACGTAATCCGGCAGCGCCAGCCCCACTCTGCTGCCCTTGAAACGGATCCTGCGCTACCTGCGGTCTAGCGACACAGGGCCGGTTACGCCTGGTGCTATCAGGGACCTCAACCTCCTCGTCCGAACTTTAGGTCAGACTGCCACTGCTTTCTACAGGTTCATATTCTGACCCGCTAGATTCGTCAGATGAGGGTTCCCATTCCTCATCTGACTGGGTCAGAATCCTGTAGGCCTCTTCAGGAGAATACCCCTTATTTGACATTTGGACGACTAAATTTAGGGGGTATTCCCTGAGACTACCCAAGAAAAAAAAGCATGCCTGTCTTACAAATGGGAGGCTAGCGAAGTACAGGAAGCCGCTGTGATTGATAAAAAAGATCAAAACAGATTTTTTTATCGCCACAGCCCTTGTGAAGTGATTGTGCAGTGATAAAAAAATAAATAAAATTTTGTCACTGCGGCGGTGTGGGCGTGGGAGAACACACGTGTGGGAGACCGATCAGGCCTGATCGGGCAAACACTGCGTTTTGGGTGGGGGGGCGAACTAATGTGACACTAATACTATTATAGATCTGACTGTGATCAGTTCTGATCACTTACAGATACTATAAAAGTACAAATGCTGATTAGCGATTACCGCTGCGGTGCGGTGGGCTGGGCGCTAACGGAAGCTAACTACCTACCAAAGGGACCTAACCTAAACTAAACCTAACAGTCAATATTAGTGAAAAAAAAAGTGACAGTTTACACTGATCACTTTTTTCCCTTTCACTAGTGATTGACAGGTGATTGAAAGGGGTGATCAAGGGGTTAATTGGGGTGATGGGGGGTGATCAGGGCCTGAAGTGTGGTGCTTGGTGTACTAAGAGTAGAGGTGTGCTCTCTCCTGGGTCTAACCGACGAAAAGGACCCAGGAGAGGGCACAGAAGCCATTTAACACATTATATTTATATAATATAATTTTTTTTAAAAATCATCAGCCTGCCAGCGATGATCATTGGCTGGTAGGCTGATGACCTCTTCTTGAACTTGTCCTTTAACTTTTAACAGCCGCGCAGTGCGCATGCGTGGCGGCATCAGCGCAAAATCTCGCATCTCGCGAGATGACGCACCAATGCGTCCACCCAGAGGAAGAGGACCGCCCGCCGGACGCATCCGTGTGTTAGGCGGTCCTCAGGTGGTTAAAGCTGGGTTCCTAATGGTTGTATTGCTAGAATATAAGGAATATCACAATGCAAATAATTCAGGTTATATTAATCGTATTGCAATTGCAACTTAGTCAAATTTGTGAGATCGGGATCACATCCGATCACATCCGGCAGTACATTTTAGTATGGAGGCGTTCCCATTGGGATGGGGACACTCCATGCACACAGGAAGTCGACAGAAGCAGCAACGGGCATTAACTGGAGCGGGCAGGGAGCCAGGAATCCTCTGGACAGATAAGAACAGCTTTTGAGAAGTGGGAAGATAACCAGAGAGCAACAAGGATTAACACCAAAAAAAAATAAAAAAAAAAGAATAATCGAAATTGCGAATATATCGCTCTATATTCTCAAATTATCGAATTGCGGTAGTGGCAATAAAAATTCGCTATTCGAATATTCACGCTAAACACTATCCAGCATACAACATGTGCAGGGCACGTCGGAGTCACTCTGTTCTGCACCTTGTTTTCCTGAGCAAATGTAGTCACACAGGAGAGGAGCTACAGGGCGATGAGGAAGATGAGGCAGAGGACTTAGACACACCGTGGCAGTATGCAGTGAGGATGGAGGCAAGAAGTCCCTCCGAGTCACTTGCACAAATGACCTGATGCATGCTAACTTGCTTGCGTAGTGATAGTGAATTGTCAGCATTCAGCAGAGGGATGACTTCTGACTCTCCACCTTTTTGGTCCCTCGGTCCAAAATGGGGGCCTTTTTTACACCCGCTGAGAGGAAGGACAAATTGAACTACTATAGGGACATCTTATGTAGTCAGTTGGCCACTGTCTATCTGCGCCATCATCCATCCTCTCGCAGGTCTGACCAGGGGGCCCTCTGCGCTCACATTCCTCTGCCATGACTGCTGTGGCAGAGTATGGGGGTAGTTACTCCAAGAAGAATTTGCCTGTCCAACCAAAATGTGGAGAGACTGACCTTTGTCAAGATAAATCAGGCGTGGATCAGCAAAGATTTCCACCCACCAATGCCTGATGCATCAGACTAGATCATCAATGGTGACACACCAACACTTTGACAAAAGAGACAGGTTTCTTCTATCTGCCTGCCTCAGCCACTGATGCTGCCACCCACCTGATGCCACACATCTGATGCCAAGTGCTCCTGCTTTCACCCACCATCTTCAGCTGGTACTGTTATTGCCACCCACCTCCCCACTCTGTCACCGGGTCACTTTGTGGTCTTCTGATGCTGCTGCCACCTCCACACTATGTCACCTTGCCACTCTGTGGTCTCCTGATGCTGCTGCCACATCAACACTATGTCACCTTGCCACTCTGTGGTCTCCTGATGCTGCTGCTACCTACACACTATGTCACCTTGCCACTCTGTGGTCTCCTGGTGCTGCTGCCACCTCCACACAATGTCACCTTGCCACTGTGTTGTACCCTAATGCTGCTGCCACCTCCACATTCTGTTATTGTGTAACTCTGTGGCCTCCTGATGATGCTGTTGCCAGCTCCACACTCTGTCATTGTTCCACTCTGTGGCCTCATAATGCGGCTGCCACCTCCACACTGTTATTGTGCCACCTTGTGGCCTTTTCCTGATGCTGCTGCTGCCGCCACCTCCACACTCTGTCATTGTGCCACTCTGTGGCCTCCTGATGCTGCTGCCACCTCCACACTGTCATTGTACCACCCTGTGGCTTCCACCTGATGCTGCTGCCACCACCTCCACACTCTGTCATTGTGCCACTCTTTGGCCTCCTGATGCTGCTGCCACCTTCACACTGTCATTGTGCCACCCTGTGGCCTCCTCCTGATGCTGCTGCCACCTTCACACTGTCATTGTGCCACCCTGTGGCCTCCTCTGTTATTGTGCTACTCTGTGGCCTTCTGCTGCTCCGTCCACCTCCACCCTGTCATTGTGCTACTCTGTGGCCTTCTTCTGATGCTGCTGCTGCCACCTCCACACTCTGCCTTTGTACCACTCTGTGGCCTGCTGATGCTGCTGCTGCCACCTGCACACTGTCATTGTGCCCTCATGTGGCTCCCTCCTGATGCTGCTGCCACCACCTCCACACTTTGTCATTATGCCACTCTGTGGTCTCCTCATGCTGCTGCTGCTGCCAACTCCTCACTGTCATTGTGCAACCCTGTGGCCTCCTTCTGATGCTGCGCTACCGCCTCCTCCACACTCCCTCATTGTGCCACTCTATGGCCATTCTGATGCTGTTTCTGCCACCTCCGCACTCTCATTGTGCCACTCTGTGGCCTCCTCCTGATGCTGCTGCCACTTTCAGACTCTTTTATTGGGCCATTCTGTGGTCTCCTAATGCTGCTTCCACATCACCACTATGTCATAGGGTCACTTTGTGAGCTTCTCATGCTGCTCCCACCGCCGCCACTTCATGACTGAGCCACTATTTTGCCTTTCGGCCTGGATGATATCATCATTTATTGGACCCTTTTTCTGATCTGTCAGAAGGAAGGAAAAATGAGACGCCAATGTGTTGTCAACACAAACTTACTGCTGCCCTCTCCACTCTGTCAGGGGGCTCTTCTTGTATAAGCGTTTAATAGAACAGGTTCTGTAGACATCCATGTGGAATCAGCTGCCGACGGTGTAAAAGGAGTGCGCTTCTTGTTGATGCTAACATCGACCTGTAAGGCTGAGTTCACACTTGAGTTATTTGGTCAGTTTTGGTCCCTATGCATGTTACTGCAAGGCACAGTGTTCTACACCATTATTAACGCTCTCTTAAGCCAGGAAATAGCCGTTTCTTAACACGATTGGACGCAAATAAATTTAGATCCAACCAAGCATTTTTTGAAAAATTTGCCGAATCGGCTGAATCAAATTTTTGAGAAGGTCGCTCATCTCTAGTTGCTAGGAGATGTTGTTTGTAAACCTTCAGTTTCTGATCACAAGCATAAAAACGCATCAAAACGCATTGCACTTGCACGGAAAAAACTAAACAAATGAACTCAGTTGCAGACAAAACTGAACTTGCTTTCAAAATGGTGCGAGTTTCACTGAACGCACCCTGAACTCATCCGTAGTGAATCCATCATGTTCATGTGAAAGAGGCCTTAAAAACTGAAGACTATATAAAAACTATAAAAAAAACTATATAAATGTCGGATCTCTGTAATCGTACTGACCTGGAGAATGAAGTTAACAGGTCAGTGTTACCACATAGGGAACGCCATTAATACAAAACCCATAAAACTGTTGTAGAATTGCAATTGATTCCAATTTCACCCCATATGGAATTTTTTTCTAGCTTTCCACTACATTGTATGCAATAATAAATTGTGCCATTGAAAATGACACATTGACCTAGAAAAATAAGATCTCATACAGCAAGGTAAACAAAAATTATAAAAGTTATGGCTTTGGGAAGACAGGAAGTAAAAATGTGTCCATGAGAGGTCCCATTCTGACCTCCACTCCTCTTGCAGGATCGCCCAACGTTAAACTGATTTATAATGCTGTGTGACCCTGAGATTCTTGAAATCTGTTGTATTACACTGACAGCATTATATCAACAAATGTCCTGACTCTCAGGATTACACAGCATTATAAACCAGTATAATGCTGTGCAAACCTGTCAGAGGAGGGGAGACCAGATTGGGACCTCATGCTCGTGTGTGTGTGTCTGGCCTTAATATTGTGTTTTTAACTAATTTATCCTGGTTAAGGTTATTAATGGAGTGCTCTGATTGGACAATGGACTTGATACATAGGGGTTATTATTACAGATTTTGATTGGAGCCCAAGGGCTTCAAATTAAACCTCTGGAAAAATATGCATCCTTCTCCAACTCACACACACACATACACAAATGCACTGATAGTTTCTAAAATGTTCTTATTACATGTAAAAGCTTAAAATTACACCACATGCCACTCTGGAATCACACAGGCAGTTTTGAGTAGCAGGAGATTTACTGAGATTTAAGTAGCAGCCATGATCAATATGAAAAATACTTTCCAGCTGCTAATAGCTGATACTGCTATTTAGCTCCGGCACCTTGAAAGATATACGAGCAATGTGAGCATACTAAGAATAGCATATCATTAGGGTTGCCAATCTGCATTCAAGACAGACAAAGGGATTATAGGCTTTAGTTACACAGAGCTAAATGTACTATCATTATTCAGCTTGAGAGTACAGTAGGGAAGAGAATGGCATTTTATGCTCACCAATCATTCATACTTAACTATGGAAACAAGCAAGGACAATCATAAGCAGGATAAAAAAAAAGCTTCCCACCAACCAAGCATTCGCATTTCAATAGGTTTTAGGACATTAATGGGTGAAAATATCTAGCAACAGCCTCAGGGCTTCATATTAATGGCCATATCTCTCTACATTGAAACAAAGCTGTATTTGATTCAGTGTCGAGTGAATAAAAAGCGAAAATGCTGCCTTTTCAGGTTACAAAGTCTAAAAATAACTCGCAGATTCATTTAGGATCATATCCTTAGCCTATTATATAACTGTATATTTGTCCAAACGCCTTTATCGATCTTGCTGATGCAAACGAGTATTCAAAATGCAATCTTAATGCCCCAGTGGGCTGCCAGATCTGCTAATAGCTAGAATTAAGTGCAAAGCAGCATACATAAATATGCAGAATACATTAACATTCAGCTTCTGTTTAGCAAGGCTCAGAAAATACATATAGAAATAAATAAAAAAAGAGGAGTCCAAATAATGAAACGTGACTTGTCAGTAGAGTTCTTATGTAAATGTGCTGCGCTGTTATTATTAAAAATAGCGGGGCTGTGTGGAATATCATATATATCAGGCGCGTCCAATGCTGTTTCAATTTACTCTAACTTGAAGAATATATGATTTTTTAATAGGATCACAATTGTAATGCTTAATATCACAGAGGGTCTGCAGGTTTTTGCTGCTAGGGGTTTCCAATCTTTACAGTTTTGACATGCACAATTAAAACCTGTGAGATAGAAGTAGAACCAGAAAAATAAAATAAAAACACATTATACCCTACTATATATCCAAGTATACCCTGGCATATTAAGAAACGGCTACACAGCACCTTATATGCCTACAACAATGCTAGGCATGAGAGAATGTCATTCAATTTGTTTTGGGTCCAAATCAAATGCATCAGTCAGCAAATTTGATTTGGGTATGAATAAATTTGATCTGAATCGAAAGTGCACAGATTGCACACTCTGAGGACTACTTAGGCCCCTTTCACACGGGTGTGATTTCCGCACGGGTGCAATGTGTGAGGTGAACTTATTGCACCCGCACTGATTCCGGACCCATTCATTTCTATGGGGCTATGCCCATGAGCGGGGATTTTCCCGCATCACTTTTGCATTGCGTAAAAATTGCAGCATGTTCTATATTCTGCGTTTTTCATGCAACGCAGGCCCCATAGAAGTGAATGGGAGTGCGGGAAAATCGCAAGCAAGTGTGTGGTTTTCCCGCATGGTTGCTAGGAGACGATTGGGATGGGGACCTTATCTTTATTATTTTCCCTTATAACATGGTTACAAGGGAAAATAATAGCATTCTAAATACAGAATGCAAAGTAAAATGGGTGATTGAGGGTTAAAAATAAAAAAAAGTAACTCACCTCCTCCAATTGAGCGCGTAGCTGCCAGTCTCCTGTTCTGTCTTCAGCTGGGGGGGTAAAGGACCTTCTGTGACATCACTGGGTCACATGGGTCACATGGTCCAATCACTAGCTCCCTTCACAATACTTTTTTTTTTCAACCCTCAATCACCCATGTTACTTTGCATTTTGAATTTAGAATGCTATTATTTTTCTTTATAACTATGTTATAAGGGAAAATAATAAAATATACAGAATACTCAACCCGAAACCAGACTTCAGTGATGAAGTCTAGCTTCGGGTCTGGGAATCAAACATGCAGATTTTTCTCACACGCATGCAAAAAGCATTACAACAGTTTGAACACGCGCGGGAAAAATCGCGCATTTTCCCGCAACGCTCCCGCCTCTTATCTGGACGTCAAACATGACGCCCGTGTTAAAGAGGGCTAAGACTGTTTCCAACCCCTTTCAAGTGGTTTAACACCAAAACAGCATTAGTAATGTTAAAATCACAACAAAATCTGTGGCTATGGGTAAACCAATGACAGCCGGTGATAACAAACAGCCTGTTTAATAACAGACTGAACTGTCAGACTTTTTATGCTGTTTAAAATGATAAATGGTTAACAAATGATCTCTTTTGGGATAACCCTTGGTACTGGAAGAAGCAATGGCTTGTTTTGAACACTCAGTCCAAAAATGATCCTTTTTTGGGGAGTAGGAACAGAATTGGTGTTGCATGATAATATGTATTCTATCTCCACCAATCTTGCTGCTACAAATATATGTACAGAGACTTTTCTGGAAAGTGAAGAAGTGATGGCTTTTGTTTTTACATAAGCAGTGAAAAAAAATCTCCCTTTTTACGAGCAGCAGCAGTACAGTATGAAACCTGATGAACATGGAAGGAGTCAATGAATCAGAACATGTTTGTCCAATATTTATGTTTTTTTATGAATTATCATAATCTCGTAATTCATTTATTATTAGTGATGAGCGAGCATGCTCGGCCGAGTATTGGTTCGGCTCGAGCATCGCTATGCTTGGTTTTGCTCGGCCAGGCACCAGGTGTATTCATCGCATTGCTTGAGTTTCCTCCCGCACGTTTGGCGCCTTCTAACCAGCCAATCAAGGTCCAGGTAAGTAATTCCCCTCAGTGTAAGGCCATAGCAATGTTAGCTGTAAGCCTTACATTTTGGAGCTGAGCTCGGCTCATTCAGCGTCAGGGAGAGCAGACAGTAGGCAGGGACAGATGGCGTTTTGCTCTAAACTTACTGATTTCACTCCAAAAACCTTATTGAAAGACCTAACAGTCCTTTAAAGTACTAGAGTGTGTATTTGACAGCAGTGGTGCATCTTTTTTTTTTTTTTTTTTTTAAGAAGGTGGTTAATTCAGCACTATCAGGGACAGGGAGGGACAGATAAGTGCAGGGCTTGAAAATCGCTTTGATAACTTTGATAAGACAGAAAGATTTTCGATTAGTGACATCTACAAAAAGCCATCATTGTGTTGGGCAGATATTATCAAAAGGGGCTTATTCACTACAGTGTTCCTTGGTACTGAGATATACACTGCACCATCATAAAGCAGTGTGTTGGGCAGACATTATAAAAAGGGGCTTATTTACTACAGTGTTCCCCGGTACTGAGATATACACTACACCATCATAAAGCAGTGTGTTGGGCAGACATTATAAAAAGGGGTTTATTCACTACATTGTTCCTTGGTACTGAGATATACACTGCACCAATATAAAGTAGTGTGTTTTGCAGACATTATAAAAAGGGGCTTATTCACTACAGTATTCGTGCTACCGAGATATACACTGTACCATCAGAGAAATTATTTGTTCTGGGGAAATTAACCTAACTTGTGCCACATCTGTGTGTGCATTCAATCCGCAACTGTTATATTAATTACTCCAGCAGACAGTGATTTTCATTTTGTCCCTAAATCTAACCCTATGGCTAACTCAGCCCAGGAACGCCTCCTAAAGGTGGGGGTGCCCTGTCCCCGTACCTAGATCTATTGTTCCCCTAAGTTACCCTATATTCAATACCACAGGCAAAACCAGTAAAGATAGTCACTAGGGATGCTCATGGAAGGATACTAAAGATATAGTAATGATGTATGAAAACACATAACCCCAATGCTACTCATGTAGGTAATTAAACATCTAAATTAAACGTGCTGTATTAAAAATACCTTTAATTTTTACATGGGTAATAGGCCAAGAAAAGCCCTGGTGGTGAAAATTTGTATTTCTCTGTCTCCTGTACATCACAGAAAGCAAATATAGTGTTTACTGTAAAAATTACATTATCTGTGGCCTCGTGTGGTGGTGAAAAATTGTATTTCTCTGTCTTCTGTTCATTACAGCCAGCAAATACAGCATGTACTGCAAAAAATTGATTATCTGTGGCCTAGTGTACTACTGAAAATCTTTATTTTTCTGTGTTCAGTACATTACAGCAAGCCAATACAATGTGTATGTTAAAAATAACATTATCTCTGGGCTAGTGTAGTGCCGAAAATCTATATTTTTCTGTATCTAGTACTGTCCTGCATCAGAAAACTGTGTCTTTAGCGGACAGTAAATCAATCTGCGCCACATCTAAAGACAAAACCATTAATATGAAGAAGGCGAGCACAAAGGGAGGGGGAAGTGAGCGTGATGCTGATGGTGCAAGAAGAGGCCGTGGCCCTTGGCGTGATGCTGATGGTGCAAGCAGAGGCCGTGGCCCTGGGCACAATGAAACTGTGCCTGCTGCCAGTGCACCAGAAAAAACAAAAAATTCCATCTTACCCAGCTTCATGTCCAACTTAACTGGGCGGCGCAGGACAATACTGTCCAAGTCGGACCAGTGCAAACAGGTGATCGGTTGGATTGCAGAAGATAATGCTTCCAGTCGGTTAAGCACAACCCTCTCTTCCAAGAGTCTGTTCAACTGAATCCTCACTCTGATCCTCCTTCCTCCCACCATGTCGCGTCTGGGCAAACAAGTGATCCCACACTCGGATATTCAAATGCCCTTTTTTCATCGCCAGTACTTGTTTAGGCTCTCTCGCAAAGCACGTTTGAAGATGTACCTGAGATATTGTGCCCTGATTCCCAACCTCTTGAGCCTTCACAGTCTCAAGAAGACGACGGTGGTGAACTGCAATCATTCGTTCATAAGGTGGATAATGATGAGACACAGTTGCCAATCACTGAGGTGGTGGTTAGGTCGAGTCAGGAGGATGAGCAGAGTGAGGAAGGGGAAGAGGAGGTGGTGGACGATGAGGTCACTGACCCAACATGGTTAGGTGAAAAGCCTAGCAAGGACAGCAGTACAGATGGGGAGGGATCCGTAGCGCCGCAACAGACTGAAAAGCACAGATGACAAAAGAGTGGTAGTTTGCAACCTCTGTCATACCAAAATGAGTCGGAGCGTGAACACTAGCAACCTCACCACCACCAGCATGATCCGCCACAGGGCATCCAAGCACCCTAATAAGTGGGGCGAACGCCTGGGTCCACGCTCTGCGTCTGAGGGTCCCACCACTGCCTCCGCTTCCCCTGTGTTTTGCACTGCTGGCCAATCCCCTGTCGAAGGAGCAGGCCCGGATGCCCCTCGCCCTGCATCTGGACCTTCGCATGAACCGTCAGCAACAACATCCACTTCCCTGTCCAGCGCAGCGTCCAAATGTCCAAAAAAGCACAAATACCCACCCACAGGCCATATCACTAAATGCATAACTTACGAAATTACTGACCCTTGAAATGATGCCATTTAGGCTTGTAGACACTGAGGTCTTCCACAGCATGATGTGCCCACCTTACACCAGCATGTGTCCCAGAACATCACCCGTGCCCTGACCAACGCACTTACTGAGAAGGTCCACCTCACCACTGACACATGGACAAGTGCTCGTGGCCAGGGACGCTTCATTTCCCTGACCACACACTGGGTGAATGTTGTGGAGGCCTGGAGTGGGTTGGACCCTGGGATGGCACAGGTGCTACCCACACCCAGGATTGTGAGCTCTGCATCCATAAGGGTCTCCGCCAGCAGCTATGTTACTGGCTGCAACTCCCACTTCTCCTCCTCCGCCACCTCCTCCTCCAATTCCACCTCCAGCAGCAGTCAGCCATCAGTCGCTAGCTGGAAGCAGTGTAGCACTGCTGTGGGTAAGCGTCAACAGGCCGTGCTGAAGCTGATCTGCTTAGGGGACAAACAGCACACCGCCGCAGAGCTGTGGCAGGGTATAAGGGACCAGACCGAGCTGTGGCTCTCACCACTCAACCTAGAAACAGGCATGGTTGTGTCCGACAATGGCCTTAACTTGGTGGCGGCTTTGAAGCTCGGCAACCTGACACACATTCCATGCCTAGCCCATGTCTTAAACTTAGTGGTTTAGTGGTTTATCAAAACCTACCCCAATTTGCAGGAGCTACTATTGAAGGCGCGCCAATTGTGTGCTCATTTACGCAAGTCGTCCACAGCTTCGGCCAGGCTGTCAATGCTGCAGCAGCAGTTGCAGCTTCCAGCTCACCGACTGTTGTGCGACGTGAGCATGGGGTGGAACTCTACGTTCTACATGTTGGCCAGGCTTTGTGAGCAGCAGAGGGCAGTTGTGGAATACCAGCTGCAACATGGTCGTCGCCTTTCCAGTCAACTGCCACTACTCACAAGAGAGGAGTGGGCATTGATGTCAGACCTATGTGAGGTTTTAAAAAACTTTGATGAATCCACACAGATGGTTAGTGACGATAACACTATTATTAGCGTAACCATCCCACTACTGTGTCTACTCAAACGATCACTGCTCACAATTAATGAGGATGCTTTGAATGTGGCAGACGAGGTAATGGTGGAGGAGATGTCACAGGGTAATAGCCAGAGCTCCCCCAGTTCGTCTTCTCAGCGCCAATTGGGCCATGAAGAGTAGGAGGAGGAGGAGAAGCTGGAGACACTTGCCTCTGCTACAGAGGCTAGTACCCATGGAACTTTAATTCCATCTGTTCCGCGTGGATGGGCAGAAGAGGAGGAGGATGAGGGTATGGAGAGTCATCCTGAAGTGAAATTGACGTCTTGCCCGTTGGTACTCTGGCACACATGGCTGACTTCATGTTAGGCTGCCTTTCCCGCGACCCTCGTGTTATACGCATTTTAGGTAACACAGATTACTGGGTGTTCACCCTTCTCGACCCCCGCTACAAAGATTACTTCTCATCTCTGATTCCTGTGGTGGAGAGGACGAGTAAAACCGTGCAATACCAGAAGGTGCTTGTTGACAGATTGCTCCAAAATTTTCCATCTGACAATGCAGCCACCAGAGTCCGTACTTCCTTAGGGAACCGAGCAAGGGAGACAAGGGAAACACACAGTAGTTCCAACAGAGGCAGGGCAACACTTTCCAAGGCTTGGGACACTTTTATGACACCCCGCCAGCAACCTCACCCTGAATCACGGCCAAGTGCTAAAAGGAGGGAAAAGTTTTGGAAGATGGTGAAGGAATACATTACAGACCGTGTCAGCGTCCTAAATGATCCCTCAGTGCCTTACAACTACTGGGTGTCAAAGATGGACACGTGGCACGAGCTTGCACTCTACGTCTTGGGGGTGCTGGCCTGCCCTGCCGCCACAGTATTGTCTGAGCGTGTTTTTAGTGCTTTTGGTGAATTATAACAGGTAATCATATCTGCTTGTCTACTGACAATGCTGACAGGTTGACTCAGATAAAATTTAACAAGGCCTAGATTGCCCCTGACTTCTCCACTAGAGATGTCCCGAACTATTCGCCGGTGAACAGTTCCCGGCGAACATCGCTTGTTCGCGTTTGCCGCGGCGGGCAAACATATGTGATGTTTGGTCCGCCCCCTATAAATCATCAATGAGCAAAATTTGACCCTGTACCTCACAGTCAGCAGACACATTCCAGCCAATCAGCATACCCTCCCTCCTAGACCCTCCTGCCTCCTATCAAAAGGCAAGGACAGCATTCATCTTAGATCCATTCTGACGCTGCAGTGTTAGTTAGAGCAGGGAGAGTGCTGATGCTGCTGCTGAATTAATAGGGAAAGCGTTAGCTAGGCCAGTGTTCTGTGTACACTCCAGTCTTCAAAGACTCATCTGCTGTAAGGACAGCATCCTGAAAGCACCCCAAAAAAGCCATTTTAAGGGCTGGTACATCAGACTGCTTTTAATTTATTTTTTCTATATATAAATTGCAGTTGCCTGACCGTGTGTGAAAGGCCGCAGGCCCACAGACTGTACTGTGCCCACTGCCCACCACTCATATTGGGTGGCACAGTACCTTGCAGATAAAAAAAGTTATTTAATTTTTACCCTTTAATATAATTGCAGTTGCCTGCCAGTGTGTGTCAGGCCCACAGACTGTACTGTGCCCACTGCCCACCACTCATATAGGGCAGCACAGTACCTTGCAGATAAAAAAGTAATTTACTGTTTACCCTTTAATATAATTGCAGTTCCCTGTCAGTGTGTGTCAGGCCCACAGACTGTACTGTGCCCACTGCCCACCACTCATATAGGGCAGCACAGTACCTTGCAGATAAAAAAGTAATTTACTGTTTACCCTTTAATATAATTGCAGTTGCCTGTCAGTGTGTGTCAGGCCCACAGACTGTACTGTGCCCACTGCCCACCACTCATATAGGTTGGCACAGTACATTGCAGATAAAAAAGTAATTACATTTTTACCCTTTAATATAATTGCAGTTGCCTGCCAGTGGTCAGGCCGACAAACTGTACTGTTCCCACTGCCCACCACTTATATAGGGTGGCACAGTACCTTGCAGATAAAAAAGTAATTTAATTTTTACCCTTTAATATAATTGCAGTTGCCTGCCAGTGAGTGTCAGGCCTACTGACTGTACTCACCACTCATATCGGGTGGCACAGTACCTTGCAGATAAAAAAGATATTTAATTTTTACCCTTTAATATAATTACAGTTGCCTGCCAGTATGTGTCAGGCCCACAGACTGTACTGTGCTCACTGCCCACCACTCACGTACACTGCGCATTGGGTAAACCTGCTGATGGCTGCCAAGCATGGAATGCGTGGCTCTGCAGTGGAGTTGGTGACACCGCCACAACTTGCAGGCAGGCCTGCTGCCACCTCCTCTACTCCTCCTACTCCATCCTCTTCGCTAACTTCCTCGGCTGAGTCTTCTTCTGCTGCTGCGTCTTGCTCCACATCAACTGCACCCTCCAGCTCCCCAGGGGCAATTCCACATCCCGGATACGACAGTGTCACGCCGTCTTGGGGTTGACTTGCCTAAAAGCAGAGAGTCACACCGGACCAGCACTCCTGTCCACCCTGAACGCACAGGTGGATCAGTGGCTCACCACGCACCAACTGGAGAACGGCAAAGTGGTGTGTGACAACAGAAGCAATCTGTTGGTGGCATTGAATTTGGGCAAGTTTACACATGTGCCGTGCATGGCAGATGTGTTGAATCTGATTGTACAACGCTTTGTGTATAAGTACCCAGGCTTACAGGACGTCCTCAAGCAGGCCAGGAAGGTGTGTGGCCATTTTAGGCATTCCTACACGGCCATGGCGCATCTTTCCGATATTCAGCGGCGAAACAACATGCCAGTGAGGCGCTTGATTTGCGACAGCCCGGCGCGTTGGAATTCAACACTCCTAATGTTTTACCACCTGCTCCAACAATAAAAAGCCATCAACGAGTATTTGTATGACCGGGGTGCTAGGGCAGCCTCTGCAGAGCTGGATATTTTTTTTACCACGTTACTGGAGACTCATACTCAATGCCTGTAGGCTCATGCATCCTTTTGAGGAGGTGACAAACCTAGTCAGTCGCATGAAGGCACTATCAGCGACCTCATCCCATTTGTTTTTTCCTGGAGTGTGCCCTGTGAAGAGTGCTCATCATCATTGCTTGCTGGACCTGCGGCAACGCTACGACCTTTATTGGGTGTCCACGCTACTAGACCCCTGGTATAAGCAGAAAGTGGCTGAAATGTTACCGAATTACCGGAAGTCGGAAAGGATGCAGCAGTTCCAAAACAAGTTAAAAAGTATGTTTTACACAGCATATAAGGGTGATGTCACAGCACAATGGGAATCTAACAGGGGAAGAGGTGAAAGTAATCCTCCTCCTACCACGACCACGCTGGCAAGGACAGGAGGCTTTACAGATGTTTTGTTGATGGAGGACATGCCGAGCTTTTTATGTCCTACGCATCGCCACAGGCCTTCTGGGTCCACCCTCAGAGAAGGACTCGACCGACAGGTAGCAGACTACCTCGCCTTAACTGCAGATATCGACACTCTGAGGAGCGATGAACCACTTGACTACTGGATGTGCAGGCTTGACCTGTGGCCTGAGCTATCCCACTTTGTGATAGAACTTCTGGCCTGCCTGCTTCAAGTGTCCTGACAGAAAAGACCTTCAGCGCAGCAGAAGATATTGTCACTGACAAGAGAAGTCGCCTAGGTCAAAAAAGTCTATATTACCTCACCTTTATTAAGATGAATGAGACGTGGATACCGAAGGGCTAAAAAAGGCTTGATGAGATACCTTGGGCTAAAAATGGTTCCCACGCTGCTGTACTTCATCTCTGCATGCCGGATGACTTGCGTGACTTCTCCGCCACCAACTTGGGTTCAAGCTGCAATGTTTTATTACACTTTCTGCCTGGAAAACATAAATTTTTCCGGCTTTTCCAGGCATGTGTACATGCCTAATTTTTTGGCCTCTGGTGCTGCACTGTGGCTGCAAAAACAAAACAAAAAAAAGGCACATACATGTGTCAATTCCTCTTTGTGATCGTTACCTTGTTGTGGTAAAGGGGCTTGCATATCACAATGAAGCGATCACCTCTATGAGTGTGTTGGCAATATTGGCACACCCCAGATGATAATGTCGTTGCTTCATTGTGAACAGATCAAAAGTGATCGGCTGGATAATTTTTCATAGAAAAAACATTAATTTTCTTTGTGATCATCTAAGGTGATCATTAAAGCCTACTAGGCCAACAATAGGCCCACACTGCAGAATCATTGTTTTCTGGGTCACTTAGCTGTCACTGAACTACCTCAGCACAACCATAGCCTTTAAAAACCGCCATCGCCTGCAATCTCCCAAACGTGCACACGAGCACAGTCATCACTACACCAAGATTGACGCATAGAGGAATAAAATTTATGTCATGAGTGTGTCAACTAATGACAACTCTTTGCGGTTGTCTAAAATCTATTACACGTCCCCTGATAGGGGATGTAACAGGGATTAAACTGATAAGAATAGTACTACTTAGCACACCACTCATATAGGCTGTCACAGTACATTGCACGGCGCACGCGCAGTAACGTAAAATTCAGACGAAGCGGACAGAGCATGGGTCTTTTTCCATCTCCCGGTTCCAAAAATCTATTCACTACACCGGCCCTGGCCCTGATAAGGGACAAAACAGAGATTAAACTGATAGGAATACTACTTAGTTAACACTAGTTGCTTTGGTGGCAAATTCTATTGCAAGTGCCCAAAATTAGAAGGAAGCAGACAGAGCAAGCTTTTTTCTCTATCTCCCCATGCAAGGATTCAATTCAATACACGTCCACTGATAGTTGACTTAACAAAGATTAAAATGGTAAGAATAGTAGTTCACATTATTTGTATTGGTGGCACAGTACATCTCCCGGTTCCTAAAATCTATTCGATACACGTCCCCTAATAGGGGACGTAACAGGGATTAAACTGATAGGAATAGTACTACTTAACACACCACTCATATAGGGTGGCACAGTACATTGCATGGTGCACGCAGTGCCCCAAATTGGAAGGAAGAGGAATGACCAACCATTTTTTCCATCTCCCGGTTCCTAAAATCTATTCCATACACCGGCCCCTGATAGGGGACAAAGAGATTAAACTGGTAAAAACAGATTTTTTTAATTAAAAAAAAGAGAACAGCCTCTGCGGAGCTGGGTATTTTTTGGGTGCGTTATTGAACGCTCATGCACAATGGCTTTAGGCTCATGCGTCCATTTGCAGAAGTGACAAACCTGGTCAGTCAAACCCAAGGCAACATCATCAACCTCATCCCATATGCTTTTTTTATGGAGCGTGCCCTGCGAAGAGTGCTGGATCAGGCCATAGATGAGCATAAAGAGGAAGAGTTGTGGCCACCATCACCAGCAGAAGCAGCCTTGTCGTTGTCGATTGCTGGACCTGCGGCAACGCAGAGAGAGGAGTCTGAAAAAGAGGATTCAGAGGAGGAAGGTGGCTTTGAGGAGGTGGAAGACCAACCACAGCAGGCGTCCCAGGGGGCTTGTCGTCAAATTTCGGTGACCCTTGTGCAAATGGGGAGTTTGCGGTTGTGCAAATGGACTGTTTGCGGTTGTTTGCGGTGCGTTAAACGGGGAGTTTGGTCTGTCAGAATTTGGTCTGTTACTGTGAAGCGAGCGTAACCCGTATACTACCTGATCGATACAACATCATACCTGATCGTATACACACACTGGATTTTTTAAAGCACGCTATTCCAAGCAATTTAGGAATGTTAGGTGTATGGCCAGTGTATGGCCATAGCCATGTTAGCTGTAAGCCTTACACTGATTGGCTAGCTGGAACACGTGACACCATTTTATATAGGAGCCGAGGTCTGGCGCTCGGCTCATTCAGTGTCAGGGAGAGCAGACAGTAGGCAGGGACAGATAGCGTTTTGCTCTAAACTTACTGATTTCACTCCAAAAACCTTATTTAACCACTTAAGCCCCCCTAGCTTAACCACATCAGCCCCCCTAGCTTAAACACCCTTAAAGACCAGGCCACTTTTTTCAATTCTGCACTACGCTACTTTCACCGTTTATTGCTCGGCCATACAACTTACCACCCAAATGAATTTTACCTCCTTTTCTTCTCACTAATAGAGCTTTCATTTGGTGCTATTTCTTTCTTGCTGACATTTTTACTTTTTTTGATGAAATTTTTGCAAAAAAATGATATTTTTCACTTTATGTTGGAAAATTTGTCAAATAAAACTACATTTCTCTAAAAAATTTTCTCTAAATTTATTGTTCTACATGTCTTTGATAAAAAAATGCAATAAGTGTATATTTATTGGTTTGGGTAAAAGTTATAGCGTTTACAAACTATAGTGCAAAAAAGTGAATTTCCGCACTTTGACTTTCTGAGCACCTGTCCTGTTTTCTGAGGTACTACAATGCCCAGACAGTAGAAATACCCCATAAATGACCCCATTTCCGAAAGTAGACACCCTAAGGTATTCACTGAGGGGCATAGTGAGTTCATGGAAGTTTTTATTTTTGTCACAAGTTAGCGGAAATGGATTTTTTTTTTTTTTACAAAGTCTCATATTCTACTAACTTGTGCCAAAAATACAATTTTACATGAACTCACCATACCCCTCACAGAATACCTTGGGGTGTCTTCTTTCCGAAATGGGGTCACTTGTGGGGTATTTATACTGCCCTGGCATTTTAGGGGCCCCTAAAGCGTGAGAATCCAAATGCGTAAAATGCCCTGTAAAATCCTAAAGGTACTCATTGGATTTAGGCCCATTTGCGCATCTTGGATGCAAAAAGTTGCACAAATGGGGTATTGCCGTACTCAGGAGAAGTAGGGCAATGTAGTTTGGGTGTATTTTTACATATACTCCTACTGGGTGTGAAAATATCTCTGTAAATGACAACTTTGTTTAAAATTTTTAAAAAAGTTGTCATTTACAGAGATATTTCTCACACCCTGCATGGGTATATGTAAAAATACACCCCAAAACACATTGCCCTACTTCTCCTGAGTACAGCGATACCCCATGTGTGCCACTTTTTTGCATCCAAGATGCGCAAATGGGCCCTAAATCCAATGAGTACCTTTAGGATTTTACAGGGCATTTTTACGCATTTGGATTCCAAACTGCTTTTGACGTTTAGGGGCCCCTAAAATGCCAGGGCAGTAAAAATAGCACACAAGTGACCCCATTTCGGAAAGTAGACACCCCAAGGTATTCGCTAATGGGCATAGTGAGTTCATGGAAGTTTTTATTTTTTGGCACAAGTTTGCGGAAATGGATATTTTTTTTTTTTTTTTTTACAAAGTCTCATATTCCACTAACTTGTGCCAAAAATAAAATTTTACATGAACTCACCATACCCCTCACGGAATACCTTGGGGTGTCTTCTTCCGAAATGGGGTCACTTGTGGGTATTTATACTGCCCTGGCATTTGAGGGGCCCCTAAACGTCAGAAGCAGTTTGGAATCCAAATGCGTAAAAATGTCCTGTGAAATCCTAGCAGGTACTCATTGATTTAGGGCCCTTTGCGCATCTTGGCTGCAAAAGTGGCACACATGGGGTATCGCCGCACTGGGAGAAGTAGGCAATGAGTTTTGGGGTGTCTTTTACATATACCCTACTGGGTGTGAAAATATCTCTGTAAATGACAACTTTGTATAAAATTTTTAAAAAGTTGTCATTTACAGAGATATTTCTCTCACCCAGCATGGGTATATGTAAAAATACACCCCAAAACACATTGCCCTACTTCTCCTGAGTACGGCGATACCCCATGTGTGCCACTTTTTGCAGCCAAGATGCGCAAGGGGCCCTAAATCCAATGAGTACCTTTAGGATTTCACAGGTCATTTTTACGCATTTGATTCCAAACTGCTTCTGACGTTTAGGGGCCCCTAAATGCCAGGGCAGTAAAATACCACACAAGTGACCCCATTTCGGAAAGTAGACACCCCAAGGTATTCGCTAATGGGCATAGTGAGTTCATGGAAGTTTTTATTTTTGGCACAAGTTAGCGGAAATGGATATTTTTTTTTTTTTTTTTACAAAGTCTCATATTCCACTAACTTGTGCCAAAAATAAAATTTTACATGAACTCACCATACCCCTCACGGAATACCTTGGGGTGTCTTCTTTCTAATATGGGGTCACTTGTGTGGTATTTTTACTGCCCTGGCATTTTAGGGGCCCCTAAACGTCAGAAGCAGTTTGGAATCCAAATGCGTAAAAATGTCCTGTGAAATCCTATAAGGTACTCATTGGATTTAGGCTCCTTTGCATCTTGGCTGCAAAGTGGCACACATGGGGTATCGACGTACTTGGGAGAAGTAGGGCAATGTGTTTTGGGGTGTATTTTACCTATACCTCTACTGGGTGTGAAAAATATCTCTGTAAATGACAACTTTGTATAATTTTTTTTAAAAGTTGTCATTTACAGAGATATTTTTCACACCCAGTATGGGTATATGTAAAAGTACACCCCAAAACACATTGCCCTACCTCTCCTGAGTACAGAGATACCACATGTGTGACACTTTTTGCAGCCAAGTTGCGCAATTCGGCCCTAAATCCAATGAGTACCTTTTAGGACGGTATTTTTACGCATTTTTCTTCTCACGCTTCAGGGCCCCTAAAATGCCAGGGCAGTATAAATACCCCACATGTGACC
This sequence comes from Bufotes viridis, assembly GCA_033119425.1. Lineage (NCBI taxonomy): Eukaryota > Metazoa > Chordata > Amphibia > Anura > Bufonidae > Bufotes > Bufotes viridis. The sequence continues at coordinate 151,830,694 of CM065589.1, read as the reverse complement.
CCATTTTGGAAAGAAGACACCCTAAGGTATTCTGTGAGGGGCATGGCGAGTTCATAGAAGATTTTTTTTTGCACAAGTTAGCGGAATTTGATTTTTTTTTGTTTTTTTCACAAAGTCTCCTTTCCGCTAACTTGTGACAAAAAGTTCAATCTTTCATGGACTCAATATGCCCTCAGCGAATACCTTGGGGTGTCTTCTTCCGAAATGGGGTCACATGTGAGGTTTTTGTACTGCCCTGGCATTTGAGGGTCACCGCAATCATTACACGTATGGCCAGCATTAGGAGTTTCTGCTATTCTCCTTATATGGAGCATACGGGTAATGAGATTTTTTCCGTTCAGCCTCTGGGCTGAAAGAAAAACGAACGGCACAGATTTCCTCATTCGCATCGATCGATGTGGATGAAAAATCTCTGCCAAAAAATATGCAAGAAAAAAGAGGGGCCTGGCGATTGCCAGGACATAGGGGCTCCGCCCAAACATCCATACCCACTTCAGCTCCTATGTCCTGGCAAACGTGATTTCTCCATTCACATCGATCAATCCATCGGTGTGGAGGAAGACATCTTTGCCAGATTTTTGATACAAAGTGTTTGCCAAAGCATATGAACTCCAACACCTCTCCTCAGCTCACATGCCAGGGCAAACGTACCTGTCCTGCAGAGGAGAAATCTCGTCTTGCAGCGCCGCATACACTGACTTCACGTGTCTTCTGATAGCAGCAATGCTTCTCTCAGAATGCACATCAGTGCTGCGGCGTTTGCCGGTTGGTCCGTTGGTCTGTTGGTATACCTGGAAAATAAAGGGTGGTTATGGGGGGAAGAAGAAAAACAGGCAGCAGGCACATGACTTGAACGTTGCAAACTTTATAAAACCAGAACATTTTAAAACTTTTATAAAACATGAACATAAAAACCTGAACTAACTCAAGATTTTTCTTTTTCTTGCTACCTGTTTAATTTTTTTTTTTGTTTTCCATGTCACTCTTTATTTTCCTAGCAGAAACCTCTCCTTTCCCATGGGACAATGTGTAAAGTGTAAATCACACAGAGATGGTGCGAAGTACATTATACGCGTTATCCCAAGTGAAAGGAGACGTTTCTACCGTTTCACACTTCTGCTGTAGCACACCAGCACCATCCCTATGTGTTAGGGTCTCTCAAAACCTAGTGTCCTGAGAGACCCTAGAGCCTGAGTGGAAAAAAACTACCTGTGTAGTGCTGTCCCTAGGTCCCTAAGTGTACCTGAGTGTGGTACTTCCGGAAACACTCTCCAAGGCATAGGGCAGGGTGGTCAGGACAGTCAGGACAGAAATAGCGGGTGTCACGCCTTATTCCACTCCTGCTACAGACACGACATCTTTTCGGGTGGCGGTTGGTTTGAGGTACCCGGCACAACGCTAGGGAAGTGCCGCTCGTGTAGACGGCTAACTACACTGGTGGATGGGGCCACGGAACCTCCTGGGTACAGGAGGTTCTCGATGATCTCTTCCTGGAATTTGAGGAAGGATCCCGTTCTCCCAGCCTTACTGTAGAGAACGTAACTGTTATATAGAGCCAATTGAATCAAATATACAGACACCTTCTTATACCAGCGTCTGGTCTTTCGGGAAACCAAATAAGGGGCCAACATCTGGTCGTTGAAGTCCACCCCTCCCATGTGGAGGTTATAGTCGTGGACCGAGAGGGGCTTTTCAACGACACTGGTTGCCCGCTCAATTTGGACTGTCGTGTCTGCGTGAATGGAGGAGAGCATGTAAACGTCACGCTTGTCTCTCCATTTCACCGCGAGCAGTTCTTCGTTACACAGTGCAGCCCTCTGCCCCCTTGTAAGTCTGGTGGTAATGAGCCGTTGGGGAAGCCCCGGCGACTAGGTCGCACGGTGCCGCAGCAGCCAATCTGTTCTAGGAACAAATGCCTGAAGAGGGCCACACTTGTGTAAAAGTTGTCCACGTAAAGATGGTACCCTTGCCGAATAAGGGTGACACCAAGTCCCAGACTATCTTCCCACTGCTCCCCAGGTAGTCAGGGCAACCGACCGGCTCCAGGGTCTGATCTTTCCCTCATAGATCCGAAATTTGTGCGTATAGCCTGTGGCCCTTTCACAGAGCTTATACAATTTGACCCCATACCGGGCGCGCTTGCTTGGGATGTACTGCTTGAAGCCAAGGCGCCCGGTAAAATGTATTAGGGACTCGTCTACGCAGATGTTTTGTGCAGGGGTATACAAATCTGCAAATTTCTGGTTGAAATGGTCTATGAGGGGCCGAATTTTATGGAGCCGGTCAAAAGCTGGGTGGCCTCTGGGACGGAGGTGGTGTTGTCACTAAAGTGCAGGAAACGCAGGATGGTCTCAAAACGTGTCCTGGACATGGCAGCAGAGTACATGGGCATGTGATGAATTGGGTTCGTGGACCAATATGACCGCAATTCATGTTTTTTGGTTATGCCCATGCTGAGGAGAAGGCCCAGAAAAGTTCTAAGTTCGGAAACTTGGACTGGTTTCCACTGGAAAGGCTGGGCATAAGAGCTTCCCGGGTTGTCGGCGATAAATTGAGTGGCATATCTGTTTGTTTCTGCCACGACTAGGTCATAGAGCTCCGCAGTGAAAAACAGCTCAAAAACCCCAGCGCCGATCCTATCTGAGCTGTTTCCACCCGAACTCCTGACTGGGCGGTGAAAGGGGGAACTAATGGTGCGGCTGAAGTTGGGGGCTGCCAATCAGGATTTGCCAGCACCTCAGGGACTCTAGGGGCTCTACGGGCCTGTCTGCGCGGTGGCTGCGACGGGGAAACTACTGCACGTGCCACCGTACCAGCTTCTACTGCCCTTCTGGTGCTCGCCACTTCACCATGTTGTACGGCAGTGCTGGTACTAGGTCCAGGACGGGCTGCGCTGCTGGTGTATGCCTCACCACGTAATCCGGCAGCGCCAGCCCCACTCTGCTGCCCTTGAAGCGGATCCTGCGCAACCTGCGGTCTAGCAACACGGGCCGGGTACGCCTGGTGGTATCAGGGACCTCAACCTCCTCGTCCGAACTTTGGGTCAGACTGCCACTGCTCTCTACAGGTTCGTATTCTGACCCGCTAGATTCGTCAGATGAGGGTTCCCATTCCTCATCCGACTGGGTCAGAATCCTGTAGGCCTCTTCAGAGGAATACCCCTTGTTTGACATTTGGGCGTCTAAATTTAGGGGGTATTCCCTGAGACTACCCAAGAAAAAAGCAAGCCTGTCTTACAAATGTGAGTGTAGTGAGTACAGAAGCCGCTGCGATTGATAAAAATATCAAAACTGATTTTTTTATCGCCGCAGCGCTATGAAGTGATTGTGCAGTGATACAAAAAAAAAATTTTTGTCACTGCGGCGGGCGGGCGTGGGTGAACGCAGGTGTGGGCGACCGATCAGGTCTGATCGGGCAAACACTGCGTTTGGGGTGGAGGGCGAACTAAAGTGACACTAGTACTATTATATATCTGACCGTGATCAGTTCTGATCACTTACACATACTATAAAAGTACAAACGCTGATTAGCGCTACGCTACTCAGCGAATCAGTGACTGCGGTGCGGTGGGCTTGGCGCTAACGCTAACTACCTACCAAAGGGACCTAAACTAAGCTAAACCTAACAGTCAATCCTAGTGGAAAAAAAAAAGTGACAGTTCACAAAAGTGACTCTGATCACTTTTTTCCCTTTCACCATGTATTGACAGGTGATCAAGGGGTTAATTAGGGTGATGGGAGGTGATCAGGGCCTGATATGTTGTGATTTGTGCACTTACTTGGGATCTGTGCTCTGTGCTGGGTCCAACCGATGAAAAGGACCCAGCACATGGCACAGATCCCTTATAAAACCCATTTGTGGTCATGGCTACAGCCAACGACGCTTGATGAACCCTAGGGAGATAAACATCAAGAACAACCTAACCCGGCTAGCCGTGTGCTAGCTAAACCTAACTTAATGGCTTGAATTGTGCCCTTAGCCATAGCCGTGGGTAGGCCTAAAGGGGGCATACCCTGTGGAAATGAAAAGAGAAGGGAGGGAGGGTGGGGCACCTGAAGAACACACGCCCAGGAGTGAGGCAGTGGCTTCTTTAAGAAGAGCCTCCGCCCCTCCCACAAATGCAGGCATGACCAGTCAGCCTTACTACATATTTGTAAATACACCTTATATCGCCTATTTCCATAGGCGATTTTGAAAATCACCAGCCTGCCAGCGCTGATCATTGGCTGGCAGGCTGGTGACTCACTTCTTCTGAGCCCGGCGGTGCGTTCCATTTGCGTTCCACCGGGCTCAAACGCGCGTCCGCTCGTCAAGGAGGAACAAACCGACCGCCCGCAGGACGCAATCCTGCGTGAGGCGGTCGGCAACAGGTTAAAGACCTAACAGTCCTTTTAAGGACTATAGTGTGTGTTTGACAGCAGTGCAGCACCTTTTAATTATTTTTTTAAGAAGGGGTTTGCTTCAGCACTATCAGGGACAGGCATCACCAGGTAGGGACAGAAAGGGCTTGAAAATCGCTTTTTTAACTTCTAAACGACAGAAAGATTTCCGATTAGTGACATCTACAATACGCCATCATTAAGCAGTGTGTTGGGCAGATATTATAATAGGGGCTTATTCACTACAGTGTGCCTGGTACTGAGATATACACTGCACCATCATAAAGCAGTGTGATGGGCAGGCATTATAAAAAGGGGCTTATTCACTACAGTGTGCCTGCTACTGAGATATACACTGCACCATCAGAGAAATTATTTGTTCTGGGGAAATTAACCTTACTTGTGCCAATTCTGTGTGTGCGTTCAATCCGCGATCGTTATATTAATTACTAAAGCAGAGAGTGATTTATATTTTGGCCAAAGTTAACTAGTTTTGGGCACATCTGTGTGTGCGTTTAGGCCGCAACCATATATACAGTATTCCCGCAGAGAATACATTTAATTTGGGACAAAATTTGTATCCAATAGAGAACTACATCCCAATAAAGTGTGTATTGTCAAAATTACATTATCTCTGGCCTAGTGTAGTGCCAAAAATCTGTATTTTTCTGTATCCAGTTCCTTACTGGAAGCCAATAGAGGGTGTATTGTCAAAATTACATTACCTCTGACCTAGTGTAGTGCCAAAAATCTGTATTTTTCTGTATCCAGTACCTTACTGGAAGCCAATAGAGGGTGTATTGTCAAAATTACATTACCTCTGGCCTAGTGTAGTGCCGAAAATCTTTTTTTTTCCTGTATCCAGTACTTTACTGAAATCCAATACAGCATGTGTTGTAAAAATTTCATTAGCTGTGGTTTACTGAAGTGCCGAAAATTTGTATTTCTCTGTCTCCAGTACATTACAGAAAGCAAATACAGTGTGCATTGTAAAAATTACATTATCTCTGGGCTATTGTACTGCTGAAAATCTTTATTTTTCTGTATTCAGTACATTACAGCAAGCCAATACAATGTGTATTGTAAAAATGACATTATCTGTGGACTAGCGTAGTGCCGGAAATTTGTATTTCTCTGTCTCCAGTACATTACAGCAAGCCAATACAGTGTGTATTGTAAAAATTACATTATCTCCTGGCTAGTTTAGTGCCGAAAATTTGTATTTCTCTGTCTCCAGTACATTACAGCAAGCCAATACAATGTGTATTGTAAAAATTACATTATCTCTGGGCTAGTGTAGTGCCGAAAATTTGTATTTCTCTGTCTCCAGTACATTACAGCAAGCCAATACAATGTGTATTGTAAAAATGTCATTATCTGTGGACTAGTGTAGTGCCGAAAATTTGTATTTCTCTGTCTCCAGTACATTACAGCAAGCCAATACAGTCAGTGTGTATTGTAAAAATTACATTATTTCCTGGCTAGTTTAGTGTCGAAAATTTGTATTTTTCTGTCTCCAGTACATTACAGCAAGCCAATGCAGTGTGTATTGTAACAATTTCATTATCTATGGCCTAGTATAGTGCAGAAAATCTGCATTTTTCTGTCTCCAGTACTGTCCTGCATCAGAAAACTGTGTCTTTAGCGGACAATAAAACAATCTGCGACACATCTACAGACAAAACCATTAATATGAAGAATGCGAGCTCAAAGGGAGGGGGAAGTGGGTGTGATTCTGCTTGTGCAAGCAGTGGCTGTGGCCCTGGGCTTGATGCTGATGGTGCAAGCAGAGGCCTTGGCCCTAGGCGTGATGCTGATGGTGCAAGCAGAGGCGGTGGCCCTGAGCGCAATGAAACTGTGACTGCTGCCAGTGCACCAGCAAAAAAAAAAAACTTACCCAGCTTCATGTCCAACTTAGCTGGGTGCCGCAGGATAGCACTGCCCAAGTCAGACCAGTGCGAACAGGTAGTCGGTTGGATTGCACAAGATAATGCTTCCAGTCGGTTAAGCACTATCCTCTCTTCCACGAAGTCCAGTCTCTGTAGCCAAGAGACTGGTCAACCAAATCCTTACTCTGATTCTCCTTCCTCCCACCATGTCGCATCTGGGCAAACAAGTGATCCCACACTCGGATATTCACATGACCTCTTTTCATCGCCAGTACTTGGTTTTGCTCTCTCGCCAAGCACGTTTAAAGAGGTACCTGGGATATTGTGCCCTGATTCCCAACCTCTTGAGCCTTCACAGTCTCAAGAAGACAACGGAGGTGAACGGCAATCATTCGTTCACGAGGTGGATGATGATGAGACACAGTTGCCAATCACTGAGGTGGTGGTTAAGTCAAGTGAGGAGGATGAGCAGAGTGAGGAAGTAGATAAGGAGGTGGTGGACGATGAGCTCAATGATCCAACATGGGAAGGTGAAAAGCCGAGCGAGGACAGCAATACAGAGGGGGAGGAATCTGTAGCACCGCAACAGTTTTGAAGAGGCAGTGGGGTTGCAAAATGGAGACGTCGGCTTACACCAAACAGGCCCGCAACCGTTACTCCGAGCACCCCCATACGTAAATCTACCTGGCCAAGGGGTACTAGACGTTTCGCAGTATGGCGCTTTTTTGAGGAAAGCGCAGATGACAAAAGAGTAATAGTCTGCAACCTGTGCCGTACCAAAATGAGCCGGGCCGTGAACACTAGCAACCTCACACCCACCAGCATGATCCGCCACATGGCATCCAAGCACCCTAATAAGTGGGCCGAACGCCTGGGTCCACGCTCTGCGTCTGCGGAGTCCCAACACTGCCTCCACTTCCCCTGTGCTACGCACTGCCGGCCAATCCCCTGTGAAAGGCCTAGGCCCTGATGCCCCTCGCCCTGAACCTGGACCTTCGCATGAACAGTCATCAACAATATCCACTTCCCTGTCCCAGTGCAGCGTCAAAATGTCAATAACACAGGCATTTGAACGCAAGCGCAAATACGCATCCACAGGATATAGCACTAAATGTGCAACTTTCGAAATTACTGGCCTTCCGCAGCCTGATGTCGGCAGCCATCCCCCGGAACACAGTACCCAGCCGCCACTATTTTTCACGGTGTGCCATGCCCGCCTTACACCAGCATGTGTCCCAAAACATCACCGTGCCCTGACCAACGCACTTACTGGGAAGGCACCCCTCACCATGGACACATGCACAAGTGCTGGTAGCCAGGAACACTACATTTCCATGACTGCACACTGGGTGAATGTTGTTGAGGCCGGGAGTGAGTCGGACCCTGGGATGGCACAGGTGCTACCCACGCCCAGGATTGCGGGCCCTACATCTACCAGGGTCTCCACCAGCAGCTATGTTACTCACTCCAACCCCCACTTCTCCTCCTCTGCCGCCTCCTCCTCCACTTCCACCTCCAACAGCAGTCAGTCATCAGTCGCTAGCTGGAAGCAGTGTAGCACCGCTGTGGGTAAGCGTCAGCAGGCCGTGCTGAAGCTGATCTGCTTAGGGGACAAACAGCACACTGCCGCAGAACTGTGGCAGGGTATAAGTGACCAGACAGAGCTGTGGCTCACACCACTCAACCTACCACCAGGCATGGTTGTGTCTTACAATGGCCGTAACTGGGTGGCGGCTTTGGAGCTCGGCAACCTGACACACATCCCATGCCTAGCCCACGTCTTAAACTTAGTGGTTCAGTGGTTTATAAAAACCTACACCAATTTGCAGGAGCTACTAGTGAAGGCGTGCCGCCTGTGTGCCCATTTAAAAAAGTCGTCCACAGCTTCTGCTGGTCTGTCAACACTGCAGAAGCGCTTGCGGCTTACAGCTCACCGACTACTGTGCAACGTGAGCACACGCTGGAACTCTGTACATGTTGTCCAGGCTTTCTTAGCAGCAGAGGGCAGTTGTGGAATACCAGCTGCAACATGGTCGTTTCCTTTCCAGTCAACTGACACTATTCACAAGAGAGGAGAGGGCAGTGATGTCAGACCACTATGAGGTTTTAAAAAACTTTGATGAATCCACACAGATGGCTAGTGGCGATAACGCTATTATCAGCGTAACCCTCCTACAACTGTGTCTACTCAAACGATCGCTGCTCACAATTGAGGAGGACGCTCTGAATTTGGCAGAAGAGGTAATGGGGCAGAACATTACACAGGGTGATAGCCAGACCACACGCAGTTAGTCTTCTCAGTGCGAATTAGGCCATGAAGAGGAGGAGGAGCTGGAGACAGTTGCCTCTGCTACAGAGGGTAGTACTCATGGAACTTTAATTCCATCTGTTCAGCGTGAATGGGCAGAAGAGGAGGAGGAGGATGAGGGGATGGAGAGTTATCCTTATGTTGACCTCGATGTCTTGCCTGTTGGTACTCTGGCACACATGGCTGACTTCATGTTAGAATTAGTGTTGAGCGAACAGTTCGAGCATAGTTCAGGTTCGTACCGAATTTTGGGGTGTCCGGGAAAAGTTCGGGTTCGTTGTTTGGCGATTACTTCCCGCTTTCTGAAGGGCTGCACAGCAGCCAATCAGCTAGCGTTTTACTTCTTACCCTAAGAGCCCATCACAGCCATGCCTACTAATGGCATGGCTGTGATTGGCCAAGTGCAGCATGTGACCCAGCCTCTATTTAAGCTGGAGTCACGTAGCGCCGCACGTCACACTGCTCTGATTAGTGTAGGGAGAGGACGCATCTTCTGTGAGGGCGAGATTAGGCAGGGAAAAGTCAGCAACAGCACCTAATGAACAGATCGATCTACAGCTGTGAATGATTGAACTTCTGCTAGTTACTTGCTCACTGTTTTTTAGGCTGCACAGAGCGTTTTTCTGTCACTTATTTTCTAGGGTGATCGGCGGCCATTTTGTGACTTGTGGTGCACCAGAACAAGCTGCCACCAAGTCCATCAATCCATTAATAATAGTTTTTTTTTTTTGCTATATCCTACATCAGGGGCTTGGCTGTGCTACTTGTCACCACTAGAAACACAGGATAGCAATTTCTATATTTTATTAAGGGGTTAAATACAATTGCCCAAATACCAATCCCCTAAATCTGGTGTTCCAGCTTTGGCTAGCCAAGTATAATACTGTCTGCTGTCTGGCAAAGGATAGATTATTTTATGTGGTGAAATTTAATTGCCAAAATAGCAATACCATAAATCAGTGGTTTCAGCTGTGGCTGGCAAAGTATAATAGTGTCCGCCAAAACATATATTTTGTTCTGGGGTGAAATTCAATTGCCAAAATAGCAATACCCTGAATCTGGTGTCCCAGCTATTGCAGGCCAAGATTCATATTGTCCGCAAAAACATATATTTTGTTCTGGGGTGAAATTCAATTGCCAAAATAGCAATACCCTGAATCTGGTGTCCCAGCTGTTGCAGGCCAAGATTCATAGTGTCCGCAAAAACATATATTTTGTTCTGGGGTGAAATTGAATTGCCAAAATAGCAATACCATAAATCAGTGGTTTCAGCTGTGGCTGGCAAAGTATAATAGTGTCTGCCAAAACATATATTTTGTTCTGGGGTGAAATTCAATTGCCAAAATAGCAATACCCTGAATCTGGTGTCCCAGCTGTTGCAGGCCAAGATTCATAGTGTCCGCCAAAACATATATTTTGTTCTGGGGTGAAATTCAATTGCCAAAATAGCAATACCCTGAATCTGGTGTCCCTGCTGTTGCAGGCCAAGATTCATAGTGTCCGCCAAAACATACGTTTTGTTCTGGGGTGAAATTCAATTGCCAAAATATCAATACCCTGAATCTGGTGTCCCTGCTGTTGCAGGCCAAGATTCATAGTGTCCGCCAAAACATATATTTTGTTCTGGGTTGAAATTCAATTGCCAAAATAGCAATACCATAAATCAGTGGTTTCAGCTGTGGCTGGCAAAGTATAATAGTGTCCGCCAAAACATATATTTTGTTCTGGGGTGAAATTCAATTGCCAAAATAGCAATACCCTGAATCTGGTGTCCCAGCTGTTGCAGGCCAAGATTCATAGTGTCCGACAAAAAATATATTTTATTCTGGGGTTAAAATCAATTGCCAAAATAGCAATAACCTGAATCTGGTGTTCGAGCTGTTGCAGGCCAATTGTAAATCTGTCCATAAAAGGATACCTTTCATCCAGGGCCTAAATACTAGCCCTAAAAGAGATATTCCCCTAAATCAGTGGTTACTGCTTTGCCTGGATTAGTGTAATACGCTACATAAATACATAGGCAGATAGTGTTAGGTGCCTGTAAAGAAAAGGCCTGAATTTGAAATCAATACATTGGGCCAAATATTTTTTTTCTTATTGTGGTGCTTGGTGAACGGTAACAATGAGGAAAACATCTAGTAAGGGACGTGGACGCGGTCGTGGTGGTGTTAGTGTACCCTCTTGTGCTGGGAGAGGACGTGGCCATTCTGTCACAGCCGCACATCCTAGTGAACCAACTTTCTCAGGTTCCAGTACCCGCCAGAATTTACAGCGATATTTGGTGGGGCCCAATGCCGTTCTAAGGATGGTAAGGCCTGAGCAGGTACAGGCGCTAGTCAATTGGGTGGCCGACAGTGGATCCAGCATGTTCACATTATCTCCCACCCAGTCTTCTGCAGAAAGCGCACAGGTGGCACCTGAAAACCAAGCCCATCAGTCTGTCACATCACCCCCATGCATATCAGGGAAACTGTCTGAGCCTCAAGTTATGCAGCAGTCTCTTATGCTGTTTGAAGACTCTGCTGGCAGGGTTTCCCAAGGGAATCCACCTAGCCCTTCCCCAGTGGTGGAAGACTTAGAATGCACTGATGCACAACCACTGATGTTTCCTGATGATGAGGACATGGGAATACCACCTCATCGGAGTCCGCACGTCTCTGATGATGACGAAACACAGGTGCCAACTGCTGCGTCTTTCTGCAGTGTGCAGACCGAACAGGAGGTCAGGGAGGAAGACTGTGTGAAAGATGATGTAGGGGACGATGAGGTCCTAGACCCCACATGGAATGAAGGTCGTGCCACTGACTTTCATAGTTCAGAGGAAGAGGCAGTAGTGAGACCGAGCCAACAGCGTAGCAAAAGAGAGAGCATGGGGCAAAAGCAGAACAGCCGCCTCCAAGAGAGTTCGCCTGCTACTGGCCACCGCCAGTGGTGATGAACATAAAGGCAATTTCAATGTATTGTTTATAATGTACTCAGTCTACTGTAGTGTATTCCCATGCACCTTTTCCACCAATAAAAAGTGTTTATGGTTGAATCTTGTTTTCTACTTATCCTCCTCATCCTTCTCCTCATTTGTGATGAGTGGGAGGTGCCATATTCGATATTTCACGAATTTTTGATTGAATATTCATCATATATTCGTCGAAATCGAATATTCGTCATTATTCCATATATTGTGAATGTTACGTAAATTCGCATTGCGAATTAAACTTAGAGCTGAGTTCCAAATGGTTGTATTGCTAGAATATAACGAATATTACCAATATAGCACTATATTCTTCGTTATATTCTAGCAACAACAATTAGGAACTCAGCTCTAAGTTGATTTCGCAATGCAAATATATACTCGCATAGCAAATTCAACTTAGAGCTGGGTTCCTAATAGTTGGCTTGCTAGAATATAACAAAGATTGAGAATATAGTGCCATATTCGTGAATTTGTGATATTCGTTATATTCTAGCAATACAACCATTAGGAACCCAGCTCTAAGTTGAATTCGCAATGCGAGTAATTCAGGTTATATTAATCGCATTGCGATTACAACTTAGTCTAATTTGTGAGATCGTGATTCTCACATTCGACTGTACATTTTAGCATGGAGGCGTTCCCATGCACACGGAAAGTCAGCAGAAGCGGCAACGGGTATTGACTGGAGCGGGCAGGGAGCCAAGAATCCTCCGGACAGGTAAGAACAGCTTTTGAGAAGTGGAAAGACAACCAGAGAGCAACAAGGATTAAGAACTTAAAAAAAAAAAAGAATATTCAAAATAGAGAATATATAGCGCTATATTCGCAATACTCGAGAATTTGCGAAGTGCCGATATTCGCTAAAAAAATCGCTATTCGAATATTCGCGCTCAACACTACTCCTCATCCAGATTGTATATATTCCCTCCACTACAATTTTTAAAGAGAGTCAGCTCACCAGCAGGCCCCCAACCATAATGTTTTACAGGGTCAGCTCACCAGCAGGCCCTCAACCGAAATGTTTTATAGGGTCAGCTCACCAGCAGGCCCTCAACCATAATGTTTTACAGGATCAGCTCACCAGCAGGCTCTCAACCATAATGTTTTACAGGATCAGCTCACCAGCAGGCCCTCAACTATAATGTTTTACAGGGTCAGCTCACCAGCAGGCCCTCAACCATAATGTTTTATAGGGTCAGCTCACCAGCAGTCCCTCAACCATAATGTTTTACAGGGTCATCTCACAAGCACACCCTCAACCATAATGTTTTAGAGGGTCAGCTCAGCAGCAGGCCCTCGCCCGTAATGTTTTAGAGGGTCACCAGCAGGCCCTTGCTCCAAATGTTTTTGAGGGTCAACAGCAGGCCACCAATCATAATTTTTCAATGCTTAGTATGATGCCCTCCTTTGTGTGTAATAAAGGGTGTGTTGTAGTGCCAATTCCTTGTAATTTTTGGCAACCCTTTCACTTAGTGCATAGGCTTTATGAGTGTTGGAGTCCCACTACCTGAACAATTGTACCACAATGTGAACGGGGCCCTCCTTTATGTTAAATACTGGGTGTTTTGGAGTGCCTCGGTTGTAATTTTTGGCAGCACTTGCACTATATATACAATTGAATATACAGGAAAGAATGTTTCCTAACAATTTTTCCTGTGAAATATATTTTTTTGTGCGTATTTTTGTCAGTCTGTAAAAGTGTACAACTCGGACAACCTGGTCCCCAGCAGCTACCTGGGAGTCCAAGATGCATCACTGATCCATTTCGGCGGTGTTTCTGTCACTTTCAGAGCTTTTCCAATGGACCAGGCACCCTCCACTCTTCAGATCAGGGGGTGCCTGGTTGTCTCCCATTGACTTCCATTATACTCGGGTACTCGGCCGAGAACATGAATATTGTTATGTGTTCGGACCGGGTACCCGAAAACCTGAACACTTTGGTGCTTGCTCATCACTAATTATACAAGTTTCCAGTATGTTGTTTATGTTTTTTTTTTATCAATTCCTTTAAGGTTTTATAGAGCTCCATAGTAATTTACTTTTGTGTTATTTTCTGCTGTGTCATTGCTGTTATGTATAATTTCTTTGTGGGGCACAAAGGGGACATTTTTGCTGTGTGGAGGCCCTGAGAAGGGAATTAGGTGTAGGGGCCAGATAGGAAGAGTGGATAGAGAAGTGTTGGAGCTTGAAGAATTATTCATGATGGTCTGTGCCACATAAAGAATAAACGGCATAGCAGACAACTACAATTGTGGATGTTATCTGTGAATCACTAAATGTAAGATAACTGCACTTCATTCATTTTTTTTCAAGGAGAACAATGTGACCATTATTTAGTTGCTGCATTATAGAGCTATACTAGCACATGTGGAGATAAAGATCTAAGAGCCTAGCAAAGTCTGTGATTTGTTTGAAAAATGTTGCAACAATAATTAAATGTATTCACGATTATTTACAGTAATGCCATAGGTATAAGTAGTAATACAGATGAGATAAACCAGATCAAGTAAAACTATACACCTTTGTGTTTATGTCTGAATGTCATATCCTACCCAGTTTACTAATAATGTAGATCAGATAATTGGTGTAAAACAATAAATGTATTAGTAAATATTTTTCTTTCTGCATCATTCTGATTGAAATGCTTTGTTGATAGTTTATATACAAATGTACTGTATGTACTAGATCCTGGTTTAACCTCATAACCCGGATAGTTTATTCATTATTTTATTTCTGCATTTCAAAAGCCATACACTTTTTCCTGTCATCATAGGCATATGATGGCTTGTTCTATGTGGGGCAGGTTTTATTTATTAATGTTATTATTTTGGGGTGCCTATACTGTATTGTATAACTTTTAAACATTATTCGGGGGGGGGGAGTGGGGGACAAGCGGTGTGAAAAAAACAATATTTTTAGGGTTTTATAATGATCAATGCACAGTAAAACTCATGTTAACTTGTGGATCATTATGATTATGGAGATACCTAATTTATGTTTTTTGTTTTGTATTACTATAAAAATAAATTTAAAAAAGTGTTGCAGTTTTCTGACATCCATAGCTTTTTTTAATTTTTCAGCAGACAGACATTTTGTGAGGTGATCTATAGTTTTTATTCATACATGTATCCCTTTGAACAACCTTTCATTCTATTTTTTGGGGTAGACAAGGTGATCGAAAAAAATGACAACTCTGTCATTGGATGTTTTTTTACAGCGCTCATTTGGAGAACTAAATAATGGGATAATTGAATAGTAACTTGGTATGGTTGAAAAAATACATAATTCCATCAAGTTCAACCAAAGGATGGTTGAGGATGTTCATTTTGGGCCTATTGCATGCCGCATCCTTGCGCCAGTGTATTTTATGGAATACTGATGCACCAATAGGGCAAGAATTAAATCACTGGTGAGTGCCTCATTTTTATCTCACTAAGGTTTTCCTAAGGCTCATGATTATCAGAGCCACCCAACATCTTAGCTCTGCGAACAGAAGGATGACATGAGGTGGTTAAACAAGAAGGGGAACTATGATAATTCATACTAATTATAATTTATACTAAATAATTAATAAATTTTAGTTTTTTTCTCTCCTGGCATTAGCATGTAATGCATAACATATTGAACTTTTGAATCCCGAGGGGAAAAAAAACTGCATTCTGGTTTGAAGTTGTCTGGGAGCAGCAGCTATACAAGCAGACATAAAACGTGAGTTTGTGAGCATTTGTGTGTTTGATTTCAAATCTGTGTTTGTATTAACTGTGTGACTTTAAGTGTGTGAGATTAAGTGACTTTAGAATTATAGACTTTAGGAGGGGACTACACTAAGTCAGTTGCTTTTCATTCAGCTGCAAAAACTACTGTCAGGCAGCTACTGCCAAGGCCAATAAGATAATGGGTTGCATCAAAAGGGGCATAGTCGCCCGTGATGAGAACATAGTCCTACCACTTTACAAATCACTAGTCAGACCACACATGGAGTACTGTGTACAGTTCTGGGCTCCTGTGAACAAGGCAGACATAGCAGAGCTGGAGAGGGTTCAGAGGAGGGCAACTAAAGTAATAACTGGAATGAGGGATCTACAGTACCCTGAAAGGTTATCAAAATTAGGGTTATTCACTTTAGAAAAAAGACAACTGAGGGGAGATCTAATAACTACATATAAATATATCAGGGGTCAGTACAGAGATCTCTCCCATCATCTATCTATCCCCAGGACTGTGACTGTGATGAGGGGACATCCTCTGTGTCTGGAGGAAAGAAGGTTTGTACACAAACATAGAAAAGGTTTCTTCACGGTAAGAAGAGTGAGTCTATGGAACTCTCTGCCTGAGGAGGTGGTGATGGTGAGTACAGTAAAGGAATTTCAAGAGGGGCCTGGATGTATTTCTGGAGTGTAATAATATTACAGGCTACAGCTACTAGAGAGGGGTCGTTGATCCAGGGAGTTATTCTGATTGCCTGATTGGAGTCGGGAAGGAATTTTTTTCCTCTTAAGTGGGGAAAATTGGCTTCTGCCTCACAGGGCTTTTTTGCCTTCCTCTGGATCAACTTGTAGGAAACAGGCTGAACTGGATGGACAAGTGTCTTTTTTCGGTCTTATATACTATGTTACTATGTTACTGTATTATTTCATTTTTTCCTTTCTCTTTTCTTGTGTAATACCCATTAGTATGTGTTCCATTCCAAAATGTTCCAGAATGTGAGCAAATTGTCAGTTTGGATTCGCACATCCTGTATCTAAACAAGTGAATTTTGACACATAGAAGCATTGGTAATTGAAAAAAAAGAAAAGTGGAAAGTGAGGTAGCTAGTTGGGTAACAGTTAGAAACTGGTGTAGAGGGAAGAGTGCCAGTGAGGCTAGCCCTGATCTGACACACCCCATAGGTTTGCAAAGTTGGCAGATGACGGGGATGTAAGTTAAGAGATAGCACTTCTCCAGCAAGACACTCTGCCAGTCAGGGGAATGTCAGCTTAAGTAAGCAGGAAATCAGAGAGCAGGGCAGGCTAGACACATGCTGGTAGTGGGAGACTCAATTGATAGAGGTACAGCTAGGGCAATCATTCACAAAGACCAGGATTGTTAATCAGTGTGTTGTCTGCCTGCGGCTCTAGTTCAAAATATCATGGATCGAGTTAATTGATTACTGGAAGGGGCTGGTGAAGATCCAGTGGTCCACATTGAAACCAATGAAAAAGTTAGAGTTAGGTGGAGCATCCTTGAAGATGACTTTAGGGATTTAGATCACAAGCTTACAGTAAGGCCCTCAAATGTAGTATTTTTCAAAATACTACCTGTATCACGAGCCACACCAGAAAGGCAGCGGGAGATTAGAGAGATTAACAAGCGACTCAAGAACTGGTGTAGGAAGGAGGGGTATGGGTTTTGGGGGAGAAGATCGTAGAAGGTTGGAAGAGTGTTTAAATTAGGGTCTGGGGGAAGGGTAAATACATTATAGGAGGGGAAGAGAGTGTAGATAGAGACCTGGATTGAGGTAAACTGGGGGAGGAATGGAAGGAGGGACTAGAACAGTTCATAAGGAAAGGTGTAGGGTAAAAAAATATACAAAAACCTCTTAATTGTATGTATACTAATGCCAGAAGCCTAACTAATAGAACTCGTGAACTGGATTTTGTAGTAATTACTGAGGAAGACTGACATAGTAGGAATAACTGAGACATGGCTGGATGATAGCTATGACTGGGCAGTTAACGTATATGAGGGTTACAGTCTGTTTAGAAAGGATTGTCAAACTGGAGAGGTGGAGGGGTTTATGTAAAGCCCTGTGTAAAGTCCACACTCCAAGAAGATATAAGTGAGGAAAATAAACATGTGGAGTCACTGTGGGTAAAAATACATGGAGGCAAAAACAATAATAAAATACTAATAGGGGTTTGGTATTCCCAGAACATGAAAGAAATTCTACTACTAAGGGAAATTGAGGAGGCTGCAAATCATAATGAGGTTGTTATTATGGGGGAATTCAACTACCCAGATATAGACTGGGAAACTGAAAGATGTAGATCTCATAAAGGAAACAGGTTCTTGGCAATAACCAAAGACAATTATCTTTCCCAACTGGTTCAGGACCCGACTAGAGGGACCACCATAGTGGACTTAATACTAAAACTAATAGACCTGACAGAGCAACAGATGTGCAGGCTGTGGGACACCTGGAAAATAGTGACCATAAAATAATACATTTCCAAGTGTTATTCAAAAGAGTATTTCTTCACAGAGGAACACAAATACCAAACTTCAAAAAAGCTAAATTTAACCAGCTAAGAGAGGCCGTTTGCCTCACTAAGACAATGTCCTCAGAAATAAAAATGTGGCCAGAAAATGTGATATTTTTAAAACCAATCCTAAACTCTAATTGTGAGAGGAGCATACTTTATGGGAATAAAAGGGTAAGGAACAAGAAAAAAACAAAACAAAACAATATGGATACATAAAAATATAAGGGAAGAGACTATAAGGAAAAAAAAATTGAATATGTAAAAGACAAATAAAAGCAGCCAAACTGGCGATAGAGAGATTAATTTTCCAAAGAGAGTAAAACTAATCCTAAATTAAAACTAATCTTTCAATTAAATAAATGATAAAAAGTAAATATCTGAATGTGTCAGCCCTTTGTGTCAGAGTGATGAGGAGGGGAATTCACTGTATTCACTAAGAAAAATATTAGAAAATATTAGATGAAATACAGAGTGCAAAAGTAAATTCCCCATTAAAAGTGGCCTGCGGCATCTCAAAAAGATTAAAATAGACAAATTGTCGGAATCAGATGGCATACACCCCCGTATCCTAAGAGAATTAAGTAATGTCATAGAAAGACCCATATTTCTTATATTTAAGAACTGTATATTGACAGGGAACATTCCACAAGATTGGCACTTAGCAAATGTGGTGAAAATATTCAAAAAGGGGTAAAAATGGATCCTGGAAACTATAGGCCGGTAAGTTTAACATCTGTCATGGGTAAACTGTTTGTAGATTTTCTAAGAGATACTATCTTGGAGTTCCTCAATGAGACTAAGCGAATAAGGCATGGCTTAATAAGGGATCGGTCATGTCAAACTAATTTAATCAGTTTCTATGAGGAGGTAAGTTCTAGACTTGACCAGGGTGAGTCAATGGATGTAATATATCTTGCCTTCTTCAAAGAATTTGATACTGTGCCACATAAAAGGTTAGTATATAAAATGAGAATGCTTGGACCGGGAGAAAATGTGTATATGTAAGTAAGTAACTGGCTCAGTGATAGAAAACAGAGGTTTTTAATGGTACACACTCAGATTGGTCACTGTCACTAGTGGAGCACCACAGGGGTCAGTATTGAATCCTATTAACTTATTTTTTTTATTAATGATCTTGTATAAGGCTTGCACAGTAAAATATAAACTTTTGCATATGACTAGTGTTAGGCGACTCAAAGCATTCGAAGCGGAATTTGATCCGAAGAAAAAAGTCAATTTGCCGATTTTTCTTGTGCTTCAAAGTAACAAATAGGATTTTTTCGAAAATAGCTGTTGCACATAATACAAAGTGAAAACAAGATGCATGGGAACGCAGTCTGACACATAATGCAGTGTTGCAGAAAACTTTTAATTGTAGAATATTGGATAGGGAGAGTGCAGGGACAGTGCAGGACGATCGTAGGGAGAGTTTTTAGACACTGCAGAGAGAGCATAGGCAGAGCATAGGGAGACTGCATGGACAGTGCAGGTTGATGGCAATTGCCGTTTTGCATGTTGTTCTCCTGCTGCCACATTCCCAGTTAATCTGTTAGTTTATATATAGTAATACTGGGCCTTAGTATTAAAGGGCTATCTAACATATCTCCATCTGCATCTTGTTAACAGTTCATTGGATCTAACTGCCAGTCACCTGCTGCACCATGAGGTACTCTTCATATGTAGTTTCAGGATGCAAGGGTTAAAGATAAATCTAACTTTAATTATTAGGTTAACATGTATATAATGGTCAACTATTGCCTCCATATGGCCCATTTATGTAATTGTAATACAAAGGAGCATTTACAGGAGATTTCAGGGCACGACAGTAATAATTGACATATTGTGCCACCCATCTAACCATCTAAACCCCATACCAGCAACAGCCCCTGTTTGGCTAACATACAGTATTGTATGTCTGCTACTAGTTTTCAGACTTCTGTCCACTATGGAAATAATCCTACAGCCGTATTTGATCCATCCACCATGTTCAGCCCATCTGGTATTGACCCTAATACATGTTTAAATCAAAATACCATCCGGTTCATAGTATATCTCTGTATAGTTTTCGATTTTATTCTTGAAATATGGAAATCATTCTTTTTTTTAAAGGGATTCATGTCTACAGTGTTAACTGCTACAGGACCGCCTAACTCAGGGATGCGTCCTGCGGGCGGTCCTGTAGCTCTGAGATGACGCGTCGGCGCGTCATTTCGTGAGAGCCGAGCGTTCACAGAGAAGCGCGTCTCGGCAGTTAGGCTACAGCCTGCCAGCGATGATCCATCGCTGGCAGGCTGTAGATGCGAATTAAATCGCATCAAACAGCTATATCAGACGCTGTTTTGTGAACAGCGTCTGATATAGCTGCTACCGGGTCCTCTGGTGGTCCCATTTGCTGGGATCGACCACCAGAGGACCAGGTAACACTGTAAAGTTGCACCAAACACTACACTAACCCCCCCCACCCCCCCCCTTACCTATTAACCCCTTGATCACCCCATCTAGACCCCCTGAACACCCCCCTGTCATTGATCACACCCCTTGTAAGGCTCCATTCAGACGTCCATATGTGTTTTGCGGATCTGTGGATTCACGGATCCGCGGATCAGATCCGTGGATCCGATCCGCAGATCCTCAAAACACGGACACCGGCAATGTGCTTTCCGCATTTTGCAGATCCGCACATTGCCAGAACTATATAGAAAATGTTTTTTCTTGTCCGCAATTGGGGACAAGAATAGGACATGTTCTATATTTTTGCGGAACGGAAGTGCAGACCCGGAAGCGCGGATCCGTAATTCCGGATCCGAGCGGGACAAAGTCTGTCCCCATAGAAATCAATGGGTCCACAATTTCGTTCCGCAATCAGAATTTCGGACGTGTGAATGGGGCATAAGGGTCCCCTATCACCGCCAGTTAGTTAGCTACTTGTTAGGTAGCTAGCGCCCAGCCCACCGCACCGCAGTCACTGATTTTGGCAGAGATTTTTTCATCCACATTGACCGAGGCGAATGAAAAAATCTGTGCCGTTCATTTATTTTTTTTTCTGCGCAGAGGCTGAACGGAAAAAAAAAATCTCATTACCCGTATGCTCAATATAAGGAGAATCGCAGAAACTCCTAATGCTGACCATACGTGTAATGATTGTGGAGACCCTCAAATGCCAGGACAGTATAACAGTATAAATACCCCACATGTGACCCCATTTTAGAAAGAAGACCCCAAGGTATTCCGTGAGGGGTATGGCGAGTTCATGTAAAATTTTATTTTTTGTCACAAGTTAGTGGAATATGAGACTGTAAAAAAAAAAAAAGAATAAATCAATTTCGGCTAACTTGTGCCAAATTTTTTTTTTTTTCTGTGAACTCGCCATAACCCTCACAGAATACCTTGGGGTGTCTTCTTTCCACAATGGGGTCACTTGTGGGGTTTTTATACTGCCCTGGCATTTTAGGGGTCCTAACGCGTGAGAATCCAAATGCGTAAAAATGGCCTGTGAAATCCTAAAGGTACTCATTGGTTTTAGGGCCCTTTTGCGCATCTTGTCTGCAAAAAAGTGTCACTCATGTGGTATCGCCGTACTCAGGAGAAGTAGGGCAATGTGTTTTGGGGTGTATTTTTACATATACCCATACTGTGTGTGAGAAATATCGCTGTAAACGACAACTTTTTAAATTTTTTTATTCAAAGTTGTCAATTTACAGAGATTTTTCTCTCACCCAGCATGGGTATATGTAAAAATACACCCCAAAACACATTGCCCTACTTCTCCTGAGTACGGCGATGCCACATGTGTGACACTTTTTTGCAGCCAAGATGCGCAAAGGGGCCCAAATTCTAATGAGTACCTTTTAGGAGGGCATTTTTACGCATTTTTCTTCTCACGCTTTAGGGCCTCAAAAATGCCAGGGCAGTATAAATGCCCCACGTGACCCCATTTTGGAAAGAAGACACCCCAAGGTATTCGCTGAGGGGCATAATGAGTCCATGAAAAATTAAACTTTTTGTCAAAAGTTAGCGGAAAGGGAGACTTTGTGAGAAAAAACAATAAAAAATCAATTTCCACTAACTTGTGCCAAAAAAAAAATCTTCTATGACCTCGCCATGCCCCTCATGGAATACCTTGGGCTGTCTTCTTTCCAAAATGGGGTCACATGTGGGGTATTTATACTGCCCTGGCATTTTAGGGGCCCTAAAGCGTGAGAAGAAAAATGCATAAAAATGCCCTCCTAAAAGGTACTCATTGGAATTTGAGCCCCTTTGCGCATCTTGGCTGCAAAAAAGTGTCACTCATGTGGTATCGCCGTACTCAGGAGAAGTAGGGCAATGTGTTTTGGGGTGTATTTTTACATATACCCATGCTGGGTGAGAGAAATATCTCTGTAAATTGACAACTTTGAATAAAAAAATGTAAAAAGTTGTCGTTTACAGAGATATTTCTCACATGCAGCATGGGTATATGTAAAAATACACCCCAAAACACATTGCGCTACTTCTCCTGAGTACAGGGATACCACATGAGTGACACTTTTTTGCAGCCTGGGTGCACAAAGGGGCCCTAAAACCAATGAGTACCTTTCGGATTTCACAGGCCATTTTTATGCTTTGGATTCTCACACTTTAGAGGCCCCTAAAATGCCATATGAGTATTAATACCCCACATGTGACCGCATTTTGGAAAGAAGACACCCCAAGGTATTCCGTGAGGGGCATGGCGAGTCCACAGAATTTTTTTTTTTTGGCACAAGTTAGCGGAAATTGATATTTTATTTTTTTTTTTAATTTTTTTTTTGTTAGTTATTCCACTAACTTGTGACAAAAAATAAAATTTTACATGAACTCACCATACCCCTCACGGAATACCTTGGGGTGTCTTCTTTCCAAAATGGGGTCACATGTGGGGTATTTATACTGTCCTGGCATTTTAGGGGCCCCTAAAGCGTGAGAAGAAGTCTGGAATCCAAATGCGTAAAAATGCCCTGTGAAATCCTAAAGGTACTCATTGGTTTTAGGGCTCTTTGCACCCAGGCTGCAAAAAGTGGCATACATGGTAGTCGCCAGTACTCAGGAGAAGTAGGCAATGTGCTTTGGGGTGTATTTTTATATATACCCATTACTTTGTGTGAAAAATATCTCTGTAAACGACAACTTTTAAAAAATTTTATACAAAGTTGACAATTTACAGAGATATTTCTCTCACCCAACATGGGTATATGTAAAAATACACCCCAAAACACATTTCCCTACTTCTCCTGAGTACGGCGATACCACATAAGTGACACTTTTTTGCAGCCTGGGTGCGCAAAGGGGCCCAAATTCCAACGAGTACCTTTAGGTTTTAAATGGCTCCTCACAATTTAGCCCCGCCCAAAATGCCAGAACAGTAAACACACCCCACAAATGACCCCATTTCGGAAAGTAGACACCCCAAGGTATTCACTGAGGGGCATAGTGAGTTCGTCTGAGATTTTATTTTTTTTTTGCCAGAAGTTATCAGAAATTGAAACTTTTTTTTTTTTCTCAGAAAGTGTCATTTTCCGCTAACTTGTGAAAAAAAATGAAATGATACATGAACTCACCAAGCCCCTCCGCGAATACTTTGGGGTGTCTTCTATCTAAAATGGTGTGATTTGGGGGGTATTCATACTATCCTGACATTCTAGCACCTGAAGAAACATGACAGGCGCTCAGAAAGTCAGAGCTGCTTCAAAATGCCTAAATTCACTTTTTTGCACCATAGTTTGTAAACGCTATAACTTTTACCCAAACCAATAAATATACACTTATTGGACTTTTTTTTTATCAAAGACATGTAGAACAATAAATTTAGAGAATTTTTTTATAGAAATGTAGTTTTTTTAAAAAAAAAATTACAACAGAAAGTGAAAAATGTCATTTTTTGCAAAAATGTCGTTAAATTTGTATTAATGGCAAAAAAAGTTAAAATGTCAGCAACAATAAAATACCACCAAATGAAAGCTCTATTAGTGCGAAGAAAAGGAGGTAAAATTCATTTGGGTGGTAAGTTGCATGACGGAGCAATAAACGGTGAAAGTAGTGTAGTGCGGAATTGTAAAAAGTGGCCTGGTCATTAAGGATGTTTAAGCTAGGGGGGCTGAAGCGGTTAAGAAATAATTTCTATTCTTTCAGTAGTTTTCCATTTGACAGAACGGAACCATTTACAATTTGAATGTGTACATTTAAAAAATTATTCTCAGTCCATCTTTGAAAGTTCTTCACTGTTTGCATTGTTTTCAGAGCACATAGAGCGGGGCCCATTTTTGCCTTTGCATTTTCCTTTTTTCCTCCCAACGTTCCAATAACCATAACTTTTTTCCCCCCATTCATATAGTTATATGAGGACTTATTTTTGGGGGGATAAGTTGTTCTATTTAAGGTCAACGTTCAATTTACCATGTCTATTATTGGAAAATGGGAAAAAATCCTTTGTGGGGTTAAATTGAAAAAAAAATATGAAAAAACTATAATTCCGCCCAGTGTTGATTGCGAATATTGTAATCGCAATTTTTTTTTGCAAATATCGGCACTTCGAGAATTTGCGAAAATCTAGAATATAGTGCTAAATATTCGGAATCTCGGATATTCTATTTTTTTTTTTCCATCAGTACTACTGCTTCTTGATTGTGGGCCAATGAGAAAGCTACTATATAGAAATGTTTAGAAAACTCCCCAGCAGCAATTTTCTGTTTTTGCAGTTCTGAGATAGAGAGCAATGGCACTGCTGTGCTCTGTGCTTTCATCTGGATCCTATTCCTTATGCAATTACATTAGATAGTTAGTTAGCTAGTTACAGTAGTTAATTAATATAATACAGATAGTTAGTGGGAGGTAGTCAGTATAGGTTAGATAGTGATATAGTGTAGCTAATAGCTTCCAGTGCAGGGTGTTAGGTAGTGTGATAGGAATTACTGTGCTGTGATAGGGATTAGTGTCTCTGTTAGGCCTCTTTTGAACGTGTGAGCCCCATGCCCGGCACCGACTGTGGGGCAGACGCACCGGATCGTGGACCCATTCACTTGAATGGGTCCACGATCTTCTCGTTCCGCAAAAAGATAGGACATGTTCTATCTTTTTGCGGGATGGAAGTATGGAATGGAACCCCATGGAAGAACTCTGTAGTGTCCTTAAGTGTCATCCACAGATCCCCCATCAGTATCATTCACAGATCTCCATCAATGTCATTGACCACAGATCCCCCATCAGTGTCGTCCACCACAGATCCCCCATCAGTGTCATCCACCACAGATCCCCCATCAGTGTCACCCACATATCTCCTCCCTGCCCAGCTCCACCTCCTAGCTAATTTATTCACTGCACTTGCCTCTGTAATTGAAGAGAAGCGCCGTAATCTTGCACAGGTGCACTGTTAGAGGCCAGGAAGACGGCGCATGCGCACTTCCTATGCTTCTGCCAGTGCGACTGTGCGAGATTACGGCGCTTCTCTTCAATTACAGAGGCAAGTGCAGTGAATAAATTAGCTAGGAGGCGGCGCTGGGCAGGGTGGAGAATAGTCCAAGATCATGGCAACAGATTCCCTTTAAACTGTAAATAGAAATTTTCTAAGAAATTGTGCATAGTCTTATTATCATTCTAGACAGGTTTAAATACAACACAGCTAAGATAATTTCTTGGTTTGTAAAGTAATTGTTCTGTTAAAGTGTTTAATCTGAGCAGAAGGGTTATTGCTAGAAATTCTGCAATGTAGCCTTCTGGTATTCCAAATGTGAATAAAAATAATTAACCAATTAAATTCAAGTGCAGTTTATAACATTTGCAAAACTTGCAAGTTAATGATAGCGACGTTTGTGGGCAAAACGCTAAAAATATTTTGGCAGTAAAGTGCCTTTACTCATTAGCGTACACTGTCTGGATATAACTAATTTGTTGAGCATCTCTTTCCACTTGGTTAAGGACAATGTGTGTGTTAATGAGAATTTTAAAACACTCTGCAAATTGTTAGCATTGCAGAGGATCAGTCTTTGGTGCTGAGTTTAGGCCAAATCTTGCATCTGATATTTTTTATCTACAGCTATTTAAATATCTATCTATCTATCTATCTATCTATCTATCTATCTATCTATCTATCTATCTATCTATCTATTAAATCTATCTATCTATCTATCTATCTATCTATCTATCAAATCTATGTCTATTTATCTATCAATTATCTATCTATCTATCTATCAAATCTATGTCTATTTATCTATTAATTTTCTATCTATCTATCTATCTTTTTATCTATCTATAAAGCGGCACTGCAAGAAAATGGTGTGCCAGTGGCTGCGGACGTGATCAAACATCCAATAAATAGCCATGAAATTCCACGGCACTTCCAGGAAAAGGAAGTATGGATTCCACAGCACTTCCAGGTGAATTTGTGTGTCTATTTACATCAATTCGATGTTTCGGTCCTCTCTATGGAACCTTTCTCAAGCAGTGATACAATAGTGCAAACAGTGCAGCTATAAATACACCCCCCAATTAGGGTTTCACATATAACATGATTAAGGCCCCTTTCACATCAGCGTTTTTGCTTTCTGTCCTAGAGTTCCGTCCTCGGGGCTCTGGGATGGAAAGATACTGATCAGGATTATCCTAATGCATTCTGAATGGAGAGAAATCAGTTCAGGATGCATCAGGATGTCTTCCGTTCAGTATGTGAACGTTTTTTGGACGTTGACAAAACTGCAGCATGCTGCAGATTTGTCTCTGTCCAAAAATCCGGAAGACATGTCGTAACGCCAGATCTGGAAATTAATGACCATTGAAGTGCATTAATCCGGATCCGGAATTAAGCTAAACGTGGTTTCGGCGCATCGCCGGATCCAACGTTTAGCTCTGCGCATGCACAGCAGCAGTTTCGCAGCAGTGTAAGCAGGGGCTCCGATCGGTTACCATGGCAGCCAGGCCACTACTGAAGTCCTGGCTGCCATGGTAAGTACTCCGCAGCAGTGTACTTCCTACGCTGCGCCACGGGAACCTGTGACATCATGAAGGAGCGCCCGGCGGCCACAGCACAGGTAAGTACAATGCTGCGGAGAACCATGGCAGCCATGACTTCAGTAGCGTCCTCGCTACCTGAAAGCATATTGAAGACTGATCAGCATCCTGATCAGTCTTAAAATGCTTTCAGGCGACTTGCGTTCTGACGGATCTGGCGGGCCGGAAGTGCCTGCCGGATCCTCAGAATGCGAGTGTGAAAGAGGCCTAAGTGCAATTAAAAACAAAGTGCAAAATATATGAATACATAGTCCAAAAAGTGTCATATATCATGAGAAGTGATTACATATTATATCATGATCCAGTGCATCTTTTCACAATTCATAATTAAAGTGCATATGTCCAATTATGAAATACCCAAATATGATTAATATAGTGCATGTGTGCCATATTAATATACTATTAAAAATACCTCAATTGATGGGAAGGGAAGGAGAGGAACCACAGGTGTCAGCATAAGTGTTTCACACGTGTGCCGGCGTTTCATGTAACCAACTGCGCCTGTCCGGAAGAAGCAACGTCAGTGGTCACGTGATCAAACACGATCACGTGATCGCTGATTGCCAGGAAACAAGCGACACCAGGAACTCCATGACACATGCTGCGCAGGGAAAGCAAAATAATCCGATTGTACACTTTGTAAACAAAGCAGGATATCTGAAACACATAGGAAACTAAAAAGACCACCTAGGGTTATTAATATGTGTGCATATCAGCAATCAATGTTAAACTCAGACATCAATCTTGTTAGTCTGTAGATGCCTGTTAGATATGTAACCCATTAAATCTGTAAATACAGAAAAAACGCTACATATGAACACCCGCAATGTTGGCAATTAACTGGCGATTGTCTAACAAATTGTCTAGTCAGTCAATCTCCAACAATGCAAATGTTGCAACTATAAAAAATAGAAAAAATACAAAGAAATATTTAAGCAATATGTGGAGATTTTTTTTTTATTATAAAAAATGTAAAAACCTTTTAAAAGGAAAAGTCAAACCACATATTGTCTTGCCCCATTCTAATGACCATAGTTCCATAATAAGTTGCATTGATAAACCCTGCATACATACAATAAATGACACTAGGAAAAAAAATTAAAATAAAAGTGCTGGGAGGCGTGTATATCCCACCAAGATACCTCAGCTGGGTGAGATAATTGAAATGCAGAAAGCTGCAGTGGTTTCACAAATGTGTAGTTTGCTGAGACAGTTTTGTCTAGATGTTGTTCTGGGCTGGATTTCATATGGACTTGGAGATAGAGATGTCCCGAACTGTTCGACTGCGAACAGTTCCCTGCATTCGCTTCTGTAGCGTTCGATTCGCCCTGCATTCTTACATTCAGCTTACCTTCCTACCAAATCCAGACATAGTAAATTCAATCTAAAGCTGCAATGTTAAAGCAGGGAGAGTATTACCTAGTGTCCTCTGTCCACCCCAACCCTCAAACCAAGAAAAAGTCCTTTCTGAAAATGATATATCATTAATAATCATTTTCTATTACATTTAACTTAATTCACTCAGTTCATGCCAAAAGCCAGGTATGTGCAGGCTGACTATCTATCCATAAGACAGGGTGTCAGCATACCTTACAATGACAATCATGAGCTTTCAAACATAAGTTCTCAATCCAAAAGGAGAGAAATTGGTCAGCATTGGTTGGCTATCTAGAGGGGCCTGGACCCTAGACCATTATCATTAGGGCGACAAAAATTGTAATTTTATATGCCAGCCTAACTCCTCTCTCACTGCCTAAGAGAGCTGCATAAACATTTCCCAACATTTAAATCTCATTTGCATACACATGACCAAGAAATGCTAATGAGCAATATAGCAGTATCTGCCTTGTTTGTAAACTGAAACACGATTTGCATGGCTTTCCCATAGTCCCATGGTATGCAAATGAGTTTATATGACAAAACAGAATAGAAAGATTATAAAGTTAGTCTTTAAAAAATTGCAAAATAAAAAAAAAACTATGCAGCCTTCCTAATCATTGAGATGAGAGCTAGGTGGCATATAAAAAAAAAAAAAAAAAAAAATGTTGTCACCCTAATGATAATCATCTATGTGCACAGGTCCCCCTAGATACCGAACACTAAACAGACAATTTCCCTTCTGGGAAAACTGGTTAATACCCAGGCTGCCTTGCTAAGATATGCTGATGATCTGTCTGTCTGATGGGTTGTTGGTCCTACATATACCTGGTGCTTGGCGGCCATAGGGGAGAGCTGTTCTGTGTTGGTAATTGAGTGTTTTATGTAATAATAACAACAACAATAATAATTTTGTCTGTTTTATAAAGGACAAAAATTATGAATAAAAACGTTTTATAGACATTATGCAAAGACAGTGTTTGATGATAATAGCATAGTTTTTCTGAGATCAAGGATCCTAATACAGTAATATATATATTTATATATATATTTCTATAGGGTAAAACAGCCTGTCCCTTTAAGGTGTACTACTCAATCAAACATACAGTAAGGTAGCTGACTAAAAAAAATAATCTTTGTATTTTATAAAACAGACAAAGACAGACTTACAGACATTTACCCTAGCCTGCCTATCATAAAATCTTATTATAATATTTAATGGACAACACAGAACAGTTCTCCCTATGGCCACCAAGCACCAGGTATATGCAGGACCAACAACCCATCAGATAGACAGATCATCAGCATGCCTTAGCAAGGCAGCCTGGGTATTTACCAGTTTTCCCAGAAGGGAAATTGTTTAGTGTTCGGTATCTAGGGGGACCTGTGCACATAGATGATTATCATTAGGGTGACAACATTTTTTTTTTTTTATATGCCACCTAGCTCTCATCTCAATGATTAGGAAGGCTGCCTAGTTTTTTTTTTATTTTGCAATTTTTTAAAGACTAACTTTATAATCTTTCTATTCTGTTTTGTCATATAAACTAATTTGCATAACATGGGACTATGGGAAAGCTATGCAAATTGTGTTTTAGTTTACAAACAAGGCAGATACTGCTATATTGCTCATTAGCATTTCTTGGTCATGTGTATGCAAATGAGATTTAAATGTTTATGCAGCTCTCTTAGGCAGTGAGAGAGGAGTAAGGCTGGCATATAAAATTACAATTTTTGTCGCCCTAATGATAATGGTCTAGGGTCCAGGCCCCTCTAGATAGCCAACCAATGCTAACCAATTTCTCTCCTTTTGGATTGAGAACTTATGTTTGTTTGTCTAAATTGCTCAAACCTGTCATTGTAAGGTATGCTGACACCCTGTCTTATGGATAGATAGTCAGCCTGCACATACCTGGCTTTTGACATGGTGTAGAGTGATTTTTTTTTTCATTTACAAGTAATTAAAGTATGTTAAATAACTAAATTAGCATTTAAAAGTAGGTCAGAAAATAAAATGTTAGAGTAGATTTAGATGTCATAAAATAGGTTAGCTAGAATGAGTCACTGTGGGTTCGCCCTGTTCGCAAACATTTGAGTAAGTTCGGGTTCATTGTTCGCGAACAGAAAATTTTATGTTCCCGACATCTCTACTTGGAGATAGGTTTGGTAGTGGGATCTACCAGTCCACACCCTTCTCCTACATGTATTGTCTTTTGCCGGAGGTGATCGCGGGTGAGGCCTGCTGCTGTAATCACGGAGGGATAAAACAACCCTCTGTGTATGACTTGGAGGGAGAAAGGCTGAGGAAACCTAAAAGCTTGTTGATTTGCTGCCCTGCAGCTGTTTAACAATCTTTATTAAATGCCCGAACACCAAACTTGAACTGGAACTTTTGCTGCAAAGTTCGGGTTCGGGTCTGGGTACCCGAACTCGCAAAGTTCGGTACGGACCCGAACTTTGCAGTTCGGGTTTGCTCAACACTAATCACCATTCGAACAGGTCAGCGAGTGTTATAAGTACAAATCTGCTGACAGATGCGTTTTAACATCTTTTCTACCAATAATGTACTGGCATGCAGCAATATATATACCTTATATACTAGTACATTCTCTACTGTACTTAGTGATACATTATGCCTGTAAAGAATACTGTTAAAGGGGTTGTCCTGGTTCACTGCTGAACCCAGAAATAAGCTCCCCTCCCTTCACTCATTTACCATATTTGAGTGGAGCATCAGACATTTCTAGCTCTGATGCTCTCCCTTGCCCTGCTCTGCATTGCCCAGGACAAGGGCTTTTTATTTACCGACGGTGATGTCCCTGGCTTCTTCTCAGTATGCTAGGCGGAGGCTTCCACCTAGCAGTGATCCCAGTGACGTCACTGTCACTAATGGCGAGCTTTAGCATACTCCAACGTCCCCAGCGGCCAGAAAGGTCAGAGCTTTTTCCTATAGTGTGAAAGCACGACCACAGCTGCTGGATTACAGGGTGGTCGTAACCATGGAAATGAGTGTGTATAATATGATGGAAAAATGAATCAAGCCAGCAAATGAGGCAATATGGGCAATGAAAGTACAAGGAGAATTTATGAAACTTCTCTATTAGTAATGGTACTCCAATAACAGTGGGTAACTCACTGCAAGAAGACATGAGACATGTATGTCTTCTTGCAGTGAGTTACCCACTGTTATTGGAGTACCATTACTAATAGAGAAGTAAATGAGACAGAAAAAGTGTTAAATGAATGTAGTTGTACCCCTGCACTCTAACATTTAATGTATGTATGTACTGTAGAAAAGTAACATTCCTGAGATTTAACAGGTTAAGGATTCTGGTGTCTTATTCATGCATAATGCACTGCAGTACTTTAAGCATATATATTGATTCAATGGACCAAGGCCTGTCCTTGGCTGGAATCTGTCTTTAAATTGGCTCACTACTCTCGACCGTGTCTCTCCAAAAGGTGAACAGAACAGTAATTACATTTTCATCATAAATGAGAGGACTTGCCCAGTCCTCACTGTAAATAGGAAGATAATCAATGTTAGCAGAGCCTAATGGTTCCTTGGCTTTTAATTCATGAACCTGACAAATGGGCAGACATTTTGAAGTTTGAAAGTCACTGCAAAGAAAAAGCAGTTTTTTGACGATAAGCATAGACAGAACCTTTCTGATAGCTATAGATGGATGTGAACTCATGGCATTGCATATGAAAGCCCATAGTCCTTTCAAATAACCTCTTCCTCACTGAAGAGATGACACATGATCATGTTAAATACTAGTATTACTACTGCACTAGTCTTGTATTTCTGCTACCTCATTTGAGGTCTTAGTTTAGCAAAGAATACTTTTGTACACCATATGAAACAAAATTGGACATGCCGTTACATGACACAGAAAGGCAGATTTTTAGCCTTAGTAATCAATAAAGACAGTAAAATCTGAACTGTATGTGCTCCCATAAAAAATCTGTGTGGATAACATAAAAGTACTTTTTCTCATTCATGAACTATAAAAAATAATGCTAAACAAAACAGCAAAAATTCTGAGGCACATTTATCAAACTGGTGTTAAGTAGAAATAGCTCAGTTGCCCATCGCAACCAATCCGATTCCTCCTTTCATTTTCCAAAGGAGCTATCCAAAATGAAAGAAGGAATCTGATTAGTTGCTATGGGCGACTAAGAAAGTTCTACATTACACCAGTTAGATAAGTGACCCCCTCAGTACCTATACCGAACATTATGATGCAACATATGCACTAAAACAATAATGTGCCATACTAGAGTGGTGCAGGCTGTCCTATATACTGTGTATGTAAGGTTGGAGGAGAGCCAATAAATATTATTGGAACTGTTATTTTTTTATTTTTGGAGCTTGTAATAAACTTATCTGCCTAAACACCCCCTGGTGACACGACAGCACTCTTAGCTAGTGATGTCCCGAACTATTCGCCAGGCGAACGGTTCCCAGCGAACATAGCTTATTCGCGTTCGCCGCGGCGGGTGAACATATGCGATGTTCGCGTTCGCCCCTATACTTTATCATTGACATTGAGCAAAAGTTGACCCTGTACCACACAGTCAGCAGATACATTCCAGCCAATCAGCATACCCTCCCTCCCACCTACTATCAAAAAGCAAGGACGGCATCCATCTTAGATTCATTCTGAAGCTGCAGTGTAAGTAGTTGTAATGCAATGCGATTAATATAACCTGTATTAATCGCATTGCGATTACAACTTAGATCTGAGTTCCTAATGGTTGTATTGCTAGAATATAACGAAGATTGAGAATAAAGCGCTATATTCTCAATCTTCGTTATATTCTAGCAATACAACCATTAGGAACCCAGCTCTAAGTTGAATTCGCAATTTGATTAATGCAGGTTATATTAATCGCATTGCGAATTCAACTTACCACACTCTGCGTCAACTACGTAATTTTCCATGGGAGTTTTGTCATGGATCCCCCTCCGGCATGCCACAGTCCAGGTGTTAGTCCCCTTGAAACAACTTTTCCATCACTATTGTGGCCAGAAAGAGTCCCTGTGGGTTTTAAAATTCGCCTGTCTATTGAAGTCTATGGCGTTACGCCCTGTTCGCTCGTTCGCGAACATTTGCATAAATTCGCATTCGCCGTTCGCGAACGGTAAATTTTATGTTCGCGACATCTCTACTCTTAGCGACAGGATGCAATGCTCTGTTTCTCCCCGCAGCGGGCGTGTGGTTAGCAAGATTAGCAGTGGGCTGATTGCTCAGATGCTCTTTTACAATGTGCTAGTGTTTCTGACTAATGGACTGCCGCTTCATGGATCTATCAGGTTCTGATCCAGGGACACAGCAATCTATTTGAATCCCTTCCTGGCCATCTACCAGTGCCAGTGATAGTGTCTGAATCGCTAGCTGTGTTCCTTGTTCCTGTGCTTATTGAATTGCTCGTTCCTCTGACCCCAGCTTGTCTTCTGACCACTCTTTTTCTATTGTTTGGTCTTGTTCTGACCCTTATACTCAGGGGCGGACTGGGCCGGGGGGCAGTGTCACCCAGGGCCGGCCTTTGGGGTGTGCATGTGCCCTGCCGTGGCCCTGGTGACAAGTGGGGCCGGCCGGCGGCAGAGCACAGGGAGATGAATGCTTCCACTGTGGAAGCGTTCATCTCCATAGTCATCTGTTTACAGATGTCTGTGCTGCGGCAGAGCAGGGAGAGGCGTGTCTCCTCCCTGTTCCTCTGATAGGCTGCCAGCACTAGGCCGGCAGCCTATCAGAGGCTGGTGCAGGCGGCGCGATGATGTCATCGTACCACAGGAGCAGTACAGCAAGGGACACAAGCCTGAAGAGGTCTGCATCGCATCGCTGGAGGTAAGTATAAGTGTTTTTTGTTTGTTTGTTTGTTTTTTTTTTTTTTGGGGGCTACTGGCACATAAGTTGAGGGGTGGATTCTACTGGCACATGATAAAGTGAGGGGGGGGGATTCTACTGGCACATGATAAAGTGAGGGGGGGGGGATTCTACTGGCACATGATAAAGTGAGGGGGGGATTCTACTGGCACATGATAAGGTGAGGGGGGGTGGATTCTACTGGCACATGATAAAGTGAGGGGGGGGCATTCTACTGGCACATGATAAGGTGAGGGGGAGGATTCTACTGGCACATCATAAGGTGAGGGGGATTCTACTGGAACAAGATAAGGTGGGGAGGGGGAGACTACTGTCACAGAAGGTGGGCTACTGGCACATAAGGGGGGGTCTACTGGCACAGAAGGGGGGGTCTACTAGCACATAAGGGGGGGTCTACTGGCACATAAGGGGGACGGCTACTGGCACATAAGGGGGGGCTACTGGCACATAAGGGGGGATGGCTACTGGCACATAAGGGGGGGGGGGGCTATGAGCGCTGTGAGTGGCCAACATATATCCTCTCCGCAATGCTCATCCTACTGTGACAGATCAGGAGAGCGGAGGTGTGGGGGCGGAGATAGCTGTCAATGCTGTCAAAGGAGGCTGTGCTCTCCTCCAGCAGCTCCCTGCCCAGCCTCTTGTGACAGCGAGTAGTGTTGAGCGCGAATATTCGGATAGCGAATATTAATAGCGAATATCGCAACTTCGATAATTCGCGAATATTGCGAATATAGTGCTATATATTCGTTATATCGAATATTCGTCATTTTCTCCATCTGAACACATGATTTCTTCCTGCTAAAAATGCTTGTGGGCCAATGACTCATTGGCCCACAAGCAAGAAGCAGAGAGGAATTAAGAGTTTAGATGGTAAAAAATGAGAATATTCTAAAAAACTAATAGATAGCACTATATCGGATATATTCGTTTTTAGAATATTCGTCATTTAAGAATATTCTAAAAACGAATATATAGCACTATATCACATATATTCCTTTTTAGAATATTCTTTTTCCCCCAATTAATACAGTTATTGCCCTTTGGCATACTACTCCCCGACAAGCGTCCCTGTCACCATGGGAACGCCTGGTAGTTAGAATATACTATCGGATCTGAGTTTTCACGATCTAACTCAGATCCGATGGTATATTCTAACCACCAGGCGTTCCCATAGTGATGGGGACGCTTGAAGTCAGAATATACTGCCAGGGCGCTGTGATCCGGGCAATTAACCCCTCAGGTGCGGGTTAATTGCGCTGTGCGCACCCCACCCCACCTCCCCAGTATTAAAATAATTCGTGCCAGTGCGCCCCCCGCCCTCCGCAGTATTAAAATAATCTGTAGCCAGTGCGCCCTAACCCCCCTCCCCCAGTATTAAAATCATTGGTGGTCAGTGGCCACAGGCTCCCCCTTTCCCCCTCCACCCCGTCATTGGTGGCAGCAGGCAGTTCCGATCGAGTCCCAGCGTGATGGCCGGGCTTCGATCGGTTACCATGGCAGCCAGGACGCTAGTAAAGTCCTGGCTGCCATGGTTGAGTTAATCACTCGGCACTGTCGGCAGCATTTACTTACCTGCGGGGCTCTCCTCCTTCTGCGAACTCACAGGTCTCTGCGCCGCATAGCAATGCTGAAGGCATATGCGGCGCATAGACCTGTCAGTTCTCAGAAGGAGGAGAACCCACAGGTAGTAAATGCTGCCGAGTAACTGCCTGCTGCCGGGGAGGGGACCCTGTGGCCACTGGCCACCAATGATTTATTATTGGGGGAGGGAGGGTTAGAGCGCACTGGCCACAGATTATTTTAATACTGGGAATAGGGAGGGCGCACTGGCCACAAATTATTTTAATACTGGGGAGGGAGCGCACTGGCCACAAATTATTTTAATACTGGGGAGGTGGGGGGCACAGCGCAATTAACCCGCACCTGAGGGTTAATTGCGCGGATCACAGCGCCCTGGCAGTATATTCTAACTTCAAGCGTCCCCATCACCATGGGAACGCCTGGTGGTTAGAATATACCATCGGATCTGAGTTAGATCGTGAAAACTCAGATCCGATAGTATATTCTAACTACCAGGCGTTCCCATGGTGTTAAGGACGCTTGTCGAGAGTAGTATGCCAAGGGCAATAACTGTACTAATTGGGGAAAAAAAGAATATTCTAAAAACTAATATATGTGATATAGTGCTATATATTCGTTTTTAGAATATTCGTCATATTGTCAGACAATAGCGAATATTCGTAAATTACACATTTAGACTGCAATTTCACTAATGTAGTGCTATAATCTTTTTTTTTAGTCTAATTTTTTTGTCTCTTTCTGAATCAGAAAGAGACAAAAAAATTAGACTAAAAAAGATTATAACACTACATTAGTGAATTACAGTCTATATGTGTATTTACGAATAATCGCTATATTGCTATAACTTAGTTTTTTAGAATTTTCGTCATATTCTAAAACAAGAATATATAGCAATATGGCGAATATTCGTAAAATACACAAAATCGCAATATGCGATTAATTATATCGCATATTATTTGCGATAAATAGCATTATGACGAATATTCGATTTCGACGAATATAAGACGAATATTCAATCGAATATTCGCGAAATATCGCGAAATCGAATATGGCACCTCCCGCTCATCACTCAGCGAGTCAGGAAGTAGAGGGGGGCTCAGTGGGCCTCTGGGTGTTACTTGCCCCCTGGGCCAAAAGTTGCCAGTCAGCCCCTGCTTATACATACGACTCTGCTATTGTGTTTGTCTGTTTTTGTTTGTTAGTCCAGATACAATAAGTAGATCGAGATAGCACGTCCCTTTGTTGTGCTGTTTATTCCAGATGCAACTTTTTGGCTAAAGAGCCTTTGTCAAGCATGTATACAACTACACCAGTGCACCTAAAATTCCCAATGATGACATCAAAGTGGGTCATCACGCTGACCCCATGACTATACCAAGCCACGTGAGACTACTTAAAGTATAACTGTCAAATTATTATTTTTTTTACTATTGGATTCTGGTGATTAATATTACCTTGTTGGCCCTGTTTTAATTTCTGATTCTTAAATAAATAACCCCTAAAAGCCACCTAAAAGTCCCCAGTATTGGCTATTGTTACCTGAGATAAAATCAGGTTGCTATGCTCCTTCCGTCTACCAGATAGAGTGATAGAGGACGGAGCACGCTGCGGTGCACTGGGAACTGATAGTGAGTCAACATTGTAAGGGAATGTATAAAAAGCCAGGTTCTTCCTGACAGGAGATAACAGTGCTGGGCTGTGTGTGTGAACTTCTCCACATGAGTGTGCTGGGCAGACATTCCCTTAGCAGTGCAGGACAATGTAGAGCCCAGTGTATAAATGACAGCCTTATCTGATAAGAGGAGAGCTTGTAGGAGGACTACAGGCTTCAGCCAGACCTGGGAACTTTACTGCAAATCCCCATATACAGAGCTGGTCTTCACTAACTTCACTGCAGGCGTCCTATGGATTAGCCTCAGGGCTGAGGGCAGCCATCTTAACAGAATAGTGAAATTTCAGTTTTATGCAGACTGGTTGCTAAGGGCTGAATCTTATTAAATAAGGGGTAAGTAAGTCTAATAGTTATTGATTCAGGTATATTATCATATTAGTAACTACATATCTGAAAACTGAAATTAGGGTCTAAATGTGACAGTTATCCTTTAAATGCGGCCTGTTCCATAGGAATACTAGTATGTGAGCGACATTACCTGGACTGTATGCACGTCAGTCCTTCACTCATGATGTGCTGGTGCAGCATCTCAGCACGATGGTTACCCTTGCACAGCATCATTTGGACATGACACATGCTCCAGTAAGTTTACTCCTTCGTCTCCACCAAGGGTACTGGTTTGACTACATACATACGTGCCACACTTCTATTACTTGCAGGTACATTATGCAACACAGCTCCTTCCAATTTTATTAATTAACTGTATTCTCCATGTTTTTTTTTTTTCTGTGTTGTTAATACTTTGCTGTATTTTGATTGGCCAACCACTATCATGACCCCTTTGATGTAATGTGGTCAGGGTGATGGCCTTCTTTGATGATGCCATCATTAGGTATTTTAGGTGCCCTGATGTAGTTGTAGACCCTTTAGCCAAAACTTTGCATCTGGAATAAGCATCACAACAAAGGAACATGCTGTATTTATCTACTTATTTTGGATTCTCCGTTAAGGCTACATGCACATGAACGTATTTTCTTTCCGTGACCGTTCCATTTTTTTGGGAATAGGATGCAGACCCATTCATTTCTATAGCTCCGCAAAAAATGCTGAC
This sequence comes from Bufotes viridis, assembly GCA_033119425.1. NCBI lineage: Eukaryota > Metazoa > Chordata > Amphibia > Anura > Bufonidae > Bufotes > Bufotes viridis. Next base: position 151,792,312 of record CM065589.1, on the reverse strand, counting down.
AGCACACAGTGTACTATCCGCATCCGTATGTCCGTAAGCCCCGCAAAAATATAGAGCATGTCCTTTTCTTGTCTGTTTTGCGGATAAGGATAGGCATTATTACAATGGATCCGCAAAAAAACAGATGCCAAACGGACGTCATCCGTTTTTTTGCGGATCCGCAATTTGCGGACCCCAAAACACATACGTTAGTGTGCATGTAGCCTAATTGTGGGAAAGTGAGCCTCTTTCCAAGGAGACATACACCTACAAATCTGATACTAGGAGTACTGTCCATTCTTCAACTACTTTGGTTGTTAGTCCCTCTTAATTATATAGCATAGCCGCATAGGGGCCGTCAACCAGTTGCTGTCTTACTACCTAGGGCTTGTACTGCAAGTAGGTAGTGAGAGCAGGCTGGGTTTTGGCCTTAGGGCTCACTGTCCTGGTCTGTCCCTACCTATAGTTCTCTTTTATTTTTATTATTGGAACTCTTTTAGTTTTATTACCTCTTTATACAATAATCTTCCCTGTGTGAATTGAGTTACTGTGTTTCTTTTTGCCATTGTAGATCCAGGGAGGAGCATTTGGAAAACATTGTGACGTGCAGAGATTATTCTGGCGGTACATGTGGTGTTACTATGGTGCTTGTGGCAACTCTGGGAGATTTGTACAATTTGAGTTAGTGTGCTTTTAAATATCATCATGATTACAATTACTGCATGTATGCATTGGGTCCATGTGAATACTGTGTGATGCTATTGGTCACTACTGTATTTATATTGTAGGTCACATACAATTTATATACATCCCTTGGTGGAAGATATAGATTAAGCGTATGTTGGGATGGAACTGCATTAAGTTTTTTTTTTCACATGTGTTTGTGTCTTTATTAATGATGAGCGAGCATCGACTCGAGCATCGCTATGCTCGACACATGGCGGTACTTGGCTGAATACCACATGTGCTCGAGCGCAATGCTCGAGTCTCCTCCCCGCACGTTTGGCGCCTTCTAAGCAGCCAATAAATGTGCAGGTAAGTAATGACCCTTCATTGTAATGCTCTAGCCATGTTAGCTACTGGCATTACAGTGATTGGCTGGCCGGAACGCATCATCGAAGGTTATATAGCACCCGATGACACGTGCTTGGATTGGTCAGGGTGAGCTGAGCATAGGAAGGGAAGTGTAGGGAGCGAAATTCATAATTCTTATTCTAAGAAAGCCTTTCAAAGACCCAAAAGTCATTTTAAGGACTACTGTGTGTGTGTGTGTGTGTTTGAGAGCAGCAATATATTTTTACCAGTGCTAAATTGATCAGTCTCAGGGACATCCGTACTAAGGAAGGGACAGGTAGTGCAGGAAGAGAAATTTTCTGTTTTTACTACCAAAATCTTTTCAAAGACCCCAAAGTCCTTTTAAGGACTACTGTGTGTGTGTTTGACAGCAGCAAGATATTTTTCTTTAATACCTATTAGTGAAATATATTGTACATCATCCACAGACTGTGTCTTTTTGCGTAAATTCAAATAATCAGCGCCACATTTATTGTCTATAGTGTGTGCGTTTAATACACATCCGTGACATATACAGTACTCCATCCGAAAACTGTTTCTTTAGAACAGATTTAAATTTTCTGGGCCTAATCTAGTGTCCATAGTGTGTGGCTTTCTGTGACAAATACTGTACTCCATCCCAAAACAGTTTTTTAGCGCAAATTTAAATTATCTGTGCCTAATCTGGTGTCCATAGTGTGTGGCTTTCTGTGACATATACTGTACTACATCCGAAAACAGTGTCTGTAGCGCAAATGTAAATGATCTGGGCCTAATCTAGTGTCCATAGTGTGTGGCTTTCTGTGACAAATACTGTACTCCATCCCAAAACAGTTTTTTAGCGCAAATTTAAATTATCTGGGCTTAATCTAGTGTCCATAGTGTGTGGTTTTCTGTGATAAATACTGTTCTACATCCGAAAACAGTGTCGGTAGCGCAAATTTAAATAATCTGGGCCTAATCTAGTGTCCATAGTGTGTGGAAAGAGGGAGGTGCTCGTGCCGCTCTACAGAGCACTAGTGAGACCTCATTTGGAGTATTGTGTGCAGTACTGGAGACCATATCTGCAGAAAGATATTGTAACTTTGGAGAGAGTTCAGAGAAGAGCTACTAAACTAGTACATGGATTGCAGGACAAAACTTACCAGGAAAGGTTAAAGGACCTTAACATGTATAGCTTGAAAGAAAGAAGAGACAGAGGAAATATGAAAAAAAATCACCCCATTCTAGAAACGACACCCCTCAAGGTATTCAAAACTGATTTTACAAATGTTGTTAACCCATTAGGCCCCATTCACATGTCCGCAATTCTGTTCCGCATTTTGCGGAACTGCAGACCCATTCATTCCTATGGGGACAGACGATGTCCCGCCTGGGTCCGCAATTGCGGACCCGCACTTCCGGGTCCGCAATTGCGTTCATGAAAAAAATAGAATATGTCCTATTCTTGTCCGCAATTGCGGACAAGAAAAGGCATTTTCTATGTAGTGCCGGCGATGTGTGGTCCGCAAATTGCGGAACGCACATCGCTGATGTCCGTGTTTTGCAGATCTTCGGATCCATGGATCCACAAAACACTTACGGACGTGTGAATGGGGCCTTAAGTGTTTCACAAGAGTTATTGGCAAATGGAGATGAAATTTCAGAATTGCAATTTTTTCGCTAATTTTCCATTTTAATCAATTTTTTCCAGTAACTAAGCAAGGGTTAACAGCCAAACAAAACTCAATATTTATTGCCCTGATTCTGTAGTTTGCATAAACACCCCATATGTGGTCGTCAACAACTGTATGGCTACGCGGCAGGGCGTAGAAGGAAAGGAGCGCCGTGTGTTTTTTGGAAGGCAGATTTCGCTGGACTGGTTTATCTACACCATGTCCCATTTTAACCCCCCCTGGTGCACCCCTAGAGTAGAAACTCCAAAAAAGTGACCCCAATATGATTTTTGGTTGCTCTATATTAAACTTTTTTTGAGGCAAGGTAACAAAAAAATGGAAATTCTGAAATGTCATCTCCATTTGCGAAATAACTCTTGTGGAACACCTAAAGGGTTAAAGTTTGTAAAATCGATTTTGAATACCTTGAGGGGTGTACTTTCTTAGATGGAGTCACTTCTTGGGAGTTTCTACTGTAGGCGTGCATCCGGAGGGCTTTAAATGGGACATACAGTAGTGCCAAAAAAACAGTCCAGCAAAATCTGCCTTCCAAAAACCATATGGCATTCCTTTCCTTCTGCTCCCTGCCGTTTGGCCATACAGCAGTTTACGACCACATATGGGGTGTTTCTGAAAACTAAAGAATATGCGCAATAAATATTGAGTTTTGTTTGGCTGTTAACCCTTGCTTTGTTACTGTAAAAAATGGATTCAAATGGAAAATTTGCAAAAAAAAATAGCTGTTTTGGGACAGCTTTTATTTTTTGTTATTTACAGCGTTGATCTGACAGATTAGATCGTATGCTATTTCTTTAGAGCAGGTAGTTATGGACACGAAAATACCAAATATGATTATTTTTTGGGGAGTTTTGTTTCAGCTTTATATAATAAAGCATTTTTGAAAAAAATGATTTTTTAGTGTCTCCACATTCTGAAAGCCATATTTTTTGGGGGGGCGACTGTCTTATGTAGGGGCTCATTTTTTGTGGGATGAGATGTCGGTTTGATTTGCACCATCTTGGGGTGCATATGACATTTTGGTCGCTTACTATTACACTTTTTGTGATGTAAGGTGACAAAAATGGCATTTGACACCATATTTATATATTTTTTTGTTGCTGTGTTCATCTGAGGGGTTAGGTCATGTGTATTTTTAGATACCTAATATGTATACTTTTTAGTTATTTATTTAAGTTTTACACAATAATATCGTTTTTGAAACAAAAAAAAAAATCATGTTTTAATGTCTCCATAGTCTGAGAGCCATATTTTTTAGTTTTTTGGGGCGATTGTCCTATGTCCCATTTTTTGCAGGATGAGATGACAGTTTGATTGGCACTATTTTTGGGTGCATATATCTTTTTGATTGCTTGCTATTACACTTTTTGTGATGTGAGATGACAAAAATATATTTTTTACACTGTTTTTATTTAACCACATCAGCCCCCTAGCTTAAACACCCTTAATGACCAGGCCACTTTTTACAATTCCGCACTACACTACTTTCACCGTTTATTGCTCCGTCATGCAACTTACCACCCAAATGAATTTTACCTCTTTTTCTTCTCACTAATAGAGCTTTCATTTGGTGGTATTTCATTGCTGCTGACATTTTAACTTTTTTTGCAATTAATCAAAAATGACCGAAATTTTTGGAAAAAAATGACATTTTTCACTTTCTGTTGTAAAATTTTTCAAAAAAAACTACATTTCTATATAAATTTTTCTCTAAATTTATTGTTCTACATGTCTTTGATAAAAAAAAGTCCAATACGTGTATATTTATTGGTTTGGGTAAAAGTTATAGCGTTTACAAACTATGGTGCAAAAAAGTGAATTTCGGCATTTTGAAGCAGCTCTGACTTTCTGAGCACCTGTCATGTTTCTTCAGGTGCTAGAATGTCAGGATAGTATAAATACCCCCCAAATCACACCATTTTAGAAAGAAGACATTTCATTTTTTTTTCACAAGTTAGCGGAAAATGACACTTTCTGAGAAAAAAAAAAAAGTTTCAATTTCTGATAACTTCTGGCAAAAAAAAAAAAAATCTCAGATGGACTCACTATGCCCCTCAGTGAATACCTTGGGGTGTCTACTTTCCGAAATGGGGTCATTTGTGGGGTGTGTTTACTGTTCTGGCATTTTGGGCGGGGCTAAAATGTGAGCCGCCATGTAAAACCTAAAGGTACTCGTTGGAATTTGGGCCCCTTTGCGCACCCAGGCTGCAAAAAAGTCTCACTTATGTGGTATCGCCGTACTCAGGAGAAGTAGGGCAATGTGTTTTGGGGTGTATTTTTACATATACCCATGCTGGGTGAGAGAAATATCTCTGTAAATTGACAACTTTGAATAAAAAATTTAAAAAGTTGTCGTTTACAGCGATATTTCTCACACCCAGCATGGTATATGTAAATACACCCCAAACTACATTGCCCTACTTCTCCTCAGTACAGCGATACCACATAAGTGACACTTTGCAGCCAAGATGCAAAGGGGCCTAAATCAATGAGTACCTTTAGGATTTCACAGGCCATTTTTACGCATTTGGATTCTCACGCTTTAGGACCCCTAAATTGCCAGGGCAGTATAAATACCCCACATGTGACCCCATTGTGGATAGAAGACACCCCAAGGTATTCTGTGAGGGGCATGGCGAGTTCACAGAAAAAAATAATTTGGCACAAGTTAGCGGAAATTGTTTTTTTTTTTTTTTTTACAGTCTCATATTCCACTAACTTGTGACAAAAATAAAATTTTACATGAACTCACCATACCCCTCACGGAATACCTTGGGGTGTCTTCTTTCTAAAATGGGGTCACATGTGGGGTTTTTGTACTGCCCTGGCATTTGAGGGTCTCCCGCAATCATTACACGTATGGCCAGCATTAGGAGTTTCTGCGATTCTCCGTATATTGAGCATACGGGTAATGAGATTTTTTCCGTTCAGCCTCTGCGCTGAAAAAAAAAAATGAACGGCACAGATTTTTCATTCGCGTCGGTCAATGTGGATGAAAAAATCTCTGCCAAAATCAGTGACTGCGGTGCGGTGGGCTGGGCGCTAGCTACCTAACAAGTAGCTAGCTAACTGGCGGTGATAGGGGACCCTTATGCCCCATTCACACGTCCGAAATTCTGTTTGCGGAACGGAATTGCGGACCCATTCATTTCTATGGGGACAGACTTTGTCCCGCTCGGATCCGGAATTACGGATCCGCGCTTCGGGTCTGCACTTCCGTTCCGCAAAAATACAGAACATGTCCTATTCTTGTCCGCAATTGCGGACAAGAAAGCATTTTCTATATAGTTCTGGCAATGTGCGGATCTGCAAAATGCGGAAAGCACATTGCCGGTGTCCGTGTTTTTGAGGATCCGCGGATCGGATCCGCGGATCCGTGAATCCACGGATCCGCAAAACACATATGGACGTCTGAATGGAGCCTTACAAGGGTGTGATCAATGACAGGGGGTGATCAGGTGGTCTAGATGGGGTGATCAAGGGGTTAATAGGTGAGGGGGGTGGGGGGTTAGTGTAGTGTTTGGTGCAACTTTACTGTGTTACCTGGTCCTCTGGTGGTCGATCCCAGCAAATGGGACCACCAGAGGACCAGGTAGCAGCTATATCAGACGCTGTTCATAAAACAGCGTCTGATATAGCTGTTTGATGCGATTTTATTCGGATCTACAGCCTGCCAGCGATGGATCATCGCTGGCAGGCTGTAGCCGAACTGCCGTGCCGCGCTTCTCTGTGAACGCGCATGCGTTCACAGGAAATCTCGGCTCTCACGAGATGACGCGCCGACGCGTCGACTCAGAGCTACAGGACCGCCCGTAGGACGCATCCCTGCGTTAGGCGGTCCTGTAGTAGTTAAAGAAAAATTACGCTATTTTCCTGAGGGGTTATATCATGTGATATTTTTATAGAGCAGGTTTCTACGGATGTGGAGATACATAATATGTATATTTATTTATTTCTGTTAGTTTAACACAATAATAGCATTTGAGGGGGGGGGGGAATCATGTTTTAGTGTCTCCATAGTCTGAGAGCCATGTTTTTTTTATTTTTTTGGGTGATTGTGCTATGTAGGGGCTTAATGTTTAAGGGATAAGATGGCGGTTTGATTGGAACTATTTTGGGAGGCATACGCCATTTTGATCGCTTGGTATTACACTTTTTCTGATGTAAGGTGACAAAAAATAGCTTTTTTACACCATTTTTTAAGTTTTTTTATATTGTTCACCTGAGAGGTTAGGTATTAGGCGATGCCTAATATGTGTAGTTTATTTATTTTTAATTTTTTTTATTCAGTGATAAATGTGTTTTTTTATTTTTATTTTCCCTTTTTTTTACAGTTTTTTTGACCCAGACCCACTTAGTTCTTGAAGATCCAGTAGGTCTGATGTCTGTATAATACAGTACAGCACACTATATAGTGTACTGTACTTTATTTTTTACTTTTCAACGTCGGATCAGACTTGTGCCTTTGGTTGTCATGGTAACCATCACCCGCTGCCAGAACAGAGCAGCGGGTGATGGGGAGTGAGGGGGGCCCCCTCCCTTTGTGACACCTTCAAGAATCGGGGGCTGCAAGGGCACAGCAGCCCCCGATGGGAGAGGGAGCCCCTCCCTGTTAACCCCTTGGAAGGGGTTAAACTGCTGCACCAGCACAGATGTCCGCAGTTTATAGCAGAGTGTCAGCAATGTGCTGACACTCTGCTATTTCACTGGCCACCAATGAATATTATAGAGGAGGCTGGCGGGGGATTGCAATCCCGCCCGCCGCCCACTGGCACAATATGATTGCGGGATCAGAAACTGCAGAGAGCTCTGCAAAACGCAGGTCTGAATTGACCTGCGGTTTGCAGTGATCGCCGATACGGGGAAACACAGGTCCCCCCTGGGCATTGACCCAAGGTGCCTGCTCAATGATTTGAGCAGCATCCAGTTCCGATCACCGCCCGTCGGGCGGCGGTGATCGGAACTATTCATGACGTACCGGTACGCCATGTGTCCTTAAGTACTGGGACAACATGCTGTACAGGTACGTCACGTGTCTGGAAGAGGTTAAAAGCAATATCATGAAGTATTACTTTATTGAGAGAGTAGTGAATTCATGGAATAGCCTTCCTGCAGAAGTGGTAGCTGCAAATACAGTGAAGGAGTTTAAGCATGCATGGGATAGGCATAAAGCCATCCTTTATATAAGATAGGGCCAGGGGCTTTTAATAGATTTCAGTATATTGGGCAGACTAGATGGGTCAAATGGTTCTTATCTGCCCACAAATTATATGTTTCTATGTGTGGCTTTCTGTGACATATACTGTACTACATCCGAAAACGGTGCCTGTAGCGCAAATTTAAATAATCTGGGCCTAATCTAGTGTCCATAGTGTGTGGCTTTTTGTGACATATACTGTACTACATCCGAAAACAGTGTCTGTAGCGCAAATTTAAATAATCTGGGCCTCATCTAGTGTCCCTAGTGTGTGGCTTTCTGTGACATATACAGTACTCCCTCTGCAAATGGTTTCTTTAGCGCAAATTTAAATAATCTAGGCTTAATCTAGTGTCCATAGTGTGTGGCTTTCTGTGACATATACTGTACTCCATCTGAAAACAGTGTCTGTAGCGCAAATTTAAATAATCTGGGCCTAATCTAGTGTCTATAATATGTGGCTTTCTGTGACATATACTGTTCTACATCCGAAAACAGTGTCTGTAGCGCAAATTTAAATAATTTGTGCCAAATCTACTGTGTGTGTGTTTAATACATAACACTGACATATACTGTACTTTATCCGTAGACGGTGCATGCTAGTCATTGACATTATCAGGGCTACATCTCCTGTGTAATGTGTGCTCATCCCAAATACCTTTTTTAATTTATTGGCGCATACACTTACAAATCCTACACTACTGTACATGTGACATACCTTAAAGCATATATAACATTTAATATTAAGAAGGAAGCCAGTACGGGGCTTGGAATTGGCCGTGATGCTGATGGTGCACACAGAGGCCGTGGCCCTGGGCGCAATGAAACTGAGTAAAAGAATGTAGCTGAGGGCCTCCAGGCGCGCTAACCCTCAAAAACATTATTTGGAAGAGCCTGCAGGTCAGCTGACCCTCTAAAATATCACTTGCGAGTGCCTTCAGAGCAGCCTAAAAAACATAATTTTCCAGGGCCTGCAGGTGAGCTGACCCTCTAAACATTATATGTGAGGGCCTGCAGGTGAGCTGACCCTCTAAAACATTATATGTGAGGGCCTGCAGATGAGCTGACCCTAAAAAACATGAATTGCGAGGGCCTGCAGGGCCTGGATTTGATCCCGTGCTGAGCCACGCCCCCTGCACTGATCACATGACAGTGACGTCACCCCAGGTCCTTCGGCTGTTCAACAGTTCGGGTTGGTGGCAGCCGCCCCTTATGGATTCCATATGCCGCTATAGTGGAATCCATAACAGGATGCGCGACTTACCACAACCCGAACGCCGAACACCGGGCTTTTTTTTAAAGTTCGCTCATCTCTAACTGTGAGATAAAGTTGTCACAGTGATTTTGTAGTGAAAGGGTTGCAGAGAGGCACGGAGCAGTATATATATCATGTTACTGCTTGGTGCCTCTGATGTCCACTGCGTAGCTTGGCTCTTATTCTCGCTGCGGATAACACACAGGACATCCACTCGTCTGCAAAAGCCCTTACACTGATTGGCTGGCCGGAACACGTGATACCATTTCATATAGGAGCTGAGGTCCGGCACTCGGCTCATTCAGCATCAGGGAGAGCAGACAGTAGGCAGAGACAGATAGTGGTTTGCTCTAAACTTACTGATTTCACTCCAAAAACCTTATTGAAAGACCTTACTCCTTTTAAGGACTAGAGTGTGTGTTTGACAGCAGTGCAGTACCTTTTTTTTTTAAGAAGGGGGTTGATTAAGCACTATCAGGGACAGGCATTACCAGGAAGGGACAGATAAGTGCAGGGCCTGAAAATCGCTTTGATAACTTCTAAAAGACAGAAAGCTTTCCGATTAGTGACATCTTCAATACGCCATAATTGAGTAGTGTGTTGGGCAGATATTATCAAAAGGGGCTTATTCACTACAGTGTTCCTTGGTACTGAGATATACACTGCACCATCATAAAGCAGTGTGTTGGGTAGACATTATAAAAAGGGGCTTATTCACTACAGTGTTTCTGCTACTGAGATATACACTGCACCATCAGAGAAATGATTTGTTCTGGGAAATTAACCTGACTTGTGCCACATCTGTGTGTGTGTTCAATCCGCAACCGTTATATTAATTACTCAATCACAGAGTGATTTATATTTTGGCCATAGTTAACTATCCTTGTGTGCATTTAGGCCGCAACCGTATATACAGTATTCCCGCAGAGAAAACATTTTATTTGGGACAAATTGGTATCCAACATAGAACTACATCCGAATACAAAATAAAAATATAAATTACATTTTCTGTGGCCTACTGTTGTGCCGAAAATTTGTATTTCTCTGTTTCCAGTACATTACAGCAAGGCAAAACAGTGTGTACTGTAAAAATGGCGCTATCTCTGGCATTGGCGGATCCAGGGGGGGGGGGGTCAACGGGGCAATCGCCCCCCCCCCCCGAGAATCTGCTGAATAAATTCACTGGCCGCGGCGTGCACGCACTATAAATTACAATACCGCGCCGCAGGGCCAGAAAGAGGGGCAGAGCCGGTCCGGAGCGAAGCAGCAGAGCCGTGCGTTCAGACGCACGTAGCATCGCAGCTGGGAGAGGAGAGCCATTGCTAGCTCCTGCCTCAGCCCATAAAAGAAGAAGAAGGGGGCGGAGCAACTGTGGGAGCGCAGCCAGCAGCCTGAGTGACTGTTCTTAGGCCACACCCCAGGGTCCCAGGCAGTGCCCACAGAGAGAGAGCCAAGGAGGACAACATAGAAAGGTAAGTATGTAGCACAAGATATGGCACAACAGATGCAGCAGTGTGGGAGCTGTCAGTATGTTTAAGGAGGGGACTCACTGTGGAGACTGGCACATGAGAGGAGACTGGTGAGAGGGGGAGAGAAAGAAGAGTGGCACTTATTACTGGCACATGGGGGAGGGGGGACTGGAACATGATGGGGAGGAGAGTGGCACTTATTAACTTATTACAGACACATGATGGGGAGACTGGGACATGATGGGGAGAGGGGAAAGTGGCACTTAAAGGGGTATTCTCATTTCAGAACAAGGGGGCATATCGGTAGGATATGCCCCCATTGTCTGATAGGTGCGGGTCCCACAGCTGGGACCCGCACCTATATTGAAAACGGAGCGGGGAGAGTTGTGGCTGGAGGACCCCAGATTTCCTGGGGTCTGTCCACCACCCAGCGCTTCTCCCTGCCTCCGCCATAGAGGTGAATGGGAGCCTGGGCTGCGCATGCGCGGCGCCCTCCCATTCACTTGTATGGAGCCGACGGAAATAGCCGAGCCAGCGCTCGGCTATTGTCGGCGGCCCCATAGAAATGAATAGAGGGCGGCTGCGCATGCGCGGTACACCCTCCTTCACTTACGGGGCCCTATTCTCAATATAGGTGCGGGTCCCAGTGGTGGGACCCCCACCTATCAGACAATGGGGGCATATCCTAGCGATGTGCCCCCATTGTCTGAAATGAGAATACCCCTTTAATATTGGCACATGATGGGGGGGAGTAGCACTTGTTACTGGCACATGATGGGGGGAAGAGAGTGGCACTTGTCACTGGCACATGATGGGGGAGAAGAGAATGGCACTTGTCACTGGCACATGATGGGGGGGGGGAGTGGCACTTGTCACTGGCACATGATGAAGGGGGGGCACTTGTTACTAGCACATGAATGGGTGTATCTATAGGGGCACCTCTTACTGGCACATTATTATGGGGCACTATGGAGGCTTCTACTGAGGCCACAAAGAAGGTATATTTTATATGGGGGGCTCTGTGTGGTACTAGTATTATCAGGGGGTTCATCTGTTTCTGCAGTATAGTATTGGGGAGCACAGCGGCACAGTATTGGGGGTAGTAGGATGATGGGTCCAGAAGATGGGAGGATGATGGAAAAGTAATTAACTAATTTTTTATTTATTTTTTGTCCAACTGCAGAGACGAAAATTGGCGGTCTGGTCTGCAGGTCTGAAAGAAGAAGATGAGAAAAGAGAACATCTACATCAAAGGAGACGCCCAGATGCCCCTCGCCCTTCAACTGGACCTTCGCATGAACCGTCAGCAACATCTACTTCCCTGTCCCAGCGCAGCGTCCAAATGTCGACAACACAGGCATTTGAACGTAAGCGCAAATATCCACCCACCCACCCAAAGGCCATATCACTAAATGCTCAACCTTCAAAATTACTGGCCCTCAAAATGTTGCCATTTAGGCTTGTGGACACTGAGGCCTTCCGCAGCCTGATGTCAGCGGCTGTCCCTTGGTACGCAGTCCCCAGCCACCACTATTTTTCACGTTGAGCCTTGCCCGCCTTACACCAGTATGTGTCCCAGAACATCACCCGTGCCCTGACCAACTCACTTACTGGGAAGGTGCACCTCACCACGGACACATGTTCAAGTGCTGGTTGCCAGGGACGCTACATTTCCCTGACCACACACTGGATAAATGTTGTGGAGGCCAGGAGTGAGTTAGCAGTCAGCCATCAGTCGGTAGCTGGAAGCAGTGTAGTACTGCTGTGGGTAAGCATCAGCAGGCCATGCTGAACTGATCTGCTTAGGGGACAAACAGCACACCGCCGCAGAGCTGTGACAGGGTATAAGGGACCAGACAGAGCTATGGCCCTCGCCACTCAACCTACAAACAGCCATGGTTGTGTCCGACAATGGTCGTAACTTGGTGGCGGCTACGGAGCTTGGGAACCGGACACACATTCCATGCCTACCCCACGTCTTAAACTTAGTGGTTCAGCAGATTATCAGACCCTCACCTCTAATGTATTATACTGTCTGCTCACCTGTAGGCCATTACGGCAATGTTTTATGGCGTTCTCTAGGCTTCAGGCCCTCACCTCCAATGCTTTATACCGTCCACTCAAATTTTTTTTTTTTTTTTTTAATATAACGGACTATCTGTTACTGGCAAATGGGGTGGGGGTTAAAGAGGCACTTGTAACTGGCACATGGTGGGGGGGTTAAAGAGGCACTTGTAACTGGCACATGGGGGTGGAAGGGGTTAAAGAGGCACTTGTAACTGGCACTTGGGGGTGAAGGGAGTTAAAGAGGCACTTGTAACTGGCAGATGGGGGTGGAGGGGGTTAAAGAGGCATTTGTAACTGGCACATAGGGTGGAGGGGGTTAAAGAGGCACTTGTAACTGGCGCATGTGGGTGGAGGGGGTTAAAGAGGCACTTGTAACTGGCACATGGGGGTGGAGGGGGTTAAAGAGGCACTTGTAACTGGCACATGGGGGTGGAGCGGGTTAAAGAGGCATTTGTAACTGGCACATGGGGGTGGAGAGGGTTAAAGAGGCACTTGTTACTGGCACATGGGGGTTGAGAGGGTTAAAGAGGCACTTGTAACTGGCACATGGGGGTGGAGGGAGTTAAAGAGGCACTTGTAACTGGCACATGGGGGTAGAGGGGGTTAACTTGTAACTGGCTTCAAGAAAAAAGGGATGTCCGGCACTGCTGGATTGTCTGGTGCAATTTCTTCCTTATATTAACGTGGCAACAAGGATTGTACACACACACTGTACAGCGGTAAAATTGACGCGTTTTGGACTGTAAAGTCCTTAGTCGTAACGTCGTAACGACTAAGGACTTTGCAGTCTGAAACGCGTCGAATTTTACCGCTGTACAGTGTGTGTGTACAATCCTTGTTGCCACGTTAATATAAGGAAGAAATTGCACCAGACAATCCAGCAGTGCCGGACATCCCTTTTTTCTTGAAACTACTTTTCAGATGCTTTTCTGAACGACCGTGCACGCTGAAATCGACATATGGGTGAGCTGGAAATTTTCTTTGAATGACTTGTAACTGGCACATGGGGGGTAAAGAGGCACTTCTAACTGGCACATGGGGTGGAGAGGGTCAAAGAGGCACTTGTAACTTGGCACATGGGGTGGAGGGGGTTAAAGAGGCACTTGTAACTGGCACATGGGGGTGGAGGGGGTAAAGAAGCACTTCTAACTGGCACATGGGGGGATAAAGAGGCACTTGTTACTGGCACATGGGGTAGGGGATTAAGGAGGCAATTGTTACTGGCAATTGTTACTGGCACATTATGGGGCACTATGGGGGCTTCTACTGAGGCCACAAAGAAGGAGTATTTTATATGGGCTGCTCTGTGTGGTACTAGTGTTATCAGGGGAATTATCTGTTTCTGCATTGTAGTATTGGGGGTAGTAGGGTGATTTGTCCAGAAGATGGGAGGATGGAAAAGTAGTAAACTAAGATTTTTTTTTGTTGTCAAACTGCAGAGACGGAAAATGGCGACAAAATGGTGGTCTGGTCTGAAGGTCTGAAAGGAGAAGACGAGGTCAGAGAACATCTACATCAAAAGAGAAGTCACTGGATATACAGTTGTGTATAATCAACCCCCAATGCTGTAAAGGGTTTTAGGGAATTTAGTGTACATTTGTAATTGTGTTCAGAATGAAATCTTACAAGGACTTTTTAAAGAACCAAATGCAACTAAAATGACATCAATTGTTTTTGTAATACAGTATTAAATGTTTCTTTTGTGATTTCTTCATTGACACAATTATTCAACCCCTTAAAGACTACTACTCTTAATAACAGAGATTCATTCAAGTGTTTTTAATCAGGTATTGAAAACATCTGTGGATGTCAAGGAGCAGCAATCAAGCATAATAAGCACCAATTTGGCAGATTTAAAATGACTGTGATACTCAGCTCCTTTTAGACATTTACTGGTGTATTTACAAACATGGTGAAGTCAAGAGAATGGTCCAGGAAGACAAGAGAAGAGGTGATTTCTCTTCACAGGAAGGGCAATGGCTATAAGAAGATTGCAAAGATGTTAAACATACCAAGAGACACCATAGTAAGCATCATTCGCAAATTCAAGGCAAAGGGCACTGTTGAAACGCTACCTGGTCGTGGCAGAAAGAAGATGCTGACTTCGACTGCTTTGCGCTACCTGAAGCGCAAAGTGGAGAAAAGTCCCTGTGTGACTGCTGAGGTACTGAAAAAAGATTTGTCAGATGCGGGTACTGAAGTTTCAGCTCAGACAATAAGGCGCACACTGCGTAATGAAGGCCTCCATGCCAGAACTCCCAGGCGCACCCCCTTGCTGTCTCCAAAGAATACGAAGAGTCGACTACAGTATGCCAAAAGTAATGTGGACAAACCACAAAAGTTTTGGGATAGTGTTCTGTGGACTGATGAAACAAAATTAGAACTGTTTGGGCCCAGGGATCAACGCTATGTTTGGAGGAGGAAGAACAAGGCCTATGAAGAAAAGAACACCTTGCCTACTGTGAAGCATGGCGCGGGGTCAATCATGCTTTGGGGCTGTTTTGCTTCTACAGGTACAGGGAAGCTTCAGCGTGTGCAAGGTACCATGAATTCTCTTCAGTACCAGGAGATATTGGATGAAAATGTGATGCAGTCCGTCACAAACCTGAGGCTTGGGAGACGTTGGACCTTTCAACAGGACAATGATCCCAAGCATACCTTCAAGTCCACTAGAGCATGGTTGCAGATTAAAGGCTGGAACATTTTGAAGTGGCCATCGCAGTCACCAGACTTAAATCTGATTGAGAACCTCTGGTGAGACTTATTGAAAGCAGTTGCAGCGCGCAAGCCTAATAATGTGACTGAACTGGAGGCTTTTGCCCATGAAGAATGGGCGAAGATACCCGCAGATTACTGCAAGACACTTGTATCAAGCTATGCTTCACGTTTAAAAGCTGTTATAACTGGAAATGGATGTTGTACTAAGATTGAATGTCACTTGGGGGTTGAATAAAACTGATAATGATGTAAGCACAGAAAAGACATTTGTGGTTATTTCATTATAAATGTTATGTTATATTTGTCTGACTTACAAGTGCCTCTTTGATTTAATTGTAAACAAGAAGACTGAAATGATGAAAATCAATGTAAAACTGGCCAAAACACTCAATTTCAGTTTGGGTTGAATAATTTTCAACACAACTGTATAGGATTATGCTTTCAGCACTTGTATTTTAACACTTTGTGTAATATACCCCTTAATGGAAAGAAATTCACTTAGAGATGCAAAACAGTGTGTGCAAATGTAGAGGATTATGCTGTATTTTAACAATTACTGTAATATACCCTTTATCGGAAAGAAATACACTTGGAGATGCACGCTGAGTGTAATATACCCTTTTACGGACAGATTTACACTTGGCCTGCCACAGCTGGAACACCAGATTTACGGTATTTCTATTTTTGCAACTGAAATTCACCCCATGAAAAAAAAATCTATCCTTTGCTGAACACTATTAAACTTGGCCAGCCACTGCTGGGACACCAGATTTAGGGGATTGCTATTTTGGCAATTGAATTTCACATCAGAACAAAATATATCCTTTGCCGGACACTATTAAAATTGGCCAGCCACTGCTGGAACACCAGATTTACGGTATTTCTATTTTTGCAACTGAATTTCACCCCAGAAAAAAATATATCCTTTGCCAGACACTATTAAACTTGGCCAGCCACAGCTGAAACCACTGATTTATGGTATTGCCATTTTGGCAATAGAATTTAAGCCCAGAAAATTATCTATCCTTTGCCGGACACTATTAAACTTGGCCAGCCACTGCTGGGACACCAGATTTGCGGTATTGCTATTTTGCAATTGAATTTCAGCACAGAACAAAATATATCCTTTGCCGTACACTATTTAACTTGGCCAGCCACAGCTGAAACCACTGATTTATGGTATTGGTATTTAAAAAATTGAATTTCACCCCAGAACAAAATATCTCTCTTGCCTGACACTAATAAACTTGGCCAGCCACTGCTGGGACACCAGGTTTAGGGGATTGCTAATTTGGCAATTGAATTTCACCCCAGAAAAAAAATATATCCTTTGCCGGTCACTATTAAACTTGGCCAGCAACTGCTGGGACACCAGATTTACGGTATTGATATTTTGGCAATTGAATTTCACCCCAGAACAAAATATATCCTTTGCCGGAAACTATTAAACTTGGCCAGCCACTGCTGGGACACCAGATTTAGGGGATTGCTATTTTGGCAATTGAATTTCACCCGAGAACAAAATATATCCTTTACCGGACTCTATTAAACTTGACCAGCCACAGCTGAAACCACTGATTTATGATATTGCTATTTTGGCAATTGAATTTATTCCCAGAAAATTATCTATCCTTTGCCGGACACTATTAAACTTGGCCAGCCACTGCTGGGACACCAGATTTATGGTATTTCTATTTTTGCAACTGAATTTCACCCCAGAAAAAAATATATCCTTTGCCAGACACTATTAAACTTGGCCAGCCACAGCTGAAACCACTGATTTACGTTATTGCTATTTTGGCAATTGAATTTCACCCCAGAACAAAATATATCTTTTGCCGGACACTATTAAACTTGGCCAGCCACTGCTGGAACACCAGATTTACGGTATTTCTATTTTTGCAACTGAATTTCACCCCAGAAAAAAATATATCCTTTGCCAGACACTATTAAACTTGGCCAGCCACAGCTGAAACCACTGATTTACATTATTGCTATTTTGGCAATTGAATTTCACCCCAGAACAAAATCTATCCTTTGCTGGACACTATTAAACTTGGCCAGCCACTGCTGAGACACCAGATTTAGGGGATTGCTATTTTTGCAACTGAATTTCACCCCAGAAAATAATATATCCTTTGACGGACACTATTAAAGTTGGCCAGCCACTGCTGGAATACCAGATTTACTGCATTTCTATTTTTGCAACTGAATTTCACCCCAGAAAAAAATATATCCTTTGCCGGACACTATTAAACTTGGCCTGCCACATCTGAAACCACTGATTTATTGTATTGCTATTTTGGCAATTGAATTTTACCCCAGAACAAAATCTATCCTTTGCAGGACCCTATTAAACTTGGCCAGCCACTGCTGGGACACCAGATTTAGTGGATTGCTCTTACAGCAATTTAATTTCACCCCAGAAAATTATCTATCCTTTGCCGGACAGCAGACAGTATTTCACTTGGCTAGCCACAGCTGGAACATTAGATTTAGGGGATTGCTATTTTGCAATTGAATTTAACCCCTCAATAAAATATAGAAATTTAAATCCTGAGTTTCTAGTGGTGACAATAAGCATATCCGAGCCACTGATGGTGGATATAGCAAAAAAAAAAAAAAAAAATAGTATTGATGGATTAATGGACTTAGTGGCAGCATGTGCTGGTGCACCACAAGACACAAAATGGCCGCCAATCACCCCAGAAAAAAGTGACAGAAAAACGCTCCGTGGAGCTTAAAAACCAGTGAGCAATTAACTAGCAGAAGTTCAATAATTCACAGCTGTAGATTGATCACTTCGTTAGGTGTTTTTGTTGATGTTTCCCTGCCAAATCTCGCCCTCACAGCAGCTGCGTCCTATCCCTACACTAATCAAAGCAGAGTGACGTTCAGGAACACTGCTGCACTCATAAAGCCTATGCACTAAGTGAATGGGCTGCCAAAAATTACAAGGAACCGGAACTTTAATACACCCTTTATTACACATTAAAAAGGGTAAATCCAAATCATTGTGTGCATGGCGGCACCAAAAAATAAAACCATAGGTCCTCCCGCACAGTATAGTTCCCTTCTTTAGATGCCATTGCCTCCCTTGAACTCCAAGGAGGCTAGTAGATATTCCCCAACTGGTAGGTACTGTGGTGAGGCGGATCCTGGCTAGCTTGCCCTATATGTCCCTGCCTACACCCTACAATAGCCCTGGTTACCCGGCCGCGGAGCCCCGTGGCCAGGTACCAACTGGAACCTACCCCTGGAATTTGTGCACCCTATTTGGCCCTCTGCTGCCAGATCCCTACATGCACGTTTCGCTTCAGGGAGAGCTGAGGCTCATCAGGGGAAAATGCTGGAGCTTGGCGCTGACACTGTGGAACACACAGGTACACAGTGTATTCTACGCTACTGCTTGCCCGGGTCTCTGATAGCCGTACACAAGGGCATGTGCATAGTAAGGAGGGACATCTTATAGGGGTCCCCCTCCAGCGCATTCGGCTTGTTGGTGGCTACATTACCTACCAGTTGGGGAATATCTCCTAGCCTCCTTGGATTTCAAGGGAGGCAATTCCATCTACAGAAGGGAACTATACTGTGCGGGAGGACCTATGGATTTATTTTTTGGTGCCGCCGTGCACACAATGATTTGGATTTACCCTTTGTAATGTGGATGACCGGTAGGTTATCATTGAGGTGCTCCAAACACGGTTTGAACTGGTTTGTTTGTATTTGTATCTTTAGGACCTTATTTTATGGTATTCATTAGTGCTATGCGAACAGTTAGAGCATAGTTCGGGTTTGTACCGAATTTTAGGGTGTTCGGGACACGGAATTTTAGGGTGTTCAGGTTCGTTGTTCGGCGATTTCTTCCCGCTTTCTGAAGGGCTGCACAGCAGCCAATCAGCTAGCGTTTTACTTCTTGCCCTAAGAGCCCATCACAGCCATGCCTACTAATGGCATGGCTGTGATTGGCCAAGTGCAACAGGTGACCCAGCCTCTATTTAAGCTGGAGTCACGTAGCGCCGCACGTCACACTGCTCTGATTAGTGTAGGGAGAGGACGCAGCCACTGTGAGGTCGAGATTAGGCAGGGAAAAGTCAGCAAAAACACCTGATGAAGTGATCGATCTACAGCTGTGAATCAGTAAACTTCTGCTAGTTACTTGCTCACTGGTTTTTAGGCTGCACAGAGCGTTTTTCTGTCACTTATTTTCTGGGGTGATCGGCGGCCATTTTGTGACTTGTGGTGCACCAGAACAAGCTGCCACCAAGTCCATCAATCCATTAATACTAGTTTTTTTTTGCTATAGCCTACATCAGGGGCTTGGCTGTGCTAATTGTCACCCCTAGAAACTCAGGATAGCAAATTCTATATTTTATTAAGGGGTTAAATACAATTGCCAAAATACCAATCCCCTAAATCTGGTGTTCCAGCTTTGGCTAGCCAAGTATAATACTGTCTGCTGTTTGGCAAAGGATAGATTATTTTCTGTGGTGAAATTCAATTGTCAAAATAGCGATCCCGTAAATCTGGTGTCCCAACACTGGCTAGCAAACTATAACAGTGTCCGCCAAAACATACATTTTTTTTTTTCTGGGGTGAAATTCAATTGCCAAAATAGCAATACCATAAATCTGGTGTCACAGCTGTGGCTGGCAAACTATAATAGTGTCCACAAAAACATATATTTTGTTCTGGGGTGAAATTCAATTGCCAAAATAGCAATACAATAAATCAGTGGTTTCAGCTGTGGCTGGCAAACTATAATAGTGTCCGCCAAAACATATATTTTGTTCTGGGGTGAAATTCAATTGCCAAAATAGCAATACCATAAATCAGTGGTTTCAGCTGTAGCTGGCCAAGTTTCATAGTGTCCTGCAAATTATATATTTTGTTCTGGGGTGAAATTCAATTGCCAAAATAGCAATACCCTGAATCTGGTGTTCCAGCTGTTGCAGGCCTAGTTTAAATCTGTCCGTAACAGGATATATTTTGTTCAAGGGTGAAATTCAACTGCCAAAATTGCAATCGCCTAAATCTGGTGTCCCAGCACTGGCTGGCAAACTATAATAGTTTAAAAAATGGTTGTCAATGGCTACACCCGATACAAAGAACAGAAGGAGGTGCTCAGCCACAAAGGTTCACCCAAAAAACCAAAACAATGAGCACTAGTAGACTGTGCCGCCACTAGTCTACTAGTGCAAACTATAATAGTGTCCGCCAAAACATACATTTTGTTCTGGAGTGAAATTCAATTGCCAAAATAGCAATACCATAAATCTGGTGTCACAGCTGTGGCTGGTAAACTATAATAGTGTCCGCCAAAACATATATTTTGTTCTGGGGTGAAATTAAATTACCAAATAGCAATACCATAAATCAGTGGTTTAAGCTGTGGCTGGCCAAGTTTCATAGTGTCCTGCAAAGGATATATTTTGTTCTGGGGTGAAATTCAATTGCCAAAATAGCAATACCATAAAACAGTGGTTTCAGCTGTGGCTGGCCAAGTTTCATAGTGTCCTGCAAAGGATATATTTTGTTCTGGAGTGAAATTCAATTGCCAAAATAGCAATAACATAAATCAGTGGTTTCAGCTCTTCCTGGCAAACTATAATAGTGTCCGCCAAAACATATATTTTGCTCTGGGGTGAAATTCAATTGCCAAAATAGAAATACCATAAATCAGTGGTTTCAGCTGTGGCTGGCCAAGTTTCATAGTGTCCTGCAAATTATATATTTTGTTCTGGGGTGAAATTCAATTGCCAAAATAGCAATACCCTGAATCTAGTGTCCCAGCTCTTGCAGGCCTAGTTTAAATCTGTCCGTAACAGGGTATATTTAGTTCTGGGTTGAAATTCAACTGCCAAAATAGCGTACCCCAAAATCTGGTGTCCCAGCACAGACTGGCAATCTATAATAGTGTCCGCCAAAACATATATTTTGTTCTGGGGTGAAATTCAATTGCCAAAATAGCAATACAATAAAACATTGGTTTCAGCTGTGGCTGGCCAAGTTTCATAGTGTCCTGCAAAGGATATATTTTGTTTTGGGGTGAAATTCAATTGCCAAAATAGCAATACCCTGAATCGGGTGTTCCAGCTGTTGCAGGCCTAGTTTAAATCTGTCCGTAACAGGGTATATTTTGTTCTGGGGTGAAATGCAATTGATAAAATAGCAATCCCCTAAATCTGGTGTCCCAGCACTGGCTGGCACATTATAATAGTGTTCGCCAAAACATATATTTTGTTCTGGGGTAAAATTCAATTGCCAAAATAGCAATACCATAAATCAGTGGTTTCAGCTGTGGCTGGCCAAGTTTCAAAGTGTCCTTCAAATTATATATTTTGTTATGGGGTGAAATTCAATTGCCAAAATAGCAATACCCTGAATCTGGTGTTCCAGCTGTTGCAGGCCAAGTGTTAATCTGTCCGTAAAAGGGTATATTTTGTTCTGGGGTGAAATTCAATTGCCAAAATATCAATACCATAAATCAGTGGTTTCAGCTGTGTCTGGCAAAGTATAATAGTGTCCGCCAAAACATATTTTGTTCTAGGGTGAAATTCATTTGCCAAAATAGCAATACCATAAATCATTGGTTTCAGCTATTGCTGGCCAAGTTTCATAGTGTCCTGCAAAGGATATATTTTGTTCTGGGGTGAAATTCAATTGCCAAAATATCAATACCCTGAATCTGGTGTTCCAGCTGTTGCAGGCCTAGTTTAAATCTGTCCGTAACAGGGTATATTTTGTTCTGGGGAGAAATTCAATTGCCAAAATAGCAATACCATAAATCAGTGGTTTAAGCTGTGGCTGGCAAAGTTTCATAGTGTCCTGCAAAGGATATATTTTGTTCTGGGGTGAAATTATATTGCCAAAATAGCAATACCATAAATCTGGTGTCACAGCTGTGGCTGGAAAACTGTAATAGTGTCCGCCAAAACATATATTTTGTTATGGGGTGAAATTCAATTGCCAAAATAGCAATACCATAAATCAGTGGTTTCAGCTGTGTCTGGCCAAGTTTCATAGTGTCCTGCAAAGGATATATTTTGTTCTGGGTTGAAATTCAATTGCCAAAATAGCAATACCATAAATCAGTGGTTTCAGCTGTGGCTGGCCAAGTTTCATAGTGTCCTGCAAATTATATATTTTGTTCTGGGGTGAAATTCAATTGCCAAAATAGCAATACCCTAAATCTGGTGTTCCAGCTGTTGCAGGCCTAGTTTAAATCTGTCTGTAACAGGGTATATTTTGTTCTGGGGTGAAATTCAACTGCCAATATAGCAATCCCCTAAATCTGGTGTCCCAGCACTGGCTGGCAAACTATAATAGTGTCCGCCAAAACATATATTTTGTTTTGGGATAAAATTCAATTGCCAAAATAGCAATAACATAAATCAGTGGTTTCAGCTGTGGCTGGCCAAGTTTCATAGTGTCCTGCAAATTATATATTTTGTTCTGGGGTGAAATTCAATTGCCAAAATAGCAATACCCTGAATCTGGTGTTCCAGCTTTTGCAGGCTTAGTTTAAATGTGTCCGTAACAGGGCATATTTTGTTCTTGTGTAATATTCAATTGCCAAAATAGCAATACCATAAATCAGTGGTTTCAGCTGTGGCTGGCCAAGTTTCATAGTGTCCTGCAAAGGATATATTTTGTTCTGGGGTGAAATTCAATTGCCAAAATAGCAATATCATAAATCAGTGGTTTCAGCTGTGGCTGGCCAAGTTTCATAGTGTCCTGCAAATTATATATTTTGTTCTGGGGTGAAATTCAATTGCCAAAACAGCAATACCCTGAATCTGGTGTTCCAGCTGTTGCAGGCTTAGTTTAAATATGTCCGTAACAGGGTATATTTTGTTCTTGGGTAATATTCAATTGCCAAAATAACAATACCATAAATCAGTGGTTTCAGCTGTGGCTGGCCAAGTTTCATAGTGTCCTGCAAAGGATATATTTTGTTCTGGGGTGAAATTCAATTGCCAAAATAGCAATACCATAAATCTGGTGTCACAGCTGTGGCTGGCAAACTATAATAGTGTCCGCCAAAACATATATTTTGTTCTGGGCTGAAATTCAATTTCCAAAATAGCAATACAATAATCAGTGGTTTCAGCTGTGGCTGGCAAACTATAATAGTGTCTGCCAAAACATATATTTTGTTCTGGGGTTAAATTCAATTGCCAAAATAGCAATACCCTGAATCTGGTGTTCCAGCTGTTGTAGGCCTAGTTTAAATCTGTCCATAAAAGGATACCTTTCATCCAGGGCCTAAATACTAGCCCTAAAAGAGATATTCCTCTAAATCAGTGGTTACTGCTGTGCCTGGCAGATAGTGTTAGGTGCCTGTAAAAAATGGACTGAATTTGAAATCAATACATTGGGCCAAATATTTTTTTTCTTATTGTGGTGCTTGGTGAACTGTAACAATGAGGAAAACATGTAGTAAGGGATGCGGATGCGGTCGTGGTGGTGTTAGTGTACCCTCTGGTACTGGGAGAGGATTTGGCCATTCTGCAACAGCCACACGTCCTAGTGAACCAACTACCTCAGGTTCCAGTACCCGCCAGAATTTACAGCGATATTTGGTGGGGCCCAATGCCGTTCTAAGGATGGTAAGGCCTGAGCAGGTACAGGCGCTAGTCAATTGGGTGGCCGACAGTGGATCCAGCACGTTCACAACATTATCTCCCACCCAGTCTTCTGCAGAAAGCGCACAGGTGGCGCCTGAAAACCAAGCCCATCAGTCTGTCACATCACCCCCATGCATATCAGGGAAACTGTCTGAGCCTCACGTTATGCAGCAGTCTCTTATGCTGTTTGAAGACTCTGCTGGCAGGGTTTCCCAAGGGAATCCACCTAGCCCTTCCCCAGTGGTGGAAGACATAGAATGCACAGACGCACAACCACTTATGTTTCCTTATGATGAGGACATGGGAATAGGACCTCAGCAGAGTCCGCACGTCTCAGTCTCTGCTGATGATGGCGGGATGGGAATACCATCTCATCGCACTCTGCACGTCTCTGATGATGACGAAACACAAGTGCCAACTACTGCGTCTTTCAGCAGTGTGCAGACCGAACAGGAAGTCAGGGAGGAAGACTGTTTGGAAGACGATGCAGGGGACAATGAGGTCCTAGACCCCACATGGAATGAAGGTCGTGCCACTGACTTTCATAGTTCAGAGGAAGAGGCAGTGGTAAGACCGAGCCAACAGCGTAGAAAAAGAGGGAGCAGGGGGCAAAAGCAGAACAGCCGCCTCCAAGAGAGTTCGCCTGCAACTGGCCACTACCACCAGGGACCGAGCACCCCAAAGGCAGCTTCAAGGAGTTCCCTGGCATAGCACTTCTTTAAGCAATATGCTGACGACAGGACCCGAGTGGTTTGCACGCTGTGCCATCAGAGCCTGAAGCGAGGCATTAACGTTCTGAACCTTAGCACAACCTGCATGACCAGGCATCTACATGCAAAGCATGAACTGCAGTGGAGTAAACACCTTAAAAGCAAGGAACTCACTCTGGCTCCCCCTGCTCCCTCTTCTGCTGCTGGCTCCGCCTCTTCCTCCGCCTCGGGAGGAATGTTGGCACCTGCCGCCCACCAAACAGAGGATGTGCCACCGACAACACCACCTGCGTCACAAAGCATCTCCACCATGTCACACGGCAGCGTTCAGCTCTCCATCTCACAAACCTTGGAGAGAAAGCGTAAATTCCCAATGAGCCACCCTCGATCCCTGGGCCTGAATGCCAGCATTTCTAAACTACTGGCCTTTGAAATGCTGTCATTCAGGCTGGTGGACACGGACAGCTTCAAACAGCTGATGTCCATGGCTGTGCCACAATATGTTGTTCCCAGCCGCCACTACTTCTCCAAGACAGCCGTGCCTTCCCTGCACAACCAAGTATCCGATAAAGTCAAGTGTGCACTGCGCAACGCCATCTGTGGCAAGGTCCACCTAACCACAGATACGTGGACCAGTAAGCACGGCCAGGGGGCGCTATATCTCCCTAACTGCACACTGGGTAAATGTAGTGGCGGTTGGGCCCCAGGCGGAGAGTTCCTAAGCGCACGACCTTCCGCCGCCAAGGATCACAGGGCATCATTCTTTGCCTCCTGTAGCCTCCTCCTCCTACTCGGCTTCATCCTCCTCTGCTTCCACCAGCTCATCCAGTCAGCCACACACATTCACCACCAACTTCAGCAAAGCCCGGGGTAAACATCAGCAGGCCATTCTGAAACTCATATGTTGGGGGGACAGGCCCCACACCGCACAGGAGTTGTGGCGGGGTATTGAACAATAGACCGACCAGTGGTTTCTGCCGGTGGGCCTCAAGCCCGGCCTAGTG
Source organism: Bufotes viridis (assembly GCA_033119425.1). Taxonomy (NCBI): domain Eukaryota; kingdom Metazoa; phylum Chordata; class Amphibia; order Anura; family Bufonidae; genus Bufotes; species Bufotes viridis. The sequence goes on along the minus strand of CM065589.1, from coordinate 151,766,557 downwards.
GTGTGTGATAATGGGCGATATCTCGTCGCAGCTCTGGGACTAGCCGGTTTGACGCACATCCCTTGCCTGGCGCATGTGCTGAATTTGATGGTGCAGAAGTTCATTCACAACTGCCCCTACATGTCAGAGTTGCTGCATAAAGTGCGGGCCGTCTGTGTGCGCTTCCGGCGTTCACATCCTGCCGCTGCTCGCCTGTCTGCGTTACAGCGGAACTTCGGCCTTCCCGCTCACCGCCTCATATGCGACGTGCCCATCAGGTGGAACTCCACCTTGCACATGCTGGAGAGACTGTGCGAGCAGCAGCAGGCCATAGTGGAGTTTCAGCTGCAGCACGCACGCTTCAGTCGCACTGCGGAACAGCACCACCAATGATTGGGCCTCCATGCGAGACCTGTGTGCTCTGTTGCGCTGTTTCGAGTACTCCACCTACATTGCCAGTGGCAATGACAACGTTATCAGCGTTACAATACCACTTCTATGTCTCCTTGAGAAAACGCTTAGGGCGATGATGGAAGAGGAGGTGGCCCAGGAGGAGGATGAGGGGTCATTTTTAGAACTTTCAGGCCAGTATGTTAGAAGGCCAGCCAGGGCCCACTACTGGAGGACGAGGAGGATGAGGAGAAGGTGGAGGAGGATGAGGATGAAGCAGGTTCACAGCGGGGTGGCACCCGACACAGCTCAGGCCCATCACTGGTGCGTGGCTGGGGGGATACGGAGGATGATGACGATACGCCTCCCACAGAGGACAGCTTTTCCTTACCTCTGGGGAGCCTGGCACACATGAGCGACTACATGCTGCATTGCCTGCACAACGACAGCAGAGTTGCCCACATTTTAACGTGTGTGGACTACTGGGTTGCCACCCTGCTGGATCCCCGGTACAAAGACAATGTGCCCACCTGCACTGGAGCGTGATAGGAAGATGCGCGAGTACAAGTGCACGCTGGTAGACGCGCTCCTGAGAGCATTCCCAAATGTCACAGGGGAATAGATGAAAGCCCAAGGCCAGTGTCATGGCCAGCTCCTCTAAGGGCAGGGTTAGCATGGCAGTAATGTGGAAAAGTTTTGTCTCCACGCCACAGCTAACTGCACCACCACCTGATACGGAACGTGTTAGCAGGAGGCAGCATTTCACTAACATGGTTGAACAGTAAGTCTGCACACTCCTAAACGTACTGACTGATGGTTTGGCCCCGTTCAACTTCTGGGTCTCCAAATTGTCCACGTGGCCAGAGTTAGCATTTTATGCCTTGGAGGTGCTGGCCTGCCCGGCGGCCAGCATTTTGTCTGAACGTGTATTCAGCAGGGCAGGGGGCCTCATTACTGACAAACGCAGCCGCCTGTCCACAACCAACGTGGACAAGCTGACGTTCATAGAAATGAACCAGGCATGGATCCCACAGGACCTGTGCCTCCCTTGTGCAGAATAGACATTTATAACTGCCTCCCCCTAAACCATGTATTCTTGTACTCCGGGCACTTCTTTATTGAATCCTCATTTTTTTAACTTTACCATGATCTTGCGGTGCAGCCCAAAGTTGAATGAACCTCTCCTCTGTCTGGGTGCTGGGCCGAAATAACTGAAAGTGGCCTTCTCCAGTGGTGGGTGATATGATGCATGATTCCTTGTTGTGGGACCTCTGTCCTCTCTCTGGGTGCTGGGGCCGAAATAACTGAAAGTGGCCTTCTCCAGTGGTGTGTGATTTGACGCCTTATTACTTGCTGTGGGACCTCTCTCCTCTGTCTGGGTGCTGGGGCCTAAATATCTGGAAGTGGCCTTCTCCAGTGGTGGGTGATATGACGCCTTATTCCTTGCTGTGGGACCTCTCTCCTCTGTCTGGGTGCTGGGGCCTAAATAACTGAAAGTGGCCTTCTCCAGTGGTGGGTGATATGACGCCTTATTCCTTGCTGTGGGACCTCTCTCCTCTGTCTAGGTGCCGGGGCCTAAATAATTGAAAGTGGCCTTCTCCAGTGGTGGGTGATATGATGCCTTATTCCTTGCTGTGGGACCTCTCTCCTCTGTCTGGGTGCTGTGGCCTAAATAACTGAAAGTGGCATTCTCCAGTGGTGGGTAATATGACACCTTATTCTTTGCTGTGGGACGTCTCTCCTCTGTCTGGGTAATGGGGCCTAAATTACTGAAAGTGGCCTTCTCCAGTGGTGGGTGATATGACGCCTTATTCCTTGCTGTTGGACATCTCTCCTCTGTCTGGGTGCTGTGGCCTACATAACTGAAAGTGGCCTTCTCCAGTGGTGGGTGATATGACGCATGATTCCTTGCTGTGGGACCTCTCTCCTCTGTCTGGTTGCTGGGGCCTAAATATCTGGAAGTGGCCTTCTCCAGTGGTGGGTGATATGACGCCTTATTCCTTGCTGTGAGACCTCTCTCCTCTGTCTGGTTGCTGGGGCCTAAATATCTGGAAGTGGCCTTCTCCAGTGGTGGGTCATATGACACCTTATTCCTTGCTGTGGGACCTCTCTCCTCTGTCTGGGTCCTGGGCCTAAATAACTGAAAGCGGCCTTCTCCAGTGGTGGGTGATATGATGCCTTATTCCTTGCTGTGGGACCTCTCTCCTCTGTCTGGGTGTTGGGGCCTAAATAACTGAAAGTGGCCTTCTCCAGTGGTGGGTGATATGACGCATGATTCTCTGCTGTGGGACCTCTCTCCTCTGTCTGGGTGCTGGGGCCTAAATAACTGAAAGTGGCCTTCTCCAATGGTGGGTGATATGATGCCTTATTCCTTGCTGTGGGATCTCTCTCCTCTGTCTGGGTGCTGGGGCCGAAATAACTGAAAGTGGCCTTCTCCAGTGGTGGGTGATATGACGCATGATTCCTTGCTGTGGGACCTCTCTCCTCTGTCTGGGTGCTGGGGCCTAAATAACTGAAAGTGGCCTTCTCCAGTGGTGGGTGATGTGACGCATGATTCTCTGCTATGGGACCTCTCTCCAATTGATATTGGTTAATTTTTTTTTAATTTTAATTCATTTCCCTATCCACATTTGTTTGCAGGGCATTTACCTACATTTTGCTGCCTCTTGCATCCCTCTAGCCCTTTCCTGGACTATTTTACAGCCTTATTAGTGCCCAAAAGTTCGGGTCCCCATTGACTTCAATGGGGTTCGGGTTCGGGATAAAGTTAGGGTCGAGTTCGGATCCCGAACCCGAACATTTTCGGGAAGTTCGGCCGAACTTCTCGAACCCGAACATCCAGGTGTTCGCTCATCTCTAGTATTCATTAAAGTTTAATTTTTATGTACTCAGCAAATTTCCAAAACTCTTGATCATCCTTTTTCTTCGTTGTCCTAAATATTGATGATCTAATTACGTTGGTGCATCGGTACTCAGCTGTTACACATATTTTTGTGACCTAAAGCAATTTTTTATCTGTCTGACCCAGGCACTGCATATCTGACAGTACAATAATGCCTCATGCACACGGCCGTTGTTGTGGTCCACGTCCTAGCCGCACATTTTGCGGCTCGGACTCGGACCCATTCACTTCAATGGGGCATCAAAAGATGTGGACAGCACTCAGTTTTTGTGCTAGATAGCACATTAGGATCCTACGCTGCATTTCTGATATTCCAATAAAACCGTGACATACTGCATTTGTATAATTGTTTGCAAAAAACACTGTTTTTGTGCTAGATAGCACATTAGGATCCTACGCTGCATTTCTGATATTCCAATAAAACCGTAACATACTGCATTTTTATTGCTGTTTGCAAAAAAACAGTTTTTAGCTAGATAGCGATTAGGATCCTAAACTGCATTTCTGATATTCCAATAAATCTGTAACATACTGCATTTTTATTTTTCTTTGCAAAAAACACTGTTTTTGTGCTAGATAGCAGATTAGGATCCTTCACTGCATTTCTGTTATTCCAATAAAACCATAGCATACTGCATTTACATAGTTGTTTGCAAAAAACACAGTTTTTGTGCTAGATAGCACATTAGGATCCTCCGCTGCATTTCTGATATTCCAATAAAACTAACATACTGCATTTTTATTGTTGTTTGCAAAAAACATTTTTTATGTGCTAGATAGCAGATTAGGATCCTTCACTGCATTTCTGATATTCCAAAAAAATCGTAACATACTGCATTTTTATTATTGTTTGCAAAAAAACTGTTTTTGTGCTAGGCAGCACATTAGGATGCTACTCTGCATTTCTGATGTTTCAATTAAACCGTTAACTTCGGCTGTTACATTGTTGGTTGGAAAATTCATATTTTTTGTGATAGTGTAGTAATTGTATTGAATTGCTCCGTTGCACTGTTGTGTGACATAAATAAATGTATTCTATTTATTATACCGCCACTTTCTTACTGTTAGTGAACCTAATTGTAGACTATTGGCAGTTAAATTGTCACCTGAAATAAACCATCTGTTAGTTTGGTGGGTGAACGCAAATAATGAGGAGAACGTCAAAATAGGGACGTGACCCTGGTCTTAGTGCTGCTAGTGTTGGTGGAGCCCCTGTAACAGGGAGAGGACAGAGTCGTTCTGTGCCAGCTACACGCCCAAGTGAAACACCTTCATCAGGTGCGAGTAGGCGACAGAACCTTCAGCATTATTTAGTAGGCCCCAATGCCACTCTATGAATCGTACCTTCACATTGTCTCCCACCCGGTCCAGGGTTTCCCCAGGCCATCCACCTAGCCATGCCCCAGAAGTGGAAGAGCCTGATGCCCAATCACTTATAATGAGGATGAGGATGAGGACATGAGGAGACCACTGCAGCACATCTCTGATGATGACGAAACACAGGTGCCAACTGATGCGGCTTTCTGCAGTGTGCAAACCGACAAGGAGGGCAGGGGTGAAGACTGGGTGGAAGATGATGTGGAGGACGATGAGGTCATAGACCCCACATGGAATCGAGGTAATGCGGGTAACCTGTGCAGTTCAGAGGAAGAGGCTGTGGTTGCACAGAGCCACCAGCACAGCAAAATAAGGGGGTAGTGGTAGGGGGTACGGTACCGAAGCAGAGCGGCCGTCCCCTAGACAGTACGCCTGCTACTGCCCACCTCACCCAGGGACCGAGCACACCAAAGACAGCTCCAAGGAGTTCCCCGGCGTGGCATTTCTTCACACAATGTGCAGACAACAAGACACGAGTGGTTTGCACGCTGTGCAGTCAGACCCTAAAGAGAGGCAAAAACATTCAAAACCTGAGCACAACCTGCATGACCAGGCATCTAAGTGCAAAGCATTAGCTGCAGTGGAGTAAACACCTCAAAAACCAAGAAAGGTCTCAGGCTCCTCCTGCTCCCTCTTCTGCTGCATCCTCTTCCTCTGGAGTGACAGTGGCAACGGCCACCCTGCAAATGGAGGATGTGGCAGCAACACTACGACGTCCGTCACCTTCAACAACAGCACCACAATGTCCCATTGAGGCATTCAGCTGTCCATCTCCCAAACACTGGAGCGAAAGAGGAAGTACCCCCTACCCACCTGCGATTCCTGTCCCTGAATGCCAGAATTTCAAAATTGCTGGCTTTTAAAATGCTGTAATTCCGTCTGGTGGAGACAGAGAGTTTTAAAAACCTTATGGCGGTGGCTGTCCCACAGTACGTCATTCCCAGCCTCCACCACTTTTCCAGGCGAGCCATCCCTTGCCTGCACAACAAAGTGGGGTGCACTGCGCAACACCATCTGTGGTAAGGTCCACATAAATACCGATACGTGAACCATTAAGCACGGCCAAGGAAGTTATATCTCCCTAACATACACTGGGTAAATGTAGTGGCGGCTGGGCCCGAGGCGGAAAGCTGTTTGACGCATGTCCTTCCGCCACCGAGGATTGCATGGCATTTCTCTTTGCCTCCTGTTGCCTCCTCCTCCTTCCTCTACCACCTCCTCATCCGCTTGGCGTAACACCTTCACCACCAACTTCAGCACAGCCAGGGGGAAATGACAGCAGGCAGTTTGGAAACTCATCTGTTTGGGGGACAAACCCCACACCGCGCAGGAGCTTTGGACGGACATGGAACAACAGACCGATGAGTGGTTGGTGCCACTTAGACTAAAGCCCATCCTGATGGTGTGTGATAATGGGCGAAATATCATAGCAGGTCTGGGCCTAGCTGGTTTGACGCACATCCCTTGCCTGGCGCATGTGCTGAATTTGGTGGTGCAGAAATTCCTGAGAAACTACCCAGATATGTCCGAGCTGCTGCAGAAAGTGCGGGCTGTCTGTGCACGTTTTCGGCATTCTCACCCTGCTGCTGCTCGCCTGTCTGCGCTGCAGTGTAACTTCGGCCTTCCGGCTCCCCGCCTCATATGCGACGTGCCCACAAAGTGGAACTCCACATTGCACATGCTGTAGAGACTGTGCGAGCAGCAACAGGTGATAGTCGAGTTTCTGCTGCAGCACGCATGGGTGAGTCGCTCTGCAGAACAGCACCACTTCACAGCCACTGATTGGACCTCTATGCAAGACCTGTGTGCCTTGTTGCGCTGCTTCGAGTACTCCACCAACATGGTCAGTGCCGATGACGCCGTTCTCAGCGTTACATAGCAGTACTTTGTCTCCTTGAAAAAACACTTTGGGCAATGATGGAAGAGGATGTGGCCAAGGAGGAAGAGGAGGAGGAGAGATCATTTCCAGGGTTATCAGGCCAGTCATTCACAAGTGGCTCAGAGGGTGGGTTCCTGCACCAACATAGGCCAGGTACACAATTGTCAAGCCAGGGCACAGTTCTGGAGGATGAGGAGGAAGAGGAAGGGGAGGAGGAACCATGTTCACAGCAGGTTGGCACCCAAAGCAGCTCATGGCCATCACTTGTGCGTGGCTGGGGGGATACAGAGGACACAGACGATACACCTCCCACAGAGGACAGCTTGTCCTTGCCTCTCGGCAGCCTTGCACACATGAGCGACTAGATGCCACAGTGCCTGCGCAATGACCGCTGAGTTGCCAACATTCTATCTTGTGCTGATTACTGGGTGGGCACCCTGCTGGATCCCTGTTACAAGGACAATATGCTGTCCTTAATTGTCTCACTGGAGCGTGATTGGAAGACGCACGACTACAAGCGCACGCTGGTAGACGCGCTGCTAATGGCATTCCAACCTGACCGCGGGTGCTCAGTGGTAGCACAAGGCGAAGACAGAGGAGGAGGAAGAGGTCGCCAGCGCACCTCAGAAGGCAGGGTTAGCATGGCCGAAATGTGGAAATGCTTTGTCACCCCGCCACAACAACCAGCACCCCCAGCTGATATGCAACGTCTTAGCAGGAGGCAGCATTTCAGCAACATGGTGGATCAGTATGTGTGCACACGCCTACACGTACTGACTTATGGGTCCGCCCCATTCAACTTCTGGGTCTCCAAATTCGGCACATGGCCTGAGCTTGCCCTTTACGCCTTGGAGGTGCTGGCCTGCCCTGCAGCCAGTGTATTGTCTGAACGTGAGTTTAGCACGGCAGGGGGGGTTATCACAGACAAGCGCAGACGCCTGTCCACAGCCAATATTGACAAGCTCACATTCATTCAAATGAACCAGGCATGGATCCCACAGGACTTGCCCGTACTTTGTTCAGAATAGACATGTATACCGGCCTCACATAGCCATTGTTATACTCCAGCGCACTTTCTCTTTGTGTTATTTTATAGATTCCACAATGTTTTGTGGTCTACTCAAATTAAATTAAAAAAAGGAAAACAAAAAAGAAAAACAAAAAACAGTGTTGGCTACCTCCTCCACTGCCACTGCCACCTACACATCCACGTCCACTGCCTCCTTAACCTCCTACTCATATAGACCTCCTCCTCCTTCTACAGGATTATTATTTTTAATTATTATTTATTTTATTTGCCTATCCACATTTGTTTTTAGGGCACTTACCCACATTTTACTGCCTTTTGCAGCCCTCTAGCCCTTTCCATGGCTCTTTTAGAGCCATTTTAGTGCCCAAAGTTCGGGTCCCCATTGACTTCAATGGGGTTCAGGTTCGGGGTCAAGTTCGGGTCAAATTCGGGTCCCAAACCCGAACTTTGCAGTGAAGTTCAGCCGAAATTGGCGAACCCGAACTTCCAGATGTCCGCTCAACTCTATCAGTAATCCATCAGTATTGCTAATGCCAAAAAAAAAAAAAAAAAAAAAAGGAGTAGATCCAAAACAGGGGTGACACGTGAACGGAATATTTGCATGTCTTCTATGTTTTGTACCCACTACTGCTTTTGTCTACCAAATCACAATCCAATTCTGATGGGACCATACAGGCCTTACAGCTGCTACACAGAGAGGATCCGTTGTGCGTCTCATTTTTCCTTCCTTCTGACAGATCAGAAAAAGGATCAAATAAAAGATTATGTCAGCCAAGCGAAAAAGGCAAAATAGTGTCCCAGTCATGAAGTGAGGGGGGTGTGAACAGCATTAGAAGTCCACAGAGTGACCCTCTGACATAGTGATGAGGTGGAAGCAGCATGAGGAGGCCACAGAGTGGCACGACGACGAGAGATTGCAGAGGTGGCGGCAGCATGAGGAGGTTACAGAGTGGCACCATGACAGAGTGTGGAGGTGGCAGCAGCATCAAGAGGGGGCTACAAGGTGGCACAATGAGAGAGTGTGGAGGTGGCGGAAGCAGGTGCATCAGGAGGAGGCCACAGGGTGACACAATGACAGAGTGTCGAGGTGGCAGCAGCAACATCAGGAGGCCACAGAGCAGAAGAATGACAGAGTCTGGAGTTGGCGGCAACATCAGGAGGTCACAGAGTGGCACAATGACAGAGCCTGGAGGTGGCAGAAGCATCAGGAGTAGGAGTATTCCATAAAAAAGACTGCACGGCTTAAAATTCTTCCGTAAGGCTGTTGTTAGTTGAGGTATGCAGAAAGTATCTTTAGGATGTGGTCGATCACTGGGTTCCAAGTTTGGGCTTCCTCCATAGTCAGGATTTTTATCCCCTGAATATTATACAAGAGAACTGAACATAGTGAGGTACCGCAAACTCTTCAATGATCATGTTTGTTTTATTATACTCACATAGATAAAATAAATCTGTGCATATATAAATAATAAAATACTGCTTATTTTTCACCTGCCCGACGCGGGTTTTGCTCTTGCTTGTTTCGTCAGGAGCAGCCCCTGACGAAGCAAGCCAGAGCGAAACCCCGGTAGAGTGTGGAGGTGGCTGCAGCACTTGGCATCAGATGTTTGGCATCAAGCGGGTGGCAGCATCAAAATAGTAGCTAAGACAGGTAGCCAGAAGAAACCTGTCTCTTTTGTCAAGGTTTGGGTGTGGCAGCATGGATGATCTAATCTGATCCATCAGGCATTGGTGGGTGGAAATCCTGGCTAATCCACGCCTGATTCATCTTGACAAAGTTCAGTCTCTCCTGACCGCACTAAACACCTGCTCTAATGCCACACTACTGGCCGGGCAGGACAGCTTTTCCAGGGCAAACTGCTAGTTGCGGCCACAAATCGAGTTTGGCCGCCCAGTACTCCAGCGGATCTTCAATGTGGGGTGGTAGGGTGCTGTCCAAGTATGCCACCACCTGCTGGTTCAGGTCCTGCTCCAGGTCTAGCTGCTGCTGTTGGTGAGTACTTTCTTCACTATGCAAGTGAAGAAAGCTGCTCATCAGTGACTGTAGACTCAGGCTGCTGCTGATAGAGCTGTTACTGCTCCTGCCACCCCACCCCTCCCCAGCAGCCATGCCAACTGACTACATAGGATTTCTATATAGTAATTCAGTTTGTCCTCCCTCTCAGCGGGTGTAAAAAAAAAGTCCCCAATTTTGGACCGGTAGTGAGGGTCCAACAAGGTGGAGACACAGAAGTCATCCCTCTGCCAAATGGTGACAATTCGGCTGTCACTACGCAAGAAAGTGAGCATGCATCGGGCCATTTGTGCAAGTGACTTGGAGGGACTCCCTGCCTCCATCTCCACTGCAGACTGCCACAATGTGTCTGTGTCCTCTGACACATCTTCTTCATCGCCCTGTAGCTCGTTTGGCTGCTCTTTCTCTCTTGTCACCTGTGTAGAAAAACCACCCATTTCGCTAAACATTGCTTGTGCTCCAATGTCCTCTTCCTCCAGTTCAACCCCACACAGGGCTCATGTGGCCGTGAGATCTAGGCGCCACGTCTCCATTCCCCTGACCAGAAAGATTTACCAGTTTCTGTTCCAGGACGGTTGAACAGTGTCATTCCACTGATGGAATGACACTGTTCAATCGGAAGTCCTGGCGACTGACAAATAACGTGGCATCCTCAAAGGGCCTGAGCAAAAGGCAGGTGTCACGCATGAGCTGCCACTAGCTGACATCAAAGTTACACAGGGAAGTACTCCTGTCCACTTGCATCATTAAGAAATCGCTTATGGCCTTTCTCTGTTCGTAGAGTCGGTCTAACATATGGAAGGTGGAGTGAAAATGTCGCATATCAGCCTATGTTGGGGGTAGCCGTTCTGCCGCTGCAGCTCAAGAAGGGTGTGCTTTGCGGTGTACAAGTGGCTGAAGTGCATGCAAAGTTACCTGGCAATTTTTAGGATGCTTTGCAGATTGGTGGATGACTTCAGGAACCGCTTGAACATGTGTGGCATGTAAGGCGCATGGCTCTGCCCTCCTTGACGCAGTGCCGACACAATGTTCTTCCCATTGTTGGTCACCATGGTTCCGATTTTGAGTTGTCGTGGAGAAAGCCAGGATTCGATTTCTTGATGAAGAACTCGGAGCAGTTCCTCCCCTTTCCTCCCCTTTGTGACTGTGTTCGCCCAGGAAAACGAGGTGTAGAACAGCGTGTCACTGCCGTGCCCTGCACATGTGGTATGTTGGATAGCCCCTGTGAATTGTCCCAGCAGTGGAGGATGAGGACATGGTGGAGGATGAGGAGGCAGAGGCGGACATTGTCGCAGGACCAACGGCGTGGCAACTTGGAGGCAGAAGCGGCGTCACCTGGCCAAGTTGCTGGTGTGACTGTGCAGGAACCACATTCACCCATTGGGCCATAAAGGACGTGTATTGTACCTGCTCGTAGTTACAGCTCCACACATCCACGCTGCCGTGCACTTTGGTAAACAGTAAACACTGACAGGCTGAAGGACTGGCCCACCTTCTGTTCTACATGTGTGTGCAGGGCTGGTACTGACTTTTTGGCAAATAAATGATGGCTTGGGACTCTCCACCTCGGCTCGGCAAAAGTCATCAGTTATCTGAAAGGTGCAGAGTCCACCACTTGGAAAGGGAGGGACTGCAGCACCAGCAACTTGGACGTGAGCACATTCAGCTTCTACGCCATTGGATGCGTGCACGATTACTGTTGTCTCTTGTCAATCGCTTCGGTGATCGATTGCTGACCAAATCACTGACGAGGAGTAGGAGAAGGAGGAGCAGGAGCATCAGGACCAGCAGATGATGGGAAGGACAGAAAGCTCCCTTCGCCTGAGGTGGTGGAGCGTTGACTGCCTAAAATCGGATGCCTGCCTCTGGGTGATGCAGCAGTTGTTGTGGCAGGCTGGACCACCAGATCAGAGCCACGGTTCTCCCAAACCACTTTATGGTGACGCTGCATATGTTGACGCAGGGCCCTGGTGCCAACATTGGCACTCTGGCCACGCTTCGCCTTCTGCCCACATATTCTACATGTGGCCATGTTCACCTCCTCTGGCGGCTTAACAAAAAACTTCCACACAGCCGAGTAGGTGATTTTACCCCCAACACTCCGCACTGACTGACTGCTACTGTCGCTGCTTCCGTGATCCCGTGCACCGCTACTTCCTGGGCAGGTAGGCTCCTTCAAAGCGGGTGGTCTACCCCGTGCACGTTTCACTCCCGACCTCCCACTGCTGCCACCTTGCTGACTCCCGGCCACGCTAGCAACTTGCTGGCTCACTGCCAAGCTGCCACCCTCTTCTCCCGATGATGATGAAGCCACTAATTCACACAGCTCCCAAGTGAGATCAGCTGCATCATCATCATCGAATACTGTCTGCATGTCACTGATGTCCTCCTCAACCGTCTCTTGGTCAGGAGCCTGACCGATCGCATCACCAGCTCCCACGCCACACTCCTTATCAGTACTTGCTCGCCTAGTGAAGGAAGCGGCGGATGTCTCCTCTAGATCTTGGCTGGGCAGTAGCTACTGACTGTACACTAGTAGCTCGTCTTTGCCAAAAAGTGGAGCTGAGCCCACAGCATATAATACTTCTCTGGCTGAGGGAAAGGAAAAGGACAGAGGCAGGTTGAGGATAGGTGAAGGCACTGGGCCTGCTCCCGGGCCATGCCAACTAAGCGTCATGTCAGAGGAACAGACCAACTCTTGGCTGGAGGTGTTTGATGTCACTTAGGACGTAGTGGATGACCGAGTCAACCTTTCAAGAACAGTCGGGTTGCTAGTCAAGACACGACCGCTAGATGACACCCGGAGCTCAGGCCTCTCGCTGTGACCCCTGCTCCCTTACTCTGCTGCGACCTCTGCCTGAGCCACAAACATTTACACCTCTGCCACTCCCCTGTTCAGGGCCTGGTAGTTCTCTGTCTGTCATACGGTTAGATCAAATGTTAGATTAAAAAAAAAAAATTCCCCACTAATACACGGCAAACAGGGCTTCAGAATATATCACTGCACCGCAGAACGTCAATTAAGCCCAAATTTTGTTCTACTTTTACACAAGAGGCTTTTCAACAGAGAAGTACAACGCTGGACGGTGAATATATTTTTATTTAGCCACTAATACACGGCGAACAGGGCTTCACAATATATCACTGCTCCGCAGAACATCAATTAGGCCCAATTTTTTTTCTACTTTTACACAGCAGGCTTTCCAACAGATATATGCAACACTGGACAGCGAATATATTTTTATTTCGCCACTAATACACGGCATACAGGGCTTCCGAATATGTCACTGCACCACTGAGTGGCAAAGATTTTTTCTTTTTCCAGTAACACATGGAAAAAAGGGCTTTAAAACAGATAACTGCACCGCTGAGCGGCAAAGATATTTTTCCTTTTTCAACTAATACACAGAAAAAAGGGCTTTAAAACAGATAACTGCACTGTTTAGGGGCAAATATATTTTACTTGTGCCACTAATACACGACAAAATGGGCTGTAATTTTCACCCTTCACCAAACAATGGCTAATAAGCCCTTTTTCCCACTAATACTAGACAAAAAATGCTTTAGAACATATAACTGCACAGCAAAAGGGGCAAATAAAACGTATAAATATTTCCTTGTAATATACCCTGTTAATGCCTACAGTCATGGCCAAAAGTTTTGAGAATTACATAAATATTGTAAATTGGAAAAGTTCCTGCTTAAGTTTTTATAATAGCAATTTGCATATACTCCAGAATGTTATGAAGAGTGATCGGATGAATTGCATAGTCCTTCTTTGCCATGAAAATTAACTTAATCCCAAAAAAAACCTTTCCACTGCATTTCATTGCTGTCATTAAAGGACCTGCTGAGATCATTTCAGTAATCGTCTTGTTAACTCAGGTGAGAATGTTGACGAGCACAAGGCTGGAGATCATTATGTCAGGCTGATTGGGTTAAAATGGCAGACTTGACATGTTAAAAGGAGGGTGATGCTTGAAATCATTGTTTTTCCATTGTTAACCATGGTGACCTGCAAAAAAACTTTTGCAGCCATCATTGCGTTGCATAAAAATGGCTTCACAGGCAAGGATATTGTGGCTACTAAGATTGCACCTCATTCAACAATTTATAGGATCATCAAGAACTTCAAGGAAAGAGGTTCAATTCTTGTTAAGAAGGCTTCAGGGCGGCCAAGAAAGTCCAGCAAGCGCCAGGATCGTCTCCTAAAGAGGATTCAGCTGCGGGATCGGAGTGCCATCAGTGCAGAGCTTGCTCAGGAATGGCAGCAGGGAGGTGTGAGCGTATCTGCAAGCACAGTGAGGCGAAGACTTTTGGAAGATGGCCTGGTGTCAAGAAGGGCAGCAAAAAAGCCACTTCTCTCCAAAAAAAACCATCAGGGACAGATTGATCTTCTGCAGAAAGTAGGGCGAATCGACTGCTGAGGACAGGGGCAAAGTCATATTCTCCGATGAAGCCTCTTTCCGATTGTTTGGGGCATCTGGAAAAAGGTCTGAGTCAGGCCTTATGCTCCTGTAATGCCCAACGGCTCCTGGTATCGCCCATACGGCTCAGGTAGGTTGAGTGGTAGGGCCTCGGGCTACTTGAGGGACCTTGCCGTGGTGTCCGAGCTTAAGACATGTCCTCCTAGTAGGATATGTCGAACTAACCCCTCAATTTTATCAGTGTGAGGGTTTAGTATTGCCGCAGAGTGCACCTGCTTTTGCTATGGTTATGTTTTTGATTGTTCTCCACATCCACATTATCGCTATCGTATGTAGGATGGTTATTGTGGTACTTGTAGTCCGTTGCTGGCATCTTCCATTGTATGCATTTTTTGCTGTTGATTGCCCCTAGCAATGGACTACAAGTGCAGGATGTGCTCCCCTAGATACATGCACAACTGCATATGGGTTGAGCATATCCTGCTTGTTAAACACCACACCACGTTTTCTAATGGATTGTATAATATGTTTGGAGGTGTATAAACTCCAATTTAAATGTGTCTGCTTTTCATCTACAGGCTACATTCAGGTGCAGCTGTGAGGCTCTGGGCCATATCAGCCGGTCTCGGGTGGGGCTCACAGGCACCTCCCACCTCCCATTGCAAGCATGGTTACATGCTGGAGGTCACTGGTGAGCTGTCTGTGAGTCAGGCCTTATGCTCCCGTAATGCCCAACGGCTCCTGGTATCGCCCATACGGCTCAGGTAGGTTGAGTGGTAGGGCCTCGGGCTACTTGAGGGACCTTGCCGTGGTGTCCGAGCTTAAGACATGTCCTCCTAGTAGGATATGTCGAACTAAACCTTCAATTTTATCAGTGTGAGGGTTTAGTATTGCCGCAGAGTGCACCTGCTTTTGCTATGGTTATGTTTTTGATTGTTCTCCACATCCACATTGTCGCTGTCGTATGTAGGATGGTTATTGTGGTACTTGTAGTCCGTTGCTGGCATCTTTCATTGTATGCATTTTTTGCTGTTGATTGCCCCTAACAACAGACTACAAGTGCAGGATGTGCTCCCCTAGATACATGCACAACTGCATATGGGTTGAGCATATCCTGCTTGTTAAACACCACACCACGTTTTCTAATGCATCTGGAAAAAGGCTTGTCCGGAAAAAAAAAGGTGAGCGCTACGATCAGTCCTGTGTCATGCCAACAGTAAAGCATCCTGAGACCTTCATGTGTGGGGTTGCTTCTCATCCAATGGAGTGGGCTCACTCACAATTTTGCCCAAAAACACAGCCATGAATAAAGAATGGTACCAAAACACCCTCCAACAGCAACTTCTTCCAACAACAGTTTGGTGAAGAACAATGCATTTTCCAGCACGATGGAGCACCGTGCCATAAGGCAAAAGTGATAACTAAGTGGCTCGGGATCTTAATCGCATTGAGAACTCGTGGTCAATCCTGAAGAGGCGGGTGGACAAACAAAAACCCACTAATTCTGACAAACTCTAAGAAGTGATTATGAAAGAATGGGTTGCTATCAGTCAGGAATTGGCCCAGAAGTTGATTGAGAGCATGCCCAGTCGAATTGCAGAGGTCCTGAAAAAGAAGGGCCAACACTGCAAATACTGACTCTTTGTAATTGTCGATAAAAGCCTTTGAAACGTATTAAGTGCGTGTAATTATATTTCACTACATCACAGAAACAACTGAAACAAAGATCTAAAAGCAGTTTAGCAGCAAACTTTGTGAAAACTAATATTTGTGTCATTCTCAAAACTTTTGGCCACGACTGTATATCAAACAGCACTTGCACCCTAATAAGACAGGTTTGCCGGAATTACAGAGCTGTATAATGCCCCAAGTCAGTGCAGCAAGGTGTAATCGGATTGTTCCTATTATCCAGGCTGTCACCTCCCCGACTGAACCATGTTCAACACAAATGCTGGTGGAAAGATCCCCCTATCCTTTCCCTACACCTTGAGTAATCTTTCCCTGCACTTATATATTGTTTTTTTTTTTTTTCACTACAATCACTGTCCCTAGCGCCTGCAGACACATCTCTCCTTGTACTAAGCACGCTAGTGAATGGCAGAATCTAAGATGGCCGCCATATTTATAGTGCTGTGACAACACAGGGCTGGCTGGCTGCTGATTGGCTGCATGCATGGCATTATGGGTGATCCGACCTTCCCAGAGTTCCTTGCCCCATATCCTCATATGTGTAGCAGCCATTTTAGGAAAAAATGTATTCGTTACCATGAATCGCGTAGAAATTAAGCTTTGGTGCAAATCAAATTTTAGCTAATTTCGGATCGAATTCCACTTCGTTAGCTTCGATTCGCTCATCTCGCATTGCAACATGTTAATATGTTCCCAAAATTGAGATTTTTTTTAATACTAGTTTTCTGGCGCAAATGTAATTGTGTGTGGCTTAAAAATGTAGTTAAAGGGGTTGAAGATGTAGTTAAAGGAATTTTGTTCTTTGTATGTTTCTACCTAGGCAAATGTAAGGACTTTACAATTCACTTACTTTATCTCCTGTTGCTACTTTCTCAGATTTACTGAGGGTCACATGACCTGTGATGTTAGCTTCTCTCTCTGCTCTGATGATGTTTCATGCACAGGCCTGAGAGAGCTGACCTATGTCTGTACACAAGACGTCACTGTGCTGGCCACGCACTGCAGTCTGCTGTTTATTGCTCTCTCCCTGGATTATTGAGGAAAAACACTAAGGCCCATTGCAGAAGAGCGTGAGCGGATTAGGTCCAGATGCGTTGCAGATGTGTTCAGTAAAATGTTTTGCTTGCGATTGCATTCAGTTGTTCAGTTTTTATAGCGTGGGTGCAATGCGATTAATTATGTTTTGCACACACGTGATAAAAAAACTGAATGTTTACAAGGAACAACTCTTAGCAACCATCCGTGAAAATCGCATTGCATCCGTACTTGCTTGCAGATGAGCTTTTAACGCTGCCCCATTTACTTCTATGGTGCCAGCGTTGCGTGAAAAATCGCAGAATATAGAACATGCTGCGATTTTCACACAACGCAATAGGAATGCTTGAAAAACATTGCTCATGTACACAGACCCATTAAAATGAATGGTTCCGGATTCCGTGTGGGCATCAATGCATTCGCATCATGCATTGCACCCGCGTGGAATACTCGCTCATGTGAAAGGGGCCTAACTCCTTAAGCTGCACAGACTCAGGGCTAAAGGCTTTACTGAGTAGCTGCAGGCAGTGAGGAGACAAATGCTGGGCACAGGAGCTGACAGAGGAGTTTTGCACAGCATTGCACAAGAACATGTAGGGGGAAGATCCTGTGTGTATCAGCAGTGTCACTGTACAGCTGGGACTTGTAGTCCTACAAATACAACATGCTGCTGAGTCTCCCAGCAGGCACACATGTAACTCAGGGCAACACTTGTATTCACTCTCTTTGCAGAGCAGGGGGAGGGCAGAGATTGTTGTTATTGCAGGTAAACAAAGGACCAGAAGAGAACCAGGGAAATGAGGAAATATATATTTTTAGCCTAAATCTTGCTTAGCTTAGTTATATATTGCTGCCCATCAGGATTACAGTGCTACATTTTTTTTTCGTAACTTGGATAACACCTTTAAAGTCCCTATGTATTATATTCATATCTTTTTATGGAAGCCCTATTATGGCTCTGTACTAAATGGAGCAGGAATGAGCCCTCAAACTGTTTTCCCAAGTTCCAGTTAAAGTACACTCCAGAAAAAGCAGTAGAGATGAACTTCATGGACTTCAATCTTTCTATTTGCTATGTCATCGAGAGAAGAGAGTGTTCAAGAGTAAGGAAAGGATAAATTGACACTGAATGAAAAATAAACACTTTCGATACAGAAAAATAGCAAAACGATTTTGTCTGGCACAATAAAAGGATGCTTGCCTTTACCATTTAACTATTTATTTATTTCCAAATAAAATTGACATGAAATTAGGATAAACATACAACATTGTGATAGTAATAATAATTATCATAATATTTAATTATTATTAATATTATTATTATTTTTATTATTATTATCATCACTTAATTTACATTTTCATTCTTTTTCCAGTTTTACATAGGGTTCATTCAGGCTTAAAATAAATTTTTTATTAACCCTATAATTCAGTAAGGGCGGGTTCTCACCAGAACTAGGAATTCAGTTATAGTGTTCTGTTATAGAGGCATGCCTTTAAGAGGCATTGCTGTGTGCTCCATCCTAATAGATGTCTATGGCCACTAGTGATGAGCGGCAGGGGCAATACTCGAATTTGCGATATTTCGTGAATATTCGTTAGAATATTCATCATATATTCGTGAATATTTGTATTCGAGATTATTCTCTTGATTGCGAAAAATTCGAAATTGTAATGCAAAATACAGTTGTGGGTCACTTTGGCTACATTTTTCAAGCTGCTAGAAGTTTCCTGAGTTTATCCTGGCTGAATTACAATATTCTTCATTATTTAATCTATTTCTTCTTATGCGAAAAATCGGCAATGTAATATGCGTGTTAATCGAATAAGGGCAGGTTATAGTCAACTTTCCTATTGGGTTGGCCTGCTAGAATTCGTGAATATGTAGAATATAGTGTGATATATATTCGTAAAAACTAATATTCATCTTTTTTTATCTGAACCCATTACATTTACTACTGTAATGGGTTCAGATGAAAAAAAAAAAAAAAGCGAATATTCGTTTTTATAAATATATCACACTGTATTCTACATATTCGCAAATTCTAGCATGCCAACCCAATAGGAAAGTTGCCTATAACCGGCCCTTACTCGATTAACACGCATATTACATTGTCGATTTTTCTCAGAAGAAGAAATATATTAAATAATGAAGAATATTATAATTCACTAGATATTGCAGCCTTCTCACATTAGTCCACAAGCAAGAAGCAGGCAGGTAATCGGTTCAGATGAAAAAAAAAATTGACGAATATTCGCTTTTATGGATATGTATCACGATATTCGAAATATTCGCAAATTCTCAAAGTTGCGATATTCGCAATTAAAATTCCCTATTCGAATATTTGCGCCCAACACTAATGGACACTACACTCTACGCAATATTAAATGGTGGCATTAGAAAGTACAACTTTTCCAACAAAAAACAAGCCCTCATACGGCTAGATGAACAGAAAAATAAAAATGTTATGACTCTGGGAAGGCAGGTAGAAAAAGCAAAAACGTAAAAATGGAAAATTGCCAGGAAAGGGTTAACTAACACAATATAGTTAAATATAAATACAGTATACCAGTACTAATCACAAAACCCATTACCCAAATTACCACTATATGCAGTGTTAAACGCACCCACAACTATACAGATACAAAAACACATACTTAGAGTTCCTTAACCCACCTAGTCATGAGCGGGAGGTGCCATATTCGATTTAGCGATATTTAGCAAATATTCGTCATATATTCGTCGAAATCGAATATTCGTCATCATTCTATATATTGTGAATGTTACGCGAATTTATATTTACATTGCGAATTAAACTTCGAGCTGAGTTCCTAATGGTTGTAACTTGTATTGCTAGAATTGACGAAGATAACGAATATCACTAATATAGCACTAGATTCTCAATCTTCGTTATATTCTAGCAATACAATTAGGAACTCAGCTCTAAGTTTAATTTGCAATGCAAACATATACTCGCATTGCAAATTCAACTTAGAGCTGGGTCCCCAATGGTTGGCTTGCTAGAATATAACGAAGATTGAGAATATAGTGCTATATTCGTGAATTCGTGATATTCGTTATATTCTAGCAATACAACCATTAGGAACCCAGCTCTAAGTTGAATTCGCAATGCGAGTAATTCAGGTTATATTAATCACATTGCGATTACAACTTAGTCAAATTTGTGAGATCGTGATTCTCACATCCGAAAGTACATTTTAGCATTGAAGCATTCCCATGCACACGGGAAGTCGGCAGAAGAGGCAACGGGCATTGACTGGAGGGGGCAGGGAGCCAAGAATCCTCCGGACAGTTAAGAACAGCTTTTGGGAAGTGGGAAGACAACCAGAGAGCAACAAGGATTAACAACTTAAAAAAAAAAAAAAAAACACGAATATTCAAAATAGTGAATATATAGCTCTATATTCGCGAATTTGCGAAGTGCCGATATTCGCTAAAAAAAACCAAACACCTCGCTTTTCGAATATTCACTCTCAACACTACTAACAATTAACTCCCCCTATATCTAAAGGGATACACGTGCAAGGACAGAAAAGGGGGAACTACTGCTAGAGGGGCAGGAGAGAAGGACAACAGCAGTCTGGAAAAGATAAATGTAGAAGGTTCCCAGCAAGTAGCACAGGAGGCAACAGGGGAAGATAGGGTTGTAGCAGAAAAAAGGGAGATCTATAAATTCTTAACCAGCAGCTAAGGTGCTGGTTAAGAGGACGGTGAGTTGGCAGGGTCAGGTGGTGTGTAGCTTCTACATGGCCAGAGGTCTAGTATGGTTTTCCTTCTCTGAGCACAACAGTACTTGGCTATTTAAAGGGCTTTTGCAGTCTGTTACAACTGATGATCTATCCTCAGGATAGATCATCAGCATCTGATCGGCCGGGGTCTGACACCCGGGACCCCCACCGATCAGCTGTTGGAGAAGGCAGCAGCGCTGCAGGAGCACCGCGTCCTTCTCACTGTTTACCACTGCTTGCGCTATCAAGTGGTGTGGGCGGGGCTAAGCTCCATTCAGTGAACAGAGCTTAGCCTCGCCCACGCCACTTGATACAAGTTGTGACGTCACTGGGCGGGGTGCTAGCAGTGGTAAACAGTGAGAAGGCCGCGGCGCTCCTGCAGTGCCGCTGCCTTCTCAAACAGCTGTATGGTGGGGGTCCGGGGTGTCAGACCCCGGCCGATCAGATGCTGATGATCTATCCTGAGGATAGATCATCAGTTGTAACAAACTGCAGAACCCCTTTAAGCCTGGTGGGTGTGCTACGCTAGGCTCAAGCATATGATTTACATGCCAACTGGGGAGGCAGATGCTGTGCACATCCTAGACTGTATGACTATAGTACTAGGCATGATTCCAGCCACCTGGTTGACCCTCTTTTGCTGAATGAGGCAAAGGGGGAAAAAAATGTCCTCATTCTCTCCCATATAATAAACTGGACATGGGACAGTTTGGCACCTTCCCATAGGTATATCAATTACCTTGCTGACCCCCTGCTGAAGGAGGTAGAAAAATAAAGCAATTGCTTTGTCTGTCTTAGATAATAAACCAGACAGGAGACAGCTGGGCACCTTTTCTAAAGTCATATGGAAATGCACATATGCATGGTGGGGGGAGATTTAAAGGTGAGGGGTCACGATTACATCCATTACAAGTGCAAATATATATCTATATACATATATAAATATCCACTTACCTTTATAGAATCAAAACCAGGAGCAGTTCAAAAACACAGAACAGGGGCCAAACTTTACACTTTACCTCATCTCTGTGTAGGATCTCTAACAAGCCTCTGAGGAGCCAGTGCTGAGGATGGGAGTGGTAGTGGCCCCGATGAGATGAGGTTTCATAGTGTACTTTCTCAGGCCATTGCACCCTGGTGATCAGTTCAGTGGAAAGGGGATTTGACAGCAAAATGTAACTTTAAGTACACCCAGCAGTAGTTAGACAAAGTGCAAGTACTGTCATTAAATGATGAGGTATGGTGGCTGACAAATAGAGATGTCGCAAACATAACATTTTCCGTTAGCGAACGGCGAACGCGAATTTCCGCAAATGTTCGCGAATGGGCGAACCGCCATAGACTACAATAGGCAGGCGCATTTTAAAATGACGTAGTTGACACAGAGTCTAGTTTTAATCCATAAAGGGCATAAATCACCTAACATTCCTAAATTGTTTGGAATAACGTGCTTTAAAACATCCAGTGTGTGTATACGATCAGTTATGATGTTGTATCGATCAGGTAGTGTAAGGGTTACGCCCGCTTCACAGTGACAGACCAAACTCCCAGTTTAACGCACCGCAAACAGTCCATTTGCACAACTGCAAACTCCTCATTTGCACAAGGTTGGATACCAAGCTAGCCATGTCCCGTTCCTTGTCCTCACTGATGTCATTGAAGGTCTCTTCCTCCACCCAGCCACGTACAACACCAAGGGTCCCCGAAAGGTGACAACAAGCCCCCTGGGACACCTGCTGTGGTTGGTCTTCCACCTCCTCAAAGCCACCTTCCTCCTCTGACTCCTCTTCTTCAGACTCCTCTCTCTGCGTTGCCGCAGGTCCAGCAATCGACGACGACAAGGCTGCTTCTGGTGGTGACCACAACTCTTCCTCTTCATGCTCATCTATGGCCTGATCCAGCTCTCTTCGCAGGGCATGCTCCAGAAAAAACGCATATGGGATGAGGTCGATGATGTTGCCTTGGGTTTGACTGACCAGCTTTGTCACCTCCGCAAAAGGACGCATGAACCTACAGCCATTGTGGATGAGCATTCAGTAATGTGGCCAAAAAATACCCAGCTCCGCAGAGGCTATCCTCTTTTTTTTTAATTAAAAAAATTTGTTCTTACCAGTTTAATCTCTGTTTTGTCCCCTATCAGGGGCCGGTGTATGGAATAGATTTTAGGAACCGGGAGATGGAAAAAGATGATTGGTCAGACCTCTAACTTCCAATTTGGGGCACTGTGCGTGTGCCGTGCAATGTACTGTACCACTAATACAAATAGTGTGAACTACTATTCTTACCATTTTAATCTTTGTTAAGTCCCCTATCAGGGGACGTGTGTTGAATTGAGATCTTGCATGGGTAGATAGAGAAAAAAGCTTGCTGTGTCTGCTTCCTTCTAATTTTGGGCACTTGCAATGGAATTTGCCACCAATGCAACTAGTGTTAACTAAGTACTAATACTATCAGTTTAATCTTTGTTTTGTCCCTCATCAGGGCCAGGGCCGGTGTAGTGAATAGGTTTTTGGAACCGGGAGATGGAAAAATACCCATACCGCTTCGCTTGAATTTCAGGTCACTGCGCATTCGCCGTGCAATGTACTGTGACACCCTATATGAGTGGTGGGCAGTGGGCACAGTACAGTCTGTGGGCCTGACACACACTGGCAGGCAACTGCAATTATATTAAAGGGTAAACATTAAATGACTTTGTGCCACCCTACATGATTGGTGTGCACACATTATAGCCTGTGGGCCTGTGGCCTCTCACACACAGGCAGGGAACTGCAATATATATATTTATAGAAAAAAATAAATAAAAGCAGATTGATCTACCAGCCCTAAAATGGGCTTTTTGGGGTGCTGTCCTTAAAGCAGACGGCCCCTTTCACACGCACTGAATCCTGACCCATCCATTTCAAAGGGTCTGTGTACATGAGCGTTTTTTTTCACGCATCACTTGTGCGTTGGGTGAAAATCGCAGCATGTTCTATATTCTCCGTTTTTCACGCCCCATAGAAGTGAATGGGGCTGCGTGAAAAACGCATTGCATCCGCAAGCAAGTGCGGGTGCGTTGCGTTTTTCACTGATAGTTGCTAGGAGATGTTGTTTGTAAACTTTCAGTTTTTTATCACGCGTGTGAAAAACGCATCAAAACGCATTGCACCCGCACGGACAAAACTGAACAACTGAATGCAATGCTGAATTGCACAGTTTTCACTGAACGCATCCGCAACGTATCTGGACCAAAGGCCCCATTCACAAATCCGCAATTTTTTTCCGCATCCATTCCGCAATTCTGCAGAATGGATGCGGACCCATTCATTGTGAATGGGGCAGGACGTGATGCGGAGAGCACACTATATTTCAGCCCCGAAACTTCCGGCCGCGGCTCCGCAAAAGATAGAGCATGTCCTATTCTTGTCCGCAGCCTGCGGGGGAGTGCCGGCATGGTGTGTTGCGTATCCGCAACACACTACGGACGTGTGAATGGGGCCTAATCCGGACACACTTGTGTGAAAGAGGCCAATGAGTCTTTGAGGACTGGAGTGGACACAGAACAATGGCCTAGCTAATGCTTTCCCTATTAATTCAGCAGCAGCACTCTCCCTGCTCTAACTAACACTGCAGCTTCAGAATGAATCTAAGATGGATGCTGTCCTTGCTTTTTTATAGGAGGTGGGAGGGTCTGGGAGGGAGGGTATGCTGATTGGCTGGAATGTGTCTGTTGACTGTGAGGTACAGGGTCAAAGTTTGCTCAATGATAAAGTATAGGGGGCGAATCGAACATCGCATATGTTCGTCCAACACGGTGAACGGGAACATGCGATGTTCGCCGGCGAGTAGTTTGGGACATCTCTACTGACAAAATGGCAATTTGTGGCACTAATAATGTGAAATCCTGCCATTGAATCCTTGAACCTATGGCTAACAGCTGGAAGCTTGCATTTGTGATTATAAGTGTCCGCTGGGTAATAAAGGCTTTGAGTTGGTCTGGCATCGATGTTATCTAGGTCATGTGTGTCTGTAACTTGCTGCTCACTCTGTTGTCTGTGAACACTGTAGCTTCTAAGGCATTCTGGTGTCCTGGCAGTCTCTATGGAATTGTGGTCTCAAAGCTGAATGGGTTCTCTTGCTGGTTCTTACTCCCCACTGTCCTAGCTAGAACTCACTCTCCTGACAGCAAGCAGGATCAGCCCACTCCTACCAAGAGGGTGGGAACAGGGTAATGAGTAGTGATGAGCGAGCACCAAAGTGTTTGAGTGTTCGGATACTCTGTCCGGACACATAGCGATATTCGAGCGTTCAGCCAAGCACCCGAGTTTAAATGGAAGTCAATAGGAGACAACCAGACACCCCCTGCTCGGATGACGGGAGGGTGCCCGGTCCATTGGAAAAGGTCAGAAAGTGACAGAAACACCACCGAAATGGATCTGTATCTACAGTGCAAATGCTGCCAAAAATTACAAAAGTAGAAGCACTCCGATACAGCCTGTATATTACATAAAGGAGGGCCTCATTCACATGGTGCTCCAATTGTTCAGGCACACTGCTGCACTCATAAAGCCTATGCACTAAGTGAAAGGGCTGCCAAAAATTGAAAGGAATCGGCACTCCAATACACCCTTTATTAAACATAAAAGAGGACATCATACACACCCTTGAAAAATTATCATTAATGGCCTGCTGGTGACCCTCAAAAACATTTGGAGCAAGGGCGTGCTAGTTACCCTCTAAAACATTATATTTGAGGGCCTGAAGTTGAGCAGACCCTATAAAAAAATTGTACTGAGGGCCTGAAGGTGAACAAATCCTATAAAACATTGCAGTAATGGCCTACAGGTGAGCAGACCGTATAAAGCATTGGAGGTGAGGGACTGAAGTTGAGCGAACCCCATAAAACATTGCAGTGATGGACTACAGGTGAACAGACCGTAAAAAGCATTGGAGGCGAGGGAGTAAAGTTAGACAAACCCGATAAAACATTGCAGTGATGACCTACAGGTGAGCAGACCGTATAAAGCATTGGAGGTGAGGGACTGAAGGTGGGCGAACCACATAAAACAGTGCAGTGATGGCCTACAAGTGAGCAGAACGTAAAAAGCATTGGAGGTGAGGGACTGAAGGTAAACAAACCCCATAAAACATTGCAGTGATGGCCTACAGGTGAGCAGACCGTATAAAGCAGGGAGGGCCAACCTGCGGTTCTCCAGCTGTTGCAAAACTACAATTCCCACCATGCCCTGCTGTAGGCTGCTAGCTGTGGCTGTATGGGCATGCTGGGAGTTGTAGTTTTGCAACAGCTGGAGAGCCGCAGGTTGGCCATCCCTGGTATAAAGCATTGTAAGTGAGGGCCTGAAGCATAGCGAACCACAAAACATTGCAGCGTTGGCCTACAGGTGAGCAGACCGTATAAAACATTAGAGGTGAAGGCCTGAAGCCTAGCGAACCCCATAAAACATTGCAGTGATGGTCTACAGGTGAGCAGACTGTATAAAGCATTGGAGGTGAGGGCCTGAAGCCTAGCGAACCCCATAAAACATTGCAGTGATGGTCTACAGGTGAGAAGGCCATATAAAACATTAGAGGTAAAGGCCTGAAGCCTAGCGGACCCCATAAAACATTGCAGTGATGGTCTAAAGGTGAGAAGACTGTATAAAGCATTGGAGGTGAGGGCCTGAAGCCTAGCGAACCCCATAAAATATTGCAGTGATGGCCTACAGGTGAGCAGACCGTATAAAGCATTGGAGGTGAGGGACTGAAGGTGGGTGAACCCCATAAAACAATGCAGTGATGGGTTACAAGTGAGCAGACCGTATAAAGCATTGAAGGCGAGGGACTGAAGGTGATCTTACCCCATAAAACATTGCAGTGATGGCCTACAGATGAGCAGACCATATCAAGCATTGGAGATGAGGGCCTGAAGCCTAGCGAACCCCATAAAACATTGCAGTGATGGCCTACAGGTGAGCAGACAGTATAAAGCATTGGATTTGAGGGCCTGAGGCCTAGAGAACAAAAAAACAGTGCAGTGATGGGCTACAGGTGAGCAGACGGTATAAAGCATTGGAGGTGAGGGCCTGAAGCCTAGCGAACCCCATAAAACATTGCAGTGATGGCCTACATTTGAGCAGACCATAAAAAGCATTGGAGGTGAGGGACTGAAATTGAGCGAACCCCATAAAATATTGCAGTGATGCCCTATAGGTGAGCAGACCATATCAAGCATTGGAGGTGAGGGCCTTGAAGCCTAGCGATAAAACATTGCAGTGATGGCCTACAAGTGAGCAGACCGTATAAAGCATTGGAGGTGAGGGACTGAAGGTGGGTGAACCCCATAAAACATTGCAGTGATGGCCAACAGGTAAGCAGACCGTATAAAGCTTTGGAGGTGAGGGCCTGAAGACTAGTGAACCCCATAAAACAATGCAGTAATGGGCTACAGGTGAGCAGACCATATAAAGCATTGGAGGTGAGGGACTGAAGGTGAGCGAACACCATAAAACAGTGCAGTGATGGCCTACAGGTGAGCAGACAGTATAAAGCATTGGAGTTGAGGGCCTGAAGTCGAGCGAAGCCCATAAAACATTGCAGTGATGGCCAACAGGTAAGCAGACCTTATAAAGCATTGGAGGTGAGGGCCTGAAGCCTAGCGAACCCCATAAAACATTGCAGTGATGGTCTACAGGTGAGCAGACTGTATAAAGCAGGCATCCTCAAACTGCGGCCCTCTAGCTGTTGCAAAGCTACAACTCCCAGCATGCCTGAACAGCAGACAGGTATCAGCCTACAGCAAGGCATTGTGGGAGATGTAGTTTTACAACAGCTGGAGGGCCGCAGTTTGAGGATGCCTGGTATTAAGCATTGGAGGTGAGGGCCTGAAGCCTAGCGAACCCCATAAAACATTGCAGTGATGCGCTACAGGTGAGTAAACTGTATATAGCATTGGAGGTGAGGGACTGAAGGTGAGCGAACCCCATAAAACAGTGCAGTGGTGGTCTACAGGTGAGCAGACCGTATAAAACATTAGAGGTGAGGCCCTGAAGCAGAGCGAAGCCCATAAAACGTTGCAGTAATGGCCTACAGGTAAGCAGACTGTATAAAGCATTGAAGGTGAGGGCCTGAAGCCTAGCGAACCCCATAAAACATTGCAGTGATGGCCTACAGGTGAGCAGACCGTATAAAGCATTGGAGTTGAGAGCCGTAAGCCTAGCGAACCCCATAAAACATTGCAGGGATGGGCTACAGGTGAGCAAACCGTATAAAGCATTGGAGGTGAGGAACTGAACGTGATCTTACCCCATAAAACATTGCAGTGATGACCTACAGGTGAGCAGACTGTATAAAGTATTGGAGGTGAGGGTCTGAAGCCTAGCGAACCCCATAAAACATTGCAGTGATGGTCTACAGGTGAGCAGACCGTATAAAACGTTAGAGGTGAGGGCCTGAAGTCGAGCGAAGGCCATAAAACATTGCAGTGATTGCCAATAGGTAAGCAGACCTTATAAAGCATTGGAGGTGAGGGCTTGAAGTTGAGCGAACCCTACAAAACATTGTAGTGAGACTATATATATTCTGTATGGAAGAGGAGGTAGATGAGAAAACAAGATTCAAACATATATCTGTCAACAAGTACCTTCTGGTATTGCATGGTTTTACTCATCGTCTCCACCACAGGAATGAAATATGAGAAGTTCTTTGTAGCGGGGGTCGAGAAGGGTGAACACCCAGTAATCTGTGTTACCTAAAATGCGTATAACACGAGGGTCGCGGGAAAGACAGTCTAACATGAAGTCAGCCATGTGTGCCAGAGTACCAACGGGCAAGACGTCGATGTCAACTTCAGGATGACTCTATACCCTCATCCTCCTCCTTCCCTCCTCTTCTTCCTATCCAAATTCCATTGGTACTAACCTCTGTAGCAAGTGTCTCCAGTTCCTCCTCCTCTTCATGGCCCAATACGCACTGAGAAGACGAACTGGGGGAGGTCTGGCCATCACATTGTGTCATCTCCTCCCCCATTACCTCGTCCGCCACATTCAAAGCATCCTCCTTAATTGTGAGCAGCGACCGTTTGAGACACAGCAGTGGAATGGTTACACTAATAATTGTGTTATCGGCACTAACCATCTGTGTGGATTCATCAAAGTTTTTTAAAACCTCACATAGTTTTGACATCAATGCCCACTCCTCGCTTGTGAATAGTTACAGTTGACTGGAAAGGCAACGACCAGGTTGCAGCTGGTATTCCATAAATGCCCTCTGCTGATCACAAAGCCTGGCCACAATGTAGAATGTAGAGTTCCACCGCGTGCTCACGTAGCACAACAGTCGGTGAGCTGGAAGCCGCATAGGTTGCTGCAGCGTTGACAGACCGGCTGAAGCTGTGGATGACTTTCAGAAATGGGCACTAGTAGCTCCTGCAAATTGGGGTAGGTTTTGATAAACCACTGAACCACTAAGGTTAAGACGTGGGCTATGCATGGAATGTGCATCAGTTTGCTGAGCTCCAAAGCCGCCACCAAGTTACGCCCATTGTCAGACACAACCATGCCTGTTTCTAGGTTGAGTGGCGAGAGCCACAGCTCGGTCTGGTCCCTGCCACAGCTCTGTGGTGGTATGCTGTTTGTCCCCTAAACATATTAGCTTCAGCACGGCCTGTTGACGCTTACCCACAGCAGTGCTACACTGCTTCCAGCTGGTGACTGATGGCTGACTGCTGTTGGAGGAGGAGAAGTGGGGGTTGGAGCCAGTAACATAGCTGCTGGTGGAGACCCTGATGGATGTAGGGCCCGCAATCCTGGGCATAGGTAGCACCTGTGCCATCCCAGGGTCCGACTCACTCCCAGAATCCACAACATTTACCCAGTGTGCGGTCAGAGAAAATGTAGCGTAGCTCAAATGTAGCACTTGTCCATGTGTCCGTGGTGAGGTGGACCTTCCCAGTAAGGGCATTGGTCAGGGCGGCTGGGGACTGGGTGCCATCTGGGTGCCATCAAAACCAGCGGACAAAGGGGGAGCAATGGTGATCAGGAACAAGGAGAAATATATAGCGGAAATCAAGCGCCAATTAGAAGACAGGGAAGTTTATAAAAAATTAGATCATAATCCTACCTTTAAAATTGCCTCGAAAGTCAAAACGGCCTTACAAAAATACATGTCCGCAGGCATTATAGATGACACCACTTTCACTTATCTCACTAAACAACACCCCATAATCCCTATGATATATGTATTACCCAAAATACACAAAAACTTAGAAAATCCTCCAGGCAGACCCATCGTTGTCTCTACGGATTCTGTATTATCGCCCCTGTCTATCTTTTTGGAAAAAGTCCTTACACCACATGTCAAAAATACAAGGTCCTTTCTTTTGGATACACAATCTTTTCTAGACATCATTTCAAATCTCGAACCATTACCTACTGAATCTTTTCTGGCCACCTGGGATGTGACGAGTTTGTACACCTCCATTCAACACTACAAAGGGATCCATGCAGTTGAAAGTATACTCATTACCGCCAACACACAGACAACAGTACTTGACTTCTACCTGGATCTTCTCAAACTAGTACTGACATATAATTATTTCCTATTCCAGGATACATTCTTCCTACAGAAACGCGGAAACGCGATGTGGTCCAACATGGCCCCGCCTTACGCCAATTGCTATATGGATCATTTCGAAAATTCCTTCATTTACACCAATCAACTCTTTATCAAACATGCAACGGTCTGAAAACGATATATTGATGATATTTTTTGCATTTGGTGGGGCCAGCTGGACTCCCCCTTGCAGTTCCACGCTTTCCTCAACTCCATCTACCTAGAGCTTCAGTTCACAATACATTATGACCACTCCACCATAAATTTTTTGGATACTACCGTCACACGCGACACAACAGGCAAGCTGACAAATGACCTCTATCGTAAACCGACAGACCGGAACAATCTACTGCACTTTACCAGTTTTCATTCCCCAAACACTAAAAAAGCACTACCAGGATCCCAATATCAACGAATCAATAGAATTGTACAAGACAGCTCCACAAGAGAATTACGTTTAAGAGAGATGGCGGACAGATTCCAGGAGAGAGGTTACCCAAAATCTATTACTCAACAAAAGGTTACTCCAAATATAAAAATCTTACCCCAGGCGCCACGGATTCCCTTTGTCCATACGTACCACCCATGTGCACACAAGATTCTTAACACCATTCGGAGTCATTGGTCTATCCTAGGTAAGGCATATCCGGACATTTTGGAGTTCGGCCAACCGATATTACCATGTAACAAACGGCCAAAAAATGTATGGGATCTATTAGTCCATGCAGATGAGGGTTCTACCAAATGCTCCCCTAAACAAACCTTTCTCAAAACATGTAAGAAAGGCAACCTCCCATGTCTCTGTTGCATGCAGTGTTCGCACGTACAAAAAGGATCTCATATTTTGGATCACCACACAGGGGAATCTATCCCGATACGAGATTTCTTTACCTGCGACTCTGATCATGTTGTCTACATGCTGAAATGCCCATGCGGACTTATATATGTTGGGGAGACAACACAAAAGATACGAGAACGCATTTGCCAACATAAATCCAAAATCCGAAACAATAACCTACTACTCCCGGTCCCCGCCCACTTTCATGAAATGCGCCATAATATTAGACAACTGAAATTTCAGGTATTATAACACGTCTCATTACCACGTAGAGGCGGAGATCGAATCCGATTGCTTAAAATTGCCTAAATAACTGAAAGCGGTCTGTTCCATTGGTGGGTAACATGATGCCTGTTTTGCTGCTATGGGACCTCTCTCCTCTGTCTGCGTGCTGGGTCCTAAATAACTGAAAGTGGCCTCTTCCATTGGTGGGTAACTTGATGCTTGTTTTGCTGCTATGGGACCGCTCTCCTCTGTCTGTGTGCTGGGGCTTAAATTACTGAAAGTGGCCTGTTCTATTGGTGGTTAACATGATGAATGTTTTGCTGCTATGGGACCTCTCTCCTCTGTCTGGGTGCTGGGACCTAAAAAACTGAAAGTGGCCTGTTCCATTGGTGGGTAATGTGATGCCTGTTTTGCTGCTATGGGACTTCTCTCCTCTGTCTGGGAGCTGGGGCTTAAATTACTGATAGCGGCCTGTTCCATTGGTGGGTAAAATGATGCCTGTTTTGCTGCTGTGGGACCTTTGTCCTCTGTCTGGGTGTTGGGGCCTAAATTACTGAAAGTGGCCTGTTCCATTGGTGGGTAACATGGTGCCTATTTTGCTGCTATGGGACCTCCCCCCTCTGTCTGGGTGCTGGAGCCCTAATAACTGAAAGTGGCCTGTTCCATTGGTGGGTAACATGATGTCTGTTTTGCTGCTATGGGACCTCTCTCCTCTGTCTGGGTGCTGGGGCTTAAATTACTGAAAGTGGTATGTTCCAATGGTGGGTAACATGATGTCTCTTTTGCTGCTATGGGACCTTTTTCCTCTGTCTCGGTGCCAGGGGCCTACATTTCAGATAATCGCCTATTGCTTCGGTCGGTGACATTATCATCTTTTTTATTTCAAATGACCTCTGCATTGTCTGGTTGTCAGGGGCCTATATTTGTTTTATCGCCTGCTTTATTGGTGGGAGACATTAACTTCTTTTTACTGTCAAATGACCGCCCCATTGTTTGGTTGTCAGGGGCCTATATTTAATTCCATCGCTTGCTGCATTGGTGGGAGATATTAAACTCTTTATACTATCAAATGACCTCTACCTTGTCTGGTTGTCAGGGGCCTATATGTCTTTTAATCGCTTGCTGCATTGGTGGGAGACATTAAACTATTTTTACTGTCAAATGACCGCCCCATTGTGTGGGTGTCAGGGGCCTATATTTCGTTTAATTGCTTGCTGTCTTGATGGGAGACATTAAACTCTTTTTTCAGTCAAATGACCTCTCCTCTGTCTGGGTGTCAGGGGCCTACATAAATGATAATGGCCTGTTCCATTGCAGTTTGACCTAAGGCCTGTGTTGCTGTTATGGGACCGCTCTCCTCTTTGTGGGTGCCATGGTCCTCCTGAATTAGTAAATGAGGCCTGTGTCACTGCTGGGTGAAATCAATACTGATTTGGCATGATTTTAACTCTCCTCTTTGTGGGTGCCCGGTCTGAATCTGTGAATGAGGCCTGTGGCATTGCTGGGTAAAATCAATACTGTCTTGGCAGACACGATTCCTTCTTGGCTGTGATGTCAACTTCAACTCCCATGTATGGTTGCCATTGACAAGAGTCTGTGAGTGAGGCCTGTGACACTGCTGGCAGACAGGAATCCTTCTTGGCTGTGATGTGAACTTCCACTCCCATGTATGGTTGCCATGGCCCTGAGTCTGTGAATGAGGCCTGTGGCACTGCAGGCAGACATGAATGCCCAAAAGTTCGGGTCCCTATTGACTTCAATGGGGTTCGGGTTCGGGGTCAAGTTCGGGTCGAGTTCAGATCCCGAAGCCAAACATTTTCGTGAAGCTCGGCCGAACTTCTCGAACCTGAACATCCAGGTGTTTGCTCAACTCTAGTGATAAACCTTGTCCCTGCCAACCATACAGTACCTTTACATTGCCTGGTGTACATTAGATCTGGGGTACTGCAGATCCACTTATGATTTTGGCTGACTATCACAGATGGAAATCACTAATTAAACACTGACCAAAACACTAAAATGTGAAAAAGGCATAAGGGCGCATTTACATCTGCAGGGTGAGTGGGCAATTATGAAGAAATAACCGTTCCTTCACGATAATTGCCTGTCTGTCAATGGAGGTGAAGAGCTGCATTTACAGCTCCACTGTATGGGGATGATTGAAGGATACTGCCATTGCTTGTCCTCATACAGATTCATTGATTCTGTTCACACAGCATGGTCTGCTACCCAGAAAAGATGATTTAACGTGCAGCACAAAAAAGGAACTAAGGCTGGGATCACATAACATTTTTCTCTTATGTTTTACATATGCAAAAACATATAAGTTAAATAGATGCCTCAGATGGATCCCATACGGTTGCATCCATCACTATAAAGTTTAATTGAAAAAAAAAAAAAAAGGTAACGTATACTTACCCGATAGACAAGCTGATCTATTATCAGGAACATAAATGTGTACAGTAGTAGTGCTCATTCCCAATTTATACTGAAAATCCACCTTAAAGGGGTTGTCCGGGTTCAGAGCTAAACCCGGACATACCCATATTTTCACCCAGGCAGCCCCCCTCATGTTAGCATTGGAATATCTCATGCTACGATGTGCTCACTTGCTCTACGCTACATTGCGCAGGACAAGGGCTCTTTTGTTTACAGGCTAGGGCAGTGCTAAAGCCCACCGATCAGTGCCGGTGATGTCACCGGGTTTCGTGGCAGCCCCATGGAGAGCCTGGTATGTCACCGGATCTCCAGAAAATGCCTTTGCCCTGCGCGATTTAGCGCAGGGCAAAGGAGAGCATCGGAGCATGAATTGTCAGGGGGGCTGCCTAGGTGAAATGGAGGTATGTCCGGGTTCAGCTCTGAACCCGGACAAACTCTTTAAGAGCAATACAGGAAAGAAACAGACCCCCCCCCCCAAAAAAAAAAAAAAAAAAACAGACATACATACATACAAAAAAATATTTTGCTAAGCAATAAGAGGTTGTACACTTTTAAAGTACAGTATTCCTGTGACTTTTCAGATGTCTTTAAAAAATAAACTGTAAAGATGGCACTTTTTTTTCTTTTGGACAATCAAAACATTGAGCGACCACAGAGGTGATGTCAATTAGGCAGTTTATTCTCATTATGATGATGAAGCACTTCGTATATCACCTGTTGTGACTAGGCACAGCAAAACGACAGCAATCAATACACTATGGATGTTCTTATTTAAAGTAATCAATAGGTTAAGAAAAGCTCCCCAGAGAACTAGAATGAAAGTAGAACATCTCACTTCAGAAAAACTTTTAGAGAGGAGAGGGAGGCTTTTGTCACAGTTGTTTTTGTTCTGTGAATGCACAATACAATTGCAATATCTATTGTGTTACTTATCAATCACAGAAAATAGAAGTCAGAATGAAATGTTTGTTCTGAGATATCTTCCCTTTTCTTTGGAGCTTTTAGTTTTTTTCTCAAAAGACTTTGTTGTGAAGTCCACTATCATTCCATCTTTTCATCTGTAGAAAGAAGGAAAGCCCAAGCTGTTAGCACTTCAGTGCTTTGCAAAAGCCTTGACAGCTGAAGATATTATTAACACTAAAATCTCACTTAAAATTATATTAAAGGAGATTTCCGGTACATGGATATTAATGGCCTATCCATGGAACAGCTCACCAATATCAGATCTATGGTGTCTGATGCCCAATACCCCTACCAAGCAATTGTTCTGAGCTGCCACAGGAGCCAGGAATTATACCGTTGTCACTAACCAGAAACAGCTGATCCACACAGACTGGATATTGATGAATTAACCTGAGGATAGACCAAAATATCTAAGTAACAAAAAACACTTTAAACGTACCTGAGTTTTTGAAAAAGTTTGCAAAATGGCTGTGCTTCTTTATACAATCATAACTGTGAAGGGACAGTTACGTATGTCTGGGCTTCCCTGATGTTTTTTTTTGCCATATTATTCCCTGTTTCAGTTGCACAAATAGATTAATTTCACTGAGAAGCAACTGTGTTACTATGTATGTAACAAGGTATGAAATTGTATGAAAGTGCAGTCACTCTTTATTGTAATTTTTAAGCATCATATTAGTGTTAATAATATTTTTTGCTTTCATAGTTTTGCTAAGCACTAGCTTGCTACTGTTAGACTGCAGTTCCCTAAATGGTATGTTCATTAAATGTTTTGAAGGATTCAAGATTTTATATAGACAATAGAAAATGATAATGCTCTTGTCATTATTCATGGACTTGTTCTCGATACACAGCATAATTACAGAGCACCTGCATCAGCAACAATCAGCTGTTTCATATTACTCACAGAGCCACTCTTTGAGCCAGGACAGA
The DNA here is from genome assembly GCA_033119425.1 of Bufotes viridis. Lineage (NCBI taxonomy): Eukaryota > Metazoa > Chordata > Amphibia > Anura > Bufonidae > Bufotes > Bufotes viridis. Next base: position 151,731,099 of record CM065589.1, on the reverse strand, counting down.
GCGACAGAGATGTGAATTCCAGTTGTAGGGTTGGGGTCAGATCACCTGGGAAATATACTAAGGAGGTGATCCACAATTCATTGCGATTTGAATAAAAAGTAATTTATAATACTGTTACCTTCTAAAAAGATAGCCCGTAAGATAAATCTAAAAGGTATAATAAACATACAAGAGCAAAAAAATATAGTAAGAGAAACAGTGGTGCACGGCAGCACTCATAAATGAAAACCGTTTGTACTACCACTCCGTCGGTGGGTTCCAAGATGCATCGGTAGTCCAGGAAAGCAAAAAGAAGCTGTCCCTGGGCTATATGGAGATGCTGAATGTAAGACGGGGTTGGGATAAAAAGTCCCTAGTGTTGCCCTACAGCAAGGATGGGCAAACTGCGGCTCTCCAGCTGTTGCAAAACTACAACTCCCAGCATGCAATAACTGCTTACAGCTATCAGCTTACAGCAGGGCATGGTGGGAATTGGTAGTTTTACAAAAGCTGGAGAGCCGTAGTTTGCCCATCCCTCCCTTACATTAAGGATGCTATACTGGCCCTGATAGCCTAGCCAAAGAGCAATCGCCCTGATTAACTGGCCCTAGTTAGCCCTATCCTATCCCTATCCTAAGTATGTTGCAAATTAGTACTATAAAAGGATTTACCACTCTGGATAGAATTACATGCCACACAGCTACTACACCTGAAGCAGCCTTTAGATTTACGATCTAACCAAGTTCCACTTCGAGAACTGCCCTTTCTAAATGTAACCTGTGGATATTCATGGATTAAGTCACTAATGTCAGGGTCCATAAGGAGAATAGGCCAGTGTCTATTTAGGATCCCCCTGGCCTGACTTGCAGCACCATCAAAGTTGGTAGCCAGACAGATCTTTTGATTAACATTAGTCTTATCCTTGGGTACCAACAATTCTGTGCTATCTGTAGATATGGCTGTCTGGTAAAATGTTCTAAGTATATGGTCTGGATAACTTCTGGATCGAAACCTGGCCCTAAGATCATTTGCTTGTTGGACAAACTTCACTTTCTCAGAGCAATTCCCATGAAGACGCAGATATTGTCCACAGGGAATACCACTCTTAAGGGGGGCAGGGTGTCTACTGCTCCAGTGGAGGACCGAGTTAGTTAAAGTGGGCTTTCTGTAAATAGTGGTAGATAATTCCTCTGGTCCCTTCCTGGAAATACATATATCCAGAAATGTAGGGCAACACTAGGGACTTTTTATCCCAACCCAGACTTACATTCAGCATCTCCATATAGCCCAAGGACAGCCTCTTTTGCTTTCCTGGACTACCGATGCATCTTGGAACCCACCGACGGAGTGGTAGGACAGACGGTTTTAATTTATGTGTGCCGTCGTGCACCACTGTTCCTACTACTATATTTATTTGTTTTTGTATTTTTATTATACCATCTTGATTTATCTTAAAGACTATCTTTTTAGAAGGTAACAGTATTAAACGTTACGTTTTATTCATATCTAACCAATCTTGGATCACTTCCTTAGTATATTTCTTAGAATTACAGGTGATCTTCAATATATATATCTCATTATCTTTTTTTGGTCAGGTCACCTGTCCCTGATTTCTCCCTTAACTTTCCCTACTTACAAGTAGAGCACCCGCCTCAAAAAGGGCGACCCCACTTCTCGGTGGCTAAACCCTCTCAGTCCCTGCAATAACCTTATTGTGGTACCAGACCTCCAAAATGTCCCAACGTGTTTCTCCAGTGCCTATAAGTCCAGGGCTCTTCAGAGGACTTCATTGGCTAAGTCTGACAATGCTAATGCATACTAGCAGACAATGCTGATGCATGATGATATAGACAATGATCTCCAGAGGTAAAAGATGTGTGCAACTATGTGTTTTTCCCCTTGTTCAAAAATACCATTCCAGGCACCTGTTCTTATTATTAGGTATGTGGATATCCTAGATAGTGTTTATCACGAATATTCTAATCACAAATTTTTATCACGAATATCGGCACTTCGAGAATTCTCGAAAATCTAGAATATAGTGCTTTGTATTCGTTATCGTTCTTTTTTTCATCAGTACAACTGCTTCTTGCTTGTGGGCCAATGAGAAGGATGCAATATATTTGTCAGAGCTCAGCAACATCCCTAGCAACCAATAGGAAAGTTGCCTACCCCTTACTATATAAGAAACTTCCCAGCAGCCATTTTCTACAGTTCTGAGAGATAGAGCAGTGTCATTGCTGTGCTCTGTGCTTTGCAGACTCATCTGCATCCTTATTTAATTACATTAGATAGTTAGCTCATATATATAATACAGATAGTTAGTGGGAGATAGTCAGTGTAGGTTAGATAGTGATATAGTGTAGCTGTTGCAGGTTCCAGTGCAGGGTGTTAGGTAGTGTGATAGAAATTACTGTGCTGTGATAGGGATTAGTGTCTCTGTTAGACACAGTGCTCTGATGTCACAACAATATTTAGGGCACCAATCAGTAATATCTACTCAGATAAAATGTGAAGTTGCATGTATTGCGTGAAAAAAGTGGCATCATTAGTGCCGATTTGCTCAATTGCGAAAATAAAGACTGAAGATCACGAATTCTAGAATTTGCGAATTTATTGTGAATATTATACGAAAAATTCGTGGATAGCACACATTATAATAAGGATGGCAAGAGATTGTTCATTTTTAATCATTTATTATCTCCGTATACTTCAGGAATCATGCGTTATATCACCCACCACTGGAGAAGGCCACTTTCAGTTATTTCGGCCCCAGCACCCAGACGGAGGAGAGAGGTCCCACAGCAAGGAATCATGCGTCATATCACCCACCACTGGAGAAGGCCACTTTCAGTTATTTCGGCCCCAGCACCCAGACAGAGGAGAGGTTCATTCAACTTTGGGTTGCACCGCAAGATCATGGTAAAGTTAAAAAAATGAGGATTCAATAAAGAAGTGCCCCGGAATACAAGAATACATGGTTGAGGGGGAGGCAGTTATAAATGTCTATTCTGCACAAGAGAGGCACAGGTCCTGTGGGATCCATGCCTGGTTCATTTTTATGAACGTCAGCTTATCCACGTTGGCTGTGGACAGGCGGCTGCGTTTGTCAGTAATGACGCCCCTGCCGTGCTGAATACACGTTCAGACAAAACGCTGGCCGCTGGGCAGGCCAGCACCTCCAAGGCATAAAATGCTAACTCTGGCCACGTGGACAATTTGGAGACCCAGAAGTTGAATGGGGCCGAACCATCAGTCAGTACGCGGAGGGGTGTGCAGACGTACTGTTCAACCATGTTAGTGAAAAGCTGCCTCCTGCTAACAGGTGGTGGTGCAGTTAGCTGTGGCGTGGAGACAAAACTTTTCCACATTTCTGCCATGCTAACCCTGCCCTCAGAGCAGCTGGCCGTGACACTGCTGCGTTGGGGACCTCTTGCTCCTCCTCTGCCTTCGCCTTGGGTTTCCACCTGTTCCCCTGTGACATTTGGGAATGCTCTCAGGAGCGCGTCTACCAGCGTGCGCTTGTACTCGCGCATCTTCCTATCACGCTCCAGTGCAGGAAGTAAGGTGGGCACATTGTCTTTGTACCGGGGATTCAGCAGGGTGGCAACCCAGTAGTCCGCACACGTTAAAATGTGGACAATTCTGCTGTCGTTGCGCAGGCACTGCAGCATGTAGTCGCTCATGTTTGCCAGGCTCCCCAGAGGTAAGGACAAGCTGTCCTCTGTGGGAGGCGTATCGTCATCGTCCTCCGTATCCCCCCAGCCACGCACCAGTGATGGGCCTGAGCTGTGTCGGGTGCCACCCCGCTGTGAACCTGCTTCATCCTCATCCTCCTCCACCTCCTCGTCCTCCAGTAGTGGGCTCTGGCTTGCCACATTTGTACCTGGCCTCTGCTGTTGCAAAAAACCTCCTTCTGAGCCTCTTCTAACAGACTGGCCTGAAAGTGCTAAAAATGACCCCTCATCCTCCTCCTCCTGGGCCACCTCCTCTTCCATCATCGCCCTAAGCGTTTTCTCAAGGAGACATAGAAGTGGTATTGTAATGCTGATAACGTTGTCATCGCCACTGGCCATGTTGGTGGAGTACTCGAAACCGCGCAACAGGGCACACAGGTCTCGCATGGAGGCCCAATCATTGTTGGTGAAGTGGTGCTGTTCCGCAGTGCGACTGACGCGTGCGTGCTGCAGCTGAAACTCCACTATGACCTGCTGCTGCTCGCACAGTCTCTCCAGCATGTGCAAGGTGGAGTTCCATCTGGTGGGCACGTCGCATATGAGGCGGTGAGCGGGAAGGCCAAAGTTCCGCTGTAGCGCAGACAAGCGAGCAGCGGCAGGATGTGAACGCCGGAAGTGCGCACAGACGGCCCGCACTTTATGCAGCAGCTCTGACATGTCTGGGTAGTTGTGAATGAACTTCTGCACCACCAAATTCAGCACATGCGCCAGGCAAGGGATGTGCGCCAAACCGGCTAGTCCCAGAGCTGCGACGCGATTTCGCCCATTATTGCACACCACCAGGCCGGGCTTGAGGCCCACCGGCAGAAACCACTCGTCGGTCTGTTGTTCAATACCCCGCCACAACTCCTGCGCGGTGTGGGGCCTGTCCCCCAAACATATGAGTTTCATATGTTGGAGACATATGGTGGAGATGCTTGGTGACGCAGGTGGTGTTGTCGGTGGCACATCTTCTGTTTGGTGGCCGGCAGGTGCCAACATTCCTCCCGAGGCAGAGGAAGAGGCCGAGGCAGCAGCAGAAGAGGGATCAGGGGAGCCAGAGTGAGTTCCTTGCTTTTAAGGTGTTTACTCCACTGCAGTTCATGCTTTGCATGTAGATGCCTGGTCATGCAGGTTGTGTTAAGGTTCAGAACGTTAATGCCTCGCTTCAGGCTCTGACGGCACAGCGTGCAAACCACTCGGGTCTTGTCATCAGCACATTTTTTAAAAAATGCCATGCCAGGGAACTCCTTGAAGCTGCCTTTGGGGTGCTCGGTCCCTGGTGGTGGTGGCCAGTAGCAGGCGAACTCTCTTGGATGCGGCTGTTCTGCTTTTGCCCCCTGCTCTCTCTTTTGCTACGCTGTTGGCTCGGTCTCACCACTGCCTCTTCCTCTGAACTATGAAAGTCAGTGGCACGACCTTCATTCCATGTAGGGTCTAGGACCTCATCGTCCCCTGCATCGTCTTCCACACAGTCTTCCTCCCTGACCTCCTGTTCGGTCTGCACACTACAGAAAGACGCAACAGTTGGCACCTGTGTTTCGTCATCATCAGAGACGTGCGGACTCCGATGAGGTGGTATTCCCATGTCCTCATCATCAGGAAACATCAGTGGTTGTGCATCAGTGCATTCTAAGTCTTCCACCACTGGGGAAGGGCTATTATTATTATTATTATTATTTATTTTTAGAGCGCCATTCATTCCATAGCGCTGTACATATCATAAGCGATGCGCATACGTAATACAGGCAATTGCCTTAAGCATGAACGAGACAAGTTACAGACTGGTACAGGAGGATAGAGGGCCCTGCCCGTGAGGGCTTACAATCTACATGGTATGGGGGATGGAGACAGTAGGCGAGGGTGAAGCTGGTCATGGCGGTATAGAAGCAGCAGTGTCACTGGTCTTAGGCTTGTCTGAAGAGGTGGGTTTTCAGGTTGTTTTTGAAGGATTCCACTGTAGGTGAGAGTCTGATATGTTGGGGTAGCGAGTTCCAGAGTATAGGGGATGCACGGGAGAAATCCTGGAGGCGAGTGTGGGAAGAGGTGATAAGAGGAGAGGAGAGAAGGAGGTCCTGTGAGGATCGAAGATTGCGTGTGGGGATGTATCGGGAAAGTAGCTCAGAGATGTAGGGAGGGGACTGATTGTGGATGGCCTTGTATGTGTGGGTTAGTATTTTAAACTGAATTCGCTGGGCAATGGGGAGCCAGTGCAGGGACTGGCAGAGGGAGATGCAGAGGAGTAACGGGGGAGAGATGGATTAGTCGGGCAGCAGAGTTGAGGATAGATTGTAGGGGTGCGAGAGAGCTAGATGGAAGGCCACAGAGGAGAATGTTGCAGTAGTCTAGGCGGGAGATGATGAGGGAATGTATAAGCATTTTTGCCGATTCAAAGTTGAGGAAAGGGCGGATGCGGGAGATGTTTTTGAGTTGGAAACGGCAGGTGGTGGAAAGGGCTTGGATGTGTGGTCGGAAGGAGAGGGCAGAATCCAAGGTCACTCCAAGACAGCGGACTTGGTTGACCGGGAGAGTGTGCAGTCATTGATTGTGATAGATAGGTCTGTTGGGGGAGTGAGCAAGATGGGGGAAAGATGATGAATTCTGTTTTATCCATATTAAGTTTTAGAAAGCGAGAGGAGAAGAAGGAGGATATGCGAGATAGGCATTGTGGGATTCTGGATATTAAGGTGGTGATGTCTGGACCAGAAAGGTAGATTTGTGTGTCATCAGCATAAAAGTGATACTGGAAACCATGGGACTCTATAAGCTGTCCCAGGCCGAAGGTGTAGATAGAGAAGAGCAGGGGTCCTAGGACGGAGCCTTGCGGGACACCAACAGAGAGGGAGTGAGGCGAGGAGGTGGTGTGAGAGTGGGAGACGCTAAATGTCCGGTCTGTGAGGTATGATTTGATCCAAGAGAGGGCCAGGTCAGTGATGCCAAGAGATGAGAGAGTTTGTAACAGAAGGGAGTGGTCGACAGTGTCAAAGGCAGAGGACAAGTCAAGGAGAAGGAGGACAGAGTAATATTTTTTGGTTTTGGCAAGTAGTAGGTCATTGGTGACTTTGGTAAGGGCAGTCTCGGTTGAGTGATGGGGTCGGAAGCCAGATTGTAGCCGGTCAAAGAGGGAGCAGGAGGAGAGGTGAGAGGACAGTTCAGAATGGACATGTTGCTCAAGTAGCTTTGAGGCATATGGAAGAAGTGATATGGGGCGATAACTGGACAAAGAAGATGGGTCAAGTGATGGCTTTTTGAGGATGGGTGTAATTGTAGCATGTTTAAAAGCAGAGGGGAAGAGACCAGAGGTTAGTGATAGGTTGAAGAGATGAGTTAGGGCTGGGATAAACACTGTGGTGAGGTTAGGGATGAGGTGGGATGGGATTGGGTCAAGTGAGCAGGTGGTGAGATGGGATTTGGAGAGTAGAGTGGAGAGTTTTTCTTCTGTAATAGCGGAGAAGCTGGTTTTGGGAGAAGAGGACAGAGCAGCTGTGTGGAGGGTCTGTGGAGACTGTGTGTTGAAGCTTTCTCTGATGTTGACTATCTTTTGTTTGAAGAATGTGGCGAAATCCTCAGCTGAGATGAGAGGAGAGGGTGGGGGCGCTGGTGGACGGAGAAGAGAATTAAAGGTGTTAAAAAGTTGTTTTGGGTTGTGGGATAGGGAAGATATGAGAGATGAGAAGTAGCCCTGTTTTGCATCAGCAAGTGAGGATTAGCAGTATCTGGGTCTTGGAGGGAAAAAATTGAAGAGAGCGGCAGAAGAGAGTCGGAGAGCAAGCGAAAGTCAAGATGTTTTAGGTTCTTGCGGGGATGTTTGGGGGTTCCTGCGGGGGCTATGTGGATTCCCTTGCGAAACCCTGCCAGCAGAGTCTTCAAACAGTCTTCAAACAGTATAAGAGACTTCTGCATAACTTGAGGCTCAGACAGTTTCCCTGATATGCATGGGGGTGATGTGACAGACTGATGGGCTTGGTTTTCAGGCGCCACCTGTGCGCTTTCTGCAGAAGACTGGGTGGGATATAAAGTTGTGAACGTGCTGGATCCACTGTCGGCCACCCAATTGACTAGCGCCTGTACCTGCTCAGGCCTTACCATCCTTACAACGGCATTGGGCCCCACCAAATATCGCTGTAAATTCTGGCGGGTACTGGAACCTGAGGTAGTTGGTTCACTAGGACGTGTGGCTGTGGCAGAATGGCCACGTCCTCTCCCAGCACCAGAGGGTACACTAACACCACCACGACCACGTCCGCGTCCCTTACTAGATGTTTTCCTCTTTGTTACTGTTCACCAAGCACCACAATAAGAAAGAAAATATTTGGCCCAATGTATTGATTTTAAAATCAGGCCTTTTTTTTACAGGCACCTAACACTATCTGCCTATTTATTTATGTAGTGTATTACACAAATCCAGGCACAGCAGTAACCACTGATTTAGGGGAATATCTCTTTTAGGGCTAGTATTTAGGCCCTGGATGAAAGGTATCCTTTTATGGACAGATTTAAACTAGGCCTGCAACAGCTGGAACACCAGATTCAGGGTATTTCTATTTTGGCAATTGAATTTCACCCCAGAACAAAATTTATAATTTGCAGGACACTATGAAACTTGGCCAGCCCCAGCTGAAACCACTGATTTATGGTAATGCTATTTTGGCAATTGAATTTCACCCCAGAACAAAATATATGTTTTGGCGGACACTATTATAGTTTGCCAGGAAGAGCTGAAACCACTGATTTATGGTATTGCTATTTTGGCAATTGAATTTCACCCCAGAACAAAATATATGTTTTGGCGGACACTATTATAGTTTGTAATCCAGAGCTGAAACCACTGATTTATGGTATTGCTATTTTGGCAATTGAATTTCACCCCAGAACAAAATATATCCTTTGCAGGACACTATGAAACGTGTCCAGCCAGAGCTGAAACCACTGATTTATGGTATTGCTATTTTGGCAATTGAATTTCACCCAGAACAAAATATATGTTTTGGCGGACACTATAATAGTTTGCCAGCCAGAGCTGAAACCACTGATTTATGGTATTGCTATTTTGGCAATTGAATTTCACTCCAGAACAAAATATATGTTTTGGTGGACACTATTATAGTTTGCCAGCCAGAGCTGAAACCACTGATTTATGTATTGCTATTTTGGCAATTGAATTTCACCCAGAACAAAATATATATTTTGGCGGACACTATTATAGTTTGCCAGCCAGAGCTGAAACCACAGATTTATATATTACTATTTTGGCAATTGAATTTCACCCCAGAACAAAATATATCCTTTGCAGGACACTATGAAACTTGGCCAGCCACATCTGAAACCACTGATTTATTGTATTGCTATTTTGGCAATTGAATTTCACCCCAGAACAAAATATATGTTTTGGCGGACACTATTATAGTTTGTCAGTCAGTGCTGGGACACCAGATTTAGGGGATTGCTATTTTGGCAATTGAATTTCACCCCAGACCAAAATATATGTTTTGACGGACACTATTATAGTTTGCCAGCCACAGCTGTGACACCAGATTTATGGTATTGCTATTTTGGCAATTGAATTTCACCCCAGAATATAACGAAGATGATGAATATCACAAATTCATGAATATGTCACTATATTCTCAATCTTCTTTATATTCTAGCAACAACCATTATCAACTCAGCCTTAAGTTTCATTCGCGAAGCGAACATATACTCGCATTGCAAATTGAACTTAGAGCTAAGTTCCTAATGGTTGTATTGCTAGAATATAACGAACATGACGAATATCACGAATTCACGAATATAGCACTATATTCTCAATCTTCGTTATATTCTAGCAATACAGCCATTAGGAACTCAGCTCTAAGTTTCATTCGGGAGAGGAACATATACTCGCATTGCGAATTGATCTTAGAGCTAAGTTACGAATGGTTGTATTGCTAGAATATAACGAAGATGACGAATATCACAAATTCACGAATATGGCTCTATATTCTCAATCTTTGTTATATTCTACCAATACAGCCATTAAGAACTTAGCTCTAAGTTTATTTCGCAATACGAGTATATGTTCGCATTGCGAATTCAACTTAAAGCTGGGTTCCTAATGGTTGTATTGCTAGAATATAACGAATATCGCAATGCGAATAATTCAGGTTATATTAATCGCATTGCGATTACAACTTAGTCAAATTTATGAGATCGTGATTCTCACATCCAACAGTACATTTTAGCATGGAGGCATTCCCATTGGGATGGGCACGCTCCATGCACACAGGAAGTCGGCAGAAGCGGTAACAGGCATTAACTGGAGCGGGCAGGGAGCCAGGAATCCTCTGGACAGGTAAGAACAGCTTTTGGGAAGTGGGAAGACAACCAGAGAGCAACAAGGATTAACAATAACAACTAAAAAAAAAAACTAAAAAAAAACGAATATTCAAAATTGCGAACATATAGCGCTAAATATTCGCGAATTGTCGAAGTTGCAATATTCGCTATAAAAATTCACTATTTGAATATTCACGCTCAGCACTATGTAGCATCAGATTTTCTTCTTCATCCAATTCCCTCGGCATAAATAACCATTCTGTAACTGTTGGCAGAACCTTTTTCCTTTTAAGGCCTTGGTTACATCTTCATTTTTCACTGACATGTGCTATCCACATTTTCCATGGACAGCACCCATTGATTTTAATGTGTTTGTTCTCACATCACTATTTTTTTACAGACTGTGGGTCAGTGAAAAAAAATCACAGAAATGTACACTATTTTGTTCTGTGATGCAGAGGACAGAAAACAGACACATGGACCAAACACGCATCCTTCATGGATATCTTTACAGGTGAAACACAAAAAGATCTTTCCACAGACACCAAATGCTCACGGAAATATGATGGAGGCCTTACAGCTATTCCTCCCTAGCATCATACACAAGAGAGTTTGGCTCAGCCAAGCATGCATGTCCTGAAGTAGAGGGGGAGAATAAGCCACTATCAGACACTGTATGATCCTTTAGATGTCCCTTTAGAACAAAAAGATCGAAATTAAGATTGAAATTCAACTGCCCAATTCTTCTATTGTTAATCATTTGCTGTCAGGGAAAATTCAGGAGGCACCCAAACATATTAGCTTAATCTAATGTATCAGTTTTGCTCCTGGAGCATGCTGCAGCTCCTGCCAGCAACAGAATGGGGAGGTGTTGGATCCCCACCGATCTGTTATTGATGACCTATCCTAACCAGGGGTGTAGCTATAGTGGAAGCAGCTTCTGAACTCAGAAGGGGCCTGCCCAAGAGGAGGACTAAAAGATTTTATTGTTAGGGCCCCGCAACAGTATTATACAATGACATTATATACGAAGACATTATAGACAGTCAATTCAAATACAGTATATACGTATGTTTAGGAATTGGACTGAGCAGCTGCTGGGCCTGGTCTGAAAGAGCGATCTTGACTAGCTGCAGGAAAGGGGGCTGAAAATAAGTTGCTGGGGGGAGGCAGGCCTTTCAAAATTTTGATGTGGGGCCCATTCAGTTCTGGTTACTCCTAAAGGGAGGTCATCAGTATCAAAGTCCTGGTTTCCTACCAAAACAAAAGGGAAAGTCATCTGCTGTACATCTTTCTATTGGCTCCAAGGTGTGTAAGAACTTTTCTTCATGGCATCACCCCTCTTACCAGTGAAAACATGTCACATTAGGGTGGAGGGCTTGAGAAGATGCTCAGTTGCACATGTATTCACCCAGCAAAAATGCATACAATGGAGTATGTCGGCAGCAGACCAAATGCACCACAAAAACATCCTACGGATGAATGTGGTCCACTGCCGACATCCTCCATTGTATGTATTTTTGATGGGGATTGCCGTTAGCAGCGGATCACATGCGGAGGCATTGCTCCCCTGGGTATAAACATTTTACAGTGTTTGGGGTTTTGAGCTCTTCCTTCCATTTAGGCCATTTCATTCTGTGATGTTTTTCTTGATATATATGGAATGTGCCATAGTTTATCATTAGTAACATTCTGTGCACCTAGTAGCCTGTGTCACAGGGCCTGTTATAGGTGGGGCTTGCAGCCTCCTCCTACCCTCCCATCGTATTAGTGATCTTACTATGGAGGTATGTGGGAGCTTGACTGTGATTTTATATATTTTTTTAACATCTGGTTGAACCTATTTTTGAAAAACAAAATCGTAAAGAGAACAGTACACCACTACAGTGACAAATATTAAACCTGAATGCAACTCAGTAGCGCTGGGCAGTAAAAGTATGGTGTTCATACCAAAAGTTATATTTTTTAAATTTATTTATTCTATAAAACTGCCATAAATACAACTAAGGGTACTTTCACACTAGCGTTTTGGATTCCGTTTGTGAGATCTGTTTCAGGGCTCTCACAAGCGGTCCAAAACGGATCAGTTAAGCCCCAATGCATTCTGAATGGATAAGGATCCATTCATAATGCATCAGTTAGGCTTCGTTCCGCTTTGTTTCTGTTTTAGAGGTGGACACCAAAACGCAGCATGCAGCATTTTGGTGTCCGTCTATAGAGGCGGAGTCTAACGGATCTGTTTTGAATTACAATGTAAGTCAATGGGGACGGATCCGTTTTCAATGACACAATATGGTGCATTTGAAAACAGATCCGTTCCCCATTGACTTTCAATGTAATTCAAAACGGATCAGTTTTGGACTTTGTCATTTTTCTTTTAACTAATGCAAACGGATACGTTCTGAACGGATACAAATGTTTGCATTATAGGTGCGGATCCGTCTGTGCAAATAAACGCAAGTGTGAAAGTACCCTAATAAAGGAGTATTGCGGTTAGAAGTTATCCCCTATCCACAGGATAAAATATAAGTAACTCAGTGGGAGTCTGACTACTAGGACCCAACGATACAAGAATAAGACCCTGTACCACCTAACTAAATGGAGCAGCAGGTCGAGTATGTGCATTGCCTCTCATTTTAACTGACCGAGTGAGGGTTGTCCTCCACCACTATCGTCAGTAAGTGTATGGTTGGTGTTGGGTTGCCTCATACAGTTCTCCCCCATACACTGGTCCCCATACTTGTCCCCCATCACTAGTCTCTCATATACTTGTTCCACATGTCTATTACGGCAGTTCCTAAATAACTCTTTCCGAGTCAGCCTGAGCTTTTACCTGGACTCGGATTAGCCATGTCTCAGTTATTCCCACTATGTCATAGTCCTCCTCAGACATGACATGACAAGAGGCTTTGGACCGGTGTATTTTTTACCCTACACTAGTGATGTCGTGAACATAAAATTTTACGTTCGCTAACGGCGAATGCGAACTTCCGAAAATGTTCGCGAACAGATGAAACGCCATAGACTTCATTAGGCAGGCAAATTTTAAAACCCACAGGGACTCTTTCTGGGCACAGTAGTGATGGAAAAGTTGTTTGAAGGGGACCAACACCTGGACTGTGGCATGCCGGAGGGGGATCCATGGCAAAACTCCCATGGAAAATTACGCAGAGTCGGGTTTTAATCCATAAAGGGCATAAATCACCTAACATTCCTAAATTGTTTGGAATAACGTACTTTAAAACATCCAGTGTGTGTACAGTATACGATCAGGTAGGATGTTGTATCGATCAGGTAGTGTAAGGGTTACGCCCGCTTCACAGTGACAAACCTAACTGTAACAGACCAAACTCCCCGTTTAACGCACCGCAAATAACCGCAAACAGTCCATTTGCACAACCGCAAACTCCCCATTTGCACAAGGTTGGATACCAAGCTAGCCATGTCCCGTTCCTTGTCCTCACTGACGTCTCTTCCTCGCACAATGTACTGTGCCACCCAATTTGAGTGGTGTGTTCAGTAATCAGGAGTACTATTTTTATCAGTTTAATCCCTGTTACGTCCCCTGTAAGGGGACGTGTATCGAATAGATTTTAGGAACCAGGAAATGGAAAAAGAAGCTTGGTCGGTCCTCTTACTTCCGATTCGGAGCACTGCGCGTGCGCCGTGCAATGTACTGTGCAACCCTATATGAGTGGTGTGTTACTTAGTACTATTCTTATCAGTTTAATCCCTGTTACGTCCCCTATCAGCACTGGCAGTGGGCACACTACAGTCAGTGGAAGTCGGCCTGACACACACTAGCAGGCAACTAACCTTAGATTAAAGGGTAAAAATTAAATGCCTTTTTTTTATGCAAAGTCCTGTGCCACATGGTATGAGGGGTGGGCACTCACAGTGGGCACACTACAGTCAGTGGAAGTCGGCCTGACACACACTGGCAGGCAACTAACCTTAGATTAAAGGGTAAAATTAAATGCCTTTTTTTATGCAAAGTCCTGTGCCACAAGGAATGAGTGGTGGGCACTGGCAGTGGGCACACTACAGTCTGTGGGCCTGCAGCTCCTCACACACGGGCAGGCCAGGCAACTGCAATATATATATGGAGAAAAATAAAATAAAAGCAAACTAATGTAGCAGCCCTAAAAATGGCTTTTTGGGGGGGTGTGACGCTGTCCTTACAGCAACTGAGTCTGTGGACACAGAACACTGGCCTAGCTAACAATTTCCCTATGAATTCAGAATCATTAGCAGAGCAGCAGCTGCAGACTCCCTGCTCTCACTAACATGCAGCTTCAGACTGAATCTAAAATGGCTGCCCTTTTTATAGGAGGTAGGATCTTCGTGGCAACCTTCTAGTATACCCCAATGTTTTTTAAGGATCTTGTTTATGTCACTACTCCGTTCAGAGTAAGTAGACAAAAAAGAGATCCTGTTTTGGCTATTTGTTCTTCTTTTACCTCCAGTCAATCTTGATTTCCTGTCTATTGTCAGTACTCTTTGTTTTTGTTCAACTAACAATTTGTTCCGGTATCCACGTTGTCTAAATTTCATAATCAATTCATTAACTGTTTTGTCCAAGATGATGTCATCAGTGACTATCCTCTTAGCCCTCAAAAACTGGGAGAATGGTAAATGCTTCACCATACTAGTCAAGAATAATTGATTCATGGTCCCCAATATTCACTGCTCCTAGTTTACTTAAAAAAATCAGAAGTGTCCCTGATATAAGATCGACCTCCGGTAGAGAAGTCGCACAGTACCTTATCTAGGAAAATTGCTATATGCCGAAAGACCGAATCAGAGCCAGAGACAATGGGTCGACCCAGTGGGTCCACCAACGTTTTGTGTACCTTCGGTAGTACATATATAACCGGGGTGATGGGGAAGGGTACAATTAATTATTCCCTTAATCCCTCATCTATGACACCTGCTGTCAGGGCCTCTGACACACACTGTTTGATAATTTGCATAATGTGCATAATGTAAAACTTAGGGTCATTTTGCAACTCAGCATATACATTTACATCACTTAATTGTCTAAGTATCTCTGCAATATATTTTGTAGTATCCATCACAACAACTGCACCACCTTTTTCAGCTGGTTTCACCATTATATCAGTATCATGTTTCAATTGTGATAAGGCATATGCCTCAGCTGTTCTGAGATTGGGATGTCTGAGATCTCCCACAGAGGTAAGGGATCTCAGCCTATCAATCTCCATACAAACAGCCGATACATAGGCATTAATCGCTGGTTCACTTATAGCTGGAGTGAAACTACTTTTGTTGGAAAGATCAAACATCCTGCAAGTAAATTCACTAGATCTGTTGGCTTCACCACTAGTTGCTCCTTGAAACCACACCTTAAGTTTATTCTAACGAAAAAAATTACATAGATAATTTTCTATATCTGACCAATTTACCTGTGAATTGGAGCAAAAGGATAGTCTTTTGGACAAAACAGTTAATTGTGCAGGAGTCAGCAATTTTGAGGAGAGGTTAATCACAGCTACTTCTTCTTGGTGATAGGCGCTTTGTTCAATTGAGTCCGTGTTTTCATATTGCGAATTTTTCCTTAGTCGTCTGTAGCGGCGGCCGCCTCTCCTGATTCGATTCCTTTGTATTTCTTTGGATCTGTACATCATCATTCATGGAGCTTTGTGTGTTTTTTCTCTTTTTCTTGTTATCTCTGATGTTGTCAAATGAGGTATTGTTGGGTTGCCAGGTATAAATATCACCTTTTTTGTAATCCTCAATGTCCCGTGCCCATTTATTTATTTTACCTTCCTCCAATTCTGTCTGGAACGGTTGTAATTGTATATTTAAAATGTCGCTGAATTGAGAATAAACATCTTCAGTCATTTAAACACGTAAAAGTTGATCAATGCGCGTCATCTCAATTAATACTGTAGAAACTTCCTGTTGTAAAAATTCAATGTTCAATAGAATAAAGTCCATAGAATATTTATTGGACAAAGATTCGAATTGCTTACATAAAGGTTCATTGTTAGCAAACAAATTAGGGAGGAGGTGGGAGCGCATAGCTCTAGGGATCCTTTGCTCTCTGTAATAATGTCCAAGAGTGGTCATATGCAGTTTCAAAGATAATGACCTTCTGGATAAGGTCTGGTATTTTCTTTTAAGTTCCTTGGGTGATGGAGTAGTGAAAAAGGTGGGATCTCCCTCTATGCCCCGCATAATGCATTCAGTGTCCTCCTGTGTAAAAACATAGCTACTGGGTGTTTCCAAATGTGTCATATTGATGTTTCAACAAGCTCCTGGGAATAATCAAAAAATGTAAAGATGTGCAGAGCTAACATGCCATAAATTATAAAAGATACACCCGCGTAGTATGGTGAAGCATTTACCATTCTCCCAGTTTTTGAGGGCTAAGAGGATAGTCACTGATGACATCATCTTGGACAAAACAGTTGATGAAATGATTATGAAATTTAGACAACGTGGATACCTGAACAAATTGTTAGTTGAACAAAAACAAAGAGTACTGACAATAGACAGGAAATCGAGATTGACTGGAGGTAAAAGAAGAACAAATAGCCAAAACAGGATCACTTTTGTGTCTACTTACTCTGAACGGAGTAGTGACATAAACAAGATCCTTAAAAAACATTGGGGTATACTAGGAGGTTGCCATGAAGATGTGCCTGAATTTAAGGCCCCTCCCCTTTTTTCGTAAAGCAGATGCAAAAATATTCGAGAACAACTGGTGAGAGCTGACGTTGGCCCTAAAAAAGCCTCTAGACAAGCCACATTTGCACCATTGGGCACGGGATGTTTCCCATGCTTGCATTGTGTAAATTGTCCCCATATATGAAGGGCCAAGGTATTTACACATCCAAAGACAGGTTGTATTTATCCCATCAAGTTCCACCTTACATCTGATTCATCATTTGTCATATACGTATTATCATGCCCTTTTGGGCTTTTATATGAAGGAGAGACCTCCACAGATTTAAAAACTAGTTTGAACAACCATCGATTCACGATCAGAAAAGGTTGTATGGATCTACCGGTCCCACGGCACTTTATCACATTTAAACACCGAGAAAAGGATTTAAAGTGTTGGATTGTAGATCAGATAGCAATGCCTCATAGGGGTGGTGACAGGATATCTTTGCTTAAGAAAAGAGAACTATATTGGATCCAGACCTTGAATAGTCTCCATCCTAATGGTCTTAATATTAAATATAGATAGGGTGATGTTGATATTGTGGGAATAGTTGGCGGTTTGCCCATATTCCACCGCAGTGTGTGTAAGGCGTATTACCTGTGTACAACATATGTATTGGTAATAGAAATAGAAATAAAAGCATTATTTGTTCAATAATGTATTTTTACTAATAATACTTTTACTTTTATTTATTTTTTGACACTTTTTGAAGATGATTCACTATGGACGAATGTCGTGGCTTGATGTTGGATGAAAAACCCACTATGTACAGTATACCGATAGTCTTTTGCCTTTTTTTCCATTTCTTTTTTACCCCCTTTTTTTGCAATATGGAATATGGTTTTCCACATGCCCCTAGTGCATTACATATCAGCTCCTTTCTCTATAGGAAGCAAAGCTGTAGTATAATAAAAAAATGTTTTTTCTTCCTTTGTAGATTAAAGCTGTGCTCGGGTTCCTTACAAGTATAATGCTTTTTTTTTTTGCGTGATTACAGCAGTATATAGAAGATAACCCTCTGAGTCATGATATTGGACAGGACGGAGATCCCTGATGGTGCCAGCATTAACGTGGTTTCACCGTCTGCTGCTCTCTGTATAGGTGAGTGATCTGTCCCGGAGGGGACCCTTGCTCACCTAAACTGTCAGTTATTGGGATCTACCCATGAGTGACTCTTTGGCTGCCATGCTATTTGAGTATAAACGGACCGCGAGCATGCTAACAGGTTACTGATATCATCCAGTGAAGACTGGCAACTATTACCTTTTTAAAAATGGCGGTTTATATTTGGAAGATTATGGTGCGCATGCGCCGCTTTGCTCCCCTGGATACAGGCAGACACTATCTGTGTTTGCAGATGGAGGACACGCGGCGCTTGCGTATGATGTTTTACTAGGTCAGTCCCTCTTTGCTGACGTAATGCACTCCGGACATGCGCATTAGATACTTCGGAACGCGCTGATCTGCGCCAAGGTATAGGTGGGCGACATCGTACATCCAGCCATTACTGGGTCTTGTCTTATCTTCTCCCCTCCTCTTTTTCACTGATGATGGACATATATTGATTAGCTATTCATTTATTTCAGATGTATGTAATTATACCTTAGCTGGTTTTCTATGCTATGCATTGTACGCAGCGTTTTATTATAATCATGCACTATGTCACTTTACACATTAGCACTGAATCATGTTGTCACATGGGGATATAATGTTTTCTATATATGATGTTTATACTAATTATTACTAATTATGTGATTACACTGATCACCTGTAAGCTGTACCTTTATAAGTTTGCTGTTCACTTTGTACCAATGCTTGAGGAAGGCTCATGTTTGAGCCGAAACGTCGCTTTGTGCCACATATATATATATATATATATATATATATATATATATATGTGAAAAAATGAGGCAGCACCACCTGTAAGTAGCTGGGTGCAAAGCTCCAAAATGGAAAAACCACTCCAAAATGTATGTAATAAGAAAAATAGAGCAGCACTCCAAGTGGATAAAAACAAAGTCTTACTTTATTCACCAGAAGGCGTAGCAGTTTCAGCTTCTGTACCGAGCCTTTCTCAAGGCTTGAGAAGGCTCCGGTACAGGAGCTGAAACGTGCCATGCCTTTGGGTGAATAAAGTAAGACTTTTGTTTTTTATCCACTTTTGGAGTGCTGCTCTATTTTTCTTATTATATATATATATATATATATATATATATATGTATATATATATATATATATATATATATATATATACAGTATTAAAGATAGTTAGTGTGACATAGTTAGTGTAGGTTAGATAGTAATATAGTGTAGCTGATGGGTTCCAATGCAGGGTGTTAGGTAGGGTGATTCTTCTGTCCATACATAGTGCTTTGATGTCACAAGTTCACAACAATACTTAGTGCACCAATCAGTAATATGTAGTTAGACCTGCTAAAATGTGAAGTTGCCCCATATTTAGCAAAAATATGCGCATCAATTGCCGATTTGCACAATCGCGAATATATTGGAGCACTCTATCTGCATGTAAAGCTATTGTAATGTTATGCCGTGCTAACCATTTTCTTCATTCTCGGTAAACTTCTAGCAGCTTGAAAAATGTAGCAAAAGTCACCCACTCCTGTATTGCGAGTGCAATACGCAAATATTACACTGCCAATTTTTGCAATCTAGAAAATAATCGCAAATTCGCAAATATGACGAATATTCGCCAAAATATTTGCAAAATATCTCAAATTCCCGCTCATCACTACTAATGAACTGTTCTAGTCCCTCCTTCCATTCATTCCCCAGTTCCATAACTGAGCCTAGGTTTCTATCTGCACTAGCTTCCCCAGTCCCTAGTTGAAACACTCCTCCAAACTTCTAGCCATCTTCTCCCCCGAAACAACTGCACCTCCAACATCTGTGCAATAAAATATATTCTCTAACATGTTGCAGCAACTCTTCCTGTGTCTTTTGTCTGAGGAATGAAGAAACAATATCTAGTCAGGGCATGTGTACAATAGGACATTTGTGCAGTTGAATTACAGACTCTAGAGAGAGGCCATTCATTTAGAATCCTTTCTATTTAAATGGGAGGTGTTACTGTCACGTTCAGGTGTGGGTGGGAAACACCACACCAAACATAGGAGGGAAAGAGATGAGGGAATGAGGCCTGGAAACTAGGAAAAGGAGATGGACACCTCCTAATAAAACCCTAATCAGAGTTCTGACTAACTACCAGTATGATTGGCTTACCAGTGGACTCCTGTCTACAATTGTTTATGGCAAGCTCTGCCAAAGACAAAAATAAGGACAATTCCTCCTGGTTCTCAGAGACAAAACATCTTAAGTAAGTCTCCAGACTCTGATTAGTGCGCTCTGTCTGTCCATTCGTCTGAGGATGAAAAGCAGAAGAAAAAGACAGTTGTACCCCCAGCCGAGTACAGAACGACTTCCAGAATCTGGACGCACGATCCGAGACCATGTCAGAGGGGATGCCATGAAGTTTCACAATGTTCTCAACAAACACTTGCGCAAGTGTTTTAGCATTAGGTAGGCCAGGCAATGCTATAAAGTGCACGATTTTACTAAAACGATCAATTACTACCAGAATAACTTTCTTTCCAGACGAATTTGGAAGATCGGTAATAAAATCAATAGACAAGTGAGTCCATGGTCTAGATGGTATGGGCAACAGAAGTAGAGATCCAGAAGGTCCTGTATGTGTCACCATAGAGCGTGCACAGATACTACAGGCCGACACATAGTCCTCAACACACTTACTCAACCCCGGCCACCAGAATCTACGAGAGATGAGGTCGGCAGTGGATCTACTCCCAGGGTGTCGTAAGAACCGTACAGTGATGTTACTCAAACACCTTATGACGAAATTCTGATGGAACAAATAATTTCCCAGAGGGGCAAGACTCTGGTGCGTCTCCCTGAGCCTTTAAAACCTTCACTTCTAGGTCAGGGTATAGAGCAGATATCTCCACTCCTTCCGACAGTATCGGACTCGGATTTTCAAAATCACCACCTCCAGGAAAACTACATGACAAGGCATCTGCCTTGACGTTCTTAACCCCAGGACGATAAGTGACAACGGAATTGAATCTGGTTAAAAACAAAGACCATCTGAACTGCCTCGGGTTCAGTCGTTTAGCCGATTCCAGGTAAGTCAGATTTTTATGATCTGTGAACACCATGATAGGATGAATAGCCCCTTTCAACCAATGACGCCACTCCTCAAAAGCCAACTTAATGGCCAGCTACTCTCTGTTACTCACATTGTAATTTCTCTCTGCGGCAGAGAGTTTTTTTAGAGAAAAATGCACATGGGCACCATTTACTAGGTTACAAGCCCTGCGATAAGACTGTTCCTACCCCCACCTCGGATGCGTCAACTTCCACAATGAAAGGTAGTGATACATCTGGCTGCACCAATATAGGGACAGAATCAAAGCACTCCTTAATCGCAGAAAAGGCTTGCAACGCCAAATCAGACCACACTGAAACATCCGTCCCTTTCTTAATCATGTCAGTTAAGGGTTTCACCACTGTCGAATAGTTCTGAATACATTTTCGGTATTAGTTGGGGAACCCCAAAAACCGCATAAGAGGCTTCAGATTTTCGGGTCGATCCCAGTCCAATACAGCACAGACTTTCTCTGGATCCATTCGAAAACCTGAAGATGACAACAGGTAGCCAAACAATTGCACATCATGTACAGCAAAAACACACTTCTCTAATTTTGCCTACAATTTATTATCTCTTAGGATCTGTAACATCTGTCTAACGTGATCCTGATGAATTTCCAAGTCTGGAGAATAAATTAGTATGTCATTCAAATACACAACAACAAACCTCCCCACGAGGTGATGAAAAATGTAATTCACAAAATGCTGGAAAACCACAGGAGCATTGGTCAACCCAAAAGGCATGACCAGGTTCTCAAAGTGACTCTCTGGGGTAATAAAAGCCATCCTCCATTTATCCCCTTCCTTGATCCTGACCAGATTATATGCTCCCCTTAAGTCCAACTTGGAGAACACCTTGGCATCAACAATCCGGTTAAAAAAAAATCAGGAATCAAAGGAAGGGGGTAAGGATCACGGACAGTAATCCGATTGAGCTCACGGAAATCCAGACATGGCCTAAGAGTGCCATCCTTTTTTTTTACAAAGAAAAAATATGCTACCACTGGAGATTTGGAAGGTCTTATGTGTCCTTTATCCAAACTCTCGGTAATATACTCTCTCATGGACGTTCTTTCAGGTCAAGAAAGGTTATACCACCTAGATATGGCCAACTTAGCTCAGGGAATAAAATTGATAGGACAATCATATTCCCGATCTGGAGGTAAATCCTGGCAGGGCCAGACTGGCCTACCGGGATACCGGGAAAATTCCTGGTAGGCCGGTAGCCCTGACTGCCGCATGGCGGGACTCACGCGCACGGCCGGCCGACCTGTGAGGAGGCTGTCTGATGCCTGCTGCGCCTGCAGTGTGCGCTCCAGACCGCTCTGCTCCCCCCTGTGATTACCGGCTGCCGGCTGTGGCTGGCTCCTTACTTACTGCTGCCCGGCGGCAGCTGCGCAGTAATACTTGGCTGGTGGCTGCGGGCGCTGGGGGCAGAGCAGACCGAAGACGTCTTCATTCACATTGGGGGGGGGGGGGAGTCCCAGACCACAGTGAGTCGGACCCGGCGGAGGCACAGAGAGGTCAGGGGCTGTGCGGCGCTGCACAGGACGTCACGTGATGTGCCACGCGCGATGCAGTGCCAGTGCTAGCTGGTGTGAGGTGGTGTGCTGAGGCCCTGTGTCTACTGGCCCCTGCCCCAGCCCCTGATCAGTAGAAGAAGACTAGAAAAATAATTATTTATTCTTCACCAATCCTCAAGTAAGTGACTGTCGCTGCCTTGATTCCATCCTGCCTCACAAGTAGCATAAGGCAGCCTTCCTTATACAATTCAAAAATGTGATAAGTTCAAATGAGGAACTGTTATGGGGGATCCATCTGTGGATGACACTGTTATGGGGGATCCATCTGTGGATGACACCGTTATGGGGGATCCATCTATAGATGACACTATTATGGGGGATCCATCTGTGGATGACACTGTTATGGGGATCTGTGGATGTCACTGTTATGGGGGATCTGTGGATGACGCACTGTTATGGGAGATCTGCGAATGACACACTCTTATGGGGGTAATTTCACACCTGCGGCATGGCTATCCGGCCTATCCGGGCTGTTCACCCGCCAGATCTGCCTTGCCGCAAGTACCCGTGCAGTGCTGTGCTGCCACTCTGTCCCCATTGACTATAATAGGGGCAGGGGACGGAGCTACAGCACAGCACGGCAGTGCACGGCAGAGATCGTTGGTCTAAAAAGTACTGCATGTCCAACTTTTTAGTCCAGTGATCGCTGCTGTGCTGGCCATAGCTCCATCCCCTGCCCCAATTATAGTCAATTGGGACAGAATGGCAGCACGGTACAGCCCGGATAGCCATGCCACAGGTGTGAAATTATCCACATAACAGTGTGTCATCCACAGATCCCCCATAACAGTGTCAGCCATAGATCCCCTCCATAACAGTGTGTCATCCACAGATCCCCCCATAACAGTGTGCTATCCACAGATCCCCCAAAATAGTGTCATCCACAGATCTCCCATAATAGAGTGTCATCCACAGATCTCCATAACAGTGTCATCCACAGATCCTCCATAACAGTGTGTCATCCACAGATCTCCAAAATAGTGTCATCGACAGACCCCCATAACAGCGTCATTGACAGATCCCCCATAACAGTGTCATTCACAGATCCCTCATAACAGTTTCATCCACAGATCCCCCATAACAGTGTCATCCACAGATCATCCATAACAGTGTCATACACAGATCCTCCATAACAGTGTCATCCACAGATCCTCTGTAACAGTGTCATCCACAGATACTCCATAACAGTGTCATCCACAGATCCTCCATAACAGTGTCATCCACATATCCCCCATAACAGTGTCATCCACAGATCCCCCATAACAGTGTCATCCACAGATCCCCCATAACAGTGTCATCCACAGATGCTCCATAACAGTGTCATCCACAGATCCTCCATAATATTGTCATCCACATATCCCCCCATAACAGTGTCATCCACAGATCCCCCATAACAGTGTCATCCACAGATCCCCCATAACAGTGTCATCCACAGATCCCCCATAACAGTGTCATCCACAGATCTCCATAACAGTGACATCCACTGATCCCCCATAACAGTGTGTCAACCACAGATCCCCCATAACAGTGTCCTCCACAGGTCTCCCATAACAGTGTGTCATCCACAGATCTCCATAACAGTGTTATCCACAGATCACCCATAACAGTGTCATCCACAGATCTCCATAACAGTGTCATCCACAGATCCCCCATAACAGTGTGTCATCCACAAATCTCCATAACAGTGTCATCCACAGATCCCCCATAACAGTGTCATCCACAGATCTCCATAACAGTGTCATCCACAGATCCCCCATAACAGTGTCATCCACAGATCTCCATAACAGTGTCATCCACAGATCCCCCATAACAGTGTCATGTAGGCATCCTGGTTGGGAAAAGTTGGTCTACTGTGATAATAGGAACAATGGGGGTTCTAAAAAGGAGCTATTGTGGGGCAAAGTTCATATTGGTGTTTACACATGTGCTTACACAAGTAAATAACGACGCAGTGGTGTGGGCTGGTATGCAACTTTTTCCAGGGCTGGTTTTTATCCCCAGTCCGGTCCTGAATCCTGGCATCCACTTTTATTAAATGCATCGGCAAAATCAGATATAAAAGAGAGTAATGTTTTAGTGGTTAAAACAGAAAAAGATGTATTTAGACAATTGTCAACACAATAATCAACTGAATCCAGAATCTGTCTAGCTTGCCAATAGAGATGTCCGGCGAACATCGCATGTTCGCGATCAGTTGCTCAGTTTTTTCCGCGCGGGTGCAATGCGTTTTGATGCGTTTTTCACGCACGTGATAAAAAACGGAAGGTATACAAACAACATTTCCTAGCAACCATCAGTAAAAAAAGCACTTGCTTGTGAATTCAATGCGTTTTTCACGCAGCCCTATTCACTTCAATTAGGCTAGGGCTGCGTGAAAAACACAGAATATAGAACATGCTGCGATTTTCACGCAACGCATAAATGATGCGTGAAAATAAACTCTCATGTACACAGACCTATCGAAATGAATCGTTCACGTCACGCATTGCACTAGCACGGAAAACTTGCTTGTGTGAAAGGGGCCATCTGCTGTAAGGACAGTGTCCTGACAGCACCCCAAAAAGCCCTTTTTAGGGCTGGTACATCAGTCTGCATTTTTTTAATTTTATATGTATATATATTGCAGTTGCCTGCCCGTGTGTGAGAGGCCGCAGTCCCACAGACTGTGCAGTGTGCACACCACTCATATAGGGTGGCACAGTACCTTGCAGATAAAAAAGACATTTAACTTTTACCCTTTAATATAATTGCATTTGCCTGCCAGTGTGTGTCAGGCCCACCGACTGTACTGTGCCCAGTGCCCACCACTCATATAGGATGGCATAGTACCTTGCAGATAAAAAAGTCATTTAATTTTTACCCTTTAATATAATTGCAGTTGCCTGCCAGTGAGTGTCAGGCCCACATACCGTACTGTGCCCACTGCCAGTGCCCACCACTCATATCGGGTGGCACAGTACCTTGCAGATAAAAAAGTCATTTAATTTTTTCTCTTTAGTATAATTGCAGTTGCCTGCCAGTGTGTGTCATCACACAGACTGTACTGTGCCCACTGCCAGTGCCCACCACTCATATCGGGTGGCACAGTACCTTGAAGATAAAATAGTCATTTAATTTTTACCCTTTAATATAATTGCAGTTGCCTGCCAGTGTGTGTCAGGCCCACAGACTGTACTTTGACCACTGCCCACCACTTATATAGGGTGTCACAGTACATTGCACGGCGCACGCGCAGTGACCTAAAATTCAAATGAAGTGGACCGAGCATGGGTCTTTTTACATCTCCCGGTTCCTAAAATCTATTCACTACCGGCCCCTGATAGAGGACAAAACAGAGATTAAACTGGTAAAAACAGATTTTTTTAATAAAAAAAAAGAGTACAGCCTCTGTGGAGCTGGGTATTTTTTGGCCGCATTACTGAACTCTCATGCACAATGGCTGTAGGCTCATGCGTCCTTTGCGAGTGCCCAAAATTAGAAGGAAGCGGACAGAGCAAGTTTTCTTCTCTATCTCCCCATGCAAGGATTCAATTCAATACACGTCCCCTGACAGGGGACTTGACAAAGATTAAAATGGTAAGAATAGTAGTTCACACTATTTGCATTGGTGGCACAGTACATTGCACGGCGCACGCGCAGTGCCCCAAATTGGAAGTAAGGGGACCGACAAATCATCTTTTTCCATCTCTCGATTCCTAAAATCTATTCGATACACATCCCCTGATAGGGGACGTAACAGGGATTAAACTGATAGGAATAGTACTACCTAACACACCACTCATATAGGGTGGCACAGTACATTGGATGGCGCACGCGCAGTACCCCAAATTGGAAGGAAGAGGACCGACCAACCATCTTTTTCCATCTCCCGATTCCTAAAATCTATTCCATACACCGGCCCCTGATAGAGGACAAAACAGAGATTAAACTGGTAAGAACAGATTTTTTTTAATTAAAAAAAAAAAGAGTACAGCCTCTGTGGAGCTGGGTATTTTTTGGCCGCATTACTGAACTCTCATGCACAATGGCTGTAGGCTCATGCGTCCTTTTGCAGAGGTGACAAACCTGCTCAGTCAAACCCAAGGCAACATCATCGACCTCATCCCATATGCATTTTTTCTGGAGAGTGCGCTGCGAAGAGTGCTGGATCATGCCATAGATGAGCATGAAGAGGAAGAGTTGTGGTCACCATCACCACCAGAAGCAGCCTTGTCGTCATTGATGGCTGGACCTGCGGCAACGCAGAGAGAGGAGTCTGAAGAAGAGGAGTAAGAGGAGGAAGGTGGCTTTGAGGAGGTAGAAGACTAACCACAGCAGGCATCCCAGGGGTCTTGTTGTCACCTTTCGGGGACCTTTGGTGTTGTACGTGGCTGAGTGGAGGAAGAGACCTTCAATGACGTCAGTGAGGACAAGGAACGGGACATGGCTAGCTTGGTATCAAACCTTGTGCAAATGGGGAGTTTGCGGATGTTCAAATGGACTGTTTGCGGTTGTTTGCGGTGCGTTAAACGGGGAGTTTGGTCTGTCAAAGTTTGGTCTGTCACTGTGAAGCAGGTGTAACCCTTACACTACCTGATCGATACAACATCATACCTGATCGTATACACACACTGGATGTTTTAAATCACGTTATTCCAAACACTTTAGGAATGTTAGGTGATTTATGCCCTTTATGGATTAAAACCAGACTCTGCGTCAACTACGTAATTTTCCATGGGAGTTTTGCCATGGACCCCCCTCCGGCATGCCACAGTCCAGGTGTTAGTCCCCTTGAAACAACTTTTCCATCACTATTGTAGCCAGAAAGAGTCCCTGTGGGTTTTAAAATTCGCCTGCGTATTGTAGTCTATGGCGGTTCGCCCGGTTCGCCAGTTCACGAATATTTATGGAAGTGCGCGTTCGCCATTTGCGAACAGAAAATGTTATGTTCGCGACATCTCTACTTGCCAATCGATGGTTGGATTGTGCTTGCTTAACCATGGTAAACCCAGAACCAACGGAGCAGGGAGACCTTCCAACACAAAACAGGAAATGAATTGATGAAAGTCACCCACTCTTAATCGGATGCCATGCACCATCTGAGATAAACACTTCTGAGTTAGAGGTGCAGAATCAATAGCAAAAAGTGAAATGTTTTTCTCTAATGCTCTTGGCGACAACCGGTGCATACGGACGAACTAAGTATCAGTTAGGTTTACCCCTGCCCCACTGTCGATAAACACCTCAATTTCCACAGTCTTCTACTCTAGCACCACCTCAGCAGTCAGGAGAAATTGGGTACTAACAGTCAAAGACAACTCCACGTTCTCTGACTCCCCTCTCACCTCTCCAAGAGTGAGATGGGAATTTGACGTGCCCTTTTTGACGCTGAATGCATGGAGATACATCAATAAAATATCCCTCTTGTCCGCAGAAAAATCACCATCCCTTCCTACAACTAATACGTTTGAAAGCAGATCCAAGAGTAGCTCCCCCTAATTGCTAATGATGAGCGGCAGGTGCCATATTCGATTTCGACGAAATTCGCGAATATTCGAAAGAATATTCGTTTCATATTCGTCAAAATCGAATATTCGTCATTATTCTAGTTATTGCGATTAATATGCGATTTAAATAATCGCGTATTGCGATTTTAACTTAGGCTACTTTCCTATTGGTTTCATATCTAGAATTATAGCGAAGATGTATTCGTCATATTCCTCAAAACGAAGATAACAAAGTATTCTCCATCTTTGTTTTAGCAACCTATTCGTCAACTTCGCTAATTCTAGCAATCAAATAGGAAGGTTGACTATAGAGACAACTGTGTTTAATTCGCTATGCGATTATATAATATTTTTTTTTAATAAATAGAATAATTATAATAATTATCAAGTAATATAATTATTCTATAAAAAAATAAAATAAATCGCATAGCTAATTTAACACAGCTGTCTCTATAGTCAACCTTCCTATTTGATTGCTAGAATTAGCGAAGTTGACGAATAGGTTGCTAAAACGAAGATGGAGAATACTTCGCTATCTTCGTTTTGAGGAATATGACGAATACATTCGTCATATTCGCTAATACTACCAAGCCAACCATAGTAAACCAGGTCTAAGTAGAAATCGCAATGCGATTAATTCAAGGTATATTAATCGCATTGCGATTTCAACTTAGAGCTGGGTTTATAATGGGTCAGCTTGCTAGAATTAACGAAGTTAACGAATATGGAATATAGCAGCAGTGCTAAGTTGAAATCGCAATGCGATTAATTTAACTTGAAGTAATCGCATTGCGATTTCAACTTAGCACTGCTAGTGCTATATTCCATATTCGTTAATTCTAGCCTATGTAAGATAGCACTGCTAAGTTGTAATCGCAATGCGATTAATATAACTTGAATTAATCGCATTGCGATTTCAACGTAATTCCTCAAATTCGACAGTACATTTTAGTATATGGAGACGTTCCCATGGTGATGGGAACGCTCCATGAGCACGGAAGTCGGCAGAAGCGGCAACGGGCACTGACTAGAGCAGCCAGGAAGCCAGGAATCCTCAGGACAGGTAAGAACTACTTTTGGGAAGTGGGAAAGAAAAAAATATAACAAAAAAAAACAAAAAAAAAACTAATATTCGAAATAGCGAATTTATAGCGCTATATTCGAAATATTCGCGAATTAGCGAAGTGCCGATATTCGCTAAAAAAATTCGCTATTCGAATATTCGCGCTCAACACTACTAATTGCATGGGTTTGTCCCCAGACATAAACCCAAAGTGTCAGAGGGAGATGATACGTTATGTGATGGTATGTCCTGAGAGTGGGGGCCCCTAGATCTCTCTGTCAGGCGTCTATCAATGAGTACCGCAAGAGACATAGCGGCTTCCAGAGACTCAGGATTCTCATGAAAGGCAAAAGCATCCTTCAGCCTCTCTGATAATCCCTGACAGAACTGACTGCGGAAAGCCAGATGATTCCACTGAGTATCCGTAGCCCACCTCCTAAACTCAGAGCAATAGATCTCAGCAGAACGCTCTCCCTGATGAAGGCCACGTAGCTTGGTCTCAGCCAGGGAGGTCCGATCCGAATCATCATAGATGAGACCCAGAGCTTTGAAAAATTCATCCACTGACCGGAGAGATTTAGTCACTGATTAGTCGCTGATTAGCGTCATCGCTGTCGCTAATCAGCACTACTATTATATAGTTTCTGTAAGTGATCAAGACTGATCGCAACCAGATCTATATCAGTACATTAGGGTCACCTTAGGCTCTACAAAAAACGCAGTGTTCGCCCGATCAGGCCTGATCTTGTGCCCACACTTAAATTCAGTCCGCCCCACCGCAGTGACAGAATTTTGTTTTTTCTGATCACTGCAAAAACACCGCAAAATCGTTGTGGCGCTATAAAGATCACTTTTGAGCTTTTTGGATCTTTATTAGTGATCGCAGCTTTACTTCGCAAGCACCCCTTTTTACTAGGCAGGTGTGCTCTTTTTCCTGGGTAGTCTCGGAGGAATACCCCCTAAATTTAGTTAGTCCAAAATGTCAAAAAAGGGGTATTCCACTGAAGAGGCCTACAGGATTCTGGCCGTGATGGATGAAAGCGATGGGGACGCCTCTCCCGCTGAATCCAGTGGTTCAGAATATGAACCTGTAGACAGCAGTGGCACTCTAACCGCTAGCGAAGATGACGAGGTTGAGGTCCCTGCTATGGTCAAGCGTACCCTACCCCATGTCAGTGTTCTGCATACCCCGCGTGATGAGCCTCATTTGCAGCAGAGTGGTGCTAGCGCTAATATTTTTCATGGTGTGGCATACACCAGCAGCGCAGCACATTCTGGACCTTCTACCAACACTGCCGTATTCCCTGGTGAAGTGGCGAGCACCAGAAGGGCAGTTCAAGCTTGTACGGTGGCACGTGCAGTAACTCCCCCGTCGCAGCCACCATGTTCACAGGCCCGTAGAGCCCTTAGTCTCCCAGAGGTGTTGGCAAACCCAAATTGGCAATCCCCTGCTTCCGCCGCACCTGTATTGCCCCCTTTCACCCCCGAGTCTGGAGTTCGCGTGGAGACAGCTCATTTTGGATCGGCCCTGGAGTTTTTTGAGCTGTTCTGCACCGCGGATCTCTATGACTTAGTTGTGGCAGAAAACAACCGCTACGCCACACAGTATATAACCGCCAATCCGGAAATCTTCTATGCCCAGCCTTTCCGGTGGAAACTAGTCACAGTTTCCAAATTTAAAATATTTTTGGGCCTTATCCTCAGCATGGGTCTAACTAAAAAGATGTATTGCGGTCCTATTGGTCTAAAGACCCAATACATTACATGCCTATGTTCTCTGCTGCTATGTCCAGGGCACGTTTTGAGGTCTTCATGCGCTTTATGCATTTCACTGACAATAAAACCTGTCATCCAAGAGGCCACCCTGCTTATGACCGGCTTCACAAAATTGTCATCCAGGTTTGCAATTGTGTATACCCCCAATCAGAACATCTGCATAGACGAGTCCCTTGTACATTTTACCGGGCGCCTTGGCATCAAACTGTATAAGCTCTGTGAAAGGGCCACAGGCTATACATATCGTTTTAGGGTCTATGAGGGAAAACACTCAAAACTGGAGCCGGTCGGATGCCCTGACTACCTGGGGAGCAGTGGCAAGATTGTCTGGGACTTGGTGTCGCCCTTACTCCACAAGGGGTACCACTTATACGTGGACAATTTTTACACAAGCGTGGCCCTCTTTCGGCACTTACACCAGACGCTGGTATAAGAAGGTGTCTGTTTTTTTAATTCAATTGGCTGTGTATAATAGTTTTGTTCTCTACAGTAAGGCTGAGAGAACGGGATCCTTCCTTAAATTCCAGGAAGAGATTATTTCGGAACTCCTGTATCCAGGAGATTCCGTGCCCCAAGTCCCCGATGTAGTTAGCCGGCTATATCACAGACACTTCCCGAGTGTCTATCCTGGTACCCCAACTCACTGTTCCCCAAGAAAAAGATGTCGTGTCTGTAGCAGGGCTGGAATAAGGTGTGACACCACCGTTTTTTGTCCTGACTTGGTTAGCAAAAAAGTTAATGTTCTGTTTCAAATGTTCAGTAGGGTTTATAAAAGTTAATGTTCTGTTTTAAATGTTATATAAAGTTTAGAAAAGTTAATGATAATAAATTTATTGCGTTGCTGCCTTTTTTTTTTTTTACCTTCTAGGTGGACCAAGCGATCAACCAGCTGCAGCACTGATGTGCATTCTGGCAGAAGCATTGCACTGCTGTCAGATTACACAAAGTCGGTGTATGCGGCGCTGCAAGATGAGATTTCTCCTCTGCAGTAAAAAAGATACGTTTGCCGAGGCTTATGAGCTGAGGGGCGGTGTTTATATTCTTTGGCAAACACTTTGTAATAAAAAAAATAATAATTCTGGCAATGATTTATTCATCCACATCGATTGATGTGAATGGAGAAATCGGGTTTGCAAGGGCATACAAGCTGAAGTGGGTTTGGATGTTGGGCAGACGACTTTCCCCTCTTTTTTTTTGCACATTTTTTGGTAGAGATTTTTTCATCCACGAAAAATGAAGAAATCTGTGCCGTTCATTTTTTCTTTCAGCCCAGAGGCTAAACGAAAAAAAAAAATCGAATTACCCGTATGCTCAATATAAGGAGAATAGCAGAAACTCCTAATGCTGGCCATACATATAATGATTGCGGAGACCCTCAAATGCCAGGGCAGTACAAACACCCCACAAATGACCCCATTTTGGAAAGTAGACACCACAAGGTATTCGCTGATGGGCATATTTAGTCCATGAAATATTGAACTTTTTGTCACAAGTTAGCGGAAAGGGAGACTTTGTGAGAAAAAACAAAAAAAAAATCAAATTCCGCTAACTTGTGCCAAAAAAAAAAACTTCTATGAACTCGCCATGCCCCTCACGGAATACCTTGCGGTGTCTTCTTTCCAAAACGGGGTCACATGTGGGGTATTTATACTGCCCTGGCATTTTAGGGGCCCTAAAGCGTGAGAAGAAGTCTGGAATCCAAATGCCTAAAAATGCCCTCCTAAACGGTACTCATTGGAATTTGGGCCCCTTTGCGCACCTAGGCTGCAAAAAAGTGTCACACATGTGGTATCGCCGTACTCAGGAGAAGTAGGGCAATGTGTTTTGGGGTGTCTTTTCACACATACCCATCCTGTGTGTGAGAAATATCTCTGTAAATGACAACTTTTAAAAAATTTTTAAACAAAGTTGTCAATTTACAGAGATATTTCTCTCACCCAGCATGGATATATGTAAAAATACACCCCAAAACACATTGCCTTACTTCTCCTAAATATGGGGATACCAAATATGTGACACTTTTGTGCAGCCTAGGTGCGTAAAGGGTTGCTCACAATTTAGCCCCGCCCAAAATGCCAGAACAGTAAACACACCCTTACAAATGACCCCATTTCGGAAGGGAGACCCCAAGGAATTCACTGAGGGGCATAGTGAGTCCGTGGGAGATTTTTTTTTGCCAGAAGTTAGCAGAAATGGGGTCATTTGGTGGGTATTTATACTATCCTGGCATTCTAGCACCTCAAGAAACGTGACAGGTGCTCAGAAAGTCAGAACTGCTTCAAAATGCGGAAATTCACTTTTTCGCACCACAGTTTGTAAACGTTATAACCTTTGCGCAAACCAATAAATATACACTTGTTGGATTTTTTTTTTATCATAGACATGTAGCACAATAAATTCTGACACAAACTTGTATAGAAATGTAATTATATTTGAACAATTTTACCAGAAAAAGTTAAAAATACACTTTTTTTGAGAAAATTGCAGTTTTTTTGATTAATATCAGAAAAACGAATAATCTCAGCAGCAATCAAATACCACCAATAAAAAGCTGTATTTTTGAGAAGAAAAGGAGGTAAAATCCATTTGGGTGCCAAGTTGCATGACCGAGCAATAAACCGATTTGTAAAAAAGGGCCTTTTCACTAGGGAGGTATAAACCTGTGGTCCTAAAGTGGTTAACTCTCTGAATCTCATCCCCAGATGAGTGTGAAAATAGCCTAAAATATAATTTGCATGCCTCCCTAAACAAAATGAAATTATAACTTGTCCCGGAAAATTTGTCCGAGAGGGCAACTTTAGGTTCGAGACAGGCCTGGTAACCACCAATAGGACCATCAGCCTGTGGTCTCTGGATCTGCGAGATGGTCGTACCGAGGTCAGCTGCCTCCAAAGCCCCTGTAGCTGTCCAGCCAGTGCAACAATAGGATTCATGGCTGTACTGAAACAAGCAAAAAAATGACGGTTTTGGCGGTTTAATGTCACGTTCAGGTGTGGAAGGGAAACACCACACCGAACATAGGAGGGAAAGGGGTGATGTAATAAGGCCTGGAAACTAGGGAAAGGAGATGGACACCTCCTAGTAAAACCCTAATGAAAGTTCTGACTAACTACTAGTATGAACAGGCCCCAGAGGTAGGCAAGTTCATTCACAGGAATATATAATGTCCTAACTCACTCTATAGGACCCTGGTACTAATGTCAGGACTGAGACAACCTGTTCCTCCAAAAGGAAGGACGAACAGGAGTCTCCCTCAGGCCTCAAAAAAAATGGCAGGGAAATGCAACACACAAAAGAACCCAAACAAAATACAAAAGGGAAAGAAAACACTTAACTTCAAGTGGCTTGCCAGCACCACGAACTCAGCCGAGATCCACACACCAGCTATCCACAACTTAAACTGAAGCTATAAACCGCATAGCATAGTGGAAGAAACAACAATAAATAGAGAAGATTAAATGACCATAATAGCCACACCTGGGTAAAGAAGGTTTGGCAAGCACCAGAAATAACACAGACGTCATTTGATCCAAACGGAAACGATGTCAGTGTTGCCAGTCTCACCGATCTCCTGCCACCTGTCGCTGGAGTGTCCGTGACAATTACTCTGCATAGGAAGGCGCTCTTCATGGGCACTGAAATGACAGTAAGAAAGTGAAAAATATTTCTGAGTAAAGAAAATAGGTTTGGCGCACTGAAACCTCCTGTTGCATGTTATGTTGTGGCATGCATCCTTTGCTATGCCGCCCTCCAATTTCTATATCAGGGATAGCCTAACGGCCCCTTTCGGGGCTCTAGGACGGAAAGATACTGATCAGGATAATTCTAATGCATTCTGAATGGAGAGAAATCCGTTCAGGATGCATCAGGATGTCTTCCGTTCAGTATGTGAACATTTTTTGGACGTTGACAAAACCGCAGCATGCTGCGGATTTGTCTCCGTCCAAAAATCCGGAAGACATGCCATAACGCCGGATCCGGAATTAATGCCCATTGAAGTGCATTAATCCGGATCCGGAATTAAGCTAAACATCGTTTCGGCGCATCGCCGGATCTGACGTTTAGCTTTTGTGAATGGTTACCATGGCAGCCAGGACGCTAAAGTCCCGGCTGCCATGGTAAAGTGTAGTGGGGAGGCAGGGGAGAAGTATACTTACCGTCCGTACGGCTCCCGAGTCCCGGGGCACTCCACAATGATGTCAGAGCGCCCCCATGAGCATGGATCACATGATCGCATGGATCACGTGATCCATGCGCGTGGGGAGCTCTGACGTCATTGTGGAGCGCCCCGGGAGCCGCACGGACTGTAAGTATCTGCTCTCCTGTCTCCCCACTATTTACTATGGCAACCAGGACTTTAGTAGTGTCCTGGCTGCCATAGTAACACTGAAAGCATTTTGAAGACTGATCAGACTTCAAATGCATTCAGTTGTCTTGCGTTGCGACGGATCCGGCGGGCATATCCTCACAACGCAAGTGTGAAAAAGGCCTAACAAAGAAGAAAATTCTGAAGATCCACCACTATAAAAAGGTGCTGTTTTCACACATGAGAGAGGTGAGCATGTTTAAGTCAAATAATGCACTTAGACATTTGAAATGTATTTTGGCAGGTAGGCATGATGATTTTTCCTCATTTTGGACACATATTTGAAATTATCCATTGAACAGAGGAACTTACTCATTGAGCTGAGTAGAGAAGGATGTATCTGGCAGTTTGATAACAAAAAGAAAAATTCAGACCCCCAGTGTTTTCTCATAGCTTGCTGTGCACTGATGACTTTTGTAATCTATAATGACTAATTTTTAATTGGATCCCATGCACTGCTTGTCATCCTCCGTGCAATTCTTGGAGCAACTTTCCACTCTGCTGTACAAATACAGTACTGCTATTGAAAGGAGTCCAAGGTACAAAAAGAATAGATCCTCATCATTCATTACTAGTGTTGGGCGCGAATATTCAAATCGCAAATTTTTATTGCGAATATCGCCACTTCGAGAATTCGCGAATATTTAGAATATAGTGCTATATATTATATTATAGATTTTTTTTCATCTGAACCCATGATCCCTCCCTGCTTCTTGCTTGTGGACCGATGAGAAGGCTGCAAAGTCCTTGTCTGAGCTTAGCAACATCCCTAGCAACCAATAGGAAAGTTGCCTTACATTAGATAGTTAGCTAGTTAGCTCATATATATAATACAGATAGTTAGTGGGAGATAGTCAGTGTAGGTTAGATAGTGATATAGTGTAGATGGGTGTTATGTAGTGTGATAAGTTCTGCTGTCCATACATACATGCTACAGGCAAGTTCACAATACTTAGTGCACCAATCACTAATATATAGTTAGACCTGCTAAAATGTGAAGTTGCACGTATTGCACAAAAACATGCGCATCATTAATTGTTGATTTGCGCAATCGTGAACATCTTGGAGCACTCTATCTGCAAAAAAAGCTATTGTAATGTTCTGCTGTGCCAAATATTTTCTCCTGTCTCAGGAAACTTCTAGCAGCTTGAAAAATGTAGAAATAGTAATCCACGCCTGTATTCCACGCTTATTATGCAAATATTACATTGATGATTTTCGCAATCAAGAAAATAATCGCGAGTTCTCGAATTTATGACGAATATTCGCCCAAATATTCGCAAAATAATGTGAATTCGAATATTGCCCCTGACGCTCATCCGTGGTATCCGTGTTGCATCAGTGGTTTTCACTGACCCATAGACTATAATAGGAGTGACAGACAAAATAGACCTTGCATCCATGCTAAAAACACTGACCCACGGACCGTGCTAAAACACTGATGTCTGAATACACACATTTAAAATGAAAGGGGACGTGCGCTGTCAGTGGAGAACACGGACAGCACACGTCCATGAAGCACTGACGTGTGAATGAGGCTTAAGACATTGGGATCCACTCAGGAACAGTTAGAGATCTACCATATCAGATCCTTATGTATTGTCACCTACCTAGGCTATGTCTACAAAAATGCACATAATTAGCCACCAGCTTCCTATGCTTCATGGGTTGTACTCAGCTGTGGAATAAAGGACATTGGTATGGTATAAAAAGTGATTATAGCCCATATATACAGTAAGTAGTAATATGTTATCAGAGGCAATATCAAAAAGCATCTGATGATGCTGTAATATTTGCAAATGAGCCTCTAGGAGCAACTGGGGCATTGCCGTTATACCTAGAGTCACTGCTACCTCTGAAACTTTGCCCTTTGCACTTTGATAGGGCTAGGCAGTGAATAGTGATGTCGCGAACATAATATTCTCCGTTTGCGAACGGCGAACGCGAACTTCCGCAAGTGTTCGCGAATGGGCGAACCAGGCGAACCGCCATACTCTTCAATAGGCAGGCGAATTTTAAAACCCACAGGGACTCTTTCTGGCCACAATAGTGATGGAAAAGTTGTTGCAAGGGGACTAACACCTGGACTGTGGCATGCCGGAGGGGGATCCATGGCAAAACTGCCATGGAAAATTACATAGTTGATGCAGAGTCGGGTTTTAATCCATAAAAAGCATAAATCACCTAACAATCCTAAATTTTTTTGAACAACGTGGTTTAAGACATCTAGTGTGTGTATACGATCAGGTATGATGTTGTATCGATCAGGGTTAAGGGGTTGTATTGATAAGGGTTACGCCCGCTTCACAGACATTGACAGACCAAACTCCCCTTTTAATGCACCGCAAACAACCGCAAACAGTTCATTTGCACAACCGCAAACTCCCCATTTGCACAAGGTTGGATACCAAGCTAGCCACGTCCCGGTGATGTCATTGAAGGTTTCTTCCTCCACCCAGCCACGTACAACACCAAGGGTCCCCGAAAGGTGAATTGAATTGATTTTTGGAACGGGGAGATGGTTAAAAAAACGCTGGCTCCCTCCCCTTTGTTTTAATCCACGGTCACTGCGTCTGCGCCGTGCAATTTACTGTCACACCCGATATGAGTGGTATTTTCTGTAGTACTATTCTCATCAGTTTAATCCCTCTAACGTCCCCAATCTGGAGGCCATTTATTGAATTGATTTTTCGAACGGGGAGATGGTTAAAAAAACGCTGGCTCCCTCCCCTTTGTTTTTATCCACGGTCACTGCGTCTGTGCCGTGCAATTTACTGTCACACCTGATATGAGTGGTATTTTCTGTAGTACTATTCTCATCAGTTTAATCCCTGTTACATCCCATATCAGGGATTGCCTTTTGTGAAAAAAAATTTAGGCCGGGTACCTTCCACTGTGGTGTCCCAATAGCGACAAATTTTTTGAAGGCCTCAGACTGCACTAGCTGGTATGGTAAAAGCTGGCGGGCTAAGAATTCCGTCAAGCCAGCTGTCAGTCGCCGGGCAAGGGGGTGACATTGGCTTCTTATGCTCAAACATGTCCTTGACAGACACATGACTGTGGGCAGATGAGCAGGAACTGCTGAAGGTGAGAGGCGGAGTGGCGGTTGGTTGAGAGGGGGCAGGGAGGACAGCAGTGGTTGACGTGGCTGAAGATGCTGGACCAGGAAGAGCATGGTGGCTTTGAGTTTGTGTGCTGCTTGTACTCATTTGTGATGTGAGATCATGTGCCTTCGCAAAGCAGTTGTACCGAGGTGGGTGTTAGACTTCCCACGACTCAGTTTCTTTTGGCACAGGTTGCAAATGGCGTTGCTTTTTTTTAAAAAAACAAAAAAAATGCCACACTGCTGAGCTTTGCAATGACGGCATTCTAGTGGTCGCGACAGGATGCGTTGACTGGCGTGCTGTCTGGCTGACCCCGGGTGCCGATACATGCTGTCTGACTTTGCCACTAACTCCTTGCGACGACCTCCCCCTGCTTCCAACTCGTCTCCTCATTCTGTCTGTCTCCCCTTCTGAACTTTCCCCCTTTTCTTCTCTTCGAGCAGGCACCCACGTGGCATCTGTGGACACATCGTCATCATCAACCGCTTCACTTGTATCTGACACCTCAGAAAAAGAAGCAGCAGCGGGTACAACATCATCATCATCATCATCACACTGTACGTCCATGTGTGTAATCCTGCCTGACTGAGACATATCCCTGTAATCTACATCATCTGGCAATAATGGTTGCGCATCACTAATTGCATCCAACTGATGTGTAAATAACTCCTCTGACGGATTAAGTGAAGCGGCTGTGGTGGCTGTGGTGGTAGTGGTGGTGGTGGAGGCGGGCGGGAGCGTGGTAACTTGAGAGCAGGTGACCGAAGCTGAGCTGGAGGAGGATGGTGCGTCAAGGTTCTTAGCGGAAGCTGTTGAAGATTGGGTGTCCTGTCTAAGCCAGTCAACTATGTCCTCAGAATTTTTCGGGTTCAGGGTACGTGGCCTTTGAACACTTGGCATTATTCCAGGGACAGTGGAAATCAAAGCACCACGACTACGACCCCTGCGGGGTGGCCTGCCTCTGCCTGTCATTTTTTTTTAGATTAGGTACTACGCGTGCTAGGTACTGTGCCACCCGGTATGAGTGGTTGGCACTGGCAGTGGGCACACTACAGTCTGTGGAAGTGGGCCTGACACACACTGGCAGCAGGCAAGCAACTGAAATTAGACTAATGTGTAAAAATGAAATGCCTTATTTATCGGCAAGCTACTGTGCCACCCGGTATCAGTGGTGGGCACTGGCAGTGGGCACACTACAGTCAGTGGAAGTCGGCCTGACACACACTAGCAGGCAAGCAACTGAAATTACACTAAAGTGTAAAAATGAAATGCCTTTTTTTGATGCAAAGTCCTGTGCCACACGGGATGACAGGGGTGGGCACTGGCAGTGGGCACACTACAGTCTGTGGGCCTGCAGCTCCTCACACACAGGCAGGCCAGGCAACTGCAATATATATATGGAGTAAAAAAAAAAAGCAGACTAATGTTGCAGCCCTAAAAAGGGCTTTTGGCGGTGCTGTCAGGACGCTGTACTTACAGCAGAGATCAGATGAGTCTTTCAGGACTGGAGTGGACCCTGAATTCACTAGCCTAGCTATCGATTTCCCTATTAAATCAGCAGCAACTACACTCTCCCTCCTCTCACTAAGACTGCAGCTTCAGAATGAATCTAAAATGGATGCTGTGCAGGAGGTGGGAGGGTCTGGGAGGGAGGGTATGCTGCTGATTGGCTGGAATGTGTCTGCTGACTGTGAGGTACAGGGTCAAAGTTTGCTCAATGATGATGTATAGGGGGCGGACTGAG
Organism: Bufotes viridis; assembly: GCA_033119425.1. Lineage (NCBI taxonomy): Eukaryota > Metazoa > Chordata > Amphibia > Anura > Bufonidae > Bufotes > Bufotes viridis. Next base: position 151,691,091 of record CM065589.1, on the reverse strand, counting down.
CATCGCATGTATTCGCCCGCTGCGGCAAACGCGAACAAGCTATGTTCGCCGGGAACTGTTCGCCGGCGGATAGTTCGGGCCTTCTCTAGCAGTGAACATCATCACTCCTGGCCCTGTCAAAGTGGAGAAGGAGCGGCAGTTAAAGAAAGAGCAGAGCTGCTAGGTGTACTGGCAATGCCCCCGTTGCTTCTAGAGGCTCATTTGCAAATATTAGAAATTTATTTTTCTCAGCAATGCGGGCACATCTGAATTTGGAATCAACACAGATGCCTTTAGCTGCCAAGCGTACATGGAATGAGTATGGGCCCTTTCACACTTGCGTTTGGAAGATCCGGCATAGAGTTCCGTCGTCGGGGCTCTATGCTGGAAGAATACTGATCAGGATTATCCCCATGCATTCTGAATGGAGAGAAATCTGTTCAGTATGCATCAGGATGTCTTCAGTTCAGTCACTAAACGTTTTTTGGACAGAGAAAATACCGCAGAATGCTGCAGTAATCTTTCCATCCTGGGATGCGGAGCAAAACAGATCCGTCATGACCCCCAATGCAAGTCAATAGGGATGGATCAGTTTTCTCTGGCACAATCTGCCACAATAGAAAATGGATCCATCCTCCATTCACTTTCAATGGAGTTCAAAACGGATCCGTTTTGGCAATGTTAAAAAATAAAGTTAATACAAGGGGATCCGTTCAAACGGATGCATGCGGTTGTGTTATCTGTAACTGAAGCGTTTCTTTCCGGCGTACAGCCCCGATGACAGAACTCTATGCCGGATCTTCCAAACGCAAGTGTGAAAGGGGCCTAAGCCAGTTTCATAGGTAAAAATTTGCTGAGAGATGCCCTTCAAGGGTACACTGGTATAAACAAGTTAGATTCTGAACATATCTTTTAAGAATAAGTCTCAGTCAAATATTACCAGAAGACAAAAAAAATCCTTTCAAATAATGTAGAAGATCTGAAATAAATGATGTAAAAATTAACCAGCAGCAATTCTGTGGCTGGTACCTAATGTAGAAGTTTGATAGTTTCAGAAACAAATATCCATTTCCTTGTGTGATATGGTAAGTATGACTCTACAAAGCAAAATCTCTGTTCTGTTTCTTTTAAACCATGATTTTGATTGCAGTTCTTTTTGCTTGTACTTCACCTTTAGTCTCACTAAATTTCTGGGGAAGAATGGGAAAATAGAATAAAAAACAGGCAGGTTATAGAGAAAAAAATTAAGTACTTTGTTTACGGAAATCTCAGCAGTGGGTAAGAATAGTGCTGTTTTTATCTAATGGGCTGTTGTGTGCCCTTTCTTCTGCTCCTGCATGCCAGGTGAGCATGGCAGGATAATTAATTTATTACAGCCTACGCAAGATGTCAAATAGGCATTGTACTGAGAGTGCCTTTGGTAGACCTGAACAGCATTTTGACTGGGTGGGTTTTGTTCTTGTATTCACAATTAACTTCCTTGACTTTGATGTGCTCATGTAATCAGTACATTGCAAAGACAGGCTGCATTTTCTCTATTAATCTTTTTCTTTCAGTTGGTTGCCCCTACAGCACATTGTAACCCTGTAATAACCCATTCAACCCCAAGCAAGCTTAGAAATTGCATATTGAAAACTATGTGAGTTTTAACAATTTCTTGATATAAAGTGAGTTTCTACCCATAAACTTAAAGCAGTGACATTGTTAATAATGACTGGGCCCCACAGCAAACCCTTCCTCCTGTGCAACCCCCATTCCTGTGGCTCTCTCATACCAGGCCTGGCAGCCGCTCAGTCTGTTTCCTACACATATATACTGTATGTCATGTCACTGTATATAGTGTCATTGAATATACTGCCATTTCATAATACTGATGATGACAGCAGAGACTTGACGGAGGTAGCAGAAGCCTTACGGAACATGATAGTAGGCACTAGGCAGGTTGCAACAGTGGCACGATGGAGGCAGCAGCCATACAGAACATATTGGTAGGCAGGCAGTAGCGGTGGCATGAAGGCGGTAGAGGCATGATACAGGCAGCAGCAGACATACAGAACATGATGGTAGTTAAACAGCAGCAGTGGCACAGTGCAGGCATCAGCAGCTGTATGAAACATGAAGGTAGTTAGGCAGGAACAGTGGCATGAAGGCAGCAGTGGCATGATGGAGGCTGCAGCAAGCATACAGAACATGATGCTACGCAGGCCACAGCAGTGGCATGATGGCGGCAGTGGCACAATGGAGGCAGCAGCAGCCTTCCAGAACATGTTAGTAGGTTGGAAACATGATGGTAGGCAGACAGAAAGCAACAGTGGCAAGAAGAGGCACCGTTAAGAAGGCCAGATCTATTCAACAGCCTTAGCCGGAGGAGTGTTAAAATCCCCCCCAATCCAAGTTTGATTAGTTTTCACAAAAGTGATGTTTTGGACACTGGCAGAGGACAAATTGGTCCTCATTTGAGTGTCAACACGCCCCCTGCAGGACTACAAACACTCTCTAAAATGAGAATGGAGGCTGGGCAAAAAAATAAAATAAAGAAAGAGTGTGCTGTGCTAGTTTGGGCTACTCTTTCAGTTGGTGCATAGGAGACAGATCAGAGTGTTGGTAAGACTGAACCTGATCACTGAGCTCTCAGCTTGCTGATTGGCCTCGGCTTGCCTTTGCATGTGAAAAAGATGCTCCCTATGTAGGAATCCCTGAAATGTGAGGATAGTGTCCTGGATTATGCCAGTACCTTGCATAAGCCAATGTACTTTTTGAAAAAGCATTGTATGACTAGGTTGATGACATAAGCCATTCAGGGAGCAGGTTATTTCACCCAGATTCAGGGTGGGTACGATGTTGCAGCCATTGTCGCTGAGCACCTTGCTAAGTTGACAACCAGCTGGATGTTTGATGGACTTAGCAACTGCTTGCCTGTGTGGCTACTCTCGCCCAGGCCGATCAACTCCAAAATGGTGCAGCAGTTTGCTGTGGGGTGTGTACAGTTTTTTCCTGGCCACACATTCCATTAATGATGGCTGATGATGGAGCAGAGGAGAAGTCAGAGCGGGAGAAACAGAAAGGGTTGAGACAATGTGAAAGACACCGTACTGTCTGGATGCGGCCTGGCAGAAGGAGGGAACTCCTGCTGTGGTAGCTGGCTGCCACCTTGGCTTGCTCATAGGATGAGGTAATTCCGCTTCATGTGGTTCAATAGAGCTGTGGTGTCTACGTTTGTGTTTGCCTGTCCACGTGTTATTCTGTTCTTGCAGAGCTTGCACAGGACAATGATTCTGCCTTCCGGCAGCGTGGAGAAAAACTTTCAGAAGGAGAATACAGATGTATCTATTTTTATCTACTTAACTTTCCTAAATATTTGCTGGAAAAATTTGCCAAGAAGGTGATAAATTTCAAATACTGCCATCAGTTCAAGGGAGTACTTGCCAGAGAACAAATGTAGAACAAATCACTTGATAAATTTGTATTTTTGGTTGTTACTAAAGATGAGCGAATCGAAGTTGACGAAGTGGTATTCGATCCAAATTTCAGGAAATATTCTATTTTCTCCAAATTTCCTCAATCTTCATGGTAACGAATCACATTTTTTCCTAAAATGGCTGCTGCACATGTTGGGACATGGAGCAAAAAACTCTGGGAACGAGTGATCACCCACAATGCCATGCATGCAGCCAATCAGGAGCCCGGCAGCTGCATGATGTCACAGCCCTATAAATAGCCTCAGCCATCTTGGATTCTGCCATTTTCCATTGTACTTAGTGCAGGGAAAGACGTTAGTAGGTGCTAGGGAAAGTGCTAGTAAAGACTTGAAAACTTTTATTTTGCCGAATAGAAGTTCAGGGAAAGGTCATTAGAAGTGTAGGGAAAGGACAGGGGGGAATTATTCCACAGCAATGAAGCAGAACAGGGTCCAATAGGGAAGTTTACAGCCTGGGAAATAGGAACAATCCTATTACACCTTGCTGAACTGACTGGGGATCCAAATTGCAATTATACTGCTGCTTTCAGGTTTGCAATAGATGATACCGCTGTAATTCCAGCAAACCTTTTTCTTTATTGGGGTGCAAGTGCTGTGTGATAAAGCAATTAACAGGGTGTATTACTAGAAAATACAGTGTCTTGCAAAAGTATTCACCCCCTTGACTTTTTTCATATTTTGGTGCCTCACAACCTGGAATTAACATGGATTGTTTTAGGATTTGCATCATTTAATTTACAGAACATGCCCACAACTTTGAAGATTTTTTTTTTTTTTTTTTTTTTGTGAAGCAAACAACAAATAGGATAAAATAACAGAAATAGTCAATGTGCATAACTAGTCACTAGAGTTGAGCAAACACCTGGATGTTCGGGTTCGAAAAGTTCGGCCGAACTTCCCGAAAATGTTCGGGTTTGGGATCCGAACTCGACTTGAACTTGACCCCGAACCCCATTGAAGTCAATGGGAACCCGAACTTTTGGGCACTAAAAAAGCTGTAAAATAGCCCAGGAAAGGGCTAAAGGACTGCGAAAGGCAGCAAAATGTAGGTAAATCCCCTGCAAACAAATGTGGATAGGGAAATGACTTAAAATAAAATAAATAAAAATTAACCAATATTAATTGGCAACTTGGAGGAGGAGGAGGTGGAATAGGAGGTTGGGATGGCATCAGGTGGGAATGCTATGGGAGGTGATGTTCTCATCAAAGCCAAAAAGGATTCATGTCTGCCTGCAGTGCCACAGGCCTCAATCACAGACTCAGGGCCATGGCACCCGCAAAGAGGAGAGCGGTCCCGTGACAGCAACACAGGCCTCAGGTCAACCTGCAATGGAACAGGCCATTATCATTTATGTAGGCCTCTGAAACCCAGACAGAGGAAAGAGGTCCCATAGCAGCAAAAGAGGCATCAAGTCACCCACCAACTGAGAAGGACACTTATAGTTATGTAGGCCCCAGCACCCAGACAGAGGAGAGAGGTCCCAAAGCAGAGAATCAGGCTTCATATCACCCACCAATGGAGAAGGCCATTTTCAGATATTTAGGCCCCTGGCAAAAATAGGGAGGAGAGGTTCATTCAACTTTGGGTTGCCCTGCAAAATAATTGTAAAATTAAAAAAAGAGAATTCAATAAAGAAGTGCCCTGGAGTACAAGAATATATGGTTAAGGGGAGGTAGTTATAAATGTCTATTCTGCACAAGGGATGGACAGGTCCTGTGGGATCCATGCCTGGTTCATTTTTATGAAAGTCAGCTTGTCCACCTTGGCTATGGACAGGCGGCTGCGTTTGTCAGTAATGACGCCACCTGCCGTGCTGAATACATGTTCAGACAAAACGCTGGCCCCCGGGCAGGCCAGCACCTTCAAGGCATAAAAGGCTAGCTCTGGCCACGTGGACAATTTGGAGACCCAGAAGATGAATGAGGCCGAACCATCAGTCAGTACGTGGAGGGGTGTGCACACGTACTGTTCCACCATGTTAGCAAAATGCTGCCTCCTGCTAACACGTTTCGTATCAGGTGGTGGTGCAATTAGCTGTGGTGTGGAGACAAAACTTTTCCACATCTCTGCCATGCTAACCCTGCCCTCAGAGGAGCTGGCCATGACACAGCTGCGTTGGCGACCTCTTGCTCCTCCTCTGCCTTCACCTCGGGCTTCCACTTGTTCCCCTGTGACATTTAGGAATGCTCTTAGGAGCGCGTCTACCAGCGTGCGCTTGTACTCGTGCATCTTCCTATCACGCTCCAGTGCAGAAAATAAGGTGGGCACATTGTATTTTTACCAGGTATCCAGCAGGGTGGCAAACCAGTAGTCCGCACACGTTAAAATGTGGGCAACTCTGCTGTCGTTGCGCAGGCACTGCAGCATGTAGTCGCTCATGTGTGCCAGGTTTCCCAGTGGTAAGGACAAGCTGTCCTCTGCATTTACCCAGTGTGGTTAGGTGGACATTGACACAGATGGTGTTGCGCAGTGCACACTTGATTTTATCGGATACTTGGTTGTGCAGGGAAGGCACGGCTGTCTTTGAGAAGTAGTGGCGGCTGGGAACAACATACTGTGGGACAGTCATCGCCATCAGCTGTTTGAAGCTGTCTGTAGCCACCAGCCTGAATGACAGCATTTTAAAGGCCAGTAGTCTAGAAATGCTGGCATTCAGGCCCAGGGCTCGAGGCTGGCTAGGTGGGAAATTACGCTTTCTCTTCAAGGTTTGTGAGATGGAGAGCTGAATGCTGCCGTGTGACATGGTGGAGATGCTTGGTGACGCAGGTGGTGGTGTCGGTGGCACATCCTCTGTTTGGTGGGCGGCAGGTACCAACATTCTTCCCGAGGCGGAGGAAGAGGTCGAGGCAGCAGCAGAAGAGGGAGCAGGGGGAGCCAGAGTGAGTTCCTTACTTTTAAGGTGTTTACTCCACTGCAGTTCATGCTTTGCATGTAGATGTAGATGCCTGAACATGCAGGTTGTGCTAAGGTTCAGAATGTTAATGCCTCGCTTTAGGCTCTGATGGCACAGCATGAAAACCACTCAGGTCTTGTCGTCAGCACATTGTTTAAAGAAGAGCCGTGGCAGGGAACTCCTTGAAGCTGCCTTTGGGGTGCTCAGTCCCTGGTGGCTGAGGCCAGTAGCAGGCGAACTCTTTTGGTGGAGGCTGTTCTGCTTTTGCCCCCTGCTACCTCTTTTGCTACGCTGTTGGCTCGGTCTCACCACTGCCTCTTCCTCTGAACTATGAAAGTCTGTGGCGCGACCTTCATTCCATGTGGGGTCTAGGACCTCATCGTCAAGAAAAAAAATATTTGGCCCAATGTATTGATTTCAAATTCAGGCCTTTTTTTACAGGCACCTTACACTATCTGCCTACAGTATTTAATTTTGTACCGTATTACACTAATGGAGGCACAGCAGTAACCACTGATTTAGGGGAATATCAATTGTAGGGCTAGTATTTAGGCCCTGGATGAAAGGTATCCTTTTATGGACAGATTTACACTTGGAGATGCACAGTAGCGTGTGAAAAAATATGTAGGATTATGCCTTCAGCAATTGTATTTTAACACTTTGTGTAATATACCCTTTAACGGACAGAAATACAATGGGAGATGTACGGTAGCATGTGAAGTTATTGAGGATGACCCTCTCAGCACTTGTATATACACCTTGAGTGTAATATACCCGTTTATGAACTCATTAACACTTGGCCTGCAACAGCTGGAACATCAGAATCAGAGTATCTGGTATCTACGGAATGGTGCCTCCTGTCGCTGTCTTTCTGGCTGTAGGAACGATCCCGCTGCTTGCCACCAGTTGTTACGGTATAATCCGGTATACCGTAGATACCTCACTATACCGGGTTATACCAGAACAGACAGTATTACACTTGGCTAGCCAAAGCTGGGACACCAGATTCAGGGTATTGCTATTTTGGTAATTGAATTTCACCCCAGAACAAAATATATCCTTTGCCGGACACTATTAAACTTGGCCAGCCACAGCTGAAACCACTGACTTACGGTATTGCTATTTTGGCTATTGAATTTAACCCCAGAACAAAATATATCCTTTGCCGGACACTATTATATTTTGCCAGCCACTGCTGGGACACCAGATTCAGGGTATTGCTATTTTGGCAATTGAATTTCACCCCAGAACAAAATATACCCTGTTACGGACAGATTTAAACTAGGCCTGCAACAGCTGGAACACCAGATTTAGGGTATTGCTATTTTGGCAATTTAATTTCACCCCAGAACAAAATATATCCTTTGCAGGACACTATTAAACTTGGCCAGCCAAAGCTGAAACCACTGATTTATGGTATTGCTATTTTGGCAATTGAATTTCACCCCAGAACAAAATATAACCTTTGCAGGACACTATTAACCACTTAAGCCCCCCTAGCTTCAACACCCTTAATGACCAGGCGACTTTTTACAATTATGCACTACACTACTTTCACCGTTTATTGCTCCGTCATACAACTTACCACCCAAATGAATTTTACCTCCTTTTCTTCTCACTAATAGAGCTTTCATTTGGTGTTATTTCATTGCTGCTGACATTTTTACTTTTTTTGCTATTAATCAAAAATTACCAAAATTTTTGCAAAAAAATGTCATTTTTCACTTTCTGTTTGAAAATTTGTCAAATAAAACTACATTTCTCAACAATTTTTTCTCAAAATTTATTGTTCTACATGTCTTTGATAAAAAAAAATGCAATACGTGTATATTTATTGGTTTGGGTAAAAGTTATAGCGTTTACAAACTATGGTGCAAAAAAGTGAATTTCCGCACTTTGACTTTCTGAGCACCTGTCCTGTTTCCTGACGTACTACAATGCCCAGACAGTAGAAACACCCCATAAATGACCCTATTTCGGAAAGTAGACACCCTAAGGTATTCACTGAGGGGCATAGTAAGTTCATGGAAGTTTTTATTTTTTGTCACAAGTTAGCGGAAATGTTTTTTTTTTTCAAAAAATTTCATTTTCCGCAAACTTGTGACAAAAAATAAAAACTTCCATGAACTCACTATGCCCATCAGCGAATACCTTAGGGTGTCTACTTTCCGAAATGGGGTCACTTGTGGGATATTTTTACTGCCCTGGCATTTTAGGGGCCCCTAAAGCGTGAGAATCCAAATGCGTAAAAATGCCCTGTGAAATCCTAAAGGTACTCATTGGAATTAGGGCCCTTTGCGCATCTTGGCTGCAAAAAAGTGGCACACATGTGGTATCGCTGTACTCAGGAGAAGTAGGGCAATGTGTTTTGGGGTGTATTTTTACATATACCCATGCTGGCTGAGAGAAATATCACTGTAAATTGACAACTTTGTATAATTTTTTTAAAAAGTTGTCGTTTACAGCGGTATTTATCACACAAAGTATGGGTATATATAAAAATACACCCCAAAAGTCATTGCCCTACTTCTCCTGAGTACGGCGATACCACATGAGTGACACTTTTTGCAGCCAAGATGCGCAAAGGGCCCTAAAACCAATGAGTACCTTTAGGATTTCACTGGGCAATTTTACGCATTTGGATTCCAAACCCTTCTCACGCTTTAGGGGCCCCTAAAATGCCGGGACAATAAAAATACCCCACAAGTGACCCCATTCTGGAAAGTAGACACCCTAAGGTATTCGCTGATGGGCATAGTGAATTCATGGAAGTTTTAATTTTTGTCACAAGTTAGTGGAAATGTTTTTTTTTTTTTCTTTTTCTTACAAAGTCTCATATTCCACTAACTTGTGACAAAAATAAAATTTTACATGGACTCACTATGCCCCTCACAGAACACCTTGGGGTGTCTACTTTCTAAAATGGGGTCACTTGTGGGGTATTTTTACTGCCCTGGCATTTTAGGGGCCCCTAAAGCATGAGAAGCGGTTTGGAATCCAAATGAGTAGAAATGTCCTGTGAAATCCTAAAGGTACTCATTGGATTTAGGGCCCTTTGCGCATCTTGACTGCAAAGTGCCACACATGTAGTATCGCCGTACTCGGCAGAAGTAGGGCAATGTGTTTGGGGTGTATTTTTACATATACCCATACTGGGTGTGAAAATATCTCTGTAAATGACAACTTTTTCCATTTTTTATACAAAGTTGTCAATTTACAGAGATATTTCTCTCACCCAGCATGGGTATATGTAAAAATACACCCCAAAACACATTGCCCTACTTCTCCTGAGTACGGCGATACCACATGTGTGCCACTTTTTTCAGCCAAGACGTGCAAGGGGCCCTAAATCCAATGAGTACCTTTAGGATTTCACAGGGCATTTTTACGCATTTGGATTCCAAACTCCTTCTCACGCTTTAGGGGCCCCTAAATGCCGGGACAATAAAAATACCCCACAAGTGACCCCATTCTGGAAAGTAGACACCCTAAGGTATTCGCTGATGGGCATAGTGAATTCATGGAAGTTTTTATTTTTGTCACAAGTTAGCGGAAATGTTTTATTTTTTATTTTTTTCTTACAAAGTCTCATATTCCACTAACTTGTGACAAAAAATAAAATTTTACATGAACTCACTTTGCCCCTCACAGAACACCTTGGGGTGTCTACTTTCTAAAATGGGGTCACTTGTGGGGTATTTTTACTGCCCTGGCATTTTAGGGGCCCCTAAAGCGTGAGAAGCGGTTTGGAATCCAAATGAGTAGAAATGTCCTGTGAAATCCTAAGGTACTCATTGGAATTAGGGCCTTTGCGCATCTTGGCTGCAAAGTGCCACACATGTGGTATCGCCGCACTGGCAGAAGTAGGGCAATGTGCTTGTGGTGTATTTTACATATACCCATACTGGGTGTGAAAATATCTCTGTAAATGACAACTTTTTCCATTTTTTTATACAAAGTTGTTAATTTACAGAGATATTTCTCTCACCCAGCATGGGTATATGTAAAAATACACCCCAAAACACATTGCCCTACTTCTCCTGAGTATGGCGATACCACATGTGTGGCACTTTTTGCAGCCAAGATGCACAAAGGGACCCCAATTCCAATGAGTACCTTTCAGGAGGGCATTTTTACGCATTTTTCCTTCTCACACTTTAGGGCCCCTAAAATGCCGGGGCAGTATAAATACCCCACATGTGACCCCATTCTAGAAAGAAGACACCCCAAGGTATTCTGTGAGGGGCATGGTGAGTTCATACAAGATTTTTTTGTTTGGCACAAGTTAGCGGAATTTGATTTTTTTGTTTTTTCACACAAAGTCTCCTTTCCGCTAACTTGTGACAAAAATAAAATTTTACATGAACTCACTTTTGCCCCTCACAGAACACCTTGGGTGTCTACTTTCAAAATGGGGTCACTTGTGGGTATTTTTACTGCCCTGGCATTTTAGGGGCCCCTAAAGCGTGAGAAGCGGTTTGGAATCCAAATGAGTAGAAATGTCCTGTGAAATCCTAAGGTACTCATTGGAATTAGGGCCTTTGCGCATCTTGGCTGTAGTGCACACATGTGGTATCGCCGCACTGGCAGAGTAGGCAATGTGCTTGTGGTGTATTTTACATATACCCATACTGGGTGTGAAAAATATCTCTGTAAATGACAACTTTTTCCATTTTTTTATACAAAGTTGTTAATTTACAGAGATATTTCTCTCACCCAGCATGGGTATATGTAAAAATACACCCCAAAACACATTGCCCTACTTCTCCTGAGTATGGCGATACCACATGTGTGGCACTTTTTGCAGCCAAGATGCACAAAGGGACCCCAATTCCAATGAGTACCTTTCAGGAGGGCATTTTTACGCATTTTCTTCTCACACTTTAGGGCCCCTAAAATGCCAGGGCAGTATAAATACCCACATGTGACCCCATTTTAGAAAGAAGACACCCCAAGGTATTCTGTGAGGGGCATGGTGAGTTCATACAAGATTTTTTTGTTTGGCACAAGTTAGCGGAATTTGATTTTTTTTGTTTTTTCACACAAAGTCTCCCTTTCCGCTAACTTGTGACAAAAAATTCAATCTTTCATGGACTCAATATGCCCCTCAGCGAATACCTTGGGGTGTCTTCTTTCCAAAATGGGGTCACATGTGAGGTTTTTGTACTGCTCTGGCATTTGAGGGTCTCCGCAATCATTACATGTATGGCTAGCATTAGGAGTTTCTGCTATTCTCCTTATATGGAGCATACAGGTAATGAGATTTTTTTCTGTTCAGCCTCTGGGCTGAAAGAAAATGAACGGCACAGATTTCCTCATTCGCATCGATCGATGTGGATGAAAAAATCTCTGCCAAAAAATATGCAAAAAAATAGAGGGGCCTGGCGATTGCCAGGGACATAGGGGCTCCGCCCAAACATCCATACCCACTTCAGCTCCTATGTCCTGGCAAACGTGATTTCTCCATTCACATCGATCAATCGATCGGTGTGGAGGAAGACATCTTTGCCAGATTTTTGATACAAAGTGTTTGCCAAAGCATATGAACTCCAACACCTCTCCTCAGCTCACATGCCAGGGCAAACGTACCTGTCCTGCAGAGGAGAAATCTCGTCTTGCAGCGCCGCATACACCGACTTCACGTGTCTTCTGACAGCAGCGCAATGCTTCTCTCAGAATTCACATCAGTGCTGCGGCGTTTTCATCGGTTGGTCCGTTGATCTACCTGGAAAATAAAGGGTGGTTAGGGGAAAAAAAAAAAAGAAAAAACAGGCAACAGGCACATAACTTGAACGTTGCAAACTTTATAAAACATGAATAAAACCTGAACATGAAAAAAACGGAACTTTTAAAACCTGAACTAACTCAAGATTTTTTTTTCTTGCTACCTGTTTAATTTTTTTCTATTTTTAACCATTTCACTCTTTATTTTCCTAGTAGAAACCTCTCCTTTCCCATGGGACAATGTGTAAAGTGTAAATCACACAGAGATGGTGAGAAGTACACTATACACGTTATCCCAAGTGAAAGGAGAGGTTTCTACCGTTTCACACTTCTGCAGTAGCACAGCAGCACAGCAGCACCGTCCCCTATGTGTTAGGGTCTCTCAAAACCTAGTATCCTGAGAGACCCTTGAGCCTGATTGTAAAAACTACCTGTGTCCTGCAATCCCTAGGTCCCTAAGTGTACCTGAGTGTGGTACTTCCGGAAACACTCCCTAGGCATAGGGCAGGGTGGTCAGGACAGTCAGGACAGAAATAACGGGTGTCACGCCTTATTCCACTCCTGCTACAGACACGACATCTTTTCGGGGTGGCGGTTGGGTTGAGGTACCAGGCACAACGCTAGGGAAGTGCCGCCGTGTAGACGGCTAACTACACTGGTGGATGGGGCCACGGAACCTCCTGGATACAGGAGTTCCGAAATGATCTCTTCCTGAAATTTGAGGAAGGATCCTGTTCTCCCAGCCTTACTGTAGAGAACGTAACTATTATAGGCAGCCAATTGAAATAAATATACAGACACCTTCTTATACCAGCGTCTGGTGCGTCGGGAAATCAAATACGGGCCAACATCTGGTCGTTGAAGTCCACCCTCCCATGTGGAGGTTATAGTCGTGGACTGAGAGGGGCTTTTCAACGACACTGGTTGCCCGCTCAATTTGGACTGTCGTGTCTGCGTGAATGGAGGAGAGCATGTAAACGCCACGCTTGTCTCTCCATTTCACCGCGAGCAGTTCTTCGTTACACAATGCAGCCCTCTGCCCCCTTGCAAGTCTGGTGGTAATGAGCCGTTGGGGAAGCCCCGCGACTAGGTCGCGCGGTGCCACAGCAGCCAATCTGTTCTAGGAACAAATGCTTGAAGAGGGCCACACTTGTGTAAAAGTTGTCCACGTAAAGATGGTACCCTTGCCGAATAAGGGTGACACCAAGTCCCAGACTATCTTCCCACTGCTCCCCAGGTAGTCAGGGCAACCGACCGGCTCCAGGGTCTGATCTTTTCCCTCATAGATCCGAAATTTGTGCGTATAGCCTGTGGCCCTTTCACAGAGCTTATACAATTTGACCCCATACCGGGCGCGCTTGCTTGGGATGTACTGCTTGAAGCCAAGGCACCCGGTAAAATGTATTAGGGACTCGTCTACGCAGATGTTTTGTGCAGGGGTATACAAATCTGCAAATTTCAGGTTGAAATGGTCTATGAGGGGCCGAATTTTGTGGAGCCGGTCAAAAGCTGGGTGGCCTCTGGGACGGGAGGTGGTGTTGTCACTAAAGTGCAGGAAACGCAGGATGGTCTCAAAACGTGTCCTGGACATGGCAGCAGAGTACATGGGCATGTGATGAATTGGGTTCGTGGACCAATATGACCGCAATTCATGTTTTTTGTAATGCCCATGTTGAGGAGAAGGCCCAGAAAAGTTCTAAGTTCGGAAACTTGGACTGGTTTCCACCGGAAAGGCTGGGCATAGAAGCTTCCCGGGTTGTCGGCGATAAATTGAGTGGCATACCGATTTGTTTCTGCCACGACTAAGTCATAGAGCTCCGCAGTGAAAAACAGCTCAAAAACCCCAGCGCCGATCCTATCTGAGCTGTTTCCACCCGAACTCCTGACTGGGCGGTGAAAGGGGGAACTACTGGTGCGGCTGAAGTTGGGGGCTGCCAATCAGGATTTGCCAGCACCTCAGGGACTCTAGGGGCTCTACGGGCCTGTCTTTGCGGTGGCTGCGACGGGAAACTACTGCACGTGCCACCGTACCAGCTTCAACTGCCCTTCTGGTGCTCGCCACTTCACCATGTTGTACGGCAGTGCTGGTACTAGGTCCAGGACGGGCTGCGCTGCTGGTGTATGCCTCACCACGTAATCCGGCAGCGCCAGCCCCACTCTGCTGCCCTTGAAGCGGATCCTGCGCAACCTGCGGTCTAGCAACACGGGGCCGGGTATGCCTGGTTCTATCAGGGACCTCCACCTCCTCGTCAGAACTTTGAGTCAGAGAGCCACTGCTCTCTACAGGTTCGTATTCTGACCCGCTAGATTCGTCAGATGAGGGTTCCCATTCCTCATCCGACTGGGTCAGAATCCTGTAGGCCTCTTCAGAGGAATACCCCTTGTTTGACATTTGGGCGTCTAAATTTGGGGGTATTCCCTGAGACTACCCAAGAAAAAAGCAAGCATGTCTTACAAATGGGAGTGTAGCGAAGTACAGAAGCCGCTGCGATTGATAAAAAGATCAAAACTGATTTTTTTATCGCCGCAGCGCTGTGAAGTGATTGTGCAGTGATACAAAAAAAAATTTTTTGTCACTGCGTCGAGGCGAGCGTGGGTGAACGCAGGTGTGGGCGACCGATCAGGTCTGATCGGGCAAACACTGCGCTTGGGGTGGAGGGCGAACTAAAGTGACAGTAATACTATTATAGATCTGACCGTGATCAGTTCTGATCACTTACAGATACTATAAAGTACAAACGCTGATTAGCGCTACGCTAATCAGCGAATCGGTGACTGCGGTGCGGTGGGCTGGGCGCTAACGCTAACTACCTACCAAAGGGACCTAAACTAACCTAAACCTAACAGTCAATACTGGTGGAAAAAAAAAGTGACAGTTCACAAAAGTGACACTGATCACTTTTTCCCTTTCACTATGTATTGACAGGTGATCAAGGGGTTAATTAGGGTGATAGGGGGTGATCAGGGCTTGATATGTAGTGATTGGTGCACTTACTTGGGATCTGTGCTCTGTGCTGGGTCCAACCGATGAAAAGGACCCAGCACATGGCACAGATCCCTTATAAAAGCCATATATTTGTAAATATGACTTATATCGCCTATTTCCATAGGCGATTTTGAAAATCACCAGCCTGCCAGCGCTGATCATTGGCTGGCAGGCTGGTGACGAACTTGTCCTGAGCCCGGCGGTGCGTTCCATTTGCGTTCCACCGGGCTCAGGAGCGCGTCATCTCGCGTCTCGCGAGATGACGCGCGGGCGCATCAAGGAGGAATGAACCGACCGCCCGCAGGACGCAATCCTGCGTGAGGCGATCGGAAAGAGGTTAAACTTGGCTAGCCACAGCTGAAACCACTGATTTACGATATTGCTATTTTGGCAATTGAATTTCACCCCAGAACAAAATATATCCTTTGTCGGACACTATTATACTTTGCCAGCCACTGCTGGGACACCAGATTTAGGGGATTGCTATTTTGGCAATTGAATTTCACCACAGAAAATTATCGATCCTTTGCCAGACTGCAAACAGTATTACACTTGGCTAGCCACAGCTGGGACACCAGATTCAGGGTATTGCTATTTTGGCAATTGAATTTCACCCCAGAACAAAATATATCCTTTGCCGGACACTATTAAACTTGGCGAGCCATAGCTGAAACCACTGATTTACTGTATTCCTATTTTGGCAATTGAATTTCACCCCAGAACAAAATATATCCTTTGCCGTACACTATTAAACTTGGCAAGCCACAGCTGAAACCACTGATTTACGGTATTGCTATTTTGGCAATTGAATTTTACCCCAGAACAAAAAATGTCCGTTGCAGGACACTATTAAACTTGGCCAGCCACAGCTGAAACCACTGATTTACGGTATTGCTATTTTGGCTATTGAATTTCACCCCAGAACAAAATATATCCTTTGTCGGACACTATTATACTTTGCCAGCCACTGCTGGGACACCAGATTTAGGGGAATGCTATTTTTTTGGCAATTGAATTTCACCACAGAAAATTATCTATCCTTTGCCAGACTGCAAACAGTATTAAACTTGGCTAGCCACAGCTGGGACACCAGATTCAGGGTATTGCTATTTTAGCAATTGAATTTCACCCCAGAACAAAATATATCCTTAGCCTGACACTATTAAACTTGGCCAGGAACAGCTGAAACCACTGATTTATGGTATTGCTATTTTGGCGATTGAATTTCACCCCAGAACAAAATATAACCTTTGCAGGACACTATTATACTTTGCCAGCCACTGCTGGGACACCAGATTTAGGGGATTGCTATTTTGGCAATTGAATTTCACCACAGAAAATTATCGATCCTTTGCAAGACTGCAAACAGTATTACACTTGGCTAGCCACAGCTGGGACACCAGATTCATGGTATTGCTATTTTGGCAATTGAATTTCACCCCAGAACAAAATATATCCTTTGCCGAACACTATTAAACTTGGCGAGCCATAGCTGAAACCACTGATTTACTGTATTGCTATTTTGGCAATTGAATTTAACCCCAGAACAAAATATATCCTTTGCCGTACACTATTAAACTTGGCAAGCCACAGCTGAAACCACTGATTTACGGTATTGCTATTTTGGCAAATGAATTTTACCCCAGAACAAAAAATATCCATTGCAGGACACTATTAAACTTGGCCAGCCACAGCTGAAACCATTGATTTACGGTATTGCTATTTTGGCTATTGAATTTCAAACCAGAACAAAATATATCCTTTGTCGGACACTATTATACTTTGCCAGCCAGTGCTGGGACACCAGATTTAGGGGAATGCTATTTTTTTGGCAATTGAATTTCACCACAGAAAATTATCTATCCTTTGCCAGACTGCAAACAGTATTACACTTGGCTAGCCACAGCTGGGACACCAGATTCAGGGTATTGCTATTTTAGCAATTGAATTTCACCCCAGAACAAAATATATCCTTTGCCTGACACTATTAAACTTGGCCAGGAACAGCTGAAACCACTGATTTATGGTATTTCTATTTTGGCAATTGAATTTCACCCCAGAACAAAATATATCCTTTGCCGGACACTATTAAACTTGGCCAGCCATAGCTGCAACCACTGATTTACGGTATTGCTATTTTGGCAATTAATTTTCACCCCAGAACAAAATATATCCTTTGCCGGACACTATTAAACTTGGCCAGCCACAGCTGAAACCACTGATTTACGGTATTGCTATTTTGGCTATTGAATTTCCCCCCAGAACAAAATATTTACTTTGTTGGACACTATTATACTTTGCCAGCCACTGCTGGGACACCAGATTTAGGGGATTGCTATTTTGGCAATTGAATTTAACCACAGAAAATTATCTATCCTATGCCAGACTGCAAACAGCATTACACTTGGCTAGCCACAGCTGGGACACCAGATTCAGGGTATTGCTATTTTGGCAATTTAATTTCACCCCAGAACAAAATATATCCTTTGCCGGACACTATTAAACTTGGCCAGCCACAGCTGAAACCACTGATTTATGGTATTGCTATTTTGGCAATTGAATTTCACCCCAGAACAAAATATATCCTTTGCCGTACACTATTAAACTTGGCCAGCCACAGCTGAAACTACTGATTTACGGTATTGCTATTTTGTCAATCGGATTTTACCCCAGAACAAAATATATCCTTTGCCGGACACTATTAAACTTGGCCAGCCACAGCTGAAACCACTGATTTACTGTATTGCTATTTTGGCAATTGAATTTCACCCAGAACAAAATATATCCTTTGCAGGACACTATTAAACTTGGACAGCCACAGCTGAAACCACTGATTTACGGTATTGCTATTTTGGCTATTGGATTTCCCCCCAGAACAAAATATTTACTTTGTCGGACACTATTATACTTTGCCAGCCACTGCTGGGACACCAGATTTACGGTATTGCTATTTTGGCAATTGAATTTTACCCCAGAACAAAAAATGTCCGTTGCAGGACACTATTATACTTTGCCAGCCACTGCTGGGACACCAAATTTAGGGGATTGCTATTTTGGCAATTGAATTTCACCACAGAAAATATAGACATTTCTATCCTAAGTTACTTGGGGTGACAATAAGCACAGCCAAGCCCCTGATGTAGGATATATAAAAAAAAAAAACTATTATTAATGGATTGATGGACTTGGTGTCAGCTTGTGCTGGTGCACCACAAGTGACAAAATGGCTGCCGATCACCCTAGAAAAAAGTGACAGAAAAACTCTCTGTGCAGCCTAAAAACCTGTGAGCAATTAACTAGCAGAAGTTGAATGATTCACAGTTGTAGATCGATTACTTCATTAGGTGTTTTTGCTGACTTTTCCCTGCCTAATCTCGCCCTCGCAGAAGCTGCTTCCTCTCCCTACAATAATCAGAGCAGTGCGACGTGCGGTGCTACGTGACTCCAGCTTAAATAGAGGCTGGGTCACATCCTGCACTTGGCCAATCACAGCCATGCCATTAGTAGGCATGGCTGTGATTGTTCTTAGGGCAAGAAGTAAAACGCTAGCTGATTGGCTGCTGTGCAGCCCTTCAGAAAGCGGGAAGAAATCGCCGAACAAAGGACCCGAACCCAAACTTTTTTTTAAATGTTCGGGTCCGGGTCCGGAACACCCCAAAATCCGGTACGAACCCGAACTATGCTCGAACTGTTCGCTCAACACTAATAGTGTATAATAAGTGATGAAAACATAAGGATTTCATAAGGAGTTTTTTTATGTAAAAAATGATCTTGCCTATAGAGTTTTTTTGCAAGAAAAGAAGTCTATTTATCATAACTCCCCATGTGAAAGAGGTTTTTGAAAGGGATATTTGGCCCCATAAAGTGCTTGTTGATAAAAGGTAAATATGGGAAATTTAAAAAATATAAAATGGTGGTCAGATCTAGAGATGTCGTGAACATAAAATTTTCCGTTCGCGAACGCCAACACGAATTTCTGCAAATGTTAGCGAACGGGCGAACCGGGCGATCCGCCATAGACTTCAATAGACAGGCGAATTTTAAAACCCACAGGGACTCTTTCTGGCTACAATAGTGATGGAAAAGTTGTTTCAAGGGGACTAACACCTGGACTGTGGCATGCCAGTGTGGGATCCATGGCAAAACTCCCATGGAAAATTACGTAGTTGATGCAGAGTCTGGTTTTAATCCATAAAGGGCATAAATCACTTAACATTCCTAAATTGTTTGGAATAACTTGCTTTAAAACATCCATTGCGTGTATACGATCAGGTATGATGTTGTATCGATCAGGTAGTGTAAGGGTTACGCCCGCTTCACAGTGACAGACCAAACTCTGACAGACCAAACTCCCCATTTAACGCACCGCAAACAACCACAAACAGTCCATTTGCACAACCGCTAACTCCCCATTTGCACAAGGTTGGATACCAAGCTAGCAATGTCCCATTCTTTGTCCTCACTAACGTTATTGAAGGTCGCTTCCTCCACCCAGCCACATACAACACCAAGGGTCGCTGGAAGGTGACAAAATGCCCCCAGGGACACCTGCTGTGGTGGGTCTTTCTCCTCCTCAAAGCCACCTTCCTCCTCTGACTCCTTTTCTTCAGACTCCTCTCTCTACATTGCCGCCGACGACAAGGTTGCTTCTGGTGGTGATGGTGACCACAACTCTTCCTCTTCATGCTCATCTACGTCCTACATCCAGCACTCTTCGCAGGGAACGCTCCAGAAAAAAGGCATATGGGATGAGGTCGATGATGTTGCCTTGGGTTTGACTGACCAGGTTTGACACCTCCGCAAAAGGAAGTATGAGCCTACAGCCATTGTGCATGAGCGTTCAGTAGCGCGGCCAAAAAATACCCAGCTCCGCAGAGGCTGTCCTCTTTTTTTTTAATTAAAAAAATCTGTTCTTACCAGTTTAATCTCTGTGTTGTCGCCTATCAGAGGCCGGTGTATGGAATAGATTTTAGGAACCGGGAGGGGGAAAAAGATGGTTGGTCGGTCCTCCTCTTTCCAATTTGGGGCACTGCACGTACGCCGTGCAATGTACTCTGCCACCCTATATGAGTGGTGTGTTAAGTACTATTACTATCAGTTTAATCCCTGTTACGTCTCCTATCAGGGGACATGTATCGAATAGATTTTAGAAACTGGGAGAGGGAAAAAGATGATTGGTCGGTCCTCTTACTTCCAATTTGGGGCACTGCGCATGCGCCATGCAATGTACTGTGCCACCAATACAAATAGTGTGAACTACTATTCTTAACATTTTAATCTTCGTTAAGTCCCATATTAGGCCCCTTTCACACAGGCGAGTTTTCCGCGCGGGTGCAATGCGTGAGGAGGACGCATTGCATCCGCACTGAATCCGGACCCATTCATTTCTATGGGGTTGTGCACATGAGCGGTGATTTTCACGCATCACTTCTGCGTTGCGTGAAAATCGCAGCATGTTCTATATTCTGCGTTTTTCATGCAACGCAGGCCCCATAGAAGTGAATGGGGCTGCGGGAAAATCACAAGCATCCGCAACCAAGAGCGGATGCGTTGCGATTTTCCCGCATTGTTGCTTAGCAACGGGACCCAATCTCTATTATTTCCCCTTATAACATGGTTATAAGGGGAAATAATAGCATTCTTAATAAAGAATGCATTGTTAAATGATGAGGAAGGGGTTAAAAATAATAAAAGTTAACTTACCTTAGCCACTGGATCGCGTAGTCGCGATCTGTCCTCTCTTTCCCTGCAGCATCTATGATCAAAAGGACCTGTGATGACGTCACATCACATGGTCCAATCACATGGTCCATCACCATGGTAAGATGGACCATGTGATTGGACCATGTGATGTGACATCATCACAGGTCCATTAGATCATAGATGCTGCAGGGAAAGAGAGGACAGATCGCGACTACGCGATCAAGTGGCTAAGGTAAGTTAACTTTTATTATTTTTAACCCCTTCCTCATCATTTAACAAAGCATTCTTTATTAAGAATGCTATTATTTCCCCTTATAACCATGTTATAAGGGGAAATAATCAATTTTCCAGTAGACCCGAAACCGGACTTCAGTGATGAAGTCCGGCTTCGGGTTGGGTACCAAACATGGCGTTTTTTCTCACGCGCGTGCAAAACGTGTTGCAAACGTTTGCACCCGCGTGGGAAAAAAGCACATATTCCCGCAACGCATCCGCCTCTTATGCGGGCGTCAAACATGACGCCCGTGTGAAAGAGGCCTTAGGGAACGTGTATGGAATTGAATCCTTGCATGGGCAGATAGAGAAAAAAGCTTGCTCTGTCCGCTTCCTTCAATTTTGGGCACTTGCAATGGAATTTGCCACCAATGCAACTAGTGTTAACTAAGTACTATCCCTATCAGTTTAATCTCTGTTTTGTCCCTTATCAGGGCCAGGGCCAGTGTAGTGAATAGATTTGTGGAACTGGGAGATGGAAAAAGACCCATTCTTGGTCCGCTTCATTTGAATTTTAGGTCACTGCACGTGCGCTGTGCAATGTACAGTGACACCCTATATGAGTGGTGGGCAGTGGGCACTCTGGGCCTGACACACACTGGCAGGCAACTGCAATTATATTAAAGGGTAAAAATTAAATGACTTTTTTATCTGCAAGGTACTGTGCCACCCGATATGAGTGGTGGGTACTTGCAGTGGGCACAGTACAGTCTGTGGGCCTGACACTCACTGGCAGGCAACTTCAATTATTTTAAAGGGTAAAAATTAAATGACTTTTTTATCTGAAAGGTACTGTGCCACCCTATATGAGTGGTGGGCAGTGGGCACAGTACAGTCTGTGGGCCTGACACTCACTGGCAGGCAACTTCAATTATTTTAAAGGGTAAAAATGAAATGACTTTTTTATCTGCAAGGTACTGTGCCACCCTATATGAGTGGTGGGCACTGGCAGTCGGCACAGTACAGTCTGTGGGCCTGACACTCACTGGCAAGCAACTTCAATTATTTTAAAGGGTAAAAATTAAATGACTTTATTATCTGCAAGGTACTGTGCCACCCTATATTAGTGGTGGGCAGTAAGAACAGTACAGTCTGTGGGCCTGACACAGACTGGCAGGAAACTGCAATTATATTAAAGGGTAACAATTAAATTACTTTTTTATCTGCAAGGTACTGTGCCACCCTATATGAGTGGTGGGCAGTGGGCACAGTACAGTCAGTGGGCCTGACACACACTGGCAGGCAACTGCAATTATATTAAAGGGTAAAAATTAAATGTCTTTTTTATCTGCAATGTACTGTGCCACCCTATATGAGTGGTGGGCAGTGGGCACAGCACAGTCAGTGGGCCTGACACACACTGGCAGGAAACTGCAATTATATTAAAGGGTAAACATTAAATTACTTTTTTATCTGCAATGTACTGTGCCACCCTATATGAGTGGTGGGCAGTGGGAACAGTACTGTCAGTGGGCCTGACACATACTGGCAGGCAACTGCAATTATATTAAAGGGTAAAAATTAAATGACTTTTTTTATCTGCAAGGTACTGTGCCACCCAATATGAGTGGTGGGCACTGGCATTGGGCACAGTACAGTCTGTGGGCCTGACACTCACTGGCAGGCAACTTCAATTATTTTAAAGGGTAAAAATGAAATGTCTTTTTTATCTGCAAGGTACTGTGCCACCCTATATGAGTGGTGGGCAGTGGGCACAGTACAGTCTGTGGGCCTGACACACACTGGAAGGCAACTGCAATTATATTAAAGGGTAAAAATGTAATGACTTTTTTTATCTGCAAGGTACTGTGCCACCCAATATGAGTGGTGGGCACTGGCAGTGGGCCCAGTACAGTCTGTGGGCCTGACACACAATTGCAGGCAACTGCAATTATATTAAAGGGTAAAAATTAAATGACTTTTTTATCTGCAAGGTACTGTGCCACTCTAAATGAGTGGTGTGAACACAGTGCAGTCTGTGGGCCTGCAGCCTCTCACACACGGGCAGACAACTGCAATATATATATAGAAAAAAAATAATAAAAACAGACTGATGTACCAGCCCTAAACAGGGCTTTTTGGGGTGCTGTCATGATTCTGTCCTTACAGCAGATGAGTCTTTGAGGAGTGGAGTGGACACAGAACACTGGTCTAGCTAGCGCTTTCCCTATTAATTCAGCAGCAGATGCACTCTCCCTGCTCTAACTAATGCTCCATTCACACGTCCGCAATGTTCGTCCGCACCCGTGCCGCAAATTTTCGGAACGGGTGCGGACCCATTCATTTTGAATGGGGACGTGATGGATGCGGAGAGCACACACTGTGCTTTCCGCATCCGCATTTGCGGAGCGCGCCGACGAACTTCCGGCCAGCGGCTCCTCAATAATATAGAGCATGTCCTATTCTTGCCCGCAATTGCGGACAAGTATAGGCATCTCTATGGGGCTGGCGGATGCCCAACAGACTATGGACGTGTGAATGGGGCCTTACACTGCAGCTTCAGAATGAATCTAAGATGGATGCTGTCCTTGCTTTTTGATAGAAGGTGGGAGGGTCTGGGAGGGAGGAGATGCTGATTGGCTGGAATGTGTCTGCTGACTGTGAGGTACAGGGTCAAAGTTTGCTCAATGATGACGTATAGGGGGCGGACCGAACATCGCATATGTTCGCCGACAGCGGCGAACGTGAACATGAGATGTTCGCCGGTGAATAGTTCGGGACATCTCTATTCAGATCCACTAATGACTTATTTAGTGTTTTTCTTTTCCAAATAAGTGTATTTTTGTGTATGGTTTATTAGTTTAGTTGAAAAAAGATGATGATAAGATATAATCTAGGTGAAGGGTGTCTGAGCCATAGTCCTTCAACTGCATCAGGGTCTGTAAAGCTGTGGTTTGCTGCTGACGTTGATGACTGTAAATGCTATATCTGTATGTTAAATATTCTTGCAGTCTCTCTGGAGAAGTGTTCTCATAGAAGAGATGGATCAAGACTGGTCCCTAAGAACCCTGGAGCTGGAGCGATTTGACTTGATTACTTATTCCTCACCATCTAGACTAGAACTCCCCCTCCTGACATGAAGCAGGACCAGCCCACACCCACCAAGAGGGGAAAACCATGGTGGTTAACTCTGTACATGCTAACCATACCATGTCATGCTGGGTGCAAATACATAAAGAACATTGTAACAAAAATTGTAGATACCTCTGGGTACTGCACATACAGACAAAAGAAAGGCATTGTTTTAATCAGTATGATCAACCCTAACAGGCAGTATTCCTGGTTTAATTGGGTTGATCATTCTGACTGAGGGTCTTTAAACCAACCTTGTACAACTGTCCTGTCTATACAATAGAAATATAGTATAGCAGCACTGGTAAATTAAGTTAGTGCTTTTTAGTACATTAGACTGCTCCTGGTAGTTCACCCTATATGACTTAGAATGCACTTTTTTTTATTGTTGCTCTGTGCATCTTCTGCTGGTGACTTTAAACATTAATGCTGTGCTGACTGATGGTTTATCTTGAGACATTTTTCTATATCTTACAGAGTTGACATTGTAATCCTCCACTTTCACACCACCACTAATGAAAATGACAGTCTGTGTGCTTGTGCTTTAAGTAAAGAAACTTGTTTTCCAAGCTATTAAGGATGTGGGCCTATTCATAGAGAATTGTGCCTAGCCTTCCAGTTCAGTGCACAATTCTGCCAGCTCAGTGTGCTGAAAAACACAAAAAATATCTTTGCTCAAGTATTCTCAAGTCACGGACGTGCTCTAAAATATATAGATATATAGTAAAAGATCAATAAAACTGTTACTCTGGAGATGGCAAGAACTGAAGAAAACATGTAATTTAGGGGCACTGTTTGCATCATGGCTGCAATTTCATTCAGTACTACAATTACTATGGAGTCAAATGTTGATGTGTGAATTATTTGCAAAGCTTTAAAAAAAATATATATTATGAATATTTTTATATAAACAAAGAAATACCATGGATAAATGCTTTAAGATATGGGGAGAATGGAAATCTTAAATATTCCTGCCTCAACCTTTTCATTACCATCGTTCCGCTTCGTTTTTTGGCGGGGAGGGAGAGGTATCGCAAAAGGGGGAGGGGGGTTCAGGAGGGAATTGGGGAGGGTAAGGTTTAAATAAATTGAAAGGATTATTTTGATGTTTTATTTTGTATGGAAATATTATTCCTTAATAAAAAGAATTAAAAAGAAAAAAAAGAAAAAAAACTGTAAATTATTCCAAAATTTTATCCTCTCAGTTTATCCTTTCCATCAGGACAATTCCTGAGGAGGATCTCCTCTAATAGTCATAATATGTATGTTACTCCAAAGAGCTGCTTCTTTCTGGAAGACTGTGTGAAAATTTGAGATAAAAAATTGAGATTTCTCAGTGGTTTATACCTTTTAATGGCTGACTGAAAAGCTTATGACAAAGTTGTAAGCTTTTGAGACTACTGAAGACTCTTCCTCAAACGTCTTTTAACACAGTTTCTGAAGATTTACATATTTATAAACAAAAGTATATAGGAATAATCAGGTAGATGAGACAAGTGATGTAAATCAAATCAATATGAGTGTTGTGGCACTTATAGATAAGGAGCACTTATTGTCCTCTAATGCCTGTAGCCTATCAAAAGAACAGGGAAGGGAGACGCCTCTTCCCTGCCGCAGCACATAAATCCTCCTGTGGCGATCGGCGGTGAGGCCCTGAGAGATAAAAAAAAAAAAAAAACTAAACACCCCCTGTCAGTGCTCCACTGCCTCTAATAGATATCCAGTCCATGAATCTGATGAACCAAAGAGGTCTGAGGGGAAGATTGTTTTTCTGGTAAAGCCTAAAACCGTGGTCGGTTTTCATATTACTGTCACAAAACTGTATTCCAGCACTTTGACCTCCCCTCCCTACAGGACTCTCCCCCTTAATCTATCTAGCAAGCAAAGTACACTGAGACCATTAATTTAGACATCTATATTTCAGTCAGCATCAACTGGTCGAAGTTTAAATATATATATATATAATTTTTCTACTGTGTTTTTGATGCATTTTTTGAAGTATTTTATGATTTCACACAGGATTTTATATTTATGTAGCTATTGTCTACATGTATATTTGTCAATATTTTTTCTGTATTGCACTTGGAATATGTTGGATCCACTTTTTGAGTTGGGATATGCCAGATCTATCTAATATGGAGTTCGGTCCAGGACTTACAGATGTCCATATCATTCTAATGGTCTTGTGCATAAAATGCCCTCCAAATAAGTCTATTGTTATGGCCACTGATGAAGGGGTGTAGACCCTGAAACGCGTTTGTACAATAGACTAAATTATGGTGACTTTTTACCAGCCATTCAAGTGTGCGGCTATTTTCCATATACCCCCATATATCCTTGTCTCCAAGGCGGCCGTCTCAGGAGTCAAGGGGAACCTAGGACCCAGCGGACTGAAAAGAAGTTCCAAGAAGCGGCTACGTGGGACGCCGCGTCTGTGCCCAGAGACCGCGCGGGACGCCACGCTGGTCGTGCCAGGAGTAAAAATTAACAGCACTTGTACTACAGCAGAAGACATCGGGAGCGGTAATGTACTGCCTTTGTGGTGTACTATGAACTTACATATTTTGCCCGAATTGAAGGGGCTTACTTTTTACTAGTACGGACAGTCTATGTTGTTTTATATACATAATCCGGACTTGTCTATTATCTCAAGATACTCTGCTGGTATTTGTGGCTAATATTTGTGGATAATATATGAATAGCTGGTACTTGATACAAGGACACAACTAGTACCTTTGGAACATTTATTTTGCCTCAGCTGATATTTGCAGTATTTTTGGTGCTTCATCATCTGATAATCCTAAGAATTATGTGTATTACAACTGTGCGAACTTTATAATCTTCCGTACTTATATGAGACATAGTCGCTGATATAAAAGCTACGGGCTATTTCGATTCAAGTGGTCTGATCGATTTGAGATCTGTGTTATAATTGCCACTGTATAAGCAGCTGGGTCCTGTAATGCTAAACTTGGATCCAAAGGCTACATCTGGCAGATTTATGAGTAGCTGGCATTTGTAATTTCCCAGTGTTATCTAATATAGATACTGCGATATATACATTGGATCAGTTGATATTTGTGCAATATTTGTAAAGTTATATTCATCTTAAATATGTGGTCATTTTAATAAATAATTTTAATTATTATGTTTATTTGTCTACGGTGTTTGAAATAAATATTGTTGTGAACCATATTTCCCATTTAGTGAGTGCCCCTCCATATTTTTATAATATTTAAAAAGGTCCAAAAACTGAGCCCGGAAACTATAGGCCGGTAAGTTTAACATCTGTCTTGGGTAAACTGTTTGAAGGTTTTCTAATAGATGCTATCTTGGAGTACGTAAATGAAAATAAGCAAGTAACGCCATATCAGCATGGCTTTATGAGGGATCGGTCATGTCAAACTAATTTAATCAGTTTCTATGAGGAGGTAAGTTCTAGACTTGACAGCGGCAAATCAATGGACGTCGTATATCTGGACTTCTCCAAAGCATTTGACACTGTACTGCATAAAAGGTTAGTATATAAAATGAGAATGCTTGGACTGGGAGAAAATATCTGTATGTGGGTAAGTAACTGACTCAGTAATAGAAAACAGAGGGTGGTTATTAATAGTGTTGGGCGTGAATATTCGCATTGCGAATTTAAATAGCGAATATCGCCACTTCAAGAATTTGTGAAGATTCTTTTAGAATATAGTGCTATATATTCGTATTTGCTAATATTCTAAAAAAAAAATTTCTCTGAACCCATGATCCCTCCCTGCTTCTTGCTTGAGGGCCAATGAGAAGGCTGCAATGTATTTGTCTAAACTTAGCAACATCCCTAGCAACCAATAGGAAAGTTGCCTACCCCTTTGCTATATGAGAACCTCCCCAGCAGCCATTTTCTGCAGTTTTTTTTTGCAGTTCTGAGGGAGACAGCAGTGTCATTGCTATGCTCTGTGCTTTGCTGTGTCACATTACATTAGTTAGTTAGTTAGCTCATATATATAATACAAATTATTAGTGGGAGATATTCATTGTAGGTTAGATTGTGATATAGTGTAGCTGATAGGTTCCAGTGCAGGGTGTTAGGTAGTGTGATATGCAAAATAGGCAAAAATATGCACATCATTAATTGCCGATTTGCGCAATCGCAAATATATCGGAGCACTCTATCTGCATATAAATCAATTGTAATGTTCTGCCATGCCAACCATTTTCTCCGCTCTCAGGAAACTTCTAGCAGCTTGAAAAATGTAGCTATAGTGAACTACGCCTGTATTGCGCGCAATACGTGCATATTATATTGGCGATTTTCGCTAGAAAATTATTTATGATGAACATTCACCCAAATATTCACAAAATATCGCGAATTCGAACATTGCCCCTGCCGCTCATCACTAGTTATTAACGGTATACACTCAGATTGGGTCACTGTCACTAGTGGAGTAACTCAGGGGTCAGTATTGGGCCCTATTCTCTTCAATATATTTATTAATGATCTTGTAGAAGGCTTGCACAGTATACACACTAAACTGTGTAAAGTAATCGACACGGAAGAAGACAGTATACTGCTACAGAGGGATCTAGATAGATTGGAGGCTTGGACAGAGAAGTGGCAAATAAGGTTTAACACTGACAAATGTAAGGTTATGTAGATGGGAAAGAATAATGCATGTCACCAGTACATACTAAATGGTAAAACACTGAATAACACTAACATGGAAAAGGACCTAGCAATTTTAGTGAACAGGAAACTAAGCTGTAGAAGCCCGTGTCAGGCAGCTGCTGCATCAAATGGGTTGCATCAGAAGGGGCATAGATGCCCATGATGAGAACATAGTCCTGCCACTTTACAAATCACTAGACCACACATGGAGTACTTTTTACAGTTCTTGGCTCCTGTGAACAAGGCAGACATAGCAGAGCTGGAGAGGGTTCAGAGGAGGGCAACTAAAGTCATAACTGGGATGGGGCAACTACAGAACCCTGAAAGGTTATCAAAATTAGGGTTATTCACTTTAGAAAAAAACTATGTATAAATACAGTATATCAGGGGTCAGTACAGAGATCTCTCCCATCATCTATTTATTTATCCCCAGGACTGTGACGAGGGGACATCCTCTGCGTCTGGAGGAAAGAAGGATTGTACATAAACATAGAAGAGGATTCACTATGGTTAGAGCAGTGAGACTATGGAACTCTTTGCCTTAGGGGGTGGTGATGGTGATTTAAGTAAAAGAGATCAAGAGAGGCCTGGATGTATTTCTGGAGTGTAATGATATTACAGGCTATAGCTACTAGAGATGTTTCGTTGATCCAGGGAGTTATTCTGATTGCCTGATTGGAGTCGGGAAGAAATTATTTTCCCCTTAAGTGGGGAAAATTGGCTTCTACCTCACAGTTTTGTTTTTTTTGCCTTCCTCTGGATCAACTTGCAGGATAACAGTCCGAACTGGATGGACAAATGTCTTTTTTTGGCCTTATATACTATGTTACTATGTTATTTCAGTAATGCTTAGTTAAGTGTTACCCTGGGTTCACAACTGAGCGCTTCTGAGACGCGCGTTTTACGCGCATTTTTGTCGTGCGTATTACAGCGCGTTTTTGCAAATCGGAAACGCACATCATACGCGCGTTCGTGACTCTAGAGACCAATTGAAAAAGGCATATCTACACTTTAACGCGTGTTAAACGCGCGTTTTACGCAAGCGTTTTACGCAAGCGTTTTACGCGCGTTTTACGCGCGTTCCCATTGAAGTCTATGGGTGCTAACGCGTGACAAAACGCCCCAAAGAAGCTCAAGAACTTCTTTGAGCGTAGGGCGTTTTACAGCGCGTTCAAACGCGCTGTAAAAAGCTCAGGTGAGAACCATGCCCATAGGGAAGCATGAGTTTTCTCCTGTTGAGCATTTTACAGCGCGTTCGAACGCGCTGTAAAACGTGCAAGTGTGAACTGAGGGTTAAAGTAATTGTGGGATGCAACTGATTGAAGCGTTCATGGAATTTTAGTTGTTGTTCAGATCCAGCCCTGATCATTATGATCTCATCATCAATGTAACGGTAGTAGGCCAAAAGCTTGATGGGGCAGGAGGATAGGGGTGAGGATGAATATTTAACACGGCTAACTTGGTAGAAATATATTTTTATTGTGACAAATTGACAATGTATGGCATGACTTTTTGGAATCAGGCTCTGTATGGGAAGTTTGTATCATTACAACTTTATGCACTCACCTAAAGAATTATTAGGAACACCTGTTCTATTTCTCATTAATGCAATTATCTAGTCAACCAATCAAATGGCAGTTGCTTCAATGCATTTAGGGGTGTGGTCCTGGTCAAAACAATCTCCTTAACTCCAAACTGAATGTCAGAATGGGAAAGACTGGTGATTTAAGCAATTATGAGCGTGGCATGGTTGTTGGTGCCAGACGGGCCGGTCTGAGTATTTCACAATCTGCTCAGTTGCTGTGATTTTCACACACAACCATTTCTAGGGTTTACAAAGAATGGTGTGAAAAGGGAAAAACATCCAGTATGCGGCAGTCCTGTGGGTGAAAATGCCTTGTTGATGCTAGAGGTCAGAGGAGAATGGGCCGACTGATTCAAGCTGATAGAAGAGCAATGTTGACTGAAATAACCACTCGTTACAACCGAGGTATGCAGCAAAGCATTTGTGAAGCCACAACACGCACAACCTTGAGGCGGATGGGCTACAACAGCAGAAGACCCCACCGGGTATCACTCATCTCCACTACAAATAGGAAAAAGAGGCTACAATTTGCACAAGCTCACCAAAATTCGACTGTTGAAGACTGGAAAAATGTTGCCTGGTCTGATGAGTCTCGATTTCTGTTGAGACATTCAAATGGTAGAGTCCGAATTTGGCGTAAACAGAATGAGAACATGTATCCATCATGCCTTGTTACCACTGTGCAGGTGGTGTAAGGGTGTGGGGAATGTTTTCCGGGCACACTTTAGGCCCCTTAGTGCCAATTGGCCATCGTTTAAATGCCACGGGCTACCTGAGCATTGTTTCTGACCATTTCTATCCCTTTATGTACCCATCCTCTGATGGTTACTTCCAGCAGGATAATGCACCATGTCACAAAGCTCGAATCATTTCAAATTGGTTTCTTGAACATGACAATGAGTTCACTATACTAAAATGGCCCCCACAGTCACCAGATCTCAACCCAATAGAGCATCTTTGGGATGTGGTGGAACGGGAGCTTCGTGCCCTGGATGTGCATCCCTCAAATCTTCATCAACTGCAAGATGCTATCCTATCAATATGGGCCAACATTTCTAAAGAATACTATCAGCACCTTGTTGAATCAATGCCACGTAGAATTAAGGCAGTTCTGAAGGCAAAAGGGGGTCCAAAACCGTATTAGTATGGTGTTCCTAATAATTCAGTAGATGAGTGTATGTAACTATTATAGGTAAACAATGTTAGGGAAGCCATTTTTGTTTGGCTCATCAAAATTAAAAAAACATTGGCCAAATCAAGTCACCACTGTGGCTCATTATTGGCAACTGGCAAAGAAGTGGGGATGAGATAACTTTTAGAATTTTCTTTTGTGCCCGACTCAGCGGCTTTTAAAAAAAATTGTGGCCAAATCTATTCTACATGAAACGAATATGCTCCAATTGGCCTAAAAATTGATATACGACACTCTGAGGTCTCCTAGGACTATTTTGTAATATCTTTTATCGCCTTTTTTATTTTTTTTACTCTAAATTTTTGCTCCCCCGCCCCCTTTTAAGCTCTTTAATGGAATGACAGTAGATAATGTCAGAGTGACACTGACATATATCGCTTTGCATTAATAGATTGATCACAAACAGCATGTGTTATTTCCCCCAAATGCATCACAGCCATGATGTTTGTGCCATTGTTGCTGACCACCTTGCCCAGTTGGTGTTGGCAGGGAGACAGCTAGATGGATGTTTTCTGCTTGATGCACTTTAGCAACTAAATCGAATTTTTTGTGGGAACATAGGGTGTCATCTAGACACCAGTCTTAATGACCCCTATATCTGGCGGTGGATTTGCCGAAGTTATGAAGAGGCGCAGAAGTCGCAATGTGACAGAACCATCTGTCTGATTATTATTTTTTAATGCTTGTTTCCCTGCTGTATTCGTCTGTTTGCATTCCGTTCGTATGTCGACCACGAGCCAGCGGCCATTTTAAACTATGCGAAAGCCCAGCGGTGTTCGGCTCTATTTTCATGGAACTAAAAACTGACACTTTTTCTGCCGAACACCGCTGAAACAACAGAACACCTGTTATTGCCTGGATTCCTAACTTTTATTTTGTTGATTGTATCACAGACAATGTCATTGTGTTGTTGATTGTATCACGGGCAATGTCATTATTCTGTTGATTGTATCACAGGCAATGTCATTGTGTTGTTGATTGTATAACGGGCAATGTCATTGTGTTGTTGATTGTATCACAGACAATGTCATTGTGTTGTTGATTGGATCACGGACAATGTCATTGTGTTGTTGATTGGATCACGGACAATGTCATTGTGGTTATTAAATGTACATTGACGAATGGGTTCTGTTTAAAATGTGAAACTGTAAATGATTGGCTGCTATGTTTATACCACGTGGGTGGTAACCTTGTTGGAAAATGTGTATAAAAGGAAATGCTTGTGTGGTCATTAAAAGAGTTCTTATTTGACCCTCAATGCGGAGCTTCTGTCTCGTTATTGGGGGGATTTATTATTGGCGTTTAGAGACTGCTGAATGGAAATGGAAGCCGCTTGGTGAGTGTGATCGTTCGGCGGCTTGCAGCAGTTCGTGGATTACCGTTCATGTGTTTGGAGCCGTTCGTGAGATTGCCGCTTCTCCTGCATTTGGTTCGTGCCCTCCAGTTTATGCGAACGGAGGTTATGTGTACAGCAGCCGGGGAAGATCTACTAAACGGCGGTTTGGTTTAAAGACACAGGAGGTGTCTTAACAATTGGTGGCAAGCGACGGGATGAATCCCACAGCATTGGAGGTCAGCTACAAACCATGCAGTACGAGGAATTAAGGCGTGCTACCCTTAAAGACATATTGGAACGCCGAGGGCGTGCAGCAAGCAATTTAAAGAAACGGGAGATTATTGCTTTACTGCTGGAGATGGATACAGCACCGGGAATGGAGAGAGTCAATGTGGCCAGTCCCTTGGATTTAACACCCGAGGAAATATTTAACCGGGCAGTGCAAATAAGGCTGGCACATTTTGGCCCCAACCCCTCAACCGACATCGTGGAACGTGTACAGGCAGCAGTAGCAGCACACCAGGCGAGAGAAAGAGGAGCTGCAACAGCAGAGGTACCCAATAACAATTTTGCCAGAAAAAAGGTACCCTTTGCTGCATTTAAAAACTTTGTTGAAGCAGAGGGGGAGATTGATGGGTTCCTGGCGGATTTTGAGAGGCAGTGTGCCCTACACCAGGTACCCGTAGATGAGTGGGTTACCATCCTCTCTGGGAAGTTATCCGGCTGGGCTAGTGAAGCATTTCGGGCCATCCCAGAGGAGGAGATCACCAGCTACCAGGCTGTGAAGGATGCCCTCCTAGGCTTACAGAAGGCGGTTTAGGGAAACCAACAAGCAGGTTGGTGACTCTTATGTGGAGTGGGCCTGCAGAGTTCACCGTACCGCAGCCCACTGGATGGCAGGATGCCAAGCGGTAACTGGGGAGGAGGTGCTCCAAGTGTTCCTGCTGGAGCATTGCTTTGATAGACTACCTGCTGGGGTCCAGGAGTGGGTCAGAGACAGGAAACCCTCTACCCTACCCGAGGCTGCTCGTCTGGCAGATGAGTACACGGATGCCCGTAAGTTAGATGGTACAGCTAACAAAGTCCCTGCCAGACTGGAGTATCGACCAGCTGTAGCACCCACTCCTCCAGCCTACCAACCCCCAGTACACCGCACTCCAGCCCCATCCCCACCAGCTAACAAATATGTGCACCCCTCCCGGTTCAATGCCAGGGAATATCCCTAGCCTCTCCGGTGTTATTTGTGCAACCAGTTGGGGCACATGCGCCCAGAGTGCCCCCTAAACAGTGCCAACCAAGCCCAGTCTTGGAGAAACCAGCCAATGGCAATCATCGGCCCCCTCAGCCTGCTGCGCACTGCATAGAGCAGGAGGAGTTTTGGGGCATCTTACACGAGGCCGACCCAGTGCAAGCAGCTCACCAGGATAACCGCCAGCAACATCGGCAAACTGTGAAGCTGAATGGCAGGGTGGTAAATGGGCTGAGAGACTCAGGAGCCACGATGACACTGCTCCAAAAGAACTTGGTCTCAGAGCATCAGCACACTGGGGACACTGTGGCAGTAAGGGTAGCAGGGGTGCCGTGTTTCGTTTACCTGTTGCCCGGGTGCATTTGGATTGGGGAGTGGGCGCTAGACATGTGGATGTGGGGGTGATGAAAGACTTGCCGGCAGATGTCCTTCTGGGAAACGATTTGGCCCCTCTGGTTTCCGCCTATGCCCCGATGAGCCCTGCAGAGGTGAACCCTGTGACCACCCGTGCCCAGACCCGTGCTGCCGGAACCAGCCCACCTGCTGATGAGACCCAGGTAAGGTTTACTGCCCCGACTGTTACCCCAGATCAGGTCCCCTTAAGCTGGGCCTCCCCAGAAGGAGTTTGGGAGGGAAACTCGGGCGGATCCCAACCTCCAAAAGTACAGAGCCAGGGCCGATGCTGGGGAGGAAGGGGTAGATGGGGAGCGGTATGAGTGGGTGGGGGACAGGTTATATAGGATCCCTAAGCCCTCCCGGAAGAGTGTTGCCTCTCCGCCAAATCGCCAGTTAGTGGTACCCGCAAAGTACCGGCTGGAGATTATGCGGATAGGGCATGATGTTCCGCTAGCTGGACATCTAGGGTCCCGCCGTACAGCCTACAGAATATCACAGAATTTCTTTTGGCCAAACTTTAACCAGGCTGTGCGGATGTACTGCAGTACGTGCGACACGTGTCAACGGGTAGGTAAGCGGGGATCACCCAAAAGCTAGGCTTCAGTCGATGCCTATTATTGGGGAACCCTTTTCCCGCATAGCCGTTGACATTGTGGGTCCACTGGCCAGGGCTAGTCCATCAGGTAAGAAGTATATTCTTACCGTGGTGGACTATGCCACGCGCTATCCAGAGGCAGTAGCGCTGTCTAATATAGAGGCAGAGACGGTTGCTGATGCCCTGGTTAGGATTTTTACTAGGGTCGGGTTCCCTCAGGAGATTCTCTCCGATCAGGGAACCCAATTCACCGCTGTGCTCACCCAGCAGCTGTGGAAGGTGTGTGGTATTAAGCCGTTACTTAGTTCAACATACCACCCACAGACTAACGGTCTCTGCGAGCGCTTTAACGGTACCCTCAAGCAGATGCTGAGGACCTTTACAGACGCTTGCAGAGACTGGGAGAGATTCCTGCCTCATCTATTGTTTTCGTATAGAGAGGTGCCCCAGGAATCTACTGGGTTCTCCCCTTTGAGCTGCTGTATGGGAGGAGGGTCCGCGGACCCTAGATCTCATTAGAGGCCACTGGGAGGGGGAGACGGAGCAGGAAGGGACCCCCATTGTGCCATATGTTCTGGAACTCCGGGACCGCATGGAGAAACTATCCCTGATGGTAGGGGGAATCTCCAGGCGGCCCAGGGAGACAGAAGAGATGGTATGATCAGGAGTGCCCGACAGCGGGTCTTCCAGGTTGGGCAAAAGGTATTGGTGCTCAAACCTGTGAAGGCCAACAAGATGCAAGCATCTTGGCAGGGCCCGTACAAAGTAGTGGCGCAGATTTGCGACACTACTTACGTGATAGCCAGCTGTGCAGATGAGAGGATTCAGCGATCCTTTCATGTGAACATGCTAAAGGAGTACCAGGAGAGACCTGAGAATATTGCAGCAGTATGTGCCCCAGCTGCAGATGATTCTGATAATTTACCCCTTCCCGATCTGTTAGAAAGGGAGCCCCAGACTGACCTTACTACCCTTGTACAGCTAGGGGAACGGCTGAACCCCACGGAAAGGTACAGGCACAACAGTTGTTGTGGGAGAAGCAGGCGACGTTCTCCCAGGAGCCAGGTTATACCACCCTAGCTGTACATAAGGTAGAGACCCTGGACAGACCCCCTTACGACAGCCCCCTATCGTATCCCTGAAGCAGTCCGTGAAGGAATGCGGAAGGAGATACAGGAGATGACCCAGCTTGGGGTCATCGAGCACTCCGACAGCCCTTGGGCCTCGCCTGTAGTCCTGGTGCCCAAGAAAGATGGGACCACTCGGTTCTGTGTGGACTACAGGCGGCTCAACGAGCGGACCACCACTGACGCCTACCCAATGCCCGGGTAGGCGAATTGCTGGATCGTATTGCCAGGGGCAGATATCTGACCACCATAGACCTGTGTAAGGGCTACTGGCAGATCCCTCTGGCCGAGGATGCTATCCCCAAGTCGGCATTTGTCACCCCATTTGGCTTGTACCAATTTAAGGTCATGCCCTTTGGGATGAAAAATGCACCGGCTACCTTCCAATGGATGGTGGATAGATTCCTGGATGGCTTCCAAGAATTTGCCTGTGCATACTTGGATGACATTGCGATTTACAGTGGGTCCTGGGAGGAACACCTAGTACATGTAGGGGTAGTGCTGGATAAGATTCGGGCCGCTGGCCTGACATTGAAGCCAGAGAAGTGCCATCTAGGTATGGCTGAGGTACAGTACCTGGGTCACGGAGTGGGGTGTGGGAGCCAGAGACCAGAGCCAGCCAAGGTAGAGGCGGTGGCTAACTGGCCCACACCTACCACTAAGACCCAGGTATTGGCCTTCTTGGGGACGGCAGGGTACTATAGACGTTTTGTCCCTGACTACAGCACTATTGCTAAGCCCCTGACAGACCTGACCAAGAAGAACTTGCCTAAGCAGGTCCTGTGGTCTCCAGCTTGTGAAGCTGCGTTCCAGGCATTGAAGCAGGCTCTTGTGAATGCCCCTGTCTTGGCTGCCCCAGTACCTAACAAACGTTTTCTCGTCCTTACCGACGCTTCTATGTATGGACTGGGGGCTGTGCTGAGCCAAGTCGGGGAAGATGGAGGAGAGCACCCTGTCGCATATCTCAGCAGAAAGCTGTTACCCAGAGAAGTGAGTTATGCGGCAGTGGAGAAGGAGTGCTTAGCCTTGGTCTGGGCATTGAAAAAGTTAAGTCCCTATCTGTATGGGCAAGAGTTTTCCCTTGTGACTGATCACAACCCCCTCGTTTGGCTTAACCGGGTCTCAGGAGACAATGGGAGACTATTGAGATGGAGCTTGGCATTGCAGCCCTACAATTTTATTATCAGCTACAGAACAGGTAAGCTGAACGGAAATGCAGATGGATTGTCACGGCAAACAGACATCGCTACCACCTCTTAGTCCGGGCATCCCCAAGTTGACCCGCCACAGGGTCAAGCCGGGTCTGCCGGAGTGTCCCACAAGGAGGGAGCCGTGTGACAGAACCATCTGTCTGATTATTCTTTTTTAATGCTTGTTTCCCTGCTGTATTCGTCTGTTTGCATTCCGTTCGTATGTCGACCACGAGCCAGCGGCCATTTTAAACTATGCGAAAGCCCAGCGGTGTTCGGCTCTATTTTCATGGAACTAAAAACGGACACTTTTTCTGCCGAACACTGCTGAAACAACAGAACACCTGTTATTGCCTGGATTCCTAACTTTTATTTTGTTGATTGTATCACAGACAATGTCATTGTGTTGTTGATTGTATCACGGGCAATGGCATTATTCTGTTGATTGTATCACAGGCAATGTCATTGTGTTGTTGATTGTATAACGGGCAATGTCATTGTGTTGTTGATTGTATCACAGACAATATCATTGTGTTGTTGATTGGATCACGGACAATGTCATTGTGTTGTTGATTGGATCACGGACAATGTCATTGTGGTTATTAAATGTACATTGACGAATGGGTTCTGTTTAAAATGTGAAACTGTAAATGATTGGCTGCTATGTTTATACCACGTGGGTGGTAACCTTGTTGGAAAATGTGTATAAAAGGAAATGCTTGTGTGGTCATTAAAAGAGTTCTTATTTGACCCTCAATGCGGAGCTTCTGTCTCGTTATTGGGGGGATTTATTATTGGCGTTTAGAGACTGCTGAATGGAAATGGAAGCCGCTTGGTGAGTGTGATCGTTCGGCGGCTTGCAGCAGTTCGTGGATTACCGTTCGTGTGTTTGGAGCCGTTCGTGAGATTGCTGCTTCTCCTGCATTTGGTTCGTGCCCTCCAGTTTATGCGAACGGAGGTTATGTGTACAGCAGCCGGGGAAGGTCTACTAAACGGCGGTTTGGTTTAAAGACACAGGAGGTGTCTTAACACGCAAAATCACCACTGCGAGCACATAAACAACAGATGACTGGTTTCGAGCAATACTAAGTAGAATGAACAATAAGGTATAGAACTATGTCAGAAAATCTTTTCAGTACAAATAGCATATTATTCATCCTAAGTACTTCAGAAGAAGCTAGAAAACTCAAGCTTTGATGAATATTGCCCTTTATGTAGAATAAGATGTCGAGTGTTCTGTCTCCCAGGAGAGTTTTTCATTGCTTGATAAATCTAGGCCATTGAATTCTAACACTAAATTAATAGATATTTCAGCTTTAATAAATGATTTACTGGAGACCTACACCCAAGACGCAAGTGAACGTCAACCTTGGCTAACATGTCTGCTCGGGGGCAAAATAAAGTCATCAATAACCCTAGAGCAAGATAGTAACACAGACATCTTAAAGAGCAAAAGGGTAAAAGTGAGAAAAAAAAGGTTGCAGACGTTCTAAAACTGTCAAAATAATTTTTTCATATAGTTCAATAATTCAAAAATTATGAGCAGAATTATAATCAAGTAAATCTATCCTCCTTGACAATGGATCTGAGCACGTTGTGGGAGATTGGAGAAAAGGACACAACTCAAGTAGAAGAACTTCATCACAGGAAACCAGGGGCGTTGCTAGTGTTATGGTATAACCCGGTATAGCAAGGGTTAATACCGTTCGGGCGATTCCCCTGGCGAAGAGCACAGCAACCCACAACCACTCGAATCCACTGAACTGGAACCATACGAAGTCCTCCTTTCCTGGAACAGGCAAGAGAACGTTCTGAAGTAGCAATTCCCCCCAAGTACGAGACGAGGCTCCGTAGTGATGGTTAAACAGGAATTCTCTTTATTGAGGGCTACATGCCCGGAATTTATGCAGGTCTCCCGCCTGGTGGACACTCCCCTAGGGGACCAGAAGGAAGACTGAGACACAGGAGATACAGCAGCCAATCACACAACATGGGACAATAGAAGCCCCCCAGCATATTCCTCCCCTCTGCCTGTGATACAATTTCCCTACACGGGTTACTGTAATCATCACAGGCAGGAGAATACACAATGTCTTCTGTCCTGGAGACAACCGAGGAGTCATTCAATTATCTCTCAGGACAAAGGGAAATCGCCAATACACACGTGGGGACAATAGGACAGACATCACTATTCAATATACAATGTCCCACCCTTTACAGTACACACAGACATTTAACATATCCCAAAATGGCACGAATTAGACCAGGGGTTCAAACGTTCAGCATGGGCTGATGAGAGGGCCCATAATCCTGGGGCAAGAGGCTGGCAAACAGGCCCCTCCAAAACCCAGTGGCGAGGTTGGTTTCACCACATTTCTCCCCTTTTCCAAACAGACTAACAGGGTATCTGACCTTCTGCTGGTCAGTGCCCTTGTTAATCAAGCAGCCCACCCACAAAACAGAAACAGCAGTACAGCCCACCCACAATAAATGGTTACTACACCTCAGCAAGGGATAAACTTGTCCATGTCCATGTGCCTCACTACGGCTGTGTGGGGGACTGGTAGACTGCCTTGGTGGGTTGCTGAGTGGGCAGAGACCAGCGGTACTCTGCCCTGGTGCCAGCGCTACCACAGAAGTAGCCTGGTTGGAGCTTGGTTGTTGGAGGGGGAGACTGACTGTCTCCCCTTTAGATACACAGCTCTGCTGTTGTAGGGAGATTCCGACTGTCTCCCCTTTAGATAGACCACCATGCTGCTGTGGGGAGAGACCAACTGTCTCCCCTTTGGCAAAACAGCCTTGTTGCTGGGGGACAGGACCGATTGTCTCTACCCCCTGTGCTATAAGTGCAGAGACCACGGTCCCATCTGCACGGTTGTGGGGCTTACTGTCTCCCCTGGTGCGTTAAACTGCCGCTGGGGATGGAGACTGGGCTCGCAATTCCCAATAAATCACACGGCCGCTGGGGAATGGAGACTGGGCTCCCAATTCCCTATAAATCACACGGCCGCTGGGGAGCAGGACCGACTGTCTCTGCCCCCTGTAACTTAGTCTGCTGCTGGAGAGAGGGGGTAACAAGCTCCTCTCCCATACATACTTCCAGCCTCTGGGGAGGGAGACCGACTGTCTCCGCTCCCAATACAGTGTCCTGTTGCTGGGGAAAGGAGACAGTGCTCTCTATTCCCTGTAGGACACTCTGCCGCTGGGGGACATGACCGACTGTCTCTGCCCCCTGTAACTCAGCCTGCCACTGGGGAATGGAGACTGGGCTCCCAATTCCCTGCAGGACCGGTGGAGAGACCTCGGTCCCATCTTCACCAGCCACCTGGGGTTCTTTCCAGTAAACCTCCACAATATCCTCCTAGCTGAAGGGCTCTGGACCTGGGTCTGAAACTCTGCTCTCTCGCTGAGCCCTCTCACTGGAGTGGAACAGCTGCTGGTAGTCCTGTTCCAGCTCCATCTCCCGTGTCCAGGACCAGGTCTTGCTCAATTTTGTGAGTGTCGTCCCAGTCATACCTGCTCTCCCACAACTCAAAGAGGTCCCTGAACCGAGCTTGTGTAGGGCTCCCAAACTCCA
Source organism: Bufotes viridis (assembly GCA_033119425.1). NCBI lineage: Eukaryota > Metazoa > Chordata > Amphibia > Anura > Bufonidae > Bufotes > Bufotes viridis. The sequence goes on along the minus strand of CM065589.1, from coordinate 151,650,081 downwards.
GCTCTGAAAAAGTCTCCCATAACAAGCCAGAACCATCAAACTCGTCTCCCTCTGGCTTGTCATGCTCGGCTGTCCGGGGTAGGTACCGAGCTTCATACCACCAGATCGCCTGGTAGGTATCTTCCAGCCACATCTCCCGCCATACCAGGTGCTTCAGAACTTCTACCCACTCTTCTAGGGGCTGCTCTCCTAGGAAGGGCATCCGCAGGAGCTACTCACTTCTGCTGTTGCTGCTCGTCGTCAGGGAGCCTCTCGTCCCGCAGATACTCCACAATACCCAGTGCCTGGTACCAGATGTCTTTGCGGACTACATCTCGGTCATCCATAACACCCTCATCGTACTCCATTGTAAAATCTACGGAATGGTGCCTCCTGTCGCTGTCTTTCCTGCTGTAGGAACGATCCCGCTGCTTGCCACCAGTTGTTAATGTATAATCCGGTATAGTGAGGGTTAATACCGTTCGGGCGATTCCCCTGGCGAAGAGCACAGCAACCCACAACCACTCAAATCCACCGAACTGGAACCATACGAAGTCCTCCTTTCCTGGAACAGGCAAGAGAACGTTCTGAAGTAGCAATTCCCCCCAAGTACGAGACGAGGCTCCGTAGTGATGGTTAAACAGGAATTCTCTTTATTGAGGGCTACCTGCCCGGAATTTATGCAGGTCTCCCGCCTGGTGGACACTCCCCTAGGGGACCAGAAGGAAGACTGAGACACAGGAGATACAGCAGCCAATCACACAACATGGGACAATAGAAGCCCCCCAGCATATTCCTCCCCTCTGCCTGTGATACAATTACCCTACACGGGTTACTGTAATCATCACAGGCAGGAGAATACACAATGTCTTCTGTCCTGGAGACAACCGAGTCATTCAATTATCTCTCAGGACAAAGGAAATCGCCAATACACACGTGGGGACAATAGGACAGACATCACTATTCAATATACAATGTCCCACCCTTTACAGTACACACAGACATTTAACATATCCCAAAATGGCACGAATTAGACCAGGGGTTCAAACGTTTAGCATGGGCTGATGAGAGGGCCCATAATCCTGGGGCAAGAGGCTGGCAAACAGGCCCCTCCAAAACCCAGTGGCGAGGTTGGTTTCACCACATTTCTCCCCTTTTCCAAACAGACTAACAGGGTATCTGACCTTCTGCTGGTCAGTGCCCTTGTTAGTCAAGCAGCCCACCCACAAAACAGAAACAGCAGTACAGCCCACCCACAATAAATGGTTACTACACCTCAGCAAGGGATAAACTATTCCATGTCCATGTGCCTCACTACGGCTGTGTGGGGGACTGGTAGACTGCCTTGGTGGGTTGCTGAGTGGGCAGAGACCAGCGGTACTCTGCCCTGGTGCCAGCGCTACCACAGAAGTAGCCTGGTTGGAGCTTGGTTGTTGGAGGGGGAGACTGACTGTCTCCCCTTTAGATACACAGCTCTGCTGTTGTAGGGAGATTCCGACTGTCTCCCCTTTAGATAGACCACCATGCTGCTGTGGGGAGAGACCAACTGTCTCCCCTTTGGCAAAACAGCCTTGTTGCTGGGGGACAGGACCGATTGTCTCTACCCCCTGTGCTATAAGTGCAGAGACCACTGTCCCATCTGCACGGTTGTGGGGCTTACTGTCTCCCCCTGGTGCGTTAAACTGCCGCTGGGGATGGAGACTGGGCTCGCAATTCCCAATAAATCACACGGCCGCTGGGGAATGGAGACTGGGCTCCCAATTCCCTATAAATCACACGGCCGCTGGGGAGCAGGACCGACTGTCTCTGCCCCCTGTAACTTAGTCTGCTGCTGGAGAGAGGGGGTAACAAGCTCCTCTCCCATACATACTTCCAGCCTCTGGGGAGGGAGACCGACTGTCTCCGCTCCCAATACAGTGTCCTGTTGCTGGGGAAAGGAGACAGTGCTCTCTATTCCCTGTAGGACACTCTGCCGCTGGGGGACAGGACCGACTGTCTCTGCCCCCTGTAACTCAGCCTGCCACTGGGGAATGGAGACTGGGCTCCCAATTCCCTGCAGGACCGGTGGAGAGACCTCGGTCCCATCTTCACCAGCCACCTGGGGTTCTTTCCAGTAAACCTCCACAACATCCTCCCAGCTGAAGGGCTCTGGACCTGGGTCTGAAACTCTGCTCTCTCGCTGAGCCCTCTCACTGGAGTGGAACAGCTGCTGGTAGTCCTGTTCCAGCTCCATCTCCCGTGTCCAGGACCAGGTCTTGCTCAATTTTGTGAGTGTCGTCCCAGTCATACCTGCTCTCCCACAACTCAAAGAGGTCCCTGAACCGAGCTTGTGTAGGGCTCCCAAACTCCAGCTCTGAAAAAGTCTCCCATAACAAGCCAGAACCATCAAACTCGTCTCCCTCTGGCTTGTCATGCTCGGCTGTCCGGGGTAGGTACCGAGCTTCATACCACCAGATCGCCTGGTAGGTATCTTCCAGCCACATCTCCCGCCATACCAGGTGCTTCAGAACTTCTACCCACTCTTCTAGGGGCTGCTCTCCTAGGAAGGGCATCCGCAGGGCTACTCACTTCTGCTGTTGCTGCTCGTCCTTGGGGAGCCTCTCGTCCCGCAGATACTCCACAATACCCAGTGCCTGGTACCAGATGTCTTTGCGGACTACATCTCGGTCATCCATAACACCCTCATCGTACTCCATTGTAAAATCTACGGAATGGTGCCTCCTGTCGCTGTCTTTCCTGCTGTAGGAACGATCCCGCTGCTTGCCACCAGTTGTTAATGTATAATCCGGTATAGTGAGGGTTAATACCGTTCGGGCGATTCCCCTGGCGAAGAGCACAGCAACCCACAACCACTGAAATCCACCGAACTGGAACCATACGAAGTCCTCCTTTCCTGGAACAGGCAAGAGAACGTTCTGAAGTAGCAATTCCCCCCAAGTACGAGACGAGGCTCCGTAGTGATGGTTAAACAGGAATTCTCTTTATTGAGGGCTACCTGCCCGGTATTTATGCAGGTCTCCCACCTGGTGGACACTCCCCTAGGGGACTAGAAGGAAGACTGCGACACAGGGGATACAGCAGCCAATCCACACAATGGGACAATACAAACACACCCAGCATATCCCTCCCCTCTACAATTACCCTACATGGGTTGATTTTATCATCACAGGCAGGAGAATACACAATGTCTTCTGTCCTGGAGACAACCGAGGAGTCATTCAATTATTTCTCAGGACAAAGGGAAATCGCCAATACACACGTGGGGACAATAGGAAAGACATCACTATTCAATATACAATGTCCCACCCTTTACAGTACACACAGACATTTAACATATCCCAAAATGGCACGAATTAGACCAGGGGTTCAAACGTTTAGCATGGGCTGATGAGAGGGCCCATAATCCTGGGGCAAGAGGCTGGCAAACAGGCCCCTCCAAAACCCAGTGATGAGGTTGGTTTCGCCACAGCTAGGTTAAAATATATGGGGCCTGGGCCCCTGATGTTTTGTCCCAGGCCCTGAATGTCCTGCCTGCCTGCTAGATACAACTGTATTGCAGTCCTCAGGACAATTGAATCTAATGTCTTGCATGAGCGGAAGGACTTGTGGTGACATCACAGGTCATGTGATCAGTTCAAAATGCAGTAGCTGAAAAGGACCTGCGATGATGTCACCATCATGTGACCAGTGCAGGAGAGGAGGGCTCAGCGGTGAGGAGAATTCCTGGGAAGAAGCTGTGGTGATGTCTGCCACATGAGGGGAGTTAAGTGAAGTTAGAGGCAGAGTAATGTTGGGAGTTGTAGTTATTTAACTGAAACTGTATGTTAGGGCTGAAGGGAGGGAAGTTATTAACATGGGACAGTGGGGTGGAGTGATGTCATTTACATGGGACTGAAAGTTGAGAGGGTGATGGTATTTACATGGGAATGCATGTTGGAGGTGGTTGGGGCAGGGAGATATTATTTACATGGGACTATATGTTGAAGACGGCTGTGGGCGGGAGTGATATTATTTACATGGGACTAAATGTTGAGGGTAATGTTATTTACATGGGACTGCATGCTGGAGGTGGCTCTGGAGGGGTGATTTTATTTACATGGGACTGTATGTTGAAGGTGCCTGGGGGAGGAAGTGAAGTTATTTATATGGGACAGAATATTGAGGCTGTGATGTTCTTTACATGGGATTATATGTTGAAGGCGGCTGGGGAGGGGGTTATGTTATTTACGTGGGACTGTATATTGGAGGGGGCAGGAGAGATGGTGTGATGTTATTTACATGGGACTATGGCGGAGGAGGGAAATAATGTTATTTACATGGGACCGTATGGTGGAGGAATATAACTACAGGGGGCACTGCTGGGGGCATCATAAATACGGGGGAGCTTCAGGGCGAGCATTATGACAGTAGGGGACAATATAAATACTGGGGACACTTCAGGGTGAGCATTATAACAGTAGGGGGAATTATAAATACTGGTGGCACTTCAGGGTGAGCATTATAACAGTAGGGGGCATTATAAATACTGGGGGCACTTTGGGGGCATTTTCAATCCTGGGGACATTATAGGCTTTCTTATTACTACTGGGGGCTCTATAGGAGGGACCTATAGACCCACATTATTTCTACTAAGAGCCCTATGGGGTGCCTTATTACTACTGAGGGGTCTGTAGAGAGCTTTAATACCACTGGGGGGACAATTGGGGGGCCTTATTTCTAAAGGGGGCTCTGTAAGGGCATTATTAATCTTGGAGGGCTCTTCTACTAATGGAGGCACTCTTGGGGAACATTATCACTGTAGGGGGCAGTATTACTAATGAGGGCATTCTAGAAGGGAATTACTATTGGTGGAACTATGAGGAGTACTATTACTATGGGGAAGATTATCTGTATGGTACTAATTTTTCTTCAGGATAGTATTTGGGGGTACAGAAAAGTGAGGAAGCTAGAGAGAAGTTGCCCGGACTGAATGGAGAATATAATGACAGAGAAGATGTACATCAGAGGAGACGTCACCTGGGAGGCACTGGATGTGCGGTTGGTAAACTTAGAGATTTGGGCCATATGCATTGGGGCTTTGGGGCTTGGGCCCCGGATCTTTTGAGACTCTAGCAACACCCCTGCAGGAAACTGTGGTCATTTTAAAAAGCTGCTGCTATACATGGAATTTATTTTGTAATTTACAGTACAGTATTTCTGTTCATGGTATCAGAGAGACCAGGAGAATATTTGTGTATGCAGTCTCACAGTTCTGACCCAAATATGAGTCTTGGTACAGTCTGGAACAAGGCTTCAGTGAAGGTCGATCTCCTTTGATTATTTGTGGATAAATATAGTTCAAGACTGAGACATAATAGGTTGGTAAAAAAAATAAACTGCTGCCCAAATTGATAATGGAGAAGGCCATTTCACTTTTTAGCTGAGGTAAAAATGGTAAAGGTAATCCAGTGAGGTAGCAGTGGCTACTTTAACTATATACCACTTCAACGTTCTGGAGCAGAAAAGTGTTATTACTATTTAATAGTACTTTTGCTGATTGGTATAGGCAAGGGCTACGCATTATGGCCATGTAGATGTGAAATATGTTGGATATTGCCAATGTATGTTTATTGCAAAAAGAAAAAAATATTTAAAGAGCATCTGTCAGCAGATTTGTACCTATTAAACAATTTGGTTTCAATCCGGCTGAATAGGTCACCTGATTTAATTTGGGTCTGAATGAATCCGACCTGAATCGAAAGTGCACCAATTGGCCTGAAAAAGTTCTGAATGACATTCTGGTTTCATCACATAGAGTAAGAAAGGTTTGGAGTAGTTTGGTAGGCTTCACTACAAAGTTCTCTTGAAGGAACACAGAGGAGCAGGTCATCAACATACTGTAGGAGCATAACCAGGGGATGTTCCAGCTTCCAAGGCTCCAGGATTATTGTCATGGCTTGAGAGAACATAGAGGGACTATTCTGAACCCCCTGTGGCATTACTGTCCAAGTATATTGTTTGACTGCGTAAGTGAAATTGAAAAAGGTAAAGGCTATCAGTGTCTAGGGGAACACTAAAAAAAGCATTTGCCAAGTCTATTACTGTGAAATAGGCTGCGGGGATTTGGCCCCACAGAGTATGAGGATTTGGAACAACTGGGGTGTCCAGTATTGTGCCTTCATCTTCCATGTCTTCTGATCTGAAAAATGGCTAATGCCTATGTGAGAAATTCACCCAAATCAAACCGCTAAAAAAATCTGATTTGGTTACTATTTGTGACACAGTGTGTATCTATCTGAGAAGAAGCGGTGGTGTATGCAAAATATTCAATAGAGTTTGTGTGTGTGAGGGTGGGGGGGGATGGGGGTCATGGTCATGAATCTGGGCAAACTTGGAAAGTGGACACATACTACATAAATACATAGAGTCTCTGAAACACACACACTCGGTCAAGTTACATTATTATGACCAGTAGCCAATATATAGAATAACTGCCATGTGAAGATAGCACAGATACTGTAGCAGCTAGATGGGCTGGGAGTGACTCAATAAGGTTCTGGTCAATTTTTGCAGGTATCTGCAGTCATGCTGACTGCAGTGAATCTCACAGCTGCTAGTGGGTGCATGGCGGAAGATCTATAGAGTGAACACAGCGATCAAGGGGTCCCAACGATGTTAAATTGAGTTCAATTCTGGGGAATTAAGGGGCCAAGGTAGTATTTGGGAGTCTTGGTCATGCTCTCCCATCCAATGTCGGACATTTCTACCCATGTGACATGTCGATTTGTCTTGCTGGAAGATCCCATCTGCCCCAAGGAAGACAATCAGCATGAATTGAGCGTGCCTTCCACATGGATGAGTGGGGCCAGAGAATGCCACAAAAACATTCCCCAGACCATAATGCTGCCAACAGCAGCTTGTGTTCTTCCAGCCATAGTTGCAAGGTATTTGTTCTCTGATGTTTCTCACCTGACACACCAAAGTCCATCCATTTGATTAAGCAGAAAACGTGACTCAGAGATAGCAACTCTTTGCAAATCAGTGGAGGTCCAATTCCAATACTGCAGCAAAAATCTAAGTCTTTTCTGCTGATTCAACTTTGTTAACAGATGTGCAGTGACCATCCATCTGCAGTACAGTTTGCCAAACTGTTGTTTTAAACACACATCTGGTAGCCCCCTGGTTCAGTTTGGCGGTAAACTGTTCCATTGCAGCGTGTCATTCCATCCTCATGAACCTTTCTTGCCGGAATTCACTTCTCACATCAATGGCATGTGTTGCTCCGCATTTTCCACCTCACTTATTCGCAATGGTGTCTTTTGTCCACTCACAATACACATTTATCACAGCAGTATGGGAACAGTTCACAAACTAGGCAGTTTCAGAAACATGAATACCCTTGGCCCAAAAGCCAATAATCATTTTTTTGCACCTCTGATAAATCACCCCGCCATCACGACAGCAACTAGGGATATGCATGTGGCCTATCACATGATTTCATTTATGAGCCTCATGCTGCCGACGTCAAAGTCAACACATAGGTTACATCTAATCTCCCCACAAGTTACAGCAAGATGACCTATCCTTCCACACAAGGTGCAGTTCTCCACTTGGCAGTTGGTGCTAAACTGTGAGGGGCCACCACAGTTCTGGCAGGGCTTTGGCTGCCCCAAGTAGAAAAACAAAATTAAATCACAATCTAGAAAGGCAGATGATGGAATATGAGAAACAGAGACCCCTGAACACCCCAGTTAAATTAGAAACATCCAGGCCAAACTCATCGAGGTTATTTTTAGAGACCTCCTCATGGCGGCTCAACCATGTCATGATGGCTAAGCCAGAAAGTGACTCATAACAAGTCAAAACAGTCACCTTCTTTACTTTATTCTGACGGGAGATCACTTGCACAGTGAACTTCCGCCAGCTAGGATCTTCTTTCACCGGTTTATCGCCTAACCAGAAAGCTCTAGTCCCTCTGACAAAACTGTTGTTGAATTCTGGGGTGCCTTATAGAACTACTGTTCCCAGCAGTGCCAGCCCCCGATGCAATACAGCTTTTAGCCTTGCCAGCATACATGGCAATAGTAACATCCACACTTGTATCACAGTTTTTTTTTTTCTCTTACATACTTTAGTATTGTCCACTTTAGATTTTTTGGTGACTCCAGCTGCTTTATTGTATTGTATTATTATTATTAATATTATTATTATAATTATTATTTTTTATTTTAACCCTTTCTACCCCGGGCCAGTTTTCACCTTCCTGGACATTTGCAAATCCAATCACTTTCCTTGCATTGGGGGGCGGTGGTTGCGGTGCTGCGATCCTATTGGCTGGCGAGGCAGCGGCAGGTAGTTCAAACTGCCGCATGTTTCTCTCTCCCCTCCTATTTGTCCCAGGGCTGCAGAACAGACAGGAGCTCATCGCCTGGACCTGCATCCCCAGCGGACGTGCTGCATCCCCAGCAGACCTGCATCCTCGCCTGACCTGCATCCTCGCCTGACCTGCATCCTCGCCTGACCTGAATCCTTGCCTGACCTGCATCCTCGCCTTCCTCGCCTGACCTCCGTCCCCGCCTGACCTGCGTCCTCGCCTGACCTGCATCCTCGCCTGACCTGCATCCCCTGCAGCAGCTTCAGGTAGGGTAGGGAAAGTAAGGGAGAGGGTTTTATTTAGGCAGGGATAGTGAGGGAAAGGTAGTTAGGGTAAAAAAGTTTTTTGCCTTAGGCACCCAGTGTTTGGGGTACACAGCACTTAGCTGTGCGACCCTAGACCCCCCACAGGTGCTGACCCCCCCTCTCCCTCCCACACACACACACTTATTTTTGTGAACGTTTATTTTTTTTGTGTGTGCGTGTGCTGTCTGTGGCAGGCACTTTTTAGCATCCGGCCACTGTTGGCACATCGCACACCCCACCCCAATTTTTTTTATTTGCCACTGTTACATTTTTTTTTTATTTTAATGCGAACACCCGTGGTCCCACACACACGCACATAGAATAAAGTTTTACACGCACGCACACACACTTTCACACACACATACCCATGGCCCGCCAGATGTTCACGGTGGAGGAGGCATATGCCCAGATGCTCTCCGACTCCGACAGCCCCAGTGAGGATGAGGAGGACCCCATGTTCCTCTTGTCATCCGCATCCTCCTCATCATCATCTGATGATGATGAGCCACCAAGGCGGCGGAGCACATGCTAGGAACCCCGTGGCCCACACTAGTACGAGCAGCCCTGGGGCTCGTACTGGTTTCCTGGCCCACCAGATAAGAACACTGGAGCCCCCTACCGGTAAACTTAACTGGTGTACCCCAGTGGACTTTGAGCCTGCGATTCCTGAATTTGTTGGCAATCCAGGAATCTAGATTCCCACAGTGGGATTCACTGAAATTGACTTTTTTAGTTTTTTTTTGAGTGACCCATTGGTGAATCTGATGGTGGAGCAGACAAACCTGTACGCCCAACAGTCCGCTGCTCAACACCCGGGCTCTTTTTTGACTAGGCCCGGTGGCTGAACGCTGGTCAGTGAAGCCGAGATGAGGACATTTTGGGGCCTCTTGCTGCACATGGGCCTAGTCAGGAAACCCAGTGCAAGGCTGTACTAGAGTGGGGACGTCCTCTACCAGACCCGACTCAGTATGGCCATGACACGTTCCCGGTTTGAGGCCATCCGGAAATGCCTGCATTATGCAGATAATGCAGCATGTCCCCCCAAGGTGATCCTGCCTATGACCGTCTGCATAAGATACAGCCGGTCATCGATCATTTCGGGGCCAAATTTGCACAGTCCTACATACCTTGAAGGGAGGTCGCGGTTGATGAGTCTCTCGTTGCTTTCAAGGGGAGACTCAGTTTCCGCCAATACATTCTCACTAAGCGAGGGAGGTATGGCGTGAAAATGTACAAAATTTGTGAGAGTACCTCAGGGTACACTTACATATTTCATGTGTACGAGGGGCGAGATTCCCGTATTGAACCCTGGGTGTTAGCGGGAAACAAGTGTGGGACCTTATGTACCCACTACTAGATAAGGGTTACCACTTGTACGTGCATAACTTTTATACTAGTATACCCTTGTATCAGGCCCTCGCCGCCAGATCCACGTTCGCTTGTGGGACTGTGTGGAAAAATCAGCGCAGTCTCCCTACCTACCCCCTCCAGGTACCTATCCCCAGGGGTGAGACCCGTGCCCTTACAAGTGACAACCTGTTGCTCGTCAGATATAAGGACAAGAGGGATGTCCTTATGCTGACCACAATTCATGGTAACGGCACCACCACCGTCTCTGTGCGAGGTTCCACGGCAACGGTCCTCAAGCCCGATTGTATCGTCAACTACAATCGGTATATGGGTGGAGTTTATCTCTCTGATCAAGTCCTCAAACCATATAATGCCATGCGGTATACCGGGGTATGGTACAAAAAAGTTGCGGTCTACTTGGTACAGGTTGCCATGTACAACTCTTTTGTACTGTTCCAGTGCGCTGGCAACACAGGGAAATTCCTTCAATTCTATGAGGCAGTCCTCAAGGACCTAATTTTTTCAGACCGGGAAACAGCAGGTCGCAGTACCTTGAGAATTGGAGGTGCCCGGATGGGGGATACGGAAGGACACCACCACTCAATGTGACACATGCCCCGATCATCCAGGCCTCTGCGCTATCAGTTGCTTCAGGGAGTATCACACTTCCATGGAGTACTACATTTTTATAATTCCCGACAGTCCCCTAGAGAACATAAAAAACTATGGCTCTCAGACTTTGGAGACACGGAAACAACCTTTTTTTCCCCAAAAAATGATATTAGTTTTAGTGCAGGCATCCTCAAACTGCGGCCCTCCAGATGTTGTAAAACTACAACTCCCAGCATGCCCAGCCAACTTACAGCTATCAGGCTATAGCAGGGCATAGTGGGAATTGTAGTTTTACAACATCTGGAGAGCCGCAATTTGATGATGCCTGTTTTAGTGTCTCCAAAGTCTGAGAGCCATACATATTGCACATCGCTGCGTCCGTAAAAATCTGCTCTATAAAAATACCCCATAAACTAACCACTTGGATAAACGCCATAAAAAATAAAATAAAAACTGTCAATAAAAGCCATTTTTATTGTCACCTTGGATCCCAAAAAGTGTAATAGCGAGCGATTAAAAAGTCATATCCACCCCCAAATTGTGCCAATAAAACCGCCATCTCATCCCGCAAAAAATGAGCCCCTACATTAAATAGTCGCCCAACAAAAAAAAATTATTTAGCTCCCAGGCTATGGAGATACTAAAATTATTAATTTTTTGTTCCTAAAATGATAATATAGTGTAAAATCTAAACAAATTTTTAAAAGTAGACATATTAGGTATCTCCGTGTCCGTAAGAATCTGCCCTATAAAAATAATATTTGACCCAACCCCTCGGATGAAGAGCGCTAAAAAAAAAAAACTGTGTAAAAAAAGCCATTTTTTGTCACTTAACATCACAAAAAGTGTAATAGCGAGCGATTAAAAAGTCATATCCACCCCTAAATTGTGCCAATAAAACCGCCATCTCATCCCGCAAAAAATGAGCCCCTACATTAAATAGTCGCCCAACAAAAAAAAATTATTTAGCTCCCAGGCTATGGAGATACTAAAATTATTAATTTTTTGTTCCTAAAATGATAATATAGTGTAAAATCTAAACAAATTTTAAAAAGTAGACATATTAGGTATCTCCGTGTCCGTAAGAATCTGCCCTATAAAAATAATATTTGACCCAACCCCTCGGGTGAACAGCGCTAAAAAAGAAAAAACAGTGTAAAAAAAGCCATTTTTTGTCACTTAACATCACAAAAAGTGTAATAGCGAGCGATCAAAAGTTCATATGCACCCCCAAATTGTGCCAATAAAACCGCCATCTCATCCCGCAAAAAATTAGCCCCTACATTAGATAGTCGCCCAACAAAAAAAATAATAATAGCTCTGAGGCTATGGAGATACTAAAATGATTTATTTTTTGTTCCTAAAATGATAATATAGTGTAAAATCTAAACAAATTTTAAAAAGTAGACATATTATGTATCACCGCGTCTGTAAGAATCTGCCCTATAAAAATAACATTTGACCAACTCCTCGGATGAACAGAGCTAAAAAAAAAAAAAAAAAATTCCATTTGAATCCATTTTTCTGGTAATAAAGCAACGGTTAACAGCCAAAAATATTTATTGACCTGATTCTGTATTTTGCAGAAACACCCCATATGTGGTCGTAAATGGCTATATAGCCACACGGCAGGGCATAGAAGGAAGATATGGTTTCTGGAAGGCAGATTTTGATGGATTGGTTTATTTACACCATGTCCCATTAGAAGCCCCCCTGATGTAGCTTAGACTAGAAACTCCAAAAAAGTGACCCCCATCTAAGAAACTGCACCCCTCAAGGTATTTAAAAACTACTTTACAAATTTTCAACCCTTTAGGTGTTCCACAAAACTTAAATAAAAAATCTGGAATTTCAATTTCTTGTTACCTTGCCTCAAAAAAGTGTAATATAGAGCAACCAAAAATCATATTTACCCTAAAATAGTACCAAAAACACTACCACCTTATCCCGTAGTTTCCAAGTTGGGGTCACTTTTATGGAGTTTCTACTCTAGGGGTGCTTGAATGGGTACCTGGTGTAAATAAACTAGTCCAGCAAAATCTGCCTTCCAAAAACCATATGGCGTTTCCCTTTTTCTATGTCCTGCCGTTTGGCCAAATAGTAGTTTACGACCACATATGGGGTGTTTCTGTAAACTACAGAATCAGGGCAACCCATATTGAGTTTTGTTTGGCTGTTAATCTATTTTTTCCAGTAATAAAGTAAGGGTTAAAATAAGAAAAATTCCAAAAAATCGAAATTTCAAAACTGTTCCTCCATCTGCCACTAACTCTTGTGGAACACCTAAAGGGTTAACAAACTTTGTAAACCCAGTTTTAAATACCTTGAGGGGTGTACTTTCTTAGATGGAGTCATTTTTTTGGAATTTCTATTCTAGGGGTGAAATGAGACATGACATGATGTAAAAAAAACAGTCCCGCAAAATCTGCCTTTCAAATCCCATATGGCGTTCCCCTCATTCTACGTCCTCCCGTTTGGCCATGTATAAGGTAGATTCACGGCACACTGATTTGCAAGTTATCACATTTTATTTGTATTCTTCAGTGTTCAACATAACATTGTTGTATACATCCAGGCTATATGATAAGCATAAGGCCAAAATAATTATTTGTACGGTCCCTGGACGTCTTATATAGACCTTCCTCAGTGGGATCTAAAAGAGGTAGGGGTGAAATGAGACATGACATGATGTAAAAAAAACAGTCCCGCAAAATCTGCCTTCAAAAACCCATATGGCGATCCCATCCTTCTATGTCCTCCTGTTTGGCCAAACAGTAGTTTAGGACCCCATATGGGGTCTTTCTGCAAACTACAGAATCAGGGCAACCCATATTTAGTTTTGTTTGGCAGTTAACCCTTTCTTTGTTAGTGGAAAAAATGGATTAGGCCACATGCAGACGTCCATAGTGTGTTGCGGATCCGCAATACACCATGCCGGCACTCCCCATAGAGAGGCCTATTCTTGTCCGCAGGCTGCGGACAAGAATAGGACATGCTCTATATTTTGCGGAGCCGCACATAGTGTGCTCTCCGCATCACGTCCGGCCCCATTCACAATGAATCGGTCTGCATCCATTTTACATAATTATGGAATGGATGCAGACAAAATTGCGGATGTGTGAATGGGGCCTAGTAATGGAAAATATTCAAAAAAATCTAAATTCCAAAATTGTTTCTCCATCTGCCATTAACTTTTGTGGAGTACCTAAAAGGTTAACAAAGTTTGTAAACCCAGTTTTGAATACCTTGAGGGGTGTACTTTCTTAGATGGAGTCACTTTTTTGGAATTTCTATTCTAGGGATGCATCAGTGGGGCTTGAAATGGGACATGGTGTAAGAAAAACAGTCCCGCAAAATCTGCCTTTCAAATCCCATATGGCGTTCCCCTCATTCTACGTCCTCCCGTTTGGCCATGTATAAGGTAGATTCACGGCACACTGATTTGCAAGTTATCACATTTTATTTGTATTCTTCAGTGTTCAACATAACATTGTTGTATACATCCAGGCTATATGATAAGCATAAGGCCAAAATAATTATTTGTACGGTCCCTGGACGTCTTATATAGACCTTCCTCAGTGGGATCTAAAAGAGGTATAATACGGCTACGGTTACAATTGGAAACGTATACAAAATGTGTGGAAAAGAAGGGAAAATTGGAAAAAAAGAAAAAGAGAAAATAGAAAAATGGATTGAGAAGTCTAGAGAGGGTAGGTGGGGGCTAAAAAAGAGACAAGGCTAGTGTATAGTTCCTGATCTTGTGTGAATAATAAGTAATGGATATAAGAGAAGGAGTGGTGGATAATGGAGGAAGTGGCTGATAGTAAAAGAAGTAGTGAAGGAAATCTAATGTACTTGATGTAAATAGGATGAGGGAAGAATGTAAGTTGAGGCTGTAAAAAATGTCATAGTTCAAGAAGTGGGAGGCAGTAAAAGAAAATAGGCGGCAGAGGGAATGAACTTGAATGACGCAGTGCAGAGGAAGCTAGATACAGTAGGTATGGAGGTCAGCAATAATGCCAGGAATTACATGGAGAGGGAGTTACCTGTAATGACGCTCTGTGGTGGAGCCCTGGATGCAGCATGTATGGGAGCGCAGTGCCGGCTAAAATACTGTCGGCGGTGACTGGTACGAAAGTGTAGGGAAGTGACGTCAGGCGCAGAGAGTCACGTGTCTAATGCGCACATGCGCGTTATGGAATGAAGCCAAGTGTAGGCAAGGAGTGTGGGCAAGAAGCGCTATTGTATGTATGTGAATATGATTGGTGGAGTAGAGGCAAAGAGAAGTTAATAGAGATAGAAAATAAGGGAGAATATATATGTGTTATATAACAACTTAATAAATATATAATGTGCTGCAATAAATTACAGACATAATGTTAATAAGTAGAGTTGAATGAACATCTGGATGTTCGGGTTTGAGAAGTTCGGCTGAATAGCCCGAAAATGTTCGGGTTAGGGATCCGAACTCGACCCGAACTTCATCGCGAACCCCATTAAAGTCAATGGGGACCTGAACTTTTGGGCACTAAAAATGCTGTAAAATAGTCCAGGAAAGGGCTAGAGGGCTGCAAAATGTAGGTAAATCCCCTGCAAACAAATGTGGATAGGGAAATTTAATAAAAAAAAATAAATGAAAATTAAGCAATGTCAATTGGAGAGAGGCCCTATAGCAGAGAATCAGGCTTCAAATCACCCACTAATGGAGAAGGCCACTTTCATTTATTTAGGCCCCAGCACCCAGACAGAGGTCGCATAACAGAGAATCAGGCGTCATGTCACCCACCAATGGAGAAGGCCACTTTTCGATAATTAGGCCACTGGCACCCAGACGGAGGAGAGAGGTCGCATAGCAGAGAATCAGGCGTCATGTCACCCACCACTGGAACAGGCCACTTTCAGATAATTAGGCCCCTGGCACCTAGACGAAGGAGAGGTTCATTCAACTTTTGGTTGCACCGAAATATAATGGTACAATTAAAAAAAGAGGATTCAATAAAGAAGTGCCCCGGAGTACAAGAATATATGGTTGAGGGGGAGGCAGTTATAAATGTCTATTCTGCACAAGGGATGGACAGGTCCTGTGGGATCCATGCCTGGTTAATTTTTATGAACGTCAGCTTGTCCACGTTAGCTGTGGATAGGCGGCTGCGTTTGTCAGTAATGGCGCCCCCTGCCGTGCTGAATACACGTTCAGACAAAACGCTGGCCGCCGGGCAGGCCAGCACCTCCAAGGCAAAAAAGGCTAGCTCTGGCCACGTGGATAATTTGGAGACCCAGAAGTCAGTACGTGGTGTGTGCACACGTGCTGTTCAAAAATTGTTAGTGAAATGCTGCCTCCTCCTAACACGTTCCGTTTCAGGTGGTGGTGCAGTTAGCTGTGGAGTGGTGACAAAATGTTTCCACATTTTTGCCATGCTAACCCTGCCCTCAGAGGAGCTGGCCGTGACACAGCTGCGTTGGCGACCTCTTGCTCCTCCTCTGCCTTCGCCTTGGGCTTCCACTTGTTCCCCTGTGACATTTGGGAACACTCTAAGGAGCGCGTCTACCAGCGTGCGCTTGTACTCGCGCATCTTCCTATCACGCTCCAGTGCAGGAAGAGAGGTGTGCACATTGTCTACCTGGCCTCTGGTGTTGCAAAAAACCTCCCTCTGAGGCACTTTTAACAGACAGGCCTGAAAGTGCTAAAAATGACCCCTCCTCCTCCTCCTCCTCCTGGGCCACCTCCTCTTCCATAAATGCTCTAAGTGTTTTCTCAAGGAGACATAGAACTGGTATTGTAACGCTAATAACGGCGTCATCGCCACTGGCCATGTTGGTGGAGTACTCGAAACAGCGCAACAGGGCACACAGGTCTCGCATGGAGGCCCAGCCATTAGTGGTGAAGTGGTGCTTTTCCACAGTGCGAATGACACGTGCGTGCTGCAGCTGAAACTCCACTATCACCTGCTGCTGCTTGCACAGTCTCTCCAGCATGTGCAAGGTGGAGTTCCACCTGGCGGGCACGTCGCAAATGAGGCGGTGAGCGGGAAGGCCGAAGTTACGCTGTAGCGCAGACAGGCGAGCAGCAGCAGTATGTGAACGACGGAAGCGCGCACAGACGGCCTGCACTTTATGCAGCAGCTCTGACATGTCGGGGTAGTTGTGAATGAACTTCTGCGCCACCAAATTTAGCACATGCACCAGGCAAGGGATGTGCGTCAAACCGGCTAGTCCCAGAACTGCAACGAGATTTCTCCCATTATCGCACAGCACCAGGCCGGGCTTGAGGCCCACCGGCAGCAACCACTGGTCGGTCTGTTGTTCAATACCCCACCACAACTCCTGCGCGGTGTGGGCCTGTCCCCCAAACATATGAGTTTCAGAACGGCCTGCTGACGTTTACCCCGGGCTGTGCTGAAGTTGGTGGTGAAGGTGTGTGGCTGACTGGATGAGCAGGTGGAAGCAGAGGAGGTGGAAGCCGAGTAGGAGGAGGAGGCTACAGGATGCAAAGAATGATGCCCTGCGATCCTTGGCGGCGGAAGGACGTGCTCCAAAGAACTTTCCGCCTGGGGCCCAGCCGCCACTACATTTACCCAGTGTGCAGTTAGGGAGATATAGCGTCCCTGACCATGCTTACTGGTCCACGTATCTGTGATTAGGTGGACCTTGCCACAGATGGCGTTGCGCAGTGCACACTTGACTTTATCGGATACTTGGTTGTGCAGGGAAGGCACGGCTGTCTTGGAGAAGTAGTGGGGGCTGGGAACAACATACTGTGGGACAGCCATCGCCATCAGCTGTTTGAAGCTGCCTGTGTCCTCCAGCCTGAATGACAGCATTTCAAAGGCCAGTAGTTGAGAAATTCTGGCATTCAGGCCCAGGGCTCGAGCGTGGCTAGGTGGGAATTAACACTTTCTCTCCAAGGTTTGTGAGATGGAGAGCTGAACACTGCTGTGTGACATGGTGGAGATGCTTGGTGATGCAGGTGGTGGTGTCGGTGGCACATCCTCTGTTTGGTGGGTGGCAGGTGCCAATATTCCCCCCGAGGCGGAGGAAGAGGCCGAGGCAGCAGCAGAAGAACGAGCAGGGGGAGCCTGAGTGAGTTCCTTATTTTTAAGGTTTTTAGTCCGCTGCAGTTCATGCTTTGCATGTAGATGCCTGGTCATGCAGGTTGTGCTAAGTTTCAGAACGTTAATGCCTCGCTTCAGGCTCTGATGGCACAGCGTGCAAACCACTCGGGTCTTGTCGTCAGCACATTGTTTAAAGAAGTGCCATGCCAGGGAACTCCTTGAAGCTAGCTTTGGGGTGCTGGTGGCGGTGGCCAGTAGCAGGTGAACTCTCTTGGCGGGGGCTGTTCTGCTTTTGTCCCATGTGACCCATTCACTTAAAGTAATAGACGACGATACCACCACCTTCCTTACAAAACAACATCCTATTATTCCGGTTTTTTACATTCTCCCAAAAATCTGATGCCTAAGATCCATAGCACCATCCGTCAAAACTGGTCTATTCTACAGCGCGCATATCCTACAGTAAAATAATTCGGAAATCCGCCCCTCGTTTGCTTCAAGCGCGGTCCAAACATTAGAGACAAACTTATCCGGGCAGACATCGGAGCGATTACAAAGATTCCCAAACAATGTTTACTTACCCATTCCAAATACCGAACTTACCCCTGTTTACATTGCGCCCAGTGCTCTAACATTACGAAAGTGGACTTTGTAATACATCCACATACCGGTAAACGATTCCCTATTAAAGGGAGTCTTTCACCCCAAAATTGCAATATCTAACACTTACACCATTGTGTCCAACACAGCCCCCACATTAAAATTAATCTTACCATATTGTTGTCCGTTCCACTGGTCGTCCAAAAAACACTTTTATTCCATATGCAAATCAGTGTGTGAAGGTGCCCAGGGGCAGCGTTCAAACGGCTGGTACCCAGGCCCCACGCTGATTTTCATAATCAAACACTCCCCTTTCACCCATTCGGCCCGCCCCCTTTAACTGGATCTTCAGCTCCTTTGTCTGTAGCCAAATCGCGCGCCTGCGCCGATGAACGGGTAGGTCCGTGCCTGCGCACTGGTTTACCCATTACTGGCAGAAGCATCAGAGTATCCAGTGCGCAGGCGCCGGCCCGTACGTCACATTACAGCAAGCACCACACATTATGCAAAAAATAATAATTTTTTGACCTGATTTTTGCAGTGTCATGAAGTACAATATGTGACGAAAAAACATTCTCAGAACGGCTTGGATAAGTAAAAGCGTTTTAAATTTATTCACACATAAAGTGACACTGGTCAGATTTTCAAAAATTGGCCTGGTCCTTAAATTGAAATAGGGAAGTGTCCTTAAGGGGTTAAGAAACAGTTCAGGTCTGAAGTCATTTTTTGAGGCTAATATAATAGAAACCACCTAAAAATGACTCCATTTTAGAATCTACACCCCTCAAGGCAAAGAGGTGTAGATTCTGATTTTACAAACTTTGTTAACCCTTTAGGTGTTCCACAAGAATTAATGGCAAATCGAGACGTAATTTCAGAATTTCACTTTTTTAGCATATTTTAAATTTTAATTAAATTTTAATCAATTTTTTTTGTCTTCAATTAGACAGGTGACTTTTGCCAATTAGACAGCCTTTTGCTGACTATTTATCAAGCATTTCATAAATTAGATCAATCAAAACTAATTGGATTTGTTACAAAAAATTAAAAAAAATTGTCCAGAAAACAAATCCAATTTTTTAAATTTTGTTTTGTATAAATTGTGTAGAATCAGCTTCCAGAGTCATTTTACTGTAAATATTGGCAGGGAAAACCATGAGAGAGGAATAATATGGAGGATCAAATAACACTGGTAGGAAGTTGGCCTTGATTGGCGTAGAGGTTTGACAGTCAGCCTGGATCAGCCACTCAGGGAAAGAACTGTGGAAGGTCCTTTGCTGGTAAAGTTATAGAATGGCATTTTGTGTTCAGTCTCTGACCTAGAAGGGTGTCATGTGGCAGGGTCTGACAAAAGGCTATTACAGACACAAGCCACTAATGTAGTGTGATTGGGTTCCTATAATCAGAGTACACAAAGAGAAAAAAGAAGATGTAATTGGATACATTTTAGGGACTTGATTTGTTACCATGAAGGGCTAGAAGATTTGGCTTCACAACAAATAAAATTTTTCCTGAAATTCGGTTCGAAGTAAATTTATTTGACTTTGATTTGGTCAACACTAATTACTACATCAGACCATGTAGTTTAACCTCTTTCCGACCGCCTCACGCAGGATTGCGTCCTGCGGGCGGTCGGTTCATTCCTCCTTGACGCGCTCCTGAGCCCGGTGGAACGCAAATGGAACGCACCGCCGGGCTCAGGACAAGTTCGTCACCAGCCTGCCAGCCAATGATCAGCGTTGGCAGGCTGGTGATTTTCAAAATCGCCTATGGAAATAGGCGATATAAGTCATATTTACAAATATATGGCTTTTATAAGGGATCTGTGCCATGTGCTGGGTCCTTTTCATCGGTTGGACCCAGCACAGAGCACAGATCCCAAGTAAGTGCACCAATCACTACATATCAGGCCCTGATCACCCCCTATCACCCTAATTAACCCCTTGATCACCTGTCAATACATAGTGAAAGGGAAAAAGTGATCAGTGTCACTTTTGTGAACTGTCACTTTTTTTTTTCACCAGTATTGACTGTTAGGTTTAGGTTAGTTTAGGTCCCTTTGGTAGGTAGTTAGCGTTAGCGCCCAGCCCACCGCACCGCAGTCACTGATTCGCTGATTAGCGTAGCGCTAATCAGCGTTTGTACTTTTATAGTATCTGTAAGTGATCAGAACTGATCACGGTCAGATCTATAATAGTATTACTGTCACTTTAGTTCGCCCTCCACCCCAAACGCAGTGTTTGCCCGATCAGACCTGATCGGTCGCCCACACCTGCGTTCACCCACGCCCGCCTCGCCGCAGTGACAAAAAAATTTTTTTGTATCACTGCACAATCACTTCACAAGCGCTGCGGCGATAAAAAATCAGTTTTGATCTTTTTATCAATCGCAGCGGCTTCTGTACTTCGCTACACTCCCATTTGTAAGACAGGCTTGCTTTTTTTCTTGGGTAGTCTCAGGAATACCCCCAAATTTAGACGCCCAAATGTCAAACAAGGGGTATTCCTCTGAAGAGGCCTACAGGATTCTGACCCAGTCGGATGAGGAATGGGAACCCTCATCTGACGAATCTAGCGGGTCAGAATACGAACCTGTAGAGAGCAGTGGCTCTCTGACTCAAAGTTCTGACGAGGAGGTGGAGGTCCTTGATAGAACCAGGCGTACCCGGCCCCGTGTTGCTAGACCGCAGGTTGCGCAGGATCCGCTTCAAGGGCAGCAGAGTGGGGCTGGCGCTGCCGGATTACGTGGTGAGGCATACACCAGCAGCGCAGCCCGTCCTGGACCTAGTACCAGCACTGCCGTACAACATGGTGAAGTGGCGAGCACCAGAAGGGCAGTTGAAGCTGGTACGGTGGCACGTGCAGTAGTTTCCCCGTTGCAGCCACCGCAAAGACAGGCCCGTAGAGCCCCTAGAGTCCCTGAGGTGCTGGCAAATCCTGATTGGCAGCCCCCAACCTCTAGCCGCACCAGTAGTTCCCCCTTTCACCGCCCAGTCAGGAGTTCGGGTGGAAACAGCTCAGATAGGATCGGCGCTGGGGTTTTTTGAGCTGTTTTTCACTGCGGAGCTCTATGACTTAGTCGTGGCAGAAACAAATCGGTATGCCACTCAATTTATCGCCGACAACCCGGGAAGCTTCTATGCTCAGCCTTTCCGGTGGAAACCAGTCCAAGTTTCCGAACTTAGAACTTTTCTGGGCCTTCTCCTCAACATGGGCATTACAAAAAACATGAATTGCGGTCATATTGGTCCACGAACCCAATTCATCACATGCCCATGTACTCTGCTGCCATGTCCAGGACACGTTTTGAGACCATCCTGCGTTTCCTGCACTTTAGTGACAACACCACCTCCCGTCCCAGAGGCCACCCAGCTTTTGACCGGCTCCACAAAATTCGGCCCCTCATAGACCATTTCAACCTGAAATTTGCAGATTTGTATACCCCTGCACAAAACATCTGCGTAGACGAGTCCCTAATACATTTTACCGGGCGCCTTGGCTTCAAGCAGTACATCCCAAGCAAGCGCCCGGTATGGGGTCAAATTGTATAAGCTCTGTGAAAGGGCCACAGGCTATACGCACAAATTTCGGATCTATGAGGGAAAAGATCAGACCCTGGAGCCGGTCGGTTGCCCTGACTACCTGGGGAGCAGTGGGAAGATAGTCTGGGACTTGGTGTCACCCTTATTCGGCAAGGGGTACCATCTTTACGTGGACAACTTTTACACAAGTGTGGCCCTCTTCAAGCATTTGTTCCTAGAACAGATTGGCTGCTGTGGCACCGCGCGACCTAGTCGCCGGGCTTCCCCAACGGCTCATTACCACCAGACTTGCAAGGGGGCAGAGGGCTGCATTGTGTAACGAAGAACTGCTCGCGGTGAAATGGAGAGACAAGCGTGACGCTTACATGCTCTCCTCCATTCACGCAGACACGACAGTCCAAATTGAACGGGCAACCAGTGTCGTTGAAAAGCCCCTCTCAGTCCACGACTATAACCTCCACATGGGAGGGGTGGACTTCAACGACCAGATGTTGGCCCCGTATTTGATTTCCCGACGCACCAGACGCTGGTATAAGAAGGTGTCTGTATATTTATTTCAATTGGCTGCCTATAATAGTTACGTTCTCTACAGTAAGGCTGGGAGAACAGGATCCTTCCTCAAATTTCAGGAAGAGATCATTTCGGAACTCCTGTATCCAGGAGGTTCCGTGGCCCCATCCACCAGTGTAGTTAGCCGTCTACACGAGCGGCACTTCCCTAGCGTTGTGCCTGGTACCTCAACCCAACCGCCACCCCGAAAAAGATGTCGTGTCTGTAGCAGGAGTGGAATAAGGCGTGACACCCGTTATTTCTGTCCTGACTGTCCTGACCACCCTGCCCTATGCCTAGGGAGTGTTTCCGGAAGTACCACACTCAGGTACACTTAGGGACCTAGGGATTGCAGGACACAGGTAGTTTTACAATCAGGCTCAAGGGTCTCTCAGGATACTAGGTTTTGAGAGACCCTAACACATAGGGGACGGTGCTGCTGTGCTGCTGTGCTACTGCAGAAGTGTGAAACGGTAGAAACCTCTCCTTTCACTTGGGATAACGTGTATAGTGTACTTCTCACCATCTCTGTGTGATTTACACTTTACACATTGTCCCATGGGAAAGGAGAGGTTTCTGCTAGGAAAATAAAGAGTGAAATGGTTAAAAAAGAAAAAAATTAAACAGGTAGCAAGAAAAAAAATCTTGAGTTAGTTCAGGTTTTAAAAGTTCCGTTTTTTTTTCATGTTCAGGTTTTATTCATGTTTTATAAAGTTTGCAACGTTCAAGTTATGTGCCTGTTGCCTGTTTTTTCTTTTTTTTTTTTTTTTTTCCCCCTAACCACCCTTTATTTTCCAGGTAGATCAACGGACCAACCGATGAAAATGCCGCAGCACTGATGTGAATTCTGAGAGAAGCATTGCGCTGCTGTCAGAAGACACGTGAAGTCGGTGTATGCGGCGCTGCAAGACGAGATTTCAGCTCTGCAGGACAGGTACGTTTGCCCTGGCATGTGAGCTGAGGAGAGGTGTTGGAGTTCATATGCTTTGGCAAACACTTTGTATCAAAAATCTGGCAAAGATGTCTTCCTCCACACCGATCGATTGATCGATGTGAATGGAGAAATCACGTTTGCCAGGACATAGGAGCTGAAGTGGGTATGGATGTTTGGGCGGAGCCCCAATGTCCTGGCAATCGCCAGGCCCCTCTATTTTTTGCATATTTTTGGCAGAGATTTTTCATCCACATCGATCGATGCGAATGAGGAAATCTGTGCCGTTCATTTTTCTTTCAGCCCAGAGGCTGAACGAAAAAAATCTCATTACCTGTATGCTCCATATAAGGAGAATAGCAGAAACTCCTAATGCTGGCCATACATGTAATGATTGCGGAGACCCTCAAATGCCAGAGCAGTACAAAAACCTCACATGTGACCCCATTTTGGAAAGAAGACACCCCAAGGTATTCGCTGAGGGGCATATTGAGTCCATGAAAGATTGAATTTTTGTCACAAGTTAGCGGAAAGGGAGACTTTGTGTGAAAAAACAAAAAAATCAAATTCCGCTAACTTGTGCCAAAAAAATCTTGTATGAACTCACCATGCCCCTCACAGAATACCTTGGGGTGTCTTCTTCTAAAATGAGGTCACATGTGGTATTATACTGCCCTGGCATTTTAGGAGCCCTAAAGCGTGAGAAGAAAAATGCGTAAAAATGCCCTCCTGAAAGGTACTCATTGGAATTGGGGTCCCTTTGTGCATCTTGGCTGCAAAAAAGTGCCACACATGTGGTATCGCCATACTCAGGAGAAGTAGGGCAATGTGTTTTGGGGTGTATTTTTACATATACCCATGCTGGGTGAGAGAAATATCTCTGTAAATTGACAACTTTGTATAAGAAAATGGAAAAAGTTGTCATTTACAGAGATATTTTTCACACCCAGTATGGGTATATGTAAAAATACACCACAAAACACATTGCCCTACTTCTGCCGAGTACGGCGATACCACATGTGTGGCCCTAATTCCAATGAGTACCTTTAGGATTTCACAGGACATTTCTACTCATTTGGATTCCAAACCGCTTCTCACGCTTTAGGGGCCCCTAAAATGCCAGGGCAGTAAAAATACCCCACAAGTGACCCCATTTTAGAAAGTAGACACCCCAAGGTGTTCTGTGAGGGGCATAGTGAGTTCATGTAAAATTTTATTTTTTGTCACAAGTTAGTGGAATATGAGACCTTGTAAGAAAAAAAAAAAAAAAAAAAAAAAAAAAACATTTCCGCTAACTGGTGACAAAAAATAAAAACTTCCATGAATTCACTATGCCCATCAGCGAATACCTTAGGGTGTCTACTTTCCAGAATGGGGTCACTTGTGGGGTATTTTTATTGTCCCGGCATTTTAGGGGCCCCTAAAGCGTGAGAAGGAGTTTGGAATCTCATTGGATTTAGGGCCCCTTTGCACGTCTTGGCTGCAAAAAAGTGGCACACATGTGGTATCGCCGTACTCAAGAGAAGTAGGGCAATGTGTTTTGGGGTGTATTTTTACATATACCCATGCTGGGTGAGAGAAATATCTCTGTAAATTGACAACTTTGTATAAAAAAATGGAAAAAGTTGTCATTTACAGAGATATTTTTCACACCCAGTATGGGTATATGTAAAAATACACCCCAAAACACATTGCCCTACTTCTGCCGAGTACGGCGATACCACATGTGTGGCACTTTTTTGCAGCCAAGATGCGCAAAGGGGCCCTAAATCCAATGAGTACCTTTAGGATTTCACAGGACATTTCTACTCATTTGGATTCCAAACCGCTTCTCATGCTTTAGGGGCCCCTAAAATGCCAGGGCAGTAAAAATACCCCACAAGTGACCCCATTTAGAAAGTAGACACCCCAAGGTGTTCTGTGAGGGGCATAGTGAGTCCATGTAAAATTTTATTTTTGTCACAAGTTAGTAGAATATGAGACTTTGTAAGAAAAAAAAAAAAAAAACATTTCCACTAACTTGTGACAAAAACTTCCATGAATTCACTATGCCCATCAGCGAATACCTTAGGGTGTCTACTTTCCAGAATGGGGTCACTTGTGGGGTATTTTTATTGTCCCGGCATTTTAGGGCCCCTAAAGCGTGAGAAGGGTTTGGAATCCAAATGCGTAAAATTGCCCAGTGAAATCCTAAAGGTACTCATTGGTTTTAGGGCCCTTGTGCATCTTGGCTGCAAAAAGTGTCACTCATGTGGTATTGCCGTACTCAGGAGAAGTAGGGCAATGACTTTTGGGGTGTATTTTTATATATACCCATACTTTGTGTGATAAATACCGCTGTAAACGACAACTTTTTAAAAAAATTATACAAAGTTGTCAATTTACAGTGATATTTCTCTCAGCCAGCATGGGTATATGTAAAAATACACCCCAAAACACATTGCCCTACTTCTCCTGAGTACAGCGATACCACATGTGTGCCTCTTTTTGCAGCCAAGATGCGCAAAGGGCCCTAATTCCAATGAGTACCTTTAGGATTTCACAGGGCATTTTTACGCATTTGGATTCTCACGCTTAGGGGCCCCTAAAATGCCAGGGCAGTAAAAATACCCACAAGTGACCCCATTTCGGAAAGTAGACACCCTAAGGTATTCGCTGATGGGCATAGTGAGTTCATGGAAGCTTTTATTTTTTGTCACAAGTTTGCGGAAAATGAAATTTTTTGAAAAAAAAAAAAAACATTTCCGCTAACTTGTGACAAAAAATAAAAACTTCCATGAACTTACAATGCCCCTCAGTGAATACCTTAGGGTGTCTACCTTCCGAAATAGGGTCATTTATGGGGTGTTTCTACTGTTTGGGCATTGTAGTACGTCAGGAAACAGGACAGGTGCTCAGAAAGTCAAAGTGCGGAAATTCACTTTTTTGCACCATAGTTTGTAAACGCTATAAATTTTACCCAAACCAATAAATATACACTTATTGCATTTTTTTTTATCAAAGACATGTAGAACAATAAATTTTGAGAAAAATTTGTTGAGAAATGTAGTTTTATTTGACAAATTTTCAAACAGAAAGTGAAAAATGTCATTTTTTTGCAAAAATTTTGGTAATTTTTGATTAATAGCAAAAAAAGTAAAAATGTCAGCAGCAATGAAATAGCACCAAATGAAAGCTCTATTAGTGAGAAGAAAAGGAGGCAAAATTCATTTGGGTGGTAAGTTGTATGACGGAGCAATAAACGGTGAAAGTAGTGTAGTGCAGAATTGTAAAAAGTGGCCTGGTCATTAAGGGTGTTTAAGCTAGGGGGGCTTAAGTGGTTAAAGACATTTCATCCCAAAAATTGCATTGTTATAATTGTGATATTGAACTCATTTTATAGCAAACATTGTATTGTTATATACATGTTAGTGAACGCATTACTACATTAGACTGTGTAGCTCAAAGACATTTTGCTACAAAAATTGCGTTGCTTGCATTACTATATCCATGGTATTAAATGCATAGTTCAAAGACATTTTACTGCAAACATTGCACTGCTATATCTGTTTTAATACATTACTGCATCAAACTGGGTAGTTCAAAGACATATTACTCCAAAAACATTGGTATATCTATAATATTGAACGCATAGGTCAGACACTTTGCCGCAAGCATTGCATTGCTATGTCAGTTTCAGTAAACACATTACTGAAAAACATACTGTGTAGTTCAAAGATAATTTGCATTGTTATACCTGTGATATTGAAAGCATAGTTCAAAGACATTATTTCACAAAAATTGCATTATTACTAAAGCAAATTGCCAGAGTGTGCAGTGTGGGAGGGACATGTTTATTGTCCCTCTGTCTTTACAGAAAAAACACCTGCCATTTTGCTAGTATCATTTAATCTGCGTACCAAACCAATGACTTATAGTTCTCATAATAAAATTACTGGAAAATGGAAGAGTGTAAAATGAAAGACTCAGGCCTCATCATCATCAGAGTCATAATGTGGGTAGTAGCACCTATAGCAGAACCAGACATCCGGCCAGTAATAGAAGTAGGGCAAAGTTCTATCTGGCTTTTGATAGGTGTCACAGTTTATTATTAAGGAAAAAAGGATGAGATTTTGGACTGGGTGGCTCACTCCATTGGATGTCTCCTCTGAGTCTGTGCCTTGGAGCCAGAGATCGCATCATTACTCTAGTTCCTCCTCCTTGCAACTCCAGAGAAGCCATTTAGTTGCATCCTCTCTGTCTCCACTGCCTCCTCTTAGTGGGATGGCTTCTTTTTTTTCCTAAGAAGAGGCAAAAAAAACACATGTGCTATGATATCAATGATTGATAACATTGTGTGTATGTGTTCATAGAGTGCATTTTTTGGTAGGAGGTCCTCTTTAACTCCAACCTGAACAAGCTGCTGGGGCTGTAGTTGCTGCCTTACCACTTAGTGGATTCTGCTACCTTTAGGGAACTCAAAGCATGTGCCCAGCCTTCCTGGAAGATACATAGCTGTCGTTATTTCTCCCAAAAAGCCACCGCGGCCTTGTACTCTCACATGGCAGAGAACAAGGGCCACAACTTGCAATTCTCACTTTAAAGTAAGGTACACAACACCGTGGTCACCACGATCAGCTGTTATGAGCAGTGACAGTGCATGTCTTTTATAATCGACTGGGTCAATATTTTTCTCAGCAAGGCAACACTGCATACTTTGTGTCGGTCTGTTTCCCATAAAAGGCATTTATGTACTTCCTCCATCTATTCCTCCATGGACATCCTTCTGTCTCTGCACTGGGCAAAATATGGCTCTCACTTCCCCTCCTTCCCCTCACATGTGTAAAGTCAAGCTTTGTCATGCAGTATTAGAGCTAATCAGCCTTGCCAAGTGTAGCCACACAGTCGATCACTTGCTAAAGTGCATAAATCAGCAAACATTTAGTTATCTCTCTCTCCACCAATTCCAAATGGGCAAGGTGGTCAGCAACAATGCAATAATTTTGAAAATGGTACACTGCCTTGCAGAAGGTGCTCGCAATGTCCAGTACACTATCCACACATTTGAACCATTCTCATATGGCAAGGAACAAGTGGTGCAATGGCAGTTCTGTTGCTGCAAGTCCCTGGACTTGTAGCAACAGAACTGCCATTGCACCACTTGATCCGCGATGCTCAGCTCACTGAAATTACACTTTGTAAATGCAAGTCCATCCCTGTGTGCAGCGTAAAGCATAGAATTTTTTCCGCATGCACCAGACCACCTCCGGAGGTCAGGCAGTGGTAGCTCGTCAGAGACACTTTTTGCATACTGAGGTCCTTCGAAGAGGCCATCAGATTTGTCAGTATGGACAATTGAGGCATCAACAATGTCAATCCCCAGAAATGTGTCTCACAGCAGAGCCTGGAAAGAACTGGGTACTCAGCCACACTGGCCATCATGTTCAGTACTGTATGGCAGTTGCTGCAGCCACCTCTACTCCCTGCTGCTAATCTCCTTACTGCCACTACAATTGTCTTGACACAGCTGTCATTACTACTACTACAACCCCACACACATCTACTTGCTGTTATGCCTGTTCCATGCTATGCTGCTGTAAAGGGTGCGAGCGGATGGTTATAAACTCACTCTAACACTGGAATCACTTTATTGTTTGATTTTTAAAATGTGTATTTAATAGGGATGCTGTCTTTTTAATAATATGTGTTTATGACAGGGAGGGTATAACTACAGTATCTGTGAGAAAAGTTTAACTTTATACAGTCCCTTAGGGGCCTTACTGATCCTGCTAGTGGACAATAGACCCTTCTAGTGCACAATCTCTATCTCTCCATGGTAGGGCCTCTCTCTTTGCTGCAGTGGAGAATCTGGAATTTCTGACTCTGAGGCCTTGTCTGTCACATGTGCTCCACAATTTTCTCCCTTGCAATCTTTCTTGTTGCACTCTTCATTCAGTGCCATAGAATTCTCTGTCTGCTGAAGCCTTTCTGTACCTGTCTGGGCTGCACTTCTTTACTTGGGTACTTGGGTGGCCATATCACACCACCCTTGACCTCTGGTAACAGACCTTGCTCTGGATCTCTAGCACTGCACACCTCTTTTTCCTCAGGCCCTGGCTGAACTCCTCCTCCTCCTATGCAGCAGGATTTGTCTTCTCCTGTTATCTCTAACTGGGAACTGGCTCCTTCTGCTAAACTGAAATGATTACAGCAATCATCTATGTTTCAGCACTGCAACAGCTCCTACTGACACTACACGGCTACTACTGGCACTACTATTGCTGTCCCTATTACCCCTACACACATTACCCTTTCCATATCCACACTGTTCTGCTGCTGCTCCCAAATAAAAGGGAGAATTTTTCCAGAATTTTCCAACATCAGAACAATCCATTGTTTCTGCTGACAATTAACAATTGTGTAGGTATATATATGGGAAGACATTATACTTAATTAAAGCATCATTTTTGGACATTTGTGCAGAACAAGTCACTGTTTCTTATTATTTGTGTGTATAAACCGGTCAGGAAATGTTACCCTGTTGAGTCATCATTTCTGGACACTTGGCCCCCCAAGCCACTGTTTTTTTTTGTTTTTTGTTATTTCGATAACATTGTGTGCACTTAACCCCCCCCCCCCCAAAAAAAAAAAAAAGGGGGGGGACAATTTTTGAAAAGTTTATAGTATGAAAAAGCATAACCAATGTTATGGCGCAGTGTATGTTTACCCATAGCTATATATGTCCATGTCACTCACTTCCTGTTGCTGTCATTACATTCAAAAGCTTAAAAGAGGGGAGGGAAAGGGGAGAAAAAAAGAGCAAAATTTTTTTAATTAAGAGATAATGGAAAGATATAAAAATCTGAGTCCTAGGAGACTTAAGAGTGTCATATACCAATTTTCAGGCCTACTGAAGCAACTTTGATTTGTGTGGAATCAATTTGTATACAAATCGAAAACTTTAGATACAATTTTCTGGACAATTATTTCACTGTATTTTATATGTAACCTTGTGGTAAGCTTTCAGTTCTCTTCCTTCTGTCCCTCTAGGTGGATTTAAACAGCACCTCTGACTTTGATTTGCACCTTGAGAAGATCCAAGATCAAAGTGCATGGAAATATAGAAGGCAGTTTAATTCACAATAAAAAGTACCCTTGCATTATTATAAAGATTTCAGGTTTATATTAATTCACTGGCCAAGACTATTAAATATGTATTTAGCCCTTGATTTAATATAGTTACTCATTGAATAGACAACATAATTTCTGGTCTCTTGAAACATTAGAACTTAATTACCACTGGCAAGAAACAGAAGCACCTTATGTGGAGAAAATGGTTGAAGTCTTTAATTTCTGGCATAAAAAAATCAATATACCTTCTATCCAGCTTAGATTTGCATTCCATTACCCTCCTAAATAGATGCGTAAGACTCTATTTAGCATTGCGAAGTGAAGCTTATAACCCATTAAAATCTAAATAACAATTGATCATCAAACTTAGTCACGCCAGTGTTTGAGAGATGATATCTGTTTGTTCCCAGAGCAGAGGAAGAAAACAAAATGTTAATGTAACTATTTCCATGAATTTATATACCACATACTTCAATAATCTGAGTTTCTAGGGCATACAAAAATACAGAGTACTTTATATCAGATTTTATTTTAAGGATGTTAACTATTTAAACCAGGAGTGCACAACTAAGGTTGCAATGATCAGAGAGATCCGAGACAAAATATGTCCAGGTACAATGCTTACATAACTTTTGTATCTTTCTCCAACACTCTGTAATCTATATGTACAGTTATGCTTTAAGAGTTGCTTTTATAACTTATGAAAATTGTGTCATTATAGATGTTCCAGTTCCCTCCGTCCGCTGTAGGCTTTCTAGAATGGCGGTGGTAAAAGTCTCTACGTCGGAGGAGGAGCATTCTGGACACTTTGGGCAGCAGAATGCCCCTACCCCTCCTGATGTTGGTGAAGTGATGGAGGCTGAAGAGGACTGACCCTCACACCACCCTGCCTCACTGCCACCAGCTTCTCAGGAGGAGAACGTTGGCGATAATGAGGTTGTGACCACCCCCCACAAGTAGGGTAACTATGTGCTGTTGGTGTTTTAACGCAGTCACTGTTCACACACACACACAGGTGTCAGTTTAGTCTTCACCGCACAGTTTATTGCAGCAAACCATAATAAACATGCTCAAGCTTTACCTTTAATCTTTCTTCAGCCCACTCATATTGGATACCAAAGTCCCGCACTTTCAGTTCAGTCCAAGCAGGGTAACAAAACAGTAGTGTCTCAACACTCTATACAGTCTTTCAGAGATCATGTTCCCCTCTCAGCTTGTTAAGCGTTCAGATCGCCTGTCCACACTGTATCTCCCCAGCCTTTTTAACCACACCTTTATGAAAACCCTACATGGAGTGCAGAAATGACCTGTCCCACCCATTGTCTCTGGTCACTCCTAAAACAAGGATCCAAAATCTACTTTAGTAACCGAATTTTACTGGTGTTCTGATTCCCAGGAATTATGTCAATGAGGTATACATTCTCAGTGAAAACATACTGACCATCCCTGATTCTCCACTTTGGGCTACTACTTTGCACACAGCAATGTAAACATTTATAGATAAATTGGTATAAATGGTATTAAAAAAAGGCAACGGTGAAGGTAAATCAAACACTCCAGTAATATAAAACAGCAACACTATACAATAATTAATAAATCTACATAAGAAACATTAACTCAACAACTAAATGATAAAAGACTCTAATACACTATTCCTATCCTAACAAAACAACTATATCATGAATTAAGCTTCACAGTTATTCAGCAATTAATAATAAACATGTTGTTGAAGCATTAACTTTAATCTTTCTTCTGCCCACACATATTGACTAACATAAAGTCCCACACTTTAAGTTCAGTCCAAGCCCGGTAACAAAACAGGCTTTATGAAAAACCTGGATGAAGTGCGGGAGTGACCTGTCCCACCCAATGTCACTCCTAAAACCCGGACCCAAAATCCACTTAAATGAAAACCTCCCAGTAACCTAATGTTACTGGTGTACTGATTCCTAGTGATGAACGGCAGGGGCAATATTCAAATTTGTGACATTTCGTGAATATTTGGGCGAATATTCGCCATATATTCAAAAATTCGCAAATTCGTAATCTCCTGTCATTATTTTCTTGATAGATAGCTTGATAGATAGCTTTTAAATGCCAGTTTAAGTTAATTTTTATGCAAATTTTATGTGCATTTTTATGCAAAGTTATGCAAATTTTGTATGCGAATTTTCGCAATCAGAAAATAATGACATTATTTTCTTGATTGCAAAAATTTGCATGTAAAAAAACCACATAAAAACGAATATTCGCAATTGCGAATATATTTTGCGATATATTCTAAATATTCGTGAATTCTCGAAGTGCCGATATTCGCGATTAAAATTCGCTATTCGAAAATTCATGATCAACACTACTGATTCCCGGGAATTATCTCACTGAGGCATACATTCTCAGTGAGACATAACTACCATTCCTGATTCTCCCCTTTGGGATACTAAAGTACACACAGCAATGTAAATCTGTATCTATAAAATGGTAAAAATGGCATTAAAATACAGAAAAAAGGGCAATGATGAAGGTACAACAAACTCTCCAGTAATAGAAAACAGCAACACTATACCCTAATTAATTAATCTACATAAAAACCATTAACTGAACAACTAAATAATACTACACTCTAAATAACTATTCCTAACTAAACAACTATATAACTAATTGATATGTAAACTGTCCGCTGCTTTATACACTAATCACTAATTTGCTTTCTATCCGATAAGCAATTCATTTTTTGATTATTTTTTTAAATACAGTACTCATACAACTGGGAAAAAAAATCTTAGAGCTGCAGCGGGAGCACCACAAAGATATGAAGGAGCTACGGGAGCACTAGCTGTGAAAGTTGCGGGAGTTGAATCTCCAGTTCTCCCACAAAATGATGAAGATGGAGTGGAAGCACAATAAGGCCGTGGAGGTGCTGTTAAACCTCCATGACCAACTTAAGGCTTTGCCATAGTTTTACATGTAAATATAAAGGTTTTTCGTAATGTTAAATGTTAATATAAAGGTTTTCTAGTTAACTTAGAATGTCTGTTGTTTTATTTAAAAAATGTTGTGGTTTCTGTTTTATTTTAACCAATAGGGTTAGTCGAGCCCAAACTCATCAGTAACATGACATACAGCAGCCGCAGTTATATATAAATGGGGGAGTATAAGGCCTACACATAACTCTGAAGGATCAGGATAATAGCAGCAGTTATTGGTAATGGTGGAGTATAAGGCCTACACATAATCCAGAGGGATCAGCATAATAGCAGCAGTCATTGTTAACAGTTGAGTATAAGGCCTACAAAATAACTCTGAAGAATCAGGATAACAGCTTTAGTCATTGTTAACGGTTGAGTATAAGACAAACAAAATAACTCTGAAGGATCAGGATAATAGTAGCAGTTATTGTTAACAGTGTATTCTAAGGCCTACATATAACTCTGAAGATCAGGATAATAGCAGCAGTTATTGGTAATGTTGGAGTATAAGGCCTACACATAACTTAGAAGGATCAGGACAAGAGCAGCAGTCAGATGGTAAGTTGGCGTTGCAGTTTAAGGCCTACACATAGCTCGGCCTAACACAGCAGGAACAGACAGCAGCATGTTATTAGTTTGCAGCAGGAAAATGTTCCTTGGAATGTTGCCGTGGCAGACGGGGTAAATAACTATAAAAAAAAACTATTCGACCCCAACAGCAGCTAATTTGTTCTTCAATTACATCATGAGTGTTCTCCCACGCATAAAAAATAAAATATTTTTCAAAAACAAATATTTCATCTAGTTTATTTGTTTAAGATTGTAAAGGCTGATATAAAATAGTCCAATATATCAGATAACAAAAACCGAATGCCCCATAAGTTCAAACTGAAATTCAAACAGAACCAAAGACAACAGTGCCAAGTACTAGGTTAAATATCAAATGTTGTGGTTTTTCACAGAAAGATATTATTACATGCATCAACAAAAATTAACATGTTTACAAAATTTTATAAAAATAAAATATAATTTTTAAAAACAAGAACATTTTAATACTAATATCCATACAGTGAATAGATTAATATTTTTTTCCCCTTAAAGCGTCATTTAAAAAAAACAAAAAAGAAACTGTTACAATCCAAAAAAATATAAGGCGTGGGCAAAAAATTTACCAGAATGGATCCTAGATAGTGTCTCGTCTTGTTAACTGTGAATGTCGGAGCATAGCTTCTGTCTTACAGACATAAATATGTCATGCAATGAGTATAATCACTCTCAAAATGGTGACATGGCTTCAAGAACATTATATAGTCCACAGTTTATACTGCTAAGTTTAAAACTGTGTTTATATAAAATTAGCATGTGAAAATGATCATTACATAATTGTCAAGAAATAACATATAAATATAAATATTTATATCGATATATACATGTGGCAATAAGGCTCCATTCACAGAACAGGATTACCACACGGATGAGTATAACGCTAGTCACACCCAACGATGTAGAGAGGTCAACACGGAAGTCAGGCATACTTTCCAGGACGACAGACAACACCATGTTCGAACCTAAATCCCTATGTAAACTAAAAAGAAAAGAATAAAATAATAAACTGTTATTAGTTTAATCAATCAGTCCTGTACAATGTTAACTGCACAAGACCTTTTGACAAGGGAAGGCCACATGCCGTCCCCACCTTGCTATAGTGAGAACCACAACTGGGCCTCCCCAAACCCAACTTCAGCAAAATAATAAACTATAAAATGAAATAAATGTAAAAATATATATTTTGTGAATGAAGCAGAACACAGCACGATTATATTAACAAAAAGAAAAAAGTATTTATATATTTATATATATATATATATATATATATATATATATATAAAATTATATAACTATTGACAATACATAATGAACAGAGCACGTGCACAAATATGAAACATGCACACCAGTTTAAAATAATTCAAATACTCTATACTTGACAAAGTCCTATGCAATATAAATGCGCCATGCTGGTTGTCTACCCTCGATCAGGACAGACAGCATCAACAGGTATTTGTTAACACTGACTGTACTAGAATGCCGACTAATAACTTGGCAGAATAACGGCAGACAGTAGCAGGGAAATGCACTGCCTTTCCCAAAAAAAAAAAAAAAAATGGCGCCACCAAAAAAAATTAAAAAAATTCTCAAAGGGGTTAAGGTCTGGACTGTGGTGGGCAATCCATGTGTGAAAATGATGTCTCATGCTCCCTGAACCACTCTTTCACAAGTTGAGCATGATGAATCCTGGCATTGTCATCTTGGAATATGCCCATGCTATCAGGGAAGAATAAAAATACATTGATGGAATAACCTGTCAATTCAGTATGTTCAGAAAGTCAGCTGACCTCATTCTTGGAGCACATACAGTTGCTGAACCTTGACCTGACTAACTGCAGCAACCCCAGATCATAGCACTGCCCCCATAGGCTTTTACAGTAAGCACTAGGCATGATGGGTGCATCACTTCATCTGCCTCTCTTCTTACTCTGATGCGCTCATCACTCTGGAACAGGGTAAATCTAGACTCATCAGACCACATGACCTTCTTCCATTGCTACAGAGTCCTCCCTAGCAAATTTAAGCTTTTTTTCTGGTTTGCCTCACTGATTATTGTTTTTTCTTACGGCTACACAGCTGTTCAGTCCCAAACCCTTAAGTTCCCTTGGCATTGTACGTGTGGAAATGCTCTTACACACTGCACACATCACACATAGCCTTGAGTTCTACTGTTGTTTTTATTCAATTTCATTTCACCAAACGTTTAAGTGATCGCCAAGCAGGATCATTCAGTATTAAGGAAATTGGCACGACCCTGCCGTCCTCTGCCCGTCAGAGCCAGGTGTGGAAGTGTGCCCGGCTCTGACGCTGGGGTTAATTCCCCTTTCCCTCGGTCATGACTCTGTCACAGTCCCTGGCTACCGACTTGGTCCTTGGCGGCTGCCTCCAGTGTGCAGCCTGGTTCATCTATTGCAGGTCAAGCTGCAGAATAAGCCTTTAGCTGTGAGGCTTGGCTACACATGGGGAGTAGTGTGACACACCCTGGGGCTAACTTCACCAAGAAGAGGCTGACAGGCACAGTGGAGCACCTGCACTGTCATCAAGCATAGCAGATTTTAGAGTCTGTATGGAAGGCACCATGTGTGCTGTAGTTACAGAGAACTGCTGGTAAACTTAACCCACATAACTAATGCAGCAGTGCTTCATTTTTCTCGAGTTTACGTATAAATTCTTATTCATCTAACTTCTAGAAAAACGTACACTAATCCTGTCCTCTATAATGCAGATCTTGGGAAGGGGAAGAATAATGCAGGGCTTCCCTGGAGAAATGGTGCAGATAGATATATACAAGTGGTCCATCCTGGTATAACATATCTATGTACCCCATCTCTCCAAGGTAGAAATTTTCTACCAATCAAGATATTGGCATTGTAGAGGACTGGATTACTGTATGTTTTTAACAAACAAACAGGATATGATTTTATATGTCAAGTCCACAAAGATGAAGCACAGATACATTAGTTGTTAGTGTGGGTTATTTTAACGGCTGTTCGATGTCACTCCAGACCACATGGTGCCTTCCAAAAAGCCTACAAACTCCGCTCTGCTGGATTACAGTATAGGTGCTCCCCTGTGCCTGTCAGCCCCTCCCTGGTGAAGTCCGCTCCGGGCTGTGTGACACTACTCCACGTGTAAAGCCAAACCTCGCAGCTAAAGGCTTATTTTGCAGCATGACCTGTGATAGATGAACCAGGCTGCGCAGTGGAGGCAGCCGCCGAGGACAACGCCAATAGCCGGGGACCGTAACAGAGTCATGACCGAGGGGAAGAGAAACTGACCCCAGCGTCAGAGCCAGGGACACTTCCACACCCGGCCCAAGGCAAGCAAGTTCTTCACTGGCTTCTGGGCTCTGATGGGCAGAGGGCGGCGGGGTCGTGCCGATGTCCTTAGCCCAGAATGTGTGCAGTGCCTATCGTGTATGGGTGGGGCGAGCGGGGCTACACATGTCTCCTCACAGACAAAAGGAGGATGAGAGAGCCACTGCACTGTATGTCAGAGACCAATTTTCCAGTATGGTTTACACATCGAGCGCAGTGTCCTGAGATTAAAGCGGACTATAAGGTACAATATAATACGGCTTAAATAATTAATCAATTAAATAGAGTAATGTAAATAAAAAAGACAATGTGCTCTAGTTTATTTGCCATGTAATATTGACTGTTCATTATAATTTTTAGGCAATAATTTTATGTCGACTCTTATTGTAAAATCAAGGGATTTTAAATTAATAAATTAGTAAAGTAAAGTCTAAGTACATAATATATAACAAATAATCTATAGAGAAAGTTGTCCATACATACATACAAAAAATAATAAACATTCAAAAAGCAATTAAATTAATCTAAATATACATGATTACACAAATTCATCGGTACATAAATATGACAATAACTAAATAAAAAATTACAGATACTAAAAATGTATACATTTCATCAAATTAATATATTAATATCCAAGTACATGATTAAAATAATGAATTTAAATAGAAATATTTTAAAAATAAATACATATATTACAAAATTTTACCCTCAATATATCAATTAATCTAGAAATACATGACTGCAATAAATTAATAAATATAAAACTATATAAATACATTACAGCTAGAGTTGAGCAATCCCGAACTGTTGGCACTCAGACCCGAACCCCAACATTTCCATAAAAGTTCGGGTTCAGGTTTGTTGTTCAGAGATTTCTTCCCACTTTTTGAAAGGCTGCAGGGCAGCCAATCAACAAGCGTTTCACTACTTTGCCCTAAGTAGCCATTACAGCCATGCCTACTATTGGCATGGCAGTGATTGGGTAAGTGCAGCATGTGACCTAGCCTCTATATGAGCTGGAGTCACGTAGCACCGCACGTCACTCTGCTGCTCTTAGTGTAGGGACAGGTTGCTGCTGCTGCTGCTGTGAGGGACAGATTAGGGAAGAAATCTGTTGAACTTGGTGGTGTTAAATCTTCAAACTACAGCAATTATTGAGTGTGCTATGCTACATTTTTGTACACAACCCTGAGCACAGTGATACTGCAAAATAATTTTTAATCCATCTGTTACTGAGGTAGGGGTCGGCGGCCATTTTAGCAACTGC
The DNA here is from genome assembly GCA_033119425.1 of Bufotes viridis. Lineage (NCBI taxonomy): Eukaryota > Metazoa > Chordata > Amphibia > Anura > Bufonidae > Bufotes > Bufotes viridis. Next base: position 151,611,540 of record CM065589.1, on the reverse strand, counting down.
AGTATCGTGCCACAGAGCACTTTTGCACACACCGCCGAAAAACCTATTTTAAAATTTTACGGTGAAATAGTGCATTTTTGTAGTTGGGGGAATAAACCCTTACTGTCATACCATAAAGCATGTTTGCATACACCGCTAAAAAACCTATTTTAAAATTTTGCGGTGACATAGTGCATTTCTGTAGTCTGAGGAAAAAACCCCTACTGTCATACCACAGAGCACGTTTGCGCACACCGCTGAAAAACCTATTTTAAAATTTTGCGGTGACAGAGTGCATTTCTGCAGTTGGAGGAATAAACCCGTACTATAAAATTATATAAAAAAATAGGAGCCTAAAACATCACTTTTAATAATTTGTTAAAATCCTCTAAATATCCATGCAATAGTATAAATATACAATACAAATACATTGGCGGGGTGCCTGTTGAATATCAAATACATATATCTACTGCCCTATTGTCAAAGTAACAACTAAGGGATAGGTATATAGGAACAGGGGAGGGAGGGTTGCTGGGTCTATAGCCCTCGGTCCTCACCTTATGCTGTATCCCTTACCAAGGATGGCACCTCATAAATGCCCTCTGAAGCTTGCCCTATCAGTGAGGGACTGCCCAGCTTCGTCATGAATGAGGGAACCAGGGGAGTAAAGAGGCCCCTATAATTAGGGCAGATAGAGGGCTACAAGCTATAATAGTATACCCCTTGCCAAACAAATCCAACAGCTGTGGGGGAGGTTCCACAGGGTTGCCCCCCTCACAATTCCGCCACACTCAAACCCGACGCATTTCCCTGGCCTGTCGGCCAGGTCATCAGGGGAGATAAAAGGTACAAGCACGACTGTAATGTGTATATAGTAAAGTGATCAATTTCACCAGTGTGCACTAATAGCAAACAAATAGCTTAGCTTATAAATCAGGCTTCTGTCAGTCCAGCCATCCGGGATACGGGGCTATAAGGTCCATATGGCACAACCCGTTAAAGCGGAGGCACCGCGTATGGCAGCAGCAACACCAGACGCCCGCATGCAGCGCCGTTTAACCCCTTAAGGACGCATGACTTACCTGTACGTCATGGTTTCCGAGTCCTTAAGGACCCATGACGTACAGGTACGTCATGAGTAGTTCCGATCACTGCTGCTCAGCCGGCAGTGATCGGAACAAGGTACCTGCTGAAATCATTCAGCAGGTACCTTGTTACAATGCCCAGGGGGGTCCTGTGACTCCCCATATCGGCGATCGTTGCAAACCGCAGGTCAATTCAGACCTGCGGTTTGCAGCTCTTTGTGCGATCTCTGATCCCCGCGGTCTGTGACCGCGGGGATCAGAGAGTTAATGCCCCCAAAGTGTTCATTTTTAACCCCCCCTGCAGCCCCCAATCATATTATGGCTGCGGGGGTGCAGGGGGGGTGGTTGCGGGCGGTGGGAGGCGGTGCGGGAGGCGGGCGGGATCGCGATTGCGATCCCCCGCCCGCCTCCTCTGTAATGTTTCCCTGGTGTCTAGTGGATCTATCAGAGTGTCTGGACATTTCTGACACTCTGATAGAAACGGCTGGCATCTGTGCTTGATCAGATGCCAGCCGCTTAACCCTCTCGTACCGCGGTCCGTACGGACCGCGGTATGGAAGGGTTAACAGGGAGGGAGCTCCCTCCCTCTCCCATCGGGGGGCTGCTGTGCCTTTGCAGCCCCCCAACAGGATGGGATAGCAGAGGGAGGGGGCCCCAATCCCTCCCCATCCATCACCCGCTGCGCACTTATGGCAGCGGGTGATGGTTGCCATGGAGACAGGATGCTTTCAGAATCGTCCTGCTCTCCATGGTGCTGAAAGTCTGAATAGACCTGCTAAAGGTCTATTCAGACTTTGTAAAGTAAAAAATACAGCACAGTGCACTATATAGTGTACTGTCCAGTATTATACAGACACCAGATCCACTGGATCTACAAGAACCAAGTGTGTCTGGGTAAAAAAAAAATGTAAACAAGTGTAGAAAAAGTAAAAATTAAAAAAAACACGTATCACTGAATAAAAATTAAAAAAAATAAAATACACTACAAATATTAGGTATCGCCGCGTCCGTAAAAATCTGCTCTATAAAAATATCACATGATTGAACTCGTCAGGTAAACGCCATAAAAAAAAAAATGGTGTAAATAAGCAATTTTTTGGCACCTTACATCACTAAAAGTGTAATACAAAGCGATCAAAAGAGTGTATGCCTCCCAAAATAGTACCCATCAAACCGCCTTCTCATCCCGCAAAAAATGAGCCCCTACCTAAAACAATTGGCCGAGAAATAAAAAAAACTATGCTTCTCAGACTAAAACATGTTTTTTTTTGTTTCAAAAATGCCTTTTAGCGTTAAATGTAAAACAAAAACCAAAAAAGTAGACATATTGGGTATCTTCACGTCCGTATGAATCTGCTCTATAAAAATATCACCTGACCTAACCCCTGAAGTAAAAATTAAAAAAAAAATGAAATAGAAACTTTGTCAAAAAGCCATTTTTTTGTCACCTTACATAACAAAAAGTGTAATAGCGAGCGATCAAAAAGTCATATGACCCCCCAAATAGTGCCAATCTAACCGTCACCTCACCCCTCAAAAAATGAGCCCCTACATAGGACAATCGCCCAAAAAAAAAAAAAATATGGCTCTCAAACTATGGAGAAACTAAAACATGATTTTTTTTGTTTTAAAAAATGATATTATTGTGTAAAACTTATATAAATAAATAAAAAGTATACATATTAGGTATTGACGCATCCGTCACAACCTGCTCTATAAAAATAACACATGAACTAACCCCTCAGCTGAACACATAAAAAATAAATAAATAAATATGTTGTCAAAAGCCATTTTTGTCAACTTACATCACAAAAAGTGTAATAGCAAGCGACCAAAATGTCATATGCACCCCAAGATAGTGCCAATCAAACCGCCATCTCATCCCACAAAAAATGAGCCCCTACATAAGACAGTCGCCCAAAAAATAAAAAATAAACTATGGCTTTCAGGAGGTGGAGACACAAAAAAATTATTTTTTTCAAAAATGCTTTATTATGTAAAACTGAAACAAAAACACGTAAAAAGTAGTCATATTTGGTATTGTCGCGTCCGTAACAACCTGCTCTATAGAAATAGCACACAATCTAACCTGTCAGTTCAACAATGTAAATAGCAAATTTTCCATTTTAATCCATTTTTCCAGTAACAAAGCAAGGGTTAACAGCCAAACAAAACTCAATATTTATTACCCTGATTCTCTTGTTTGCACAAACACCCCATATGTGGTCGTAAACTGCTGTATGGTCAAACGGCAGGGCACAGAAGGAAGGGATTGCCAAATGGTTTTTGGAAGGCAGATTTTGCTGGACTGGTTTTGTCCCATTTGTCCCAATTGAAGCCCTCCTGATGTACCCCTACAGTAGAAACTCCAAACAAGTGACCACATTTTGGAAACTACGGGATAAGGTGTCAGTTTTGTTGGTACTATTTTAGGGTAAATATGATTTTTGGTTGCTCTATATTACACTTTTTTTGAGACAAGGTAACAAAAAATAGAAATTCTGAAATTTCATCTCCATTTGACAATAACTCTTGAGGAATACCTAAAGGGTTAACAAAGTTTGTAAAACTGGTTTTGAATACCTTGAGGGGTGTAGTTTCTTAGATGAAGTTACTTTTTTAGAGTTTCTACTCTAGGGGTGCATCGGGGGGCTTCAAATGGGATATGGTGTCAAAAAAACAGTCCAGCAAAATCCACCTTCCTAAAATCATATGGCGTTCCTTTCATTCTGCACCCTGCAGTTTTGCCATACAGCAGTTTACGACCACATATTGGGTGCTTGTGCAAACTACAGAATCGGGGGAATAAATATTAAGTTTTTATTGGCTGTTAACCCTTGCTTTGTTACTGGAAAAAATGGATTAAAATGGAAAAGTTTCCAAAAAATCGAAATTCTGAAATTTTATCTCCATTTGCCATTAACTCTTGTGGAAAACCTAAAGGGTTAATTACATTTGTAAAATCAGTTTTGAATACCTTGAGGGGTGTAGTTTCTAGAATGGGGTAATTTTTGGGTGGTTTCTATTATGTAAGCCTCACAAAGTGACTTCAGACCTGAACTGGTCCCTAAAAAGTGGGTTTTTGAACATTTCTGAAAAATTTCAAGATTTTCTTCTAAACTTCTAAGCCTTGTAACGTCCCCAAAAAATGAAATGGCATTCCCAAAATGATCGATACATGAAGTAGACATATGGGGAATGTAAATCAATAACTTTTTTTAGCGGTATTACTATGTATTATAGAAGTAGAGAATATGAAACTTGGAAAATTGCAAATTTTTCAAAATTTTTGGTAAATTTTGTATTTTTTTATAAATAAAAATTTTATTTTTCGACTTCATTTTACCACTGTCATGAAGTACAGTATGTGATGAAAAACCAATCTCAGAATGGCCTGGATAAGAAAAAGCGTTTTAAAGTTATCACCACATAAACTGACACTGGTCAGATTTGCAAAAAATGGCCGAGTCCTTAGGGTGAAATAGGGCTGAGTCCTTAAGGGGTTAAATGCGCGCATTGCGGGCAGAGCTAGCAACCGGTCCCAGTCACGTGAGCCGCAACGTCACTCCCCACATGACATGGGAGGTCACTTGGCCGCAGGTCCTTGCAAGGCACGTTTAGAAACTGGACTGACTCATGAATGGAAAAGTATGGGGAGGATTCTGAGAGACAAATCCTGCCCCTCCATTCACAATAACTGTATATCATGTGGCTAAAAATAATCAAATTCACCACCGCTAGCTCTCTATCACTTGGACCTGGACAGAGGACATTCAGGATCCAATACAGTTAAATATTGATACAAGAACAGATGCTTAGGTGGGAGTTTCGTCAAGATGGACGTCCCACGCCAATATAAAAAGCATTTTGGCCAGAAAGTAGACAGGGAATATCAGATACCAACGAGTGTGGTGTAAATATCCTATGAGTAATATATCTGGACTGCAAAATTATAATGCAGTCCAAAACTATAACCCTCACACACTCACCCAGATGTGGGTACTCATTGCCACGCAGGGAGAGAGCTGTGCAGGGGAGATCGGGACAACTGGGATATGAGGATGAGCACTATATAAACGGAACGAATGACAGTTGCTCATTGAGGCCTTTTGGGTGAACGGTTTTTACGTGAAGAATCCACCATGCCTCTCTTTGAAGGATCATTCGATCCCAATTTCCTCCACGTGTAGGATATGGGACTAGTTCGATTCCCATAAATTTTAATTTTGAAACATCTCCTCTCTGACAAGTTATTATATGTCGTGCCAATGGTGTGTCTTTCTCATGGCGAATATCTCCCAGATGTTCACCGATTCTCCTGTGCAGCTCCCTCTTCATCTTTCCGATATATTCAAGGCCACAAATACATTGTGCCCGATATATGACTCCTCTTGTTCGACAGTTGATAAAACTGTTAATATAATACTTGCATCCGGTAACATGACTCACAAAACAATTCCCTCTCAATATCACTTGACAAGCCACACAGTTACCACATTTATAGGACCCTTTCGGGTCAGCAGTGTACTCCAGTTTCTTGCCAGTACTTCCCTCACCTCCTCCACTCCTGCCAACTTGCTCCTGGGCTGGTGGGAGAGGGAGGTGGTGTTCATTGATCCCCCACACCCATATGGGACGAGCACCACCTTCCTCTCCTTTGTGGAGACCCTCAATGAGAATGATCTTGGGCTGCACTTCACAGCGGAGTGTTCAGAGGAAATATTGCCCTTCTTGGACATTAGAATTTCGAGGGGAGTGGATAGTGAGCTCTGTACAGAAACATTTAGAAAGGCCACTGCCACTAATTCCCTTCTGAATTGGGAAGGTTACCACCCATTACCACTCAAGCGTGGCATTCCAACGGGGCAGTACCTCCGTATGAAGCGCAACTGTTCTTCCCCTGGAGTCTTCCGCAAACAGGCGGATAATCTTCGGGGAAGATTTTTGGCCAAAGGCTATCCGGATACCACCCTAAAGAGGGCCTTTCAGAGAGCCCAGACATCTGCTCACACAGAGCTACTCCACCCTAATAAGCTGCGAATCACAGATGATAAAATACGTCTGATTGCGACTTATGATGCAGGAGTGGAGCAGGTGAGGGAAGTACTGGCAAGAAACTGGGGTACACTGCTGCTTGACCCTTATCTGGCCAAAGTAATTGCTCCATCTCCACAAATAACATACCGTCGGGGACAGAATATAAGAGATTACGTTGTACATAGCCATATTAGGTACTCTGAGCAATCCCCAACCACATGGCTACAGCCACCGAAAGGTCATATAAATGTGGTAACTGTGTGGCTTGTCAAGTGATATTGAGAGGAAATTGTGAGTCACGTTACCGGATGCAAGTATTATATTAACAGTTTTATCAACTGTCGAACAAGGAGTCATATATTGGGCACAATGTATTTGCGGCCTTGAATATATCGGAAAGACGAAGAGGGATCTGCACAGGAGAATCGGTGAACATCTGGGAGATATTCGCCATGAGAAAGACACACCATTGGCACGACATATAATAACTTGTCAGAGAGGAGATGTTTCAAAATTAAAATTTATGGGAATCGAGCTAGTCCCATATCCCACATGTGGAGGAAATTGGGATCGAATGATCCTTCAATGAGAGGCATGGTGGATTTTTCACTTAAAAACCGTTCACCCAAATGGCCTCAATGAGCAACTGTCATTCGTTCCGTTTATATAGTGCTCATCCTCATATCCTAGTTGTCCCGATCTCCCCTGCACAGCTCTCTCCCTGCGTGGCAATGAGTACCCACATTTGGGTGAGTGTGTGAGGGTTATAGTTTTGGACTGCATTATAATTTTGCAGTCCAGATATATTACTCATAGGATCTTTATACCACACTCGTTGGTATCTGATATTCCCTGTCTACTTTCTGGCCAAAATGCTTTTTATATTGGCGTGGGATGTCCATCTTGACGAAACTCCCACCTAAGCATCTGTTCTTGTATCAATATTTAACTGTATTGGATCCTGAATGTTCTCTGTCTAGGTCCAAGTGATAGAGAGTGATATTTTTAGCCACATGATAAACAGTTGTTGTGAATGGAGAGGCGGGATTTGTCTCTCAGAATCCTCCCCATACTTTTCCATTCATGAGTCAGTCCCGTTTCTAAACGTGCCTTGCAAGGACCTGCGGCCACGTGACTGGGACCGGTTGCTAGCTCCGCCCGCAATGCACGCATTTAAACGGCGCTGCATGCGGGCGTCTGGTGTTGCTGCTGCCATATGTGGCGCCTCTTTAACGGGTTGTGCCATATGGACCTTATGGCCCCGTATCTCGGATGGCTGGACTGACAGAAGCCTGATTCATAAGCTAAGCTATCTGGTTGCTATTATTGCGCACTGGTGAAATTGAGCACTTTACTATATACACATTACAGTCGTGCTTGTACCTTTTATCTCCCCTGATGACCTGGCTGGCAGGCCAGGGAAACGCGTCGGGTTTGAGTGTGGCGGAATTGTGAGGAGTGCAACTCTGTGGAACCCTCCCCCAAAGCTGTTTGATTTGTTGTCACACTGTGGTGTGACATATGTTTGGCAAGGGGTATACTATTATAGCTTGTAGCCCTTTATCTGCCCTAATTATAGGGGCCTCCTCACTCCCCTGGTTCCCTCATTCATGACGAAGCCGGGCAGTCCCTCACTGATAGGGCAAACTTCAGAGGGCATTTATGAGGTGCCATCCTTGGTAAGGGATACAGCATAGGGTGAGGACCAAGGGCTATAGACCCAGCAACCCTCCCTCCCCTGTTCCTATATACCTATCCCTTAGTTACTTTGACATTAGGGCAGTAGATATATGTATTTCATATTCAACAGGCATCCCGCCAATGTATTTGTATTGTATATTTATACTATTGCATGGATATTTAGAGGATTTTAACAAAATATTAAAAGTGATGTTTTAGGCACCTATTTTTTTATATAATTTTCTGGCTTTGATTAGCTGGTGTCTGGTGGTCTAAATCTTTGATACCTGAGCCATAAGGGTCTTTTGTTTGAATAAACCCGTACTGTCATACCACAGAGCACGTTTGCATACACCGCTGAAAAAACAGTTTTATAATTTTGCAGGGAAACACTGCATTTCTGTAGTTGGGGGAAAAAACCCGTACTGTGGTACCACATATTACGTTTGCATACAACTCTGAAAAAACTGTTTTAAAATTCTGCGGTGAAAAACTGCATTTCTGTAGTTGAGGGAATAAACCCGTACTGTTGTGCCACAGAGCACGTTTGCATACAATGCTGAAAAACCTGTTTTATAATTTTTTGGGTGACATACACTACTGCATTTCTGTAGTTTGTTGCAATAAACACTGGTTTTGTGCTAAAAAAAACTCTTTAAAAACTACCCAGACATGTTACAGCTGCTGCAGAAAGTGTGGTCCATCTTTGCGCACTTTCGTCGTTCTCAACCTGCTGCTGCTCGCCTGTCTGCACTGCAGCGTAACTTCGGCCTTCCTGCTCACCGCCTCATATGCGACGTGCTCACAAGGTGGAACGCCACCTTGCATATGCTGGAGAGACTGTGAGAGCAGCACCAGGCGATAGTGGAGTTTCAGCTGCAGCACACACGGGTCAGTCGTTCTGCGGAACAGCACCACTTCACCACTAATGAGTGGGCCTCCATGTGAGACCTGTGTGCCTTATTGCAGTGTTTCGAGAACTCAACCAACATGGCCAGTGCCGATGACGCTATTCTTAGCGTTACAATACCACTTCTATGTCTCCTTGAAAAAACACTTAAGGCGATGATGGAAGAGGATGTGGCACAGGAGGAAGAGGGGGCATTTCCCAGGGTTTCAGGCCAGTCATTCAGAAGTGGCTCAGAGGGTTGGTTCCTGCATCAGCAGAGGCCAGGTACACATGTGGCCAGCCAGTGGACAGTTCTGAGGGCAAGGAGGAGGAGGAGGAACCGGGTTCACAGCAGGGTGTCACTCAGCGCAGCTCATGGCCATCACTGGAGCATGGCTGGGGGTATACGGAGGACACAGACGATACACCACCTACAGAGGACAGCTTATCCTTAGCTCTGGGCAGCCTTGCACACATGAGCGACTATATTCTGCAGTGCCTGTGCAACGACCGCAGAGTTGCCCACATTTTAACTTGTGCTGACTACTGGGTTGCCACCCTGCTGGATCCCTGTTACAAAGACAATGTCCCGTACTGGAGTGTGAAAGGAAGATGCGCCACTACAAGCGCTCGCTGGTAGATGCGCTCCTGAGGGCATTCCGAACTGACACCGGGGGACAAGTGGAAGCACAAGGCGAAGGCAGAGGTGGAGGAGGAGGAGGAAGAGGTCGCCAACACAGCTGGGTCACGGCCAGCACTTCAGAAGGCAGGGTTAGCATGGCCGACATGTGGAAAAGCTTTGTCACCATGCCACAGCAACCGGCACGACCAGCTGATATGGAACGTCTTAGCATAAGGCAGCATTTGAACAACACGGTGGAACAGTACATGTGCACACGCCTACATGTACTGACTGATGGTCCTGCCCCATTCGACTTCTGGGTCTCCAAATTGTCCACATCGCCTGAGCTTGCCCTTTATGCCTTGGAGGGGGCATCCATATAGACAAACGCAGCCGCCTGTCCACAGCCAATGTGGACAAGCTCACGTTCATTAAAATAAACCAGGCTTGGATCCCACAAGACTTGACTGTACCTTGTGCAGAATAGAAATTTATACCCGCCTTAACCAAGTGGACTTATTCTTTGATTTCTTTTTTTCATTTGTGAAATTATTTTGAGGGCTACCCCAATTTAAAAAAAAAAAAAACATTGTTAGCTAGCTACCTCCTCCTCCTCTTTTATTGCCGCTTCCACCTACAACACCACAATCACGGCCTCCTCAACCTCCGACTCCACATCCACCTCCTCTTCCGAGTTGCAAGTTAATAATTTTAAATTTTTATTTATTTTATTTTAAGTTATTTCCCTATCCACATTTGTTTGCAGGGCACTTACACACATTTTGCTGCCTTTTGCAGCCCTCTAGCCCTTTCCAGGAGTATTTTACAGCCATTTTAGTGTCCAAAAGCTCGGGTTCCCATTGACTTCGATGGGTTCGGCCGAACTTCATAAAAAAGGGACCCGAAATTTACCCCTGAACCCGTCTGAACCCGTTGAACCCAAACTTCCAGGTGTTACAACATATACAATTTTAAAAATTCATCATTAAATAAATAATAACATACATCAATAAATAAATAAATTCACAAATTCATAATTAAATAAATATATAAATAAATAAATACTTAAATAATTACAAACATCAATAAATATGATTAAACACTTAAAACACAATGGATTTTTGGAGGGAGAAAGAAGGAGAGGGATGGGCAAGGGACCCTTCAGCTCCCCCTGAACCGACAGTGGGGGCCAAGAAGTCACTGCCGATCCACGACTCATTTATTTTGATGAATGTCAGTCTGTCCACGGAGTCAGTGGACAGATCGGTCCGTGGGTCGGTGACCACCCCACCTGCCACGCTGAATGTCCGTTCAGACAGTACGCTGGATTACGCTGGAGGGGGGGAAAGACAGTAACTTCAGCTCATACTGAGCTAGCTCACGGCAGGTATCCAGCCTGACAACCCATTACTCCATGGTGTCTTCGGTGCCCATGCTGTCGGAAGCACCGACGGACCATGTAGTCTGCCACCATGTGGGCCAGCCTCTGGTGGTGACTGATGCTGTTGCTGCTGGTACTGGGTCGCGCAGACTGGTAGAACAGCCTTATCTCACCCATAAGGTCACCTGCTCGGCTGGTGCTGCTGGGGCCAGCCACCTGCTGGGTAAGATGGCAGAACTGGAGCGTGATGTTGAAGGTTTGCCTGCTCCAGCCGGTTGATCAGACAGGCCCGCAGTTGATCGATCCGGGCCTACCTCCGGCTGGCTGGGAAAAACTGCTCCATTTTCCCCTTGTAGCGAGTGTCTAAAAGGGTGGCCAACCAATAATCATCCCTCCCCTTAATTTTCCTGATCCGGGGTTCCTTTCTGAGGCATCACAGCATATGGGCAGCCATGGGGAAGAGGACAGCCCACTGTGACTCTTCATGGCTGCCCGGGACCATGACCTCTTGGTCCTCCTGCTGCTGTTGCCACTTCTCCCGGTCGGAGATGCCCCACCCCCGGACTAACGGTGCACCTAGCACAAGCTCTCCTTCCTGACCAGGCCCATACTCCTGGATGTCGACAAATTCTTCCTCCTCCTCCTCGCCCTTGGCTTGGTCCTGGTGGAGCATTGCTGCCTCTTCTTGCTCCACCAAAGCACTCTCCACAGCCTTGAGCAGGCGATCGTGTCCTGTCCAGCAGGAACACTATGGGGAGCATGTCATTTAGGGCCGACATGCTCCCCGCTGACCATCTTGGTCGCCTGCTCAAACGGAGCTAACATTTGGCAGACCTGCTGTATCTGCCCCCACTCCGCATTAGTGATATAGGGGAGTTGGTGTGATGGCCCTGGAGTGCCTAGATCCAGCAGGCATTCGCTCATTGCCGTCGCTGCTCCCATAACCTCTCCAGCATGTGGAGGGCGGAGTTCCACCGCGTCAAGCTGTCCACAATCAGCCTGTGAGGGGGCAGGCTGTTGTCCTGTTGCAGTTTAGACAGGGACGGCGGCGGTTAGGGAGCGTCTGAAGTGGCTGGCAATCCTCCGTACCCTTTGCACAATGTCACTCAACCTTGGGTATGTGTGGAGGAACTTCTGTACCACAAGGTTGACCACATGTGCCATGCAGGGCATGTGTATAAGACTGCCAGCATGGAGAGCGGCGGGTAGGTTACTGCCATTGTCACAGACAACCATAACTGCCTCTAACCTGCGTGGTGTCAGCCACTTACGGACCTGAGCCTGTAGTCCGGCCAGAACATCAGGTCCAGTGTGTCTCCAATCCTCTAAGCTCCCAAGCTGAGGCATGGCCTGGCAGTGGACGTGCCCCACACTTGCGTAGCAACGGGGATGCTTGCTGGGGGGCTCAGCAGCCATGGAGACAATGGCTTTCAGGAGAGCAGCTCCTGGACACCCTGGGGCGGCACTACAAACTATGATGCCACTGATCCCTCCCCGGCGCCTCAGAGGGACACCCAATGGTCCGTAAAGCTGATGTATCGTCCCTGCCCATGTCTGCTGGTTCAAGCATCCATTGTCAGATGCACCCTGTCACTGACAGCATGATCCAGAGACAGGGATATATTCTGCACAAGGTTCTGGTGTAGGGCAGGGGCGCATAGGTTGGGCCTGCTCCAACATATGCCTGAATGGATTGCTGTCCACAAGATTGAAGGGCAGCAGATGTTTGGCGATAACCCTTGCCAGGCTGCCATTAAGTGAACGCACGCGTCGGTCCCCGGGGGCGTAGGATGCGGTGCGTTTAAATGTCGGTGACTGACGGCTGGTGCTGGATGGCAGAGGAGGAGGAGCTAGAGGATTGTGCATAGGAGGCAGAGGTCTGGCTGCCGGTACCAGTACCTCTAGTAGAGGGAATGGGGGAATGGGAATGAATCGGTGGAAAGGCTTGGGGTGGCTGCTGTACAGTGTCCGGAGCTGCTGTCCCCTGCACTCTGTTGGTGGCACTGCTACCACCACCCTGCATCTGTTCCCACTCCCGCAGTGGTTGACTCGCATGTGCTTGGTAAGGGCAGTGATACCCAGCCAAGCCACAGACCTCCCTCTCCTCACCCTGACATGGCATAGCTGGCAGATACCAATTGTGTCATCGTCTGCTGCCAGTGTGAAGTAAGCCCAAGCAGGCGACTTCCGCACTGACCTCCTGTCAGATGGGTTAGTGCTGACTTGCGCCTGTTCTAGCTCAGTGCGCATAGGTTGAGGCTGCTGCCTACTCCTGCTGACATTATCAGTTGAGCCCCTGACACTGGGCTCCCTGGTGACCTGGCGCACCATTTGCCTCGGATGCCTACCTTCATCGGTGCTGCTGTCACCTGACAAAGGAGGTGGCACCTATTCTGCATCACCCTCCTCTTCATCTCCTATAACAGTGATGGCGAACCTTTTAGAGGCCGAGTGCCCAAACTGTAACCCAAAACCCACCTATTTATCGCAAAGTGCCAACACAGCAATTTAACCTGAATACTACAGTCCTATATAGTATATATTCCATGTACTTTATCATTTAGCTATAAAAGCCTGCGGCCATCACAGCGCCGGAGCTCTGGCACAAAACGGTTCGGAGCGCCCTATACTAGGCAGGCAATATGAGACTATTAAGCTCAGAAAGCTCCTGATGAAATGTGGATTGTAAATACCACACAGAAATGCGTAGAGCGAGTACAGAGCGAGTACATGTATGCTTGAGAGAGTGATGGAATGCTTGAGTGGATAACGCCATAAACAATATTGGTGGAAGATTACTCAAGTGAGTTCTGTCAGTTAGTGCAACATAAGCAGCACGGCACTTAGGAGGCATAGACTGGGTGTTAGACGATTACAGGCGGCTTAAGAACCAAGCATAAACCCTACAACCGTCTACCTCATATCAGTAGGACAGGGAGCTACAGCTGCTCGGCTGAACAAACTCATTCAGAGCACGAGACAGCACCAGTGTCTGAAACTGAAGGAGCAGACTACTATTTGCCTGAAGTGTAATATATAGCTCACAGACAGGTCAGGTCTGTTGAGCAATAGGTATTGTCAAACAGTTTCATTACACAATACCTTACTGTGCTTATGGCTGCATGGATCCTGCGCAGTGACTAATTAAGCAACTGCATGTCCTGGCAGGATATCAGATTAAATTGGGAGTAAGGGAGAGCCAGATGGTCCAATAAAACCCCTCTCTGACTCTGCTATACTCCACAGCCTGGTTAAGTAACAATAAGCTTAACCCCATATAGATTTTATCTATGAATAAGCAAATGAAATATTTTATTTTAACACGTCCTCATAGGCTGAGATTTGACACTATAATAGCCTGCTTACATTCAATGCGCTGCCTGTTATGTTCATAGTGCGCCCTGTGCTGATGAATGGCAGGAAAAGTTATGACCATGGTCTTTTTCCAAGGTGCGGTTGCCCACAGAGAGGGCTCCGAGTGCTGCCTCTAGCGCCTGTGCCATAGGTTCGCCACCACTGTCCTATAGTGTCAGACCCAATGCCAACCAGTTGTGGACTAACGAGAACAGCAGACATGAAGCCCCTGACCGGGCTCCACTGTCCCCTCGCTGATGCCTGGGTCTGACTAGGTGCAGGGGCTGACACCACCCACACCAGTTGGAAGGGATTTCACTGGGGTATTGACAGGCATTACCCCCTCCACCTCCTCCTCCTCATCTTCCATCCCTTCCAAAAGTTCCTGCCCATCAGGAGGGCTAAACTGCAATTCCGCCTCCTGCATTGCCTCCCCCAAGACATCCCTCTTAGTGTCGCTGTCTTATAACATGAGCAGGGTAGATTCCTGGGGGCTGGGGGTTGGTCCTACAGGAGGCGGAGTGCTGCTGCTGCTGGGAAGTGGACTTAGTGGCACTGGAATGTGCCACGAGAGCCACCACAGCCTCGTCATCTTGGGAACTAATAGGGCGGCTGCCACACCCAAAGAAATCATGGATCAGGCGGACGCCCCTGACACCAGCACCCGCCTGTCTGTGCCTAGAGGAGCGGCCCCATGCTGGCAGCGGTCCAGCACTGGAACCAACTGCCCTAGTACCCCTACCACTACCGCGGCTGCCAGTATGGCCTGGTACACTCATGTTGCTTATTATGAAATATTCCCCCACAAAAAAAAATATAGAAGTAAAAAGTGATTTTTCCAAACACAAGTCACAGAAAAACAAAGACTATAAAAGACTGTTTTTTACCCAACAGACGCAGACACTACCTAAAACACAGAGACTAAAATAAGTTTTTTTTTATTTTATTTTATTTTTTTCACAAACACAAGACGAAAAAAATACACAAAACACAGAAAAACTAAGACCATAAACTTTTTGTTTTTACACAACAGACGCAGACACTAACTAAAACACAGAGACTAAAAGACATATTTTTTTTTTACTAACAGAGAACGAAAAAACTACACTAAACACAGAAAACCTAAGGCCTCTTTCACACTTGCGTTGTGAGGACCCGGCGTGCACTTCAGTCGCTGGAAATGACCGCCGGATCCATAAAAAAGCATGAAAACGCATAATTTTATCACGACGGATCTGGCTTTCCATCTTTTAATCGGAAGAACGGATCCGGAACACCGTACGACAACGTATCAGTTCTTTTTCCGGATCAGTCTTACGGATCCGTACCTATGCTGGATCCGTAAAACGGATCTGTTTCTGTTACGGATCCATACGCCGGATCCGTAAAAACAGCGATCATTCATTTCTGTCTTCATCCAGATTTCCAGGTCCGCTCTTTAAATTTTTCTTATCTTTAAAATTAATAAGATATGCAAATTTAGCTAGGACTATAAAAGTCCAGACAAGGTCACTTACCTCAGATGCTGCATTGGAACGTAACGTCACAAAGATGATGCCAGAGCAGGAATTTGCTTTTAAAGCCCTTATCCTTATTTCAAGATGGAGGAATCGTGAGAGGGACAGACGTCGTCGTCTTCGGCGCTATTTGGTCCCTCCCTTGAATTCGGAACAAGTTACGGAAGGAGCCTTTGAAGTCCTCTATCCGGAGTTGCAAAATTACCCAGATACATTTTTCAACTATTTACGGATGAGTATGGCGACATTTGACGACCTGTTAGAACATGTATCACACAGATTATCGAGACAAGATACAACTTTCCGCCAGAGTGTGTCACCAGCCGAACGGCTTATGTTGACAATCAGGTAATTATATCTATGTATAAATAGATATCTCTCTATTTTGTTATTTTCTTTAATCAGGGTTTATTTTAGAAAATGTGCAAATAATTTTTTTAACATAGTACGTATAGGGAGATTTTCAAGTCTTTACTAGATTCTAATATTTTTATTTCTTTTTTTTTAAGGTTTATGGCTACTGGTGACAGTTTCACCTCGCTTCATTATCACTATCAGCTGGGTATCTCGACCATTTCCACTATTGTCAAGGAAACCTACAAAGTTTTGTGGGAAGAACTTCATGACGAATTACTACCTACACCAAATAGACAGAATTGGCTTGAAATTGAAAAGAAATTTAATGAAGTCTGTCAATTTCCACATTGCATCAGAGCGGTAAAACATATTCGTATCATAAAGCCTCCAGGCACCGGCTCTGAGTTTTTTAATTATAAGAAATAAATACTTTTGTATTGTACTAATGGCCATTGCGGATGCCGAGTACAGGTTTGTAGCCGTGGATGTTGGAGCTTATGGCCGCACAAACGATTCAATGGTGTTCAAGAACTCTTTTATGGGACGGAGAGTATACAATCACCAATTTGACTTTCCACCACCTCAACCACTTCCAGGAACAGATGGTCCCCCTATGCCCTATGTCTTGGTGGGTGACGAAGCATTCAAGATGTCGGGCAATCTTATAAAACCGTACTCAAGTCGTGGTTTGGATGTATGCAAACGTACTTTTAACTACCGTCTCACACGTGCCAGAAGGATGGTGGAGTGCACTTTTGGTTTATTGGTTTCTAAATGGCAAGCTTTTTCCAAACCTATCCAGCTAAAAATAGAAACGGTAGATGAAGCAGTAAAGTGTGGGGTTGTGCTTCATAATTTCCCCTGCAGTAAAGAACCTTTATTAATTCAACACATACATCACCAGCTTTGGACCAAGATCTACTGTAGCGGTCGCAGCCATGCGTGACTCATTTGCCGCCTACTGTTGCTTGGTTGCGGGAAGGTTAAATTGGCAGGACCATTAAATCTAACGGACTATATTGTGTGTCTTGTTTTTGAGTTATGTTATATAATCTTTAATACATTTTTTGAAATACTGACATTCTTTGTAGTGTAATTTTAAAGTATGTATGAGTACATAATATTATGCATTCTCTCTCGGCGCTTGGGGAGTGACTCATTCCCTATTCGCTCCCCAAGCGGCGAGAGAGGATGTTGGGCCTTTATCCCAGGCCTTATGTCATAGCATCCTCTCTCGCCGCTTGGGGAGCGACTCATTCCCTAGTCGCTCCCCATGCGGCGAGAGAGGATGTTGGGCCTTTATTCCAGGCCTTATGTCATAGCATCCTCTCTTGCCGCTTGGGGAGCGACTCATTCCCTAGTCACTCCCCATGCGGCAAGAGAGGATGTTGCCGCCAACATTTTCTATATATATTTCTGTTTATCAAATTAAAGGAGCAGCAACATACATTTGAAGCCACTCAATCAATTTGATTGTAAAAAAAATAAAAACTCAAGAGACATTTTTGTTTTTAAATTCAATAATTTTTTTTCTAAAACTTTATGAAATTATAAAATAAATATATAAATTACAAAATATAAACAAAAAATGTAAGTTATGACAGTTGGTGATAAGTTTCCGGCGGCGAGGTAGGTTGGGGGGTGGATGGCAGGTCATGGCAGGGTCCTTCTCTGCCCTGTGGTTGTGTCAGAGTGGACAAAGAATGCAGTGATGAGGCAAGGGAAACAGAAGGAGTATGTAAACTGGACGGGGGAACGGGAGATGGAGTTGCCCGAGCCAGAGAAGAAGGAGTGGTGAAAGCAGTAGGAGCATAAGAGTGAGGAGGAGATGGAGAACAGTGTTGATGATAGGGCTTGGGGGTTTCGTAATGGGGCGAAGAGGCTGGGATGGTGGGGCGGGAGGAGGTTGGAATGTGGGAAAGGCAATTTGGGTTGGGGGAAAGGTAGTTTGGGATAGGGGAAAGGACTGGGGTGGGGGATAGGTCGGGGCTGGGGGATAAGGAGCTGGTGGGGGAACTTGTGTGGGGTGGTGTTTCACTTGCCTCACCACAGCGTCCACTTTCTCTCTGACCTCAAACACATTGGTCAGGCGTGAAATCTTCCACCAGTGGATTAAGAGATAACCAATACGCATTAAGCGGGCCCTTGGTTGTAATCTTCTCCACCACCTCCCGCAGATTACGCACCTCGGCCTCCAAGGTTGCAATACCAATGGTTTGACCACACATGGTCTCGTAAACGAGCCTTGTGAGGTCCTCATAATCCGCCTGGTGGCTCCTACCAGACCTCTGGCAGTGAATCAAAGCCTCAAAAAGGTGGGCCATTGTGGCCATGGTAGAGTCGCCAGAGGGAACCGGTAGTGGAAGATTAACTAGATCCTGACCAGCTGTTTGAGCAGGAACAGAGGGACCCGCGGTGGGCGGCTCATCAGGGACCGGCTCTGGCTCCTGGAGTTCCTGAGGAGGTGCCCGAGTACTGCATGTTGTTCTGAAAAAAAAAAAATTCAACTTATGGAACATCATGTGGGAGATGATCAATGAGACTAGATAGTACTGATAAAGTGCTGAAAAGTAAATTTTATTTCGAATGGTAAAAGTAAAAATTAAGAAAAAATTAAATTAAAGAACAAATAAATATATATTTTTAATTTTCATGCACTGTCGGTACTATCAAGACCACAATGATTTTCTCATAAAAAATTTTTTTTTTTAAATAAATGTATTTCCCAGACTGCCATCTACGCTCAGACTGGGAAATACACACACTTATTTAAAAGTTGTATGAATTTAAAAATTACCTTCGCAGCTCAAGGGTTCGTCTTAAGAACCCTAGGGCAGCCGAATATCGGTAGGGCTACCTTCGGGTTCCTCCATACCCACTCGGGCGGTTGACCTCCTCGTTATACTCCATTTTGTACCGGTCCCTGATTGACCGCCACCTCACCTTGATGAAGTCCCCTGTAAAAACATTAAAATTAAAAATCACATTTAATGTGTACATATTTATAAATGGGTTATGATCTAAATCTGCCCAAAAACAATAGAAATAAAAAAATCAACTATAAAGGGCAGAGAAAGACTGTAATCAGATTATAAACCATTTATTGTCAATACAAAAAGATCTACGCTAAATATAAATCAGATATACTTACTGCTGTCTTTCTGCTGCTTCTCATTGAGGTCGTCCCAGTTGGGTACAATGGCAGCACATATTTCTTTCCAGAGGAGCCAGGTAGCATGGTGGTCTGCGTGACGGCGGTCGGTGTGGTCCCAGAGAGGTGTTCTTTCCTCCACCAGATGGATGAGGAGTTCATTATCAATCCAAAATCGACTCACATCCTCCTCATCCATTCTGGCGGAGGCCCTAGAACCCGAAATAAAAAAAAAAATATATATATATATTACTACAAATGATATGATACTATGTACATTTCTAAATTTCTATGTGTATAAATACTCACACGAGCCCGACAGCCGCGTTCTCCCCAACGTCCTCTGGGCGCCTCTCGACGACCTCTTGTAGCAACAGAAAGAGCAGTCTGTAATTTTAATAAAAATGTTATAGCAGACAAGAAATATAAAAAAAAAAAAACAGTGCCTTATCTCCACCCCCGACTTCCTCCTCTTCCGCAGGAGCAGGGTCTCCGTGCCTCTCCTCCAATGATGATGTCTGTTAAAAATAAATAAAAAAAAGCTCTCTATCTTATATTTATGAAAAATCTGCTATCTTTACATACCGTATTCAGGCGCACACGACGGTGTGGAGGAGAGTCCACATATTCACTGGATGAACTGTCTACAGAAAAAAGAAAAACATTTATATGTGTTTTTGTAAACTTCCCAAACAATTAATACTTACCGGACATTTTCTCTCTTTCAGGCCCCTTTCACACGGGCGAGTTTTCCGCGCGGGTGCAATGCGTGAGGAGGACGCATTGCACCCGCACTGAATCCGGACCCATTCATTTCTATGGGGCTGTGCACATGAGCGGTGATTTTCACGCATCACTTCTGCGTTGCGTGAAAATCGCAGCATGTTCTATATTCTGCGTTTTTCACGCAACGCAGGCCCCATAGAAGTGAATGGGGATGCGGGAAAATCGCAAGCATCCGCAACCAAGTGCGGATGCGTTGCGATTTTCCCGCATTGTTGCTTAGCAACGGGACTCAATCTCTATTATTTCCCCTTATAACATGGTTATAAGGGAAATAATAGCATTCTTAATAAAGAATGCATTGTTAAATGATGAGGAAGGGTTAAAAATAATAAAAGTTAACTTACCTTAGCCACTTGATCGCGTAGTCGCGATCTGTCCTCTCTTTCCCTGCAGCATCTATGATCTAAAGGACCTGTGATGACGTCACATCACATGGCCCAATCACCTGCTCCATCACTATGGTGATGGAGCATGTGATTGGTCCATGTGACCATGTGACATCATCCAAGGTCCTAACCTCTATCCTCAGGCTGTGGATAGTGGTTAAGGACCTTGGATGATGTCACATGGTCACATGGACCATCACATGCTCCATCACCATAGTGATGGAGCAGGTGATTGGGCCATGTGATGCTGTGACATCATCACAGGTCCTTTACATCTTTCAAGCTAACGGAGAGGATGCCGGGCTTCGCGATCAAATGGAACAGGTAAGTAATTATTAGTTTATTATTTTAACTCATTCTGCACCAGTTTAAACATTAGGGAGATGGCCAAGGGTATTATTTTACATTATAACTATGTTATAATGTGAAATAATACCAGCGGGACAATTTCTGACCCAAACATGCACTTCTGTGAAGAAGTGCAGGTTCGGGTCTGGGTACCAAAAGTGCCGATTTTTCTCCCGCGCGTGCAAAACGCATGACAGCGCTTTGCACTCGCAGGGAAAAATCGCGCCGATTCCCGCAACGCACCCGCACTGTTTGACGGAGTGCACCCGCAACGCCCGTGTGAAAGAGGCCTTATTGTACCACTTTGAAATTTTAAAACGTGGCTAAAAAAAATTACGAGATGAACACATAATATAAGCATAGTTCACAAACATAAAAAAGCATTTTTCTTACCAATGGTTTATAGCTTGGTTTTCTTTATCTTCTTCAAATTGTGTTTTTTTTTCTTTTAGGTATTCTGATTATCTACATTTGACCCTACTAAATAACGGTGAAGGCTATGCACACCTAAGGAAGGTGTTTCATTTGGGTGTGTAACTGGCACAGATCATCCACGTCCTCTCCCTGCAACAGGAGCTCCACCAACACCAGCAGCACCACGACCAGGGCCACGTCCCTTATTTGACGCTCTCCTCATTTTTTGCAGTCATCCACCAAAGTAACAGACATTTTTACAAAATTTAGTTCCCTGTCAGCAATGCATAGCAGAGGTTTTTCACCGGCAAAACTGGGTTAATGTCACCCACCAATGGAACAGACGATTTTTACAAATTTGCGTCCCTGTCACCTATGCAAAGCAGGGGTTTGTATACGGCAAAACTGGGTTAATGTCTCGCAAGAACGTAACAGACGATTTTTTTCAAATTTACGTCCCTGTCACCTATGCAGAGCAGAGGTTTGTATAAGGCAAAAATGGTAAAATGTCACCCAAGAGTGTAACAGACGAATCTTACAAATTTACTTCCCTGTCACCTATGCAGAGCAGGGGCTTGTATACAGCAAAAATGGTAAAATGTCACCTACCAATGGAACAGACGATTTTTTCAAATTTATGTCCCTGTCACCTATGCAGAGCAGGGGTTTGTATATGGCAAAACTGAGTTAACGTCAGCCACCAATGGAACAGACGATTTTTAAAAATTTACATCGCTGTCACCTATGCAGAGCAGGTACGACACTGCAGTTGCTAAAATGGCCGCCGACCCCCACCTCAGTAACAGGTGGATTAAAAATTATTTTGCAGGGCTGGGTACAAAAACGTAGCATAGCACGCTTAATAATTGCTGTAGTTTGAAGATTGAAACCACCACGTTCAACAGAATTCTTCCCTAATCTCTCCCTCACAGCAGCAATATCCTATCCCTACACTGAGAAGAGCAGAGTGACGTGCGGCACTACGTGACTCCAGCCTATATAGAGGCTGGGTCACATGCTGCTCTTGACCAATCACAGCCATGCCATTAGTAGGCATGGCTGTGATGGCTTCTAAGGGCAGACTAGTGAAATGCTTGCTGATTGGCTGCCCTGCAGCCTTTCAAAAACCGCCAAGAAATCGCCGAACACCAAACCTGAACTTTTATGGAAATGTCCGGGTTCGGGTCCGGGTACCAAAAACCTTAAAGTTCGGTATGAACCCGAACTTTACAGTTCGGGTTCACTCAACCCTATTCCCTAACTCTTGCCCTAATCCCTAACCTAAAATATCAAGCACTATCTATCTATATTATATATTACAGCTACCTACCTAACTCTATGACCTACACTAAACCCTGCTCTGCACCCTATCTGCTACACTCTGCCCTAAAACTAACTATATATTTCAGCTAAGTAAACTTTCTCTAATTCTATAACCTAAACCCTGCACTAGACCTTATAAGCTAGAAAACTACACTATTCCCTACCTAAGACAAACTAGCAAGATTTTTGATTTTGGAAATCAGATTATTTGCACAGCACCAGAATCACACAATACAGCTCCTCTTACTCTCACATCTAACTCCACAAAATGGCTGCTGTGGAGTTTCTTCATTTATATAGTGAAGGGGTAGGCTAGTTTCCAATTGGTTGCTAAGGATGTTGCTAAGCTGTGACAAAGTCTTTTCATTGGCTATTTAAGCTAGGAGAAGGGAGGGATAATGAGTCACCTCATGCACTGAAAAAAAAAAAACGAATATTCGTAATCTACGAATATAGCACTTTATTCTACATATTCGCCAATTCTATCAAGCAAGCCAACCCAATAGGAAAGTTGCTTAACGCCCTTACTCGAGTCGATAAACGCGCATATTTAATTGCTGATTTTTCACATAAGATAAACTATATTAAAGAATATTCTAATTCAGTACTGACTAAGATATTTTAGCCTTCTCACATTGGCCCACAAGTACTGGTCCATTACCGGCCTGCTTTTTGCTTGCGGGCCAATGTAAGAAGGCTAAAATATCTTAGTCAGTACTGAATTACAATATTCTTCATTATTTAATATAGTTTATCTTATGCGAAAAATCGGCAATTAAATATGCACATTCATAGAATCGAGTAAGGGAGTTTAGCAACTTTCCTATTGGGTTGGCTTGCTTGGTAGAATTGGCGAATATGTAGAATATAGCGCTATATTTGTAATACGAATATTCGTTTTTTGTTTTTTTCCTGAACCCATTACATTTACTAATGGGTTTAGATAAAAAAAAAAAGACGAATATTCATTTTTACGAATATATATCAAACTATGTTCTACATATTTGCGACTTCGAGCAACCCAACCTAATAGAAAAGCTGCCTGCCTATGCCTATACCCGCCCTTAACGATTAACGCGCATATTACATAGTTGATTTTTCCCATAACATAAAATAAATAAAAATAATGAGGAATATTCAAATTCAATACATACTACAGTATTGCAGCTCTGTCACATTTGCACATATTGACACAAGCAAGAAGCAGGCAGGTAATGGCTAAGTTCATTATTCACAGAAAGACCAAGTAGATAAGGTAGACGTCCCTTAATAATAGAATTCACTGTATATGGGGAACGTTATAAAAATATAACATTATTCAAAATACATTAAAATAATGCTTGGGGAAAGGTCAAAGGTCAAAAAACAAAAAATATGGATGTAACCCCTATATCAATCGGTACTCTATCCAGCGGATTGTAAACAAATAAATCATGGGTAGGTGCCAGGGAAGCTCAGATGTATGAGTTACTGTTAGAACTCCGGCTCCCCAGATGGGATATACAACCACAATGGTGTGTCACTGCTATCACTTGGGCAGGTAAGTGAGTAATCTGAAGGGTGCAGAAATTACCCCTATTCTCAGAAATCACAGCCTGATAGCAGGACAACACCATATAGGGTGAATAGGTGCGTTGCTAATTAAGCAAGGCATAGGAGCGCCCTAAGCAATAATACACACTGAGTGTGTTTGGAGGACGGTTCATTCAAGCCTATAGCCACTGATACAGCACACACTCACCCTAACTGCCTAGCTAGAGAAACTATCTCACACCTCACTAGTCAGCGTCATACTCGACGCGTTTCTTGCAGTCAATCATCAGGAGCACCAGCGCTATTAGGTGGGTGTAATGTGGCTGCCACACTGATGGTGTGTGACAGCAGGTCCGACGATGACAGCAGTCATCGTCAAGTGGAGAAAATATGGCACAACAGTGACATTACCAAGAACTCGACATCCCTCCAGAATGGATGAAAAGACGAGAAGAAAAGAGGCCTACAGCAACATTAAAGAGCTGCAGGAGTACTGGCTGTGTGGTACATGTAACAAAAATCTCCCGTATTCCTCATATGTTTGGGTTATGGGGTAGAGTGGCAAGATGAAAGCCTTTTCTTACAAAGCAAAACATCCAAGCCAGGCTACATTTTGCAAAAACACATTTGATGTCTCCCAAAAGCATGTGGGAAAAGGTGTTATGGTCTGATGAAACCAAGGTAGAACTTTTTGGCCATAATTCCAAAAGATATGTTTGGAGCAAAAACAACACTGCACATCACCAAAAGAACACCATCCCCACAGTGAAGCATGGGGCTGTTTTTCTTCAACTGGAACTGGGGCCTTAGTTAAGATAGAGGGAATTATGAACAGTTCCAAATACCAGTCAATATTGGCACAAAACCTTCAGGTTTTTGCTAGAAAGCTGAACATGAAGAGAAACTTCATCTTTCAGCATGACAATGACCCAAAGCGTACATCCAAATCAACAAAGGAATGGCTTCACCAGAAAAAGACTAATGTTTTGGAATGGCCCAGCTAGAGCCCAGACCTGAATCCGATTGAAAATCTGTGAGGTGATCTGAAGAGGGCTATGCACAGGAGATGCCCTCGCAATCTGACAGATTTGGAGTGTTTTTGCAAAGAAGAGTGGGCAAATCTTGCCAAGTCAAAATGCGCCATGCTGATAGACTCATACCCAAAAAGACTGAGTGCTATAATAAAGTCAAAAGGTGCTTCAACAAAGTATTAATGTGCACACTTATGCAACCATATTATTTTATTTTTATATTTTTTCTACCCTCTACCTAAAAGATTTCAGTTTGTTTTTCAATTGAGAGGTACAGTTTATAGGTCACATTAAAAGTGGAAAAAGTTCTGAAATAATTTACTTATCTTTTCTCATTTTTTTTTACAGCACAGAAACCTGACATTTTAACAGGGGTGTGTAGACTTTTTATATCCAAGATCTGAGCTTCCAAATATGCAACATGATTGCTTCTAGAGCAAATGTAGTCACCCTCAAAAGGTTCTTCAAGGCATGCATACATTGTACAGGACACATACTTGGTAGCATTGTCCATGGAGCACATGTTTAGATGGAGATGAAAAGTAAAGAAGGAAAACAGTAAATATGAGTTAAGATTTATACCCTGTCTGCTGCATTTGAAGAATTTTCTCTGACTAAAACCTCACCAATATTCTTCACATGTATAATGTATCTAATATAATGTATATATCTATAGATACATCTCTACAACAGTACATTGTATAGGTTAACAGCAAATGTACAATTTATTTAGGGCCTCATTAGACTGCCAATGTTTGGGCAAATGATCGCCAACAAGCATTCCTACAAACATTGGTTAAAGATTATCTCCTGGTGTAGAGGTGACACCAATTACCCGGTGGGCAAGCGTAATGCTTGTTCATGAGGTAATAGAATTGTTGTTTGCCAATAGCAGATCATGCTGTCTAAACAACAATCTGCTGCCACCAAACAATGATGCTATATGGGGACGGTGATTGAATAACCAATCACTCCTCCCTATACTGTGAAGGAGAACAGATTACAAGTAAATGCAGCAGTCTCCACTGACAAATGGGAAATTGTTGGGAAGGAATACTTCCTTTCCCAACAATTGTCTGCTCAGTTGAGCAGCATTGTAAAGAGGCTTTTAGTAATTACAAAAATTAAATGGAGGAGAAAAGTAAATTACAATATATATATATATAATGTGGGGAGTCGCTCTGGTAGACAGCGGTGCGGGTGCAGTTTAGAGGCAAAACAAGGAGTCCAGATTGTGCAACAAACAGTGTTTTATTCACACTTGCACACAAAATGAAAAACAGTTTCTTGGTGACAGTTCACACACAACGGAAATAACGTAGCCAAACAAAAACAGTCCAACACAGGTTCAGTCACCTGGGAGGTGTAGGTGCAGGTTCGCACCACGCTGTCGGCCCAGCCGCAGGAGAATCCAGCTTCAGGTAGCCAGGAACAAAATACCTCCTTGCTGAGCTCTTTCCTCCTGGACAGAGAACTCCCAGCCCTGTTAGCAGCTCCAGGATAATCACACTCCCCAGACACAGCTGCTGGCTGCGTTTTATATCCAGCCCAAAACATGGACTGGACCGTGGGGAGCAGCCACCCACCCTACTCTTTAGCTGCTCCCAGTAAGAGCCGGCCCGGATCGGCTTTGCAGCCATGCTATTTAACAAAGTCAAACAGCACTAGCTGCTGCAGACAAAAACCCGGCTCTCACCTCACCGAGGCCAGCAACCTCGGTGACACGTACCTGCCATCACATATGACACCTTGCACCTTACCACAATATATATATATATATATATATTGTATATTTATATATATATATATATATATATATATATATATCTCCGAGTTAACAGTCATGTGGGTGAAGTCACAGCACATAAAGCATAAAACAAAACATGAAATAATCACCCACTGATCTGGGTGCTAACAATACAGAGAACTCCTCTGTTTCACCTATGCCTTCGGCATGTCAGGGGGATCAGCTTTTTCACAGCCTCATGGTCAAACAACGACCATGCTCGGACACTGACTGAGGCTTTGGGGCCTCTATTTATTCCCCAGTAATGATCCCAGTAATAATCCCAGCAGACTCACCAGGGACTGCCACAGGCTGGGGAAAGTGATGTACTAATAAAGTTTGGTGAAGGAGCGAAAAATAGTACCAAACTACATGCCACTCCATTAGAATCCATCCCATAAATTTAACCTGTCTTAGCAAACTATGGTTTGCTGAGACAACATACAGTGACTTAAAAAAGTTTGGGTACCCCTGGTAAAAATTACTGTTACTGTGAACAGTTAAGCAAGTTAAGGATAAAATGATCTCTGTGATGACACCGCACCTCACAGCCCTGCTTTACATCACTACATCGGGCTCACACGATACGGTTTTGTCACTGGTTACCAAGGTGTGACGTTACGTCTTCCCTGGGAGTGCATAAGGTCAGCTTTGCACAGTTTACTCAGACACCTCCTGTCCTGTCCACACAGGCAAGGGGAGTGAGAGAGGGTTGTCCACGCTACCTCCGGCATGACACAACAATCGCTCACAACCCTGACAAGCTAAGAGAGCAGTTTGCCTGCCCCAGTGAAGCAAAGCTCTACCAGTCCGGCAGACGGCCACCAGTTTGTCGTTAGATATAAGCCTGGTTGGTTAACAAGATTATACCAGGTCAGAAACCAACCCCAGGAAGCCTATAACATTATGCCAAAACAAAGACGTGGGAATTTATGATCCAGATACAGAACAGCGTAAGATTAATTTATAGATCTAATTGCCTTAAGGACGCACTAGAAACAACACTATGTACACACAGGTATATACAAAGGTCAGATGTGCAAATACAGATAATCTGGTACAAACAGAGTTAAGGCCCCTTTCACACGGGTGTGATTTCCGCGCGTGTGCAATGCATGATGTGAACGCATTGCACCCGCACTGAATGCGGATCCATTAATTTTTATGGGGCTGTATACATAAACGGTGATTTTGCCGCATCACTTTAGCGTTGCGTGAAAATCGCAGCATGCTCTACTTTCTGCGTTTTTCATGCAACGCAGGCCCCATAGAAGTGAATGGGGCTGTGGGAAAATTGCAAACATCCTCAAGCAAGTGTGGATGCGGTGCGATTTTCCCGCATGGTTGCTAGGAGACGATCAGGATGGGGACCCGATCTTAATTATTTTCCCTTATAACATGGTTATAAAGGAAAATAATAGCATTCTAAATACAGAATGCTAAGTAAAAATAAAAAGGGCAACAGAGGGTTAAAAAAATAAAGAAAAATAACTCACCTCCTCCAATTGATCGCATAGCTGCCGGTCTCCTGTTCTATCTTCAGCTCGGGGGTAAAGGACCTTCGGTGATGTCACTGGGCCACATGGTCCAATCACCTGCTTCCATGATTGAACCATGTGACTTAACCCGAAACCGGACTTCAGTGATGAAGTCCGGGTTCAAGTCTGGGTACCAAACATGCTGATTTTTCTCATACGCTTGCAAAACGTATTACAACAGTTTGCACACACGCGGAAAAATCGTGCATTTTCCCGCAACGCACCCTCATATCCGGTGTGAAATATGACGCCCGTGTGAAAGAGGCCTTAACAGATAAAATAGTTGGTTACCGGGTAGATGAGTAATCCTTTAGGTTATGATGATAAATGCTATAGCCACACAGGAGCAGTGACATCTGCAGGTTTTCTATTGTCCCTCCAAAAACATTACATTATGTGATTCCCTTCAGAGAAAGACCATGGCCTCTGCCCTGCACAGGCATTTAACCCTTAATGGGTTAAACCCCTGACTTGGAACCCACTCCTCCGGCCCTTTGGCCGCAGATGGTCCCTTTTACATGAGCGAGTTTTCCATGCAGGAGCAATGCGTGACGTGAACGCATAGCATAAGCACTAAATCCTGACCCATTCATTTCAATAGGTCTGTGTACATGAGCATTTTTTTTCACGCATCACTTGTGTATTGCGTGAAAATTGCAGCATGTTCTATATTCAGCGTTTTTCACGCAGCCCTAGCCCCATAGAAGTGAATGGGGCTGCGTGAAAAACACATTGCTTCCGCAGGCAAGTGCGGGTGCGTTGCGTTTTTCACTGATGGTTGCTAGGTGATGTTGTTTGTAAACCTTCAGTTTTTTATCACGCGCGTGAAAAACGCATGAAAACGCATTGCACCCTAGCGGGAAAAAGCTGAACAACTGAACGCAATCGCAGGCAAAACTGAATGGCTTTGCCTGTAAAATCGCACAGTTTTCACTCAACGCATCCGCAACGCATCCGGACCTAAGGCCCCATTCACACATCCACAATTTTTGTCCGCATCCATTCCGCAATTCTGCGGAATGGATGCGGACCCACACTATGTGCTCTCCGCTTCTGCATTTATGGAGCCGCAGCCCCGAACTTGTGGGTTTCGGCTCCTTAAACATTTGGCCGCTGCTCCGCAAAAGATAGAGCATGTCCTATTCTTGTCCGCAGCCTGCCGAATTTTGGGGTGTTCGGCACACGGACCCGGACCAGAACATTTTCAAAAAATTTCGGGTTCGGGTCCGTTGTTCGGCAATTTCTTCCCGCTTTCTGAAGGGCTGCACAGCATTCAATCAGCTAGCGTTTTACTTCTTGCCCTAAGAAGCCATCACAGCCATGCCTACTAATGGCATGGCTGTGATTGGCCAAGTGTAGCATGTGACAAAGCCTCTATTTAAGCTGGAGTCACGTAGCGCCGCACGTCACAATGCTCTGATTAGTGTAGGGAGAGGACGCAGCTTTTGTGAGGGCGAGATTAGGCAGGGAAAAGTCAGCAAAAACACCTAATGAAGTGATCGATCTACATCTGTGAATCATTCAACTTCTGCTAGTTAATTGCTCACTGGTTTTTAGGCTGCACAGAGTGTTTTTCTGTCACTTTGATCGGCGGCCATTTTGTGTCTTGTGGTGCACCAGCACAAGCTGCCACCAAGTCCATCAATCCATCAATACTAGTTTTTATTTACTATATCCTACATCAGGGGCTTGGCTGTGCTTATTGTCACCCCTAGAAACTCAGGATAGAAATTTCTATATTTTATTAAGGGGTTAAATTTAATTGCCAAAATAGCAATCCTGTAAATCTAGTGTTCCAGCTGTGGCTAGCCAAGTGTAATACTGTCTGTTGTCTGGCAAAGGATGGATTTTTTTCTGTGGTGAAAATCAATTGCCAAAATAGCAATCCCCTAAATCTGGTGTTCCAGCAGTGGCTGGCAAAGTTTAATAGTGTCCGGCAAAGAATAAATAATTTTCTGGGGTGAAATTCAATTGCCAAAATAGCAATACCCTGAACCTGGCATCCCAGCTGTGACTGGACAAGTTTCATAGTGTCCGTCATAGGATATATTATTTTCTGGGGTGAAATACAGTTGCAAAAATAGAAATACCGTAAATCTGGTGTTCCAGCTGTGACTGGACAAGTTTCCTAGTGTCCGTCATAGGATATATTATTTTCTGGGGTAAAATAAATTTGCAAAAATAGAAATATCGTAAATCTGGTGTTCCAGCTGTGGCTGGACAAGTTTAATAAAGTCCGGCAAAGGAAATATTTTTTTCTGGGGTGAAATTCAATTGCCAAAATAGCAATACCATAAATCTGTGGTTTCAGTTGTGGCTGGCCAATTTTAACAGTGTCCGGCAAAGGATATATTTTTTTCTGGGATGAAATTCAATTGCCAAAATAGCAATACTGTAAATCTGGTGTCCCAGCAGTGGCTCGCCAAGTTTAATAGTGTCCGTCAAAGGATAGATTTTGTTCTGGGGTGAAATTTAATTGCCAAAATAGCAATACCCTGTCTGTAAAAGGGTATATTACACTTAGCGTGCATCTCCAAATATATTTCTTTCCGTAAAAGGGTATAATAGAAAAAGTGTTACATTACAATTGCTGAAAGCATAATCCTATAAATATGCACGCACTATTGTGCATCTCATAGTGTATTTCTGTCCGTAAAAGGGTATATTACACTCAAGGTGTATATACAAGTGCTGACTAACTAATAACTTCACACGCTACCGTGTATCTCCAAGTGTATTTCTGTCCATTAAAGGGTATATTACACAAAGTGTTGAAATACAATTGCTGAAGGCATAATCCTACATATGTTTTCACATGCTACTGTGCATCTCCAAGTGTAAATCTGTCCATAAAAGGATACCTTTCATCCAGGGCCTAAATACTAGGCCTACAATTGATATTCCCCTAAATCAATGGTTACTGCTGTGCCTAGATTAGTGTAATCTGCTACATAAATACAGAGGCAGATAGTGTTAGGTGCCTGTAAAAAAAAGCCCTAATTTGATATCAATACATTGGGCCAAATATTTTTTTTCTTATTGTGGTGCTTGGTGAACGGTAACAATGAGGAAAACATCTAGGAAGGGACGCGGACGCGGTCGTGGTGGTGTTAGTGTACCCTCTGGTGCTGGGAGAGGATGTGGCCATTTTGCCACAGCCACACATCCTAGTGAACCAACTACCTCAGGTTCTAGTACCTGCCAGAATTTGAAGCGATATTTGGTGGGGCCCAATGCTGTTCTAAGGATGGTAAGGCCTGAGCAAGTACAGGCGCTAGTCAATTGGGTGGCCGTCAGTGGATCCAGCACGTTCACAACATTATCTCCCACCCAGTCTTCTGCAGAAAGCGCACAGGTGGCGCCTGAAAACCAAGCCCATCAGTCTGTCACATCACCCCCATGCATATCAGGGAAACTGTCTGAGCCTCAAGTTATGCAGCAGTCTCTTATGCTGTTTGAAGACTCTGCTGACAGGGTTTCCCAAGGGAATCCACCTAGCCCTTCCCCAGTGGTGGAAGACATAGAATGAACTGATGCATAACCACTTATGTTTCCTGATAATGAGGACATTGGAATACCACCTCATCGGAGTCTGCACGTCTCTGATGATGACGAAACACAGTTGCCAACTGCTGCGTCTTTTTGCAGTGTGCAGACCGAACAGGAGGTCAGGGAGGAAGACTGTGGAAGACGATGCAGGGGACGATGAGGTCCGAGACCCAACATGAAAATGAAGGTCGTGCCACTGACTTTCATAGTTCAGAGGAAGAGGCAGGGGTGAGACCGAGCCAATAGCGTAGCAAAAGAGGGAGCAGGGGGCAAAAGCAGAACAGGCCGCCACCAAGAGAGTTCACCTGCTACTGGCCACCGCCACCAGGGACCGAGCACCCCAAAAGCAGCTTCAAGGAGTTCCCTGGCATGGCACTTCTTTAAGCAATGTGCTGACGACAAGACCCGAGTTGTTTGCACGCTGTGCCATTAGAGCCTGATGAGAGGCATTAACGTTCTGAACCTTAGCACAACCTGCATGACCAGGCATCTACATGCAAAGCATGAACTGCAGTGGAGTAAACACCTTAAAAACAAGGAACTCACTCTGGCTCCCCCTCCTCCTTCTTCTGCTGCTGCCTCGACCTCTTCCCCCGCCTCGGGAGGAATGTTAGCACCTGCTGCCCTCCAAACAGAGGATGTGCCACCGACACCACCACCTGTGTCACCAAGCATCTCCACCATATCACACGGCAGTGTTCAGCTCTCCATCTCACAAACCTTGGAGAGAAATTGAAAATTCCCACCTAGCCACCCTCGAGCCCTGGGCCTGATGTGTGACATGATGCCTGATTTTCTGCTATGCAACCTCTCTCCTACGTCTGGGTAAGCCAAATGTCTAAATGATGCCTGCATTTAGTGTGTAGGTACTTTAACCACCTAACTGTTTTGCCCAAATCCCACTTGGGCTGTGGAAAAAGTACTTAACTGCTTTAGCTGCTGAATATCTCCTGATTTGTAGCATTAGCCCAAGATACAGTAAGCAAGGGAAAACACTGTAAGAAATCTAAGTCGGGAATAATTGTGGGTAAAACCTGCATCCACTGCATTCTGAATTCTAACAGTGATATCTTCCCATGTACTGTAGATAGTGCTGTCATTCTGGTATTAATTGAACACCAGCAACTCTAGCTGCTATCAAACCAGAGATATGAGCAGCTAAAGCAGCTGCCCCCCCCCCCCTTCTTCCATTCAGTCTGGAGGAGGAGGGGAGCAGTTGCAGAGTTGACAGCCTGAAGGAGGAAAATAAAAATAGTAAAAATATAGAGAAATGTGGCATTATCACCATTGTAGTGACCCACATAATAATTATTTTTACCACACAGTGAATGCCACAAAATAGTGTTAAAATTGCTTTTTTTTAATTTCTCCCTAAAAATAAAAAAATAATAAAAGTTATTAACTATACTATATATACATCCCTAAATGGTTCCTAAAAAAAAACTAATCCAGCTAAAAAAAATTTTTTTATATTTAGAAGAAAAAACCACTAGGGAGGAAGAAGAAGCCTGAACCCGAGATCAAGTTAGGGGAAGGGCTTGTCCTGATTGGCTCCCAGGCTGACAGACCCACCGTGATATCCCACAGTCTGATAGAAAGAAAGGGAGGGTGAGGACTCTGATGACGATTGTGTGCTTCACATGATCAGGGTGCCATGAAGGAGGAAACATCAGAGGAGGAGGGTGATGATGGAAGCAATAAAGAGCAGAGGTCATGTACCTCCCAAGGAACAGCCTGGACCATATCTGCCTCAGGATCTGGTGATGCCACTGATGCAGTGAGTGGGTTGGACCCAAAATGTGCCAGTGCTAAGCCCAGCTCGGCTGCCACCACAGCAGGAGTTACCTTCTTCTCCCACTCCAGCTTGTAGCAGTCAGACCGCATCTAAGGGCCGTATGGTGTTTTTCACATCGTCGTCATCCCTTTCCACATCTCCTGCTCAGAATTCCCCTCCTCCCCATCATTAGCAATTGATAATGGAATGGAATGGCAAGGAAACACCTTTATGTGCAAAGTAATCCGACGATGTGTAAGCTTAATTCCCACCTGGCCAAGTTGCTGGTGGCGCAGTAGCTGCTGTTCCATTTAGTCAAGTCTGCTGCCTTTAGGGAGTTAATGGCGTGTGCCCAGCATCACTGGAAGATTCCTAGCCAGCAATATTTCTCCCAAAAAGCTATCCCTGCCTTGTACTCTCATGTGGTGGACTATGTAGGCTGCTCGCTGCGATTCTTGATGAGCGGCATGGTTCATGCCATGCTGGACACCTGGAGCAACTCTTACGGACAGGAAAAGTACATGTCTATCATAGCCCTGTGGGTTAATGTTTTTTTCTGGCAGCAGCGAGGTAGCACCCTGGCAAAGAGGCCAGGTCCTGTTGACCCCACCCCAAATTGTGTCAGGATGGCTCCCATACCAGGGACTTATCCACCTTCTCCTCTTCTATGGACATGTTCCTACTCCCAACAGCAGCTGGGCACAGGGTTGCTCTCACTAACCCTCCTTCTTATCACATGTGTCAGATCAAGTGTTTCCACGCCGAGCGAGCAGTTGCTCAAGTATATCAGGCAGAAAACATCCCACTGGCTGTCACCGCACCAACTCCAACTAGGGAAGGTAGTCAGCGACAATGGGCACAACATCAGGTCTGCCACTACACATCTTAATCCGCGACATGCCAACTCACTGGAATTCAACATTGCACATGTTTAAGCGTCTCTATGAGCAGCAAAAACCATGAATGATTTTATCATGCACCAGACAACCTCAGCATCTGCCCCGATAAGAGACAATTTTTGAAAGCTTTGGTATATGAAAAAACACGAGACATGTCCCGGTGCGGTGTTTTTTTTAAACACACTGTATGATAAAACCGTCTAATGTAAGTTTACCCATAGCCATGTATGTCAGTGTATCTCAGACTTAATTTACTATTTCTGTCATTGCGTTCCAGAGCTTGAGGGGGGGGGGTCATAAAAAATAAACAAAAATTGATAAGTTTTCCTAAAAATGAGGACTCCTAGGAGGCTAGATGGGGTTATATACACCAACTTTCAGGGCAATTGGAGTAACTTTGGTTCAGCCTGAATCGATTCATTGAACACTGTACACCAAAAGTCATGATAAAAAGGGCCAGCAGTGCTTAGCTTAATACCAGAGTATACACAAGGTAGAATGCTGAGACAAAATTAGAAAGAGGTCCCCAAACCAATGCAAGGGTTCCACAAACAAAATAAAATGTGCCTAAAATGATAAAGCAGCACTCAACTCTTGCACCGAACTTAGCTCTGTCTTTTGTTGGTAATTTGATCTGTTTACATTGCATTTATTACCCCGACTCAAACCCTTTTCATCTATTTGTATAGTTGTGAATATTTCAATTCTTCAACCATGTAAGGCTACTTTCACATCTGCAGCACAGCCTCCTGGACACAAACCTCAGAGTGCAGCGGTTTTGTCCGGCGATTCTTAGCATATTTGCCAGATTGCGGCCAGATCACTTAATGGGGCCGTGAAGCACTCAAGTGAAAGTAGCCTAACAAGCTTTGCCATGCCATAGATTAATATGAGTATGGTAATTAAGTGGTAATCCATCCATCAGTCTAGTAGTTCCATATATGTAGCAAGGTATAGCATGCATTTTATGTGGGCCATCCAACAATTACCAGCTTTTATGGGGCAACAAGTCTTTCGCACCCTCAACAGTTTAGGTATATTGACACGCCGGATTAATCTTCCATAGCAGCCTAATGGCCTGATGAAGGGTTTGTTCCCAAACCCGAAACGTTGCCTGTAACTATGTCCGGCTGAAATAAAACCCAAAAAGCATCAAATTTCATTGGAGTGCTGTCTGATATTTATATATAGGTATATTGACCTAGAGAGAAGGGCAAATTTGCACCCACTCCACTCATGTTCCAGGACTGCCTGTATACTACCCTACTGAAGCTAATATAAACTGTGTCCTGTTAATAAACTAGAAAATGCTTTACACCCCCATTCAATAAAAATCTGATACATCATGAATCTGCCATGTATGCTGACTGCTGATCACGTCAGTATTCAATCACGATGGCTTGAGTGAAATTCTTATTTTTATGACATTAGAAATGTTTCCAGATGCTTTGCTATTATATTAAAATATTATTCTGTGCTGACCTGAATTTCATTAATATTCTAGGCAAGAAAAGGTAGTATCTTGCTCCTATGTCTGTTATTATACCTTATCGTCATAATCTGTATCAGGTCCATAACCAGTGCTTAAATATACAGTGCATAGCTTTATTGAAGAACGCTGACATTGCTGGAGGCTTTAGTTATTATTATTATTGGATAAGCAGCACAGACTCCTCTGAACTCACAAGTAGCTGCACAGGCATATGCTTCTTACACTCAACTTTTCCGTTTGTTATTTAGCATCAAGAATAAGCCCAGGCTAGTTTTAAGCTGCCAATTTAGTTGCGATTAAGGTCGCACAGGTAACATGTTGCTTATGCAGAAGATTACATTACGCAAGAGCAGATGTGACCATGTATTTGCAGCAGCAGCATATAAAGTAATATATCAGAAAATGATGCCATGTCAGAAAATGAAATATTTGTTTCAATAAATCCTTTTTAGCAAAGTTACTTACACGTGAACAAGTAATGTATAGCATCAAATACAGTGTGTGGGTGGTAAATTGCCATAGAAACTGACTTGAGTTGGTTTTATGAGTTAACAAAAAAAGTTAGTTTCTTTAAAAACATTCAGTCTATTAATATTAAAATATGGAGCTCGTGCTGAGTTTTTCATCCAAAAAAGGGTGGAAAGAATACTAACAAACAATTTAAAAAGATACATTTTATAGAGGACATCATAGAACTCCACCTGGTTATAACTTTGCAGCCACACCTTCCATGACTTCTCTACCATTTGGCACTATTAGGCTGGGAACACACCTAAGCGTTTTTGGAGCAGGCGTTTTTTTGAGCGTTTTTTCTCGCGACAAACAAGCGTTTTCATGGGCGTTTTTGCATTTAAGGAACGCGCGTTTTTGAGGCGTTTTTTTGATTGACAGGTTCCAGATCCACTAAAAAGGGTCTCCGCCTCACATCCAGCTTCCTCCATGCTGGTGCCTAGGATTCTGTTTTGAACCTGGAAGCGGTCTTTTTATGCTGGGTCAAATGAGAAAAACGCGCGTTCGTATGCACGTTTTTTAAACAGAAAACGCTCATATCTTCATCTTGGAGCGTTCCCATGCATTCCAATGGGTGGAAACGCTTGAAAAAACGCCCCAAATAAGCTCAAGCACTAGCGTTTGTGTCAGGCGTTTTTCAGCGCGTTCAAACGCGCTGTAAAACACCCAAATGTGTACCATGCCCATAGGGATACATGGCATTTCACATGTTGTGCGTTTTACAGCGCGTTTGAACACGCTGTAAAACGCTTAGGTGTGTACCTAGGGTTAGTGCTGTTGGGTTCACCTCAAGAGGCTAAGATGGGAGTTAACAATGATTCTAGCAATTGAAACATGAGCCTGGCAATGTACATAAGTCACGTTTAGCTGCTGATCTTGCCATTAGTGTTGTAATGCAAATGAGACCACTATGATTGATATTTTTGTCATAAAGAATTTAAGGGGTTTTCTCACGAATAATATTCTACAGTTTTCAAACCAGCACCTGGATCTGAATACTTTTGTAATTGCGTGTAATTAAAAATGTATGATAGCTACTGAGTTATTTAATGAAATCTATATGTATAGCACCACCTGGTGTTAGCTCTTTTTCTAATTTTTGTCTTACTCACTGAGATGGAAGCACATGCTCAGTTCCATCCTTCAACTGTCACCAGCTACAGCAAACAGGACATGCCCTCTGACAAAGGACAAACCACCTTTGCTGTCAGCTTGAAATAAATCTAGAAGAACAATTGGAGCAAATAATGGGGAGCTCTTTGGTTTCATGTGAGTTACAGGGCTGATTCTAGCTTTGTTAGAAAGAGGTTTTCATGTACTAGGTTATCTCTGATTTTCATTTTTTACATTAATCATGGGGTAACCTCTTTAAGGGGTTAAGTCAGTGGAGTGTCTGATATAAAAAATATTTATCTTCAGATAAGAAATGAGCAAACCTGTCAAGATTCAGTTTGGTTCCAATTCAACACATTTTTTAAAAAGTTTTCAAATACCCGCTAGCCCTCTAGGATTTTTATGAAAACACGTGTATCTCTTTTTGTTCATTTTTTTATGAATTTTTCCTTTTTCTCTCCTCGCATCCCTAAGCTATTAAACACAGTGATGAACGAGCTTTCAGATTTCTCCTGGCCGACATTTTAGAGACCGTATTTCTGTTCACATTTCTTAGTGAAAAGTAGAACTTAGTAGCCTTATGTTAGCATAAGATAAGCTGTGTACATGCTGCCAGTTAGCCAATTAGCCAATATGAATGATATGGTGATATTTTGAGAAAGCTCTGGTGGAGCTCTGGTGGAGAAAGGTTGATGGACCTATCCTGGAAAAGCTGTAAGAAGTGGCAGATTATAAAGCTGTCCAGTAAGATTGGATAGGACCCTGCAGTTCCTTGTTGGTACCCATAGTGAGGGACCAGAGGTCAGGGATTTTTTTGTTGTTGTTTCATGTTTCTGTGTGACTTACTTGTACTGAGTGCCTACTAATACTATATGAGGATACATGCATGGATATTTTGATGCTGGTTTTGATTGGCTGTTTGTGGTAATATTTTTGATAACAATGTTTGGGTGCTTCAAGGGATTTCCAAGGCTTAATCCTAGAGAGGACATGTGAGTGACTCTGTACGTAAGGCAAAAATTCACTGTAGTATTGCCATAAGTAGAACTGTTTGGGAAGATTGAGCGCTTTGACAGTACTACTGGACTGCATACTTACAATGCCGGCATGCTTCAGTAGTGGAACAAAGGAGCCACCAAAATGATGTGGGCTACACAGAGTAAGCGTTCCTTTGGAAAAGAAGCATAGAAATGGGTCTCTGTAATAGACATTGCACAATGTTCAAAGGATAGCAACCAAAGACTGTAGACAGATGTTAAACAAAGATGGTGAATGGAACGTTGGATGAATATGTATGGCAGAAATTCCTCACTAATTTTAAGGGGAGGACCATGACAAATGCGACCAGGCCACAATGTGGTATAATGTAGCCCAGAGAATGACTGACCGTAAAGCAAATGATACTGATAAAGGGACTGTTTATGAAGTATGGGATATAATCAAATTACCAACAGGAAAATTGATCATCCCTCATGTTGTTAAACCCACTATCGCCCATAATCCACACTCCCCAACAATACCACCACCAGAAGGGTGGATATATCCTAAATGTGGGCAACAAAATCCAGACTGGAGGGATAGATGCACAGCTTGTGGGCGACCCAAAGCACACTTTCATGTGGTATATCCACTAGTCAATAAGATGGTTCCCAAAGTCAGAAGTGGCATCATAGAAGCACATGACTATGATATGTACTGCCCATGGACCTCTAACGAGCTGTTAGCCATGTGTACTACCTTGCCAGACCCTCACACTGTGCCCAGTACTTTCCTTCTGAAATTAGGAAACATCCAGACCACATATAAGGCTATGTGGACGGATCTGGAGAGTCTTTTATAGACAAAATCAGGAAAGGTACTTAAGACTCAAATGTTGATAAAGGCCCCAGGTGCTGTCCCTGCAGATAAAGCCACAGACTAGTCTGGCCAACAATTCATTACCGCCATCACACCCTGGGTGAAACAACAGCAGGACAATCAGACTGACACTTTCATGACCCAGACCCAGACTGGCTTGACTATAGATATGAGACAGGAGACAGTAAGGACATGAGAATACTAAAATGTATATATATATATATATATATATATATATATATATATATATTGTTGTGCCTTTTCATAGGTATATACATTGATATCCAATTATTCTAGTCAAGATGGATATTCATTGCCTTTAAAGGGAACCTGTCACCGGTGTTCTTTTATTGTGTAAAAAAAAACGATTTGATACATATGCAAATGAACCTGAGATGAGTCCTGTCCCGCGACTCATCCTAGGGACAGGACTCATCTCAGGTTCATTTGCATAGGTATCAAATCATTTTTTTTACACAATAAAAGCACACAGAGCTATGGGGACTGGATATTGCAGATGTGCTAGCGGCCATCTAGCAACCCATGTCCTCAGCGCTGTACACAAAATCCCGGTGACAGGTTCCCTTTAAGAGTGTCTGTAAAGATGTGTGTTTTTGTAACAATTAATTACATGCTGTTATGACAGAGGAGGTAATGATATCTCTGTGAGAAAACAAGGCCCATTCATATATTTATGGTCCATAGATCAATAGTGTGAGAAACATTCAGAGAGACGCCTAGAGGTCTGTCTTTAGTTGTTTCAAAGTGTCTGAACTAACCCCTCTCTCTGATTTAAGGCTATAAAGGTCAGATCTATATGATACAAGAGTACCATAGTTAACTCTTTATGGTATGGCGCTAATAGCTTGCACAACGGTGCCATCTGGAGACAGATAGATATCATGACACCATTCTCCACAATTGCATTGTGGGTAAATATGATCTCATAGAGTCATTAACATACATTACACCCAGCTCAGTTGATTTTAATCCAAGAGGATGTAAGATCAGATAAGGGGGGAAATAATTATAGGGACACAGCAGGATAGGGGATCATCATAGCCAGAACAAGAAGAGGACTCACAAGGGGGACCCAACTTCCAACATCCAAGATCCAACACCCAAGAGAGGGGGGTCTATCAATATGAAAGTCATGGTGAGACATGCGATGATGGACCACCCAGCTTTCCTAGGAGTAGAAGTGTGATTCCTACTAGGACTTGGTAAGAGACATAAAGAATGATATTTCATTTTATTAAGACAAATTGGATAATGTTAATGAAATTCATACCATCTAGATTGGCAAATACATAAACATATTAATTAATTGATCATCTCCATATTGAGATGTAGTCTTAGGATATTGTGAAGCTTCATTCTACCTGCAGAAGAATCAAGACTCATAATTAGGGAAGAGCGAACCCGAACTGGATAGTTCGGGTTCGTACCGAATTTTGGGGTGTTCGGGACATAGACCCGGACCCGAACATTTTCAAAAAAGTTCATGTTTGGGTCCGTTGTTTGGCAATTTCTTCCCGCTTTCTGAAGGGCTGCACAGCAGCCAATCAGCTAGCGTTTTACTTCTTGCCCTAAGAAGCCATCACAGCCATGCCTACTTATGTCATGGTTGTGATTGGCCAAGTGCAGCATGTGACCCAGCCTCTATTTAAGCTGGAGTCACGTAGCGCCGCACGTCACTCTGCTCTGATTAGTGTAGGGATAGGACGCAGCTTCTGCGAGGGCGAGATTAGGCAAGGAAAACTCAGCAAAAAAACCTAATGAGGTGATCGATCTACAGCTGTGAAACTGGAGTATGATAGGAAGAAGCGCCCACCAGTAGACATGACGCTGATGGGGAGAGAGAGGGGTCTATTCAACTTCTGCTAGTTAATTGCTCACTAGTTTTTAGGCTTCACAGAGCGTTTTTCTGTCACTTTTTTCTGGGTTGATCGGCGGCCATTTTGTGTCTTGTGGTGCACCAGCACAAGCTGCCACCAAGTCCATCAATCCATCAATATTAGTTTTTTTTTTTGCTATATCCTACATCAGCGGCTTGGCTGTGCTT
The DNA here is from genome assembly GCA_033119425.1 of Bufotes viridis. Lineage (NCBI taxonomy): Eukaryota > Metazoa > Chordata > Amphibia > Anura > Bufonidae > Bufotes > Bufotes viridis. The sequence continues at coordinate 151,570,084 of CM065589.1, read as the reverse complement.
ATTGTCACCCCTAGAAACTCAGGATAGAAATTTGGGTTAAATTCAATTGCCAAAATAGCAATCCCCTAAATCTGGTGTTCCAGCTGTGGCTAGCTAAGTGTAATACTATCTGCTGTCTGGCAAAGGATAGATTTTTTTCTGTGGTGAAATTCAATTGCCAAAATAGCAATCCCCTAAATCTGGTGTCCCAGCAGTGGCTGGCAAAGTTTTATAGTGTCCGGCAAAGGCTATATTTTGTTCTGGGGTGAAATTCAATTGCCAAAAAAGCAATACCGTAAATCTGGTGTTCCAGCTGTGACTGGACAAGTTTCATAATGTCTATCATAGGATATATTATTTTCTGCAGTGAAATTCAGTTCCAAAAATAGAAATACCATAAATCTGGTGTTCCAGCTGTGCCTAGACAAGTTTAATAGAGTTCGGCAAAGGATATATTTTTTTCTTGGGTGAAATTCAATTGCCAAAATAGCAATACCATAAATCAGTGGTTTCAGCTGTGGCTGGACAAGTTAAATAGTGTCCGGCAAAGAATATATTTTGCTCTGGGGTGAAATTTAATTGCCAAAATAGCAGTACCATAAATCTGGTGTTCCAGCTGTGACTGGACAAGTTTTATAGTGTCCGTCATAGGATATATTATTTTCTGCGGTGAAATTCAGTGGCAAAATTAAATATACCGTAAATCTGGTGTTCCAGCTGTGACTGGACAAGTTTAATAGTGTCTGGCAAAGGATATATTTTTTTTCTGGGGTGAAATTCAATTGCCAAAATAGCAATACCATAAATCAGTGGTTTCAGCTGTGGCTGGCAAAGTTTAATAGTGACCGGCAAGGGATATATTTTTTTCTTGGGTGAAATTCAATTGCCAAAATAGCAATACCGTAAATCTGGTGTCCCAGCAGTGGCTGGCCAAGTTTAACAGTGTCCGGCAAAGGATTTATTATTTTCTGGGGTGAAATTCAGTTGCTAAAATAGCAATGCCGTAAATCTGGTGTTCCAGCTGTGACTGGACAAGTTTAATAGTATCCGGCAAAGGATTTATTATTTTCTGGGGTGAAATTAAGTTGCCAAAATAGAAATACCGTAAATCTGGTGTTCCAGCTGTGTCTGGACAAGTTTCATAGTGTCCGTCATAGGATATATTATTTTCTGCTGTGAAAGTCAGTTTCAAAAATATAAATACGGTAAATCTGGTGTTCCACCTGTGGCTGGACAAGTTTAATAGTGTCCGGTAAAAGATTTATTATTTTCTAGGGGGAAATTCAGTTGCCAAAATAGAAATACAGGAATTCTGGTGTTCCAGCTGTGACTGGACATGTTTAATAGTGTCCGTCATAGGATATATTATTTTCTGCGGTGAAATTCAGTTTTAAAAATAGAAATACCGTAAATCTGGTGGTCCAGCTTAATCTGTCCGTAAAAGAGTATATTTTTTTCTGGGGTGAAATCTAATTGCCAAAATAGCAATACCCTAAATTTGGTGTTCCAGCTGTGACTGGACAATTTTCCTAGTGTCTGTCAAAGGATAGATTTTGTTCTTTGGTGAAATACAGTTGCAAAAAAAGAAATACAGTAAATCTGGGGTTCCAGCTGTGACTGGACAACTTTCATGGTGTCCGTCAAAGGATATATTTTTTTTATGGGGTGAAAATCAGTTGCAAAAATAGAAATACAGTAAATATGGGGTTTCAGCTGTGGCTGGACAAGTTTCATAGTGCCCGTCAAAGAATAGCTTTTGTTCTGGGGTGAAATTCAATTGCACAAATAGCAATACCGTAAATCATTGGTTTCAGCTGTGGCTGGACAAGTTTAATACTGTCCGGCAAAGGATAGATTTTAAACTGTTGGGTGAAATATTACCATTTTTGCCAGGTACAATCCCCTGCACTGAATAATTGACAGTGAACTTACAATTGGCGGTTACATTCTTGCATGAAATGAAGCCTTTTTGGCTGTGAAGCGAAAGGTAGTCTCCAATAACAGTTTTTTTATTTTTTATTTTACAACAATGGTTGGGTGAGGCCGGTATACATGTCTATTCTGCATTAGGTTCAAACAAGTCCTGTGGGATCCATGTCTGGTTCTTTTTAATAACTGAAAGCTTAGTCGCTAACATTGTCTGCGGACAGGCGGCTGCACTTGTCTGTGATAATGCCCCCAGCCATGCTAAACACACGTTCAGACAATACAGTGGCTGCAGGGTAGGCCAGCACCTCCAAGGCGTAAAGGGCAACCTCAGGACATGTGCCTAATTTGAAGACCCAGAAGTTGAATGGGCCAGACCCAGTGGCGTAGCTAGAAATGATTGGGCACCACAGAAAATATTTGACTGGGCCCCCCCTCCCACAGTAATTTTTGCGCAACCCCTTTCATGCCGCCATTCCTGGGACTACTAAAGATCGCTCTCTCAGACCAGGCCCAGCAGCTGTTCCATCCACTTTCTACACTATTTGTACTGCCACTGTATATGATTTCATTGAATAATACTGTTGAGGGGGCCCTGAAAAAGTCTTTTAGTCCTTCTACTCCTCCTGGATGGGCCCCTTCTAGGACAGGGCACCAAAGCAGTAGCTTCCCCTGCTTCCCCTTGTAGCTACGCCCCTGGGCAAACCCATCAGTCAGTACATGTACTCTTCCACAATGTTGCTGAAACGCTGCCTCCTGCTAAGACGTTCCAGATCTGCTGGTGGTGCAGGTTGTTGTGGCGTGATGACAAAGCTTTCCCACATTTCGCCAATGCTAACCCAGCCTTCTGAGGTGCTGGTGGTGACCCAGCTGCCCCTGAGCTGGCTTGGGGGACACCCTGCTGAGAACACGATTCCTCTTACTCCTCCTCCTCCTCCTCCAGAACTGTGCCCTGGGTGGACAATTGTGTCTCAGGCCAGGGCCTATGTTGATGCAGGAACCCACCCTTTGAGCCACTTGGATGTCACTAGCCTTAAGTTAACCCCTTCCCGACCTATGATGCATATACCCGTCATGGAGCACTGCTAGTTAGTGCTCCATGACGAGTATACACATCATGGCATTAAACTGTCACCATGTCTGCAGACATGGTGACAGTGCTGAGACCCCGGCTGTTACACACAGCCAGGGATCTCAGCTAACCAGCCCGGGACCAATGGGGGCGGTCCCGTGCGAGCGATCGCTCTGATTGGCTAGTCTTAACAGACTAGCCAATCAGAGCATTTTAATGCTGGCTGAAAGATTCTGATTCCTGCAGTCTGCGACTGCGGGGATCAGAACCTTCTAAAATGTACAAATTATATGCCCCCCACTGCAGCCCTCAATGTGCCCCTTTCAGCCCACTATGTGCCCCCTTCATATATGTCGGTCGGCGGGCGGGAGAGCAATGCCCCCCCAGCCCCCCCTTTATTTTTACGATGGCCAGAGCGGTTTAGCAGAGTGTCAGCACATTGCTGACACTCTGCTTCAAACGGCAGACATCTGTGGTGGATGTCTGCCGTTTAACCCTTTCCATGCCGCGGTTTATAGGGACCGCTACATGGAAGGGGCTAACAGGGTGGGAGCTCCCTCCATCTCCCATCGTGGGCTGCTGTGCCATTGCAGCCACCCAATACTTAACCCAGAGGGAGGGGGCCCCCCTCCCTCCTTCCCCCATCAGCCGCTGCTCTGTTGTGGCAACAGCTGATGGTTTCCATGGCAACCAGACGCCTTCACAGGCTTCCGGCTTGCCATGGTATAGCAGATTAGGCTTCTGCTATACACAGCAGCAGCTTGATCAGGCTAAGTGTAAATTCATAATTACTACAGTACACTATATAGTGTACTGTAGTGTATTATAGAGGCTTCAGACCCACTGGATCTTCAAGAACCAAGTGGGTCTGCGTTAAAAAAATGTTAAAAAAAGTGAAAAAAATAAAAAAATGAATTTCTTCTTATAGCCACACATTTATCACTGATTAAAAAAAATGTAAATAAAATACACTACACATGTTTGATATCACCGCGTCCATAAAGACCTGATCTATAAAACGGTCATGTTACATTCCCTGCACCGTGAACGCCAAAAAAAAAAAAGTGTAAAAAAAGCCATTTTTTGTCACCTTACATCACAAAAAGTGTAATATCAAGCGATCAAAAAGGCGTATGTCCCCCAATATAGAGTCAATCAAACCGCCATCTCATCCCGCAAAAAATGATACCCTATATAAGTCAATACATCAAAAAATAAAAAACTATCACTCTCAGGCAATAAAGACACTAAAATATGATTTTCTTTTGCTTCAAAACTAGTATTATTGTGCTAAAGTAAAATAAATAAACAAAGTATACATATTATGTATCGCCACGTCCGTAAGAACCTGCTCTATAACCTTATCACATGACCTGACCCCTCAGGTGAACACCTTAAAAAAAAAGCGGTGTAAAAAAAGCCATTTTTTGTCACCTTACATCACACAAAGTGTAATATCAAGCGATCAAAAAGACGTATGCCCCCCAAAATAGTGCCAATCAAACCGCCATCTCATCTGGCAAAATATGAGCCTCTACATAAGACAGTTTCCCCCAAAAAATAAAAAAAATATGGCTTTTAGAATAAGGAGAAACAAAAAAATAATTTATTATGAAAAACTGAAATAAACAACTAAAAAAAGTAGTCATATTTGGTATTGTCGCATCCGTAACAACCTGCACTATAAAATTGCCACATGATCTAACCTGTCAGTAAATAACTGTAAATAAAAAAAAAAAAAAACGGTGCCAAAACAGCTATTTTTGTTACCTTGCCTCAAAAAAGTGTAATATAGTGCAACCAAAAATCATATGTACCCTAAAATAGTACCAACAAAACTGCCACCTTATCCCGTACCTTCCAAAATGGGGTCTTTTTTTTGTTTCTACTCTGCACCATCAGGGGGTCTTCAAATGTGACATGGCAACTTAAAATGATCTCATTGAAATCTACCCTCCAAAAACGACTCTGCGCCCTGTTGTGCACCTGTACAGCAGTTCACGACCACATATGGGGTATTTCTGTAAACTACAGAATCAGGGCAATAAATATTGAGTTTTGTTTGGCTGTTTTGTTTAGCTTTGTAAGCGTAAAAAAAATGATTATAATGGAAAGTTTGACAAAAAAGTGAAATTGCGAAATGTCATCTCCATTTTCCATTAATTCTTGTGGAACACCTAAAGGGTTAACAAAGTTTGTAAAATCAGTTTTGAATACCTTGAGGGGTGTAGTTTCTAAAATGGGGTAATTTATGGGGGTGTCCACTATGTACGCCTCACAAAGTGACTACAGACCTGAACTGGTCCTTAAAAAGTGGGTTTTGGAAATTTTCTTTCCACAAACACACAAGTTTTAAAACAGCCTGCTGTCGTTTCCCCTTGGCTGTGCTGCTGTGGGTGGTGAAGGTGTTACATGGAGCAGATGAGGGGGTGGTAGAGGAGGAGGAGAAAGCCGAGTAGGAGGAGGAGAAGGTAACAGGAGGCGAAGAGAAATGCCCTGCAGTCCTCTGCGGCGGAAGGACATGTTATGCGCCTCAGGCCCAGCCGCTACTGCATTTACCCAGTGTGCTGTTAAGAGAGATATAATGTCCCTGCCTGTGCTTACTGGTCCATGTATCGGTTGTTATGTGGATCTTGCCACAGATGGCGTTGTGCAGTGCACTCTGATTTTGTCCGCCATTTGGTTGTGCAGAGAAGGGATGGCTCACCTGCAAAAATTGTGGTGGCTGGGATCCACGTACTGTGGGACAGCCACTGCCATAAGGTTTTTAAAACTGTCCACCAGACAGAATGACAGCACTTCAAAGGACCAGGAATTTTGCAATCAAGGCATTCAGAGCCATGGATCGCTGGTGGGTAGAGGAGTAATTCCTCTTTCTATTTCTCTTTCTCTCCAGTGTTTGCGAGATGGACAACTGATAGCTGAACACTTCCATAGCATTCAGTGGAGATGCTTTTTGACGGTGCCAGATGTGGTGGCGTTGCCGCCACATCCTCTGTTTTCTGAGTGGCAGGTGCCACTGTCACTCACTTGGGCTCACGTTTAGAACGTTTATTTATTATTTTTCTGTACTTTATGTTCTTTAAAGTCATTTCCCTTTCCACATTTGTTTGCAGGGCATCTACCTACATTTTTTGCCTTTTGCAACCCTCTGGCCCCTTCCAGGGCTATTTTACAGCCATTTTAGTGCCCAAAAGTTTTGATCCCCATTGACTTCAATGGGGTTCGTGTTCAGTTTGGATCCCGAACCCAAACTTTTTTGTGAACCCGTTGAACTGTAACTTTCAGGTGTTCGCTCAACTCTATTTAAGGGCAGTCAATGCTGTGATTGTCATTAATACACCATAAGTTCCCAATCCAGACAGGCTGCTCAATCAAATGCCTATAAATGCTGAATGTTTTACTGAAAATGATCTTGCAAATGCCTTCTTCTCTGTTCCTCTGCATGAAGAATGCTGACCCTATTTGCTTTCACTTTCCATAAGCAAAATGCTTGGGTTGTTCTACCACAAGGGGCTGCCAATTCTCCAGATATTTTCTCTTCTGCTTTACACTCTGTGCTACAATCCTGGCAGCCAGTATTCAACAATATAGAGGAATATTTATATTTTCTTATTTTCCTCTCCAATAATGACTGCAAAGCTTCCAATATAAAACTGCAACATTGTGAATCTACCATAACTTTCTGGAGTCACTGTATCTCTCCTGGCATTACACACCTGACAACTGAATTACTGCTTTAAAGCAACACCCCATGCCAAAGATATGCAGGGCTCTACTTGATTTTATTGGTCTTTTCAGTTATTGCTGCCCCTGGATCAAAAGTTGCTCCCAGACAGTGCAGCCACTATATAACTACCTCAAAGCAGAAACTGAACTAACACCGGAAGCAATTAATTCATTTCATACACTAAAACTGACTCTCACTACAGCACCGGCACTAGGCATCCTCAACTACATGGGAGCTCCGTACAGTATTATAATATATTGTAGTTCTGTATCAAGGTTTTTACAGTAAAAATGAATTCTCCCAAGACTTCACAAAGTAATAACTTTGGCTCATCGTAGCCAATACATTCTAATACTGTATGGAGCTCCCGCTTCGTCCAGTAATAAAACAAAGCTTTATGCGAATTGACTTCAGATGAAGCATCCGGAGTCAATTCGCTCATTCCTAGTCTTGAGCAAGGTGCCTCAGGTGTACTAACATAGAAACATGGGACCGCATGCGACCCTTAGCATACTATACTACCTGCCTAGATAGTATTGCCAGAGCACTACCTATGGTACTTCTTTAAGAGCAGTTGCTGCAGCCTCTACATTAGTGCTTAAAACAGAAGACATAACCCTGGGAGGGTCATAAAGACCCCCAAGAAACACAATCCTAAACTTTTGTTTCAAAAAGTGCTGGTGGGTCACATACAGCTACTCAGGGTGGGCACATATGAGTATGCCCTTGTGGCCACTGATATATTTTCAGGTTGGCCAGAAGCCTGGCCAGTGACTATAGCCATAGCCAAAAACACTGCTAAGAAAATATTATCTGAAATAATCTGTAGATATAGGATTCCAGAAGTGACAGAATCAGACAGAGGTACCTCCTTTACACAGGAGATAATAGGACACATACTGGAGACCTTAGGGATCACACAAGCTCTACACACTCCTTACCATCCACAACGTAGTGAAAAGGAAGAAAGACTTAATTGTACCATTAAGTTAAAATTGCAGAAGTACTTGGACACGCATAGTAGCCTTACTGGTAGTACTATATGCCATCCGTACTATCCCTACTGGATAAGAAAAGTTTAGACCCTTCAAAATTTTTTGGGGCTCTGCACCAAAGACAGGGTTTTATTTCCCACAACAGCTACAAGCATTTTACTTTTTTTTTTTTTTTGTAGCATTGATTCCTCATCTTTATTAGGCAATTGTAAATAATATACAGGACATAAATCCACACGTGTTGCGACTGTTGACGCGTTTCGAACAAAGTTCTTATTCGTAACCAATGAAAGCCATTGGCAGGCAAGTTGGCTGTGCGGTTCATGACCACAGCATGACCATGCCATGTGGTCGTACCCTTAAATGAGTTGTGCAGGGTTAGCAAAACATAGTTGCTTTCTTCCAAAAACAGCTCCACGCATATCCGAAGGGTGTGTGTGGTATGCGGCTTAACGCCAGTCACTTTAATAGAGCTGAACTGGAGACAGTTCATATAAGGTTTGTAGGGGCGGTAAACTCTGTTTTCTCCCTTTGCAGCACACAGACTGCAGATATTACCTTTATAATTGGTTGCTTGATTCTTTAAATTGACTAATACCTGAGACAGTAGTTGTTTTTAGCTTGTTCAAATGAATATATGTCTGTATGTACTGTATACAGAATATGTTGATTTTACTTTTCAGATAGTCTGGATAGTGGGTCACAATACCCTGCAGTGCTGTCATGACAAGCTACTTTGGCTGGCTGTAATGACAGTCTTGGCTACAAGGGGATACAATCTGGTAATGGTCTTTTTTTTTTTTATATATTTTTATTTCATTTTCCATTAACAATAAGTGAGAATTAACAGATAATGAGGTACAAGGCACATATTTCAATACAATGCAAAGATAGTACATGAGACATAATCACATTACACAGTTATGGTCGCACAGATGACAGGTAAGTACAATACAATACTGTAAGTGTAAGGCAGCTTGAACGAATGGGCAGTAGTTGGAGAAACAGTCGAACCCTCCACTTCCAAGCGAGGGCCCTGAAAGAGCCAAGGGAGCGGTCATAACTCCGCACAAAACAATAGGCTATAATGCCAAGGACCACAGATCATCGACTAGGAGTGGCGAGAACCGTTTGCAACAAACCTATAGTTTGACCTGGGGGCGGAGCTAGGCAGCTGAGCTGAATGACCGCAACTTAGAGTTCTCTGCAGAGGATTGAGGCGAAAAGGGCATCTTTAGCCAGAAATCCTCAGCCAACATGGGCAAGCTTGTGAAAGATAGGAGAAGGAACACACCTGTGTCTCATAAGCCGACCTCGGTCCAGGGGGACCTGAACAAATTTGTAAAAAAGGCATCCTCGCTTAACACCAAGAGACCGGACAAGATGGCGCAGCCGGATGATCCCGCGCTTCAATAAGCCGCCTCTGAATTGGAGGATGGAGAGGGGAGTGAGGTGTCTTCCCCGGCCTCACAAGAACATCTCCCGGTATCTAGGGCCTTTATGAGGCAGCTATTGAGGGAAGCCTTGGATCCAATTGTGCAGGAGCTAAAGGAATATAAAAAAGACCTCCAGCAGCTGAGCTACAGGGTTGAGGCCTCTGAAGTGGCGCAAACCACCATAATAGATTTTGGATCGGCAGTGGCTTACTCATTTGACCATGCCCAAGCGCACATTAATTACTTATATGCGCAGATCGAAGACCAAGACAATCGAGGTCGCAGAAATAACCTCCGATTGAAGGGGCTCCTTGAAAGCATCCCATCTGAAGAGATCTTAAGCACACTAATGAACTTCTTCACTAACCTTGTGGGTAAATCGGCGGCATCGGATATAGTCCTGGAGAGAGCACACTGTGCGCTTAAGCCGACACGGGGCCTAGTGAGCCACCACGCGACATCATCTGCAAGCTCACAAATTTTCAAGCTAAAGAAAATATTCTGAAGGCGGCACGCAGTAAAGCCTCTTTAAAACATGCGGGGGCCATCATCACCATATATCAAGATTTTTTTGCCAGCAACACTTCACAAACATAGGATACTGAAGCCACTGCTGGAGACACTGAGAGGCAGGAGAATATTATATAAGTGGCTTTTCCTGTACAGCCTTCTCAAAATGCACCGGACAAAAAACTGGTGATCCGGTCGCATGAAGACCTAAAGAGAGTATATGAGCACCTGGAATTGAGGATTAACAAATTCCCGATTGGAACATCGTTCAGGAGCTTATCGATCTCCCATCATTACCCACGCCTGCTGAGTGGATCTCGGTGCGTCAGAGCAAAAGCCAAAGACCCAAGAGGAAGATGGGAGCCTACACTCCGAAAAAAGTCTCGGTGGAGGTGACAAGAGGGTTTTTGGAAAAGTACCATGAACAATGCAAGTTATAAGCGTTCACTATCATTACCCGTAATGCTCACCTGCATGTTTTTCTGAACTGGCACCCTTCAGTTGTCTCCATAGGTAACACTTACTGTATTCCACTACCAATTGAAATGGACCCATAGTCTCCTTTCTGTTCAAATTGCTTAAGAGAGTACGATAAGAGTTTCTCACCTTTCTCAAGAAGTATTCCTACTTACATGTACACTCAGCTTAGTGTTTAGCATGTTCTAGTCCTCTTTTATTATGTACTCAGCCTACCCCTCTTATGTCCCCAGCTTTGACCTTAATATGCATCCAGTTTGCTCTATCATGTACTTTCAGCCTATGAAGTGTATGTACTCAGCTCAAACCACCCACCACCCGCTAGACTCCACCTCACCGACGTCTAGGCTTCCAGCCTCACAGATTAGAATTCTTAGATCTCGGACGCATGGAGAATTTTGTATCCGCAAGAGAAAGATTTTACATTTTATTCTGCCGTACATGGCACTTATCAGAGATTAGACTATTTGTTTGTCTCTAACCATCTGTTGGAAAGAGTGCAGTCCGCGAATATAGGTCTAATAACCGTGTCAGATCATGCGCCCATCACAATAGGACTTAGACTGCAGGAAACCCCGCCTAGGTCGTGGACCTGGAGATTGAATGAGACCCTCCTGGAAAATAACTGACATAAAACTCAACTACAGGACAAATTAACTATGTTTTTCGACTTGAATAATGTGCCACAGGTGGGCGTACCTGTCACGTGGGAGGCGCACAAGGCGTTTATTAGGGGAGAACTGGTAGCCTTGGGAGCGTGGGTTCGCAAGCAGATAACAAAAGCGATAGTAATGGCTCAAATCTCTTGAAACATCCAATAAACATAGCCCTTCTAAGGCAACCCATGAAGATATAGTTAAACTGTGTACCCAACTCATGGACCTCCTGAACATAAGGTCTGCAAAAATGCTTAAACAGGTGAAGTTTCAAACATACGTCCATGGAAATAGGGGTTCGAAATTGCTCATGAGATTGATTAAGAGTAGGAGAGAAAAGACACATATAGAAAAAATCCAGGACGGGAAGGGGGATCTCTGTCGTCAACCCCAGCTATAGCGAACGAATTTGCCACATTTTACTCCTCCTTATATAATTTGAAAACAGGGGACCCTGTTGAACTCCAACAGAGGATCGACTCTTTCCTACAATCAGTAGTGATACCCAAGCTTACGCCCGCAGACTTAGAAGCACTGCTGACTCCCGTCAAAGATGAGGAAATTAAGGCGTGTCTGTCCAGTATCCCTTCAGGTAAAAGCCCGGGACCCGATGGGCTTCCTATAGTGTATTATAAGAAGTTTCAGTCGGTGCTCCTCCCTCAGCTCACCAAACTTTGTAACTCTCTCCTCCAAGGGACCACACTTCTGCCTCGATCATTGATGGCACACATAGTAGTCCTACCAAAGGAGGGAAAAGACCCAACCAAATGCAGTAGTTACAGGCCCGTATCACTATTAAATGCAGATCTGAAATTGTGGGCTGAGATCCTTAGCCAACGGATAGCTAAATATCTTCCACACCTTATCAGGGAAGAACAAGTGGGATTCGTGAAGGGGCAGGAAGGCAGACACTATGTCAGCAGGATATATCACGCTGTCTACTATGCAAAGACGAGGGGTCATCCTTTACTGCTTGTGGGGACAGACGCGGAGAAGGCCTTCGATAGGGTCAATTGGGCCTTCATGAGATCAGCTTTCTCCCGCGTTCGTCTCTGTAATGTTCTCGCTATAAAGTGGTCCCACCGCGGGGGTCCTGACGAATGGCTTTCTTTCTGTTCCCGTTTTCAATCTCAAATGGGACACGCCAGGGGTGCCCCCATTCACCAACGCTATTTGTACTGGCCCTGGAACCCTTTCTTAATAAAGTGAGGGCTTCCAGACATATAAGAGGATTAAAGGTGGGCCGTAATATACATTCGCTTGCAGCCTTTGCAGACGACCTCCTGTTATTAATCACAAACCCAGAAGAAGCTCTACCTGAGGCCATGCATCTTCTGGAAGAATATGGCTCAGTCTCAAACTTTAAAGTAAACTATGAAAAGTCGGAAATTCTTAATATCTCAATTGCAATGAAAAGAGTGAATCTTCTAGTCCCTCTCACTCCTTTCCAATGGCTGACGAAGGCCATTACATTTTTGGGTATTCAGGTTCCCCCGGACCCCTCCCAGTTCTACAACTTGAACTACCCTCCACTCCTTTCCAAAATGAAAAAACTTCCTTCATTCAGTCAAAATTTCTTACCTATCCTGGCTAGGAAGGAAAAATCTGCTTACGACGTATGCGCTCCCTCAGATTTTATATACCCTACGAAGCCTACCTATCCACCTCCACACAAAATTATTTTCGGATTTTGGTTCACTATTTAGAAGCTTTTTGTGGTCCAATAATGAACCAAGACTTCCATACTCTCTTCTAATTACGAAAAAAGTGAATGGGGGCCTCTCCCTCCCCGATCTAATGACGTACCATCAGGCCATTCATTTGGAGAGATGGACTGCTCTGGCAGACCCCTCTAATGATAAACCATATGTGGATATAGAGCGTAGACTAATGGGAACAGACTTTGCAAGCCTTTTGTCGGTTTCTACCTCATAGCGGGGCAAGCTGTCTCGATTGAATGATATTACGCGTACCACGCTAATGTATTGTAGAAGAACAAAGGGACTCTGTATGTGCCATGGAAAGCTCCCGCCTATAGCGCCGCTCTCAACTCTTCCTTACTTCTTAAGGGGAGGAGATAAAGAGTACCATCATTGCTGGCATTCTCTAACCGAAGTGAGAGTATAGGCCTTGAGCAAGGCAAATGATTTGAAAGCTTTCTTGAAGGAAGTAGGGGCAAAGATCCCCTCACCCGTTTTGAACTCCTTGGCAAAAAGAGATATTAATATATATTTTAGAGATTACATGAATCAGCATGCTAGCCCCCCACTAGACCCCACGTGGATAGAAAAACTGTCTTTAACCTCTTTAAGACCCCTGCCGAAAATTACATCCTACATCTATTCCCAGTTACTCCTCGCGCCTCCCACTGACAGGCCACCGTACCTAAAAGCATGGGAGCAAGAACTCCAAATACAAATCTTGGAACCAGAGGCTAAGTTCATTCTTCTGCACTCTCATGGATTCTCTAGCAGCGTTCGTCTACAGGAGAATTCTTTTAAAATCCTTACAAGATAGTGGGCACCCCTGACTTCCTTTTTAGGGCAAATTTGCTACAGGTACTGGATGATAAGTGCTGGAGGTGCTCAGAGGGTAGAGACACAATTTCACACATATAGTGGTCCTGCCCTCGGCAGAATCGTTTCTGGCATGAAATTGAAGGTCTTATTAACGAAATATGCAAAAAGAAAGTCCAGCTTTCCCCAGAGCTGGTGCTGTTGTGGAAGCCACAACCTGATAGGAGACCCTCTGCAGATAGCCTACCAACTCACCTTATCGTAGAGGCAAAAATTTTAGTGCCAAGGAGATGGAGAGAGATAGATCCTCCAATTGTAAAGGAGTGGTTAGATGAAGTACACAATATATGCTTGATGGAGGAGCTGGTGGGATGGAATCTGGGGAAAAGGAGCGCATTCCTTAAAATATGGCAACCTTGGTTGGACTTTCCTACTTGTAGAGTTAGGGTGGACAACATGTAATTGTACAGGTAGCCAACGGGCCTTTCCCTCCAACATAACCCACCATGTCAAGCTATAAGGGTGCTCCTCTAATAGTGTACACCGTCCATGGGCATACCTAAATATATACATAATCTGTTATGGCACTGTTCCGGATACTGGGTGACTGGTTGCTGCTACCGGGAACCCTGAGTCACCTGTGCGCTTTGAGATGGCCACGAGGGTGGGTCAGGATGAGCTGCCACTGTGGCATTGGCTGATATAGTGAACAGTGATGTGGCGAACATAAAATTTTCCGTTCACGAACGGCGAACGCGAACTTCCGCAAATGTTCTCGAACATGCGAACAGGGCGAACCGTCATAAACTTCAGGCAAGCGAATTTTAAAGCCCACAGGCACTCTTTCTGGCCACAATAGTGATGGAAAAGTTGTTTCAAGGGGACTAACACCTGGACTGTGGCATGCCGAAGGGGGATCCATGGCAAAACTCCCATGGAAAATTAAGTAGTTGACGTAGAGTGTGGTAAGTTGAATTTGCAATGTGATTAATATAACCTGCATTAATCGCACTGCAAATTCAACTTAGAGCTGGGTTCCTAATGGTTGTATTGCTAGAATATAACGAAGATTGAGAATATAGCGCTATATTCTCAATCTTTGTTATATTCTAGCAATACAACCATTAGGAACCCGGCTCTAAGTTGAATTCGCAATGCGATTAATATAACGTGTATTAATCGCATTGCGATTACAACTTAGATCTGAGTTCCTAATGGTTGTATTGCTAGAATATAACAAAGATTGAGAATATAGCGCTATGAATAGTTTGGGACATCTTATTTGCGAATTCAACTTACAGCTGGGTTCCTAATGGTTGTATTGCTAGAATATACCGAAGATTGAGAATTTTCTCAATCTTCGTTATATTCTAGCAATACAACAACCATTAGGAACTCAGATCTAAGTTTAATTCGCAATGCGATTAATATAACCTGCATTAATCACATTGCAAATTCAACTTAGAGCTGAGTTTCTAATGGTTGTTGTATTGCTAGTATATACGTTATATTCTAGCAATACAACCATAAGGAACTCAGCTCTAAGTTGTAATCGCAATGCGGACAATACTTACAATTATTAATCGCTTTGAAAATCCATTTGATGCCTCTATTTGATTGTATATGATGGTTGAGTATGACTACCACCAACGTTCTGCTGCCTCCGAGGCAAGATATCTGAACCCCCCAGGGGCCATTTGGGCGTTTTTGATAGAAAACGCATCAAAAACGCATCTGCGTTTTTATCTTTTTTTTTTTTTGTATTTTGCCACATTTAGTTGCATATTTACATTTGGTATAGGCAAATATGGTAGTCTAGAATTCAGTGTTTCCCAACCAGTGTGCCTCCAGCTTTTGCAAAACTACAACTCCCAGCATGCCCGGACAGCCTTTGGCTGTGCAGGCATGCTGGGAGTTGTAGTTTCGCAACAGCTGGAGGCACACTGGTTGGGAAACACAGGTCTAGATCATTACTTACGGATCTCTGTAAATTGACAACTTTGTATAAACATTTTTAAAAAGTTGTCATTTACAGAGATATATCTCACACATAGCATGACTCCAGCGTCTTGTAGTGAATAGTTTCTTTATTCCATCTCAGAGAGCGACGTTTCGACTTATATAGCATGCTTGATAAAGACTTTATATAAGTCGAAACGTCGCTCTTTTGAGATGGAATAAAGAAACTATTCACTACAAGACGCTGGAGTGCTGCGATTCTCTTCTATACTTGTATATGCTGGGGGTCCTAAGGTCGGGACCTGACATCGCATGCACCGCCACTAAATGGACTTTTTGGTCTTACGACCTTTTGATGGTGCTGTCTCAACCCACTTTCCATAACTCACACATAGCATGGGTATATGAAAGAATACACCCCAAAACACATTGCCCTACTTCTCCTGAGTACGGCGATACCACGTGTGACACTTTTTTGCAGCCTAGGTGCGCAAAGGGGCCCAAAATCCAATAAGTACCTTTTAGGAGGGCATTTTTACGCATTTGGATTCCAGACTTCTTCTCACACTTTAGGGCCCCTAAAATGCGAGGACAGTATAAATACCCCACAAGTGACCCCATTTTGGAAAGAAGACACCCCTTACGGTGTCTTCTTTCTAAAATAGGGTCACATGTGGGGTATTTATACTGCCCTGGCATTTTAGGGGCCCCTAATGCGTGAGAAGAAGTCTGGAATCCAAATGCATAAAAATGCCCTGTGAATCCTAAAGGTACTCATTGGAATTTGGGCCCCTTTGCGCACCCAGGCTGCAAAAGTGTCACTCATGACAGGCGCTCAGAAAGTCAGAGCTGCTTCAAAATGCAGAAATTCACTTTTTTGCACCATAGTTTGTAAACGCTATAACTTTTACCCAAACCAATAAATATACACTTATTGGATTTTTTTTTTATCAAAGACATGTAGAACAATAAATTTAGAGAAAAATTTATATAGAAATGTAGTTTTAAAAAAAAAAATTACAACAGAAAGTGAAAAATGTCATTTTTTTTGCAAAAATTTAGGTCATTTTTGATTAATTTTTGATTAATATCAAAAAAAGTTAAAATGTCAGCAGCAATGAAATAGCACCAAATGAAAGCTCTATAAGTGAGAAGAAAAGGAGGTAAAATTAATTTGGGTGGTAAGTTGTATGACCGAGCAATAAACGGTGAAAGTAGTGTAGTGCGGAATTGTAAAAAGTGGCCTGGTCATTAAGGGTGTTTAAGCTAGGGGGGCTGAAGTGGTTAAGGTTTTTACTTTGAGTGTGACCATAACTTTTTATTACATTTTTGTTTCACTTGTCTAATTATAGTTTAAGGAATGTGATATGTGTTCGGGTTTCCCATGAAGACAATTCTTCAAATCTGTATAGCTGGTCAATTTTTAGGTGCCTTTGTTCCACTGAGGGGGTGGCGGTTTCTAGCCAGAACTTTTGGATTAAAAGGCAAGCTGCTCTCAACATCTGCTTAAGTCCTCATGCACACGACTGTATGTGTTTTGCGGTCTGCAAATTGCGGATCCGCAAAAAAAATGGATGACGTTCCATATGGCATCCTTTTTTTTGCGGATCCGTTATTTTTGCGGATCCATTTTAATAATGCCTATCCTTGTCCGCAAACTAGAAAAAATAGGACATGCTCTATTTTTTTGCAGAACAGAAAAACAGACATACGAAAACGGAATGCACACGGAGTACCTTCGGTTTTTTTTTGCGGACCCATTGAAATGAATGGTTCCGCATATGGTCCGCAAAAAAAAACGGAGCAGACACGGAAAGAAAATACATTTGTGTGCATGAGCCCTAAAAAGGTAAGGGATGTGAGTATATTTATCACTCGAGGGGATGGATAGGAGAGCCAATTGTGGGGATGGTTGAAAGGAGGTCAGGCATACCTTGTTGGGAAGGGAAAATATTTTGAGATTACTCCTTTTCTTATCTGGTGGAGTTACATGAACACCTGTCAAAAGTGCATTCACATGTTTTCTTTTCTATACCAGATCCGAATTATCTTGAAGGTACACACTCTCTTGCACCCACAGATTGGGTAGTTCTGAAGAGACACATAAAGGAGACCTTGGAACCAAGATTCAATGCTTCATATCAGGTGTACCTAACTATACCCATCATTGTCAAGTTGGAAGGAAGACCAGTCTGGGTTCATCCCGGGCACTGCAAAATGATTTTGAAGACAACCAATCATGAACATCAAAGTAATCCTACTGTCACTGATCCAACTAGCTGTAGGAGTGACCTGGGTGTATGAAGATGGCAATAACAATAAGTTTATAAAACATCCCCAAGTTTTAATGGAGAAATGAAATACTCTTTGCAATTGTTGCATTTGTACACACATTCCTGTTTCTGCCACTTCCTTATTCCTTCTGGCATTAACTCTAAAGCTATTGGAGGTTTTAACAAAAATTCAACTTGTCCCCATTTTGACCAATGTCCCCAGGATGGGTTAAGCCTCCCTGATTATAACTAAACATAACCAGAAGGTCCCATGGATTTGTATTGTATTACATTTCTTCACAAAGCATGAGTATGGAGGAAGATCCAGTGTTTCCAGTAGGAAAAATCCCAGGGGGTAAATTAAATCCTGTAGGCAGGTCTGCTTCAAATCCAGAATAGCATTTTACACTGGAACTATTAAATATATATACACAGGCACTTCAGGGGGCATTATAATACAGGGCACAGTACAGGGGATTTATAACTGCAGAGGTCATTAGAAGTACATGGGGACTTGCAGGGGTGGCATTATAAATACTGAGGGCACTATGGTGATATTATTTCCTTCCCTGTGGAGTGGAATGCTTAGAAGTATGGCCAGATCACTGAGACCCCTATAAAAGTGTTGAGTATCACACATGACCGGATTAGATACATAGCTCAGAAGGCAGTATCACACATGGTAGAATTAGATACACTGCTCAACAGACCATATGCCACAGAATAATGATTCGATTTACAGCTTAGCAGACAGTAGCACACAGTATAAAAATTAGATACACAGCTCAGCAGACAGTATCACATAAGGTAGGATTAGATACACAGCTCAGCATACCATATGACACAGGATAGGATTAAATACATGGTTAAGCAAATAGTATCACACATAATAGGATTAGATACACAGCTCATAGAGAGTATCACACATGATATGATTAGATTCATAGCTCAGCAGATAGTATCACACATAATAGGATTAGATATATAGCTCAGCAGACAGTATTACACATTATAGGATTAAATATGTATGCTTATCCAGATGCCATCCATTTTTCTTGCAAGCCCCATTCACTTCTATGGGGCGAGAGTTTCCTGAATGCAGAGATGATAAGTGACAATGATGAATACATAACATTGAAAAGAATGGTCAGTCTGGAGGTGATGCATTCACGCATTTTTTGTGTTACCCAACTTTAGTGATGTCGCGAACATAAAATTTTCAGTTCGCAAACGGCGAAAGCGAACTTCCGCAAATGTTCGCGAACGGGCGAACCGGGCGAACCGCCATAGACTTCAATAGACAGGTGAATTTTAAAAACCAAAGGGACTCTTTCTGGCCACAATAGTGAAGGAAAAGTTGTTTCAAGGGGACTAACACCTGGACTGTGGCATGCCGGAGGGGGATCCATGGCAAAACTCCCATGGAAAATTACGTAATGGACACAGAGTCGGGTTTTAATCCATAAAGGGCATAAATCACGTAACATTCCTAAATTGTTTGGAATAACATGCTTTAAAACATCCAGTGTGTATATACGATCAGGTATGATGTTGTATCGATCAGGTATTATAAGGGTTACGCCCGCTTTACAGACATTGACAGACCAAACTCCCCTTTTAATGCACCGCAAACAACCGCAAACAGTCCATTTGCACAACCGCAAACTCCCCATTTGCACAAGGTTGGATACCAAGCTAGCCATGTCCTGGTGATGTCATTGAAGGTTTCTTCCTCCACCCAGCCACGTACAACACCAAGGGTCCCCGAAAGGTGAATTGAATTGATTTTTCGAATGGGGAGATGGTTAAAAAAAAACGCTGGCTCCCTCCCCTTTGTTTTTCTCCACGGTCACTGCGTCTGCGCCGTGCAATTTACTGTCACACCCGATATGAGTGGTATTTTCTATAGTACTATTCTCATCAGTTTAATCCCTGTTACGTCCCCAATCTGGGGTCCATCTATTGAATTGATTTTTCGAACGGGGAGATGGTTAAAAAAATGCTGGCTCCCTCCTTTTTGTTTTAATCCACGGTCACTGCGTCTGCACCGCGCAATTTACTGTCACACCCGAGTGGTGGTTGGCACTGGCAGTGGGCATACTACAGTCTGTGGAAGTCGGCCTGACACACACTGGCAGCAGGCAAGCAACTGAAATTAGACTAAGGTGTAAAAATTAAATGCCTGTGCCACCTGGTATGAGTGGTGGTGGGCATTGGCAGTGGGCACACTACAGTCTGTGAAAGTCAGCCTGATACACACTGGCAGCAGGCAAGCAACTGAAATTAGACTAAAGTGTAAAAATTAAATGCCTGTGCCACCCGGTATGAGTGGTGGTGGGCATTGGCAGTGGGCACACTACAGTCTGTGGAAGTCAGCCTGATACACACTGGCAGCAGGCAAGCAACTGAAATTAGACTAAAGTGTAAAAATTAAATGCCTGTGCCACCCGGTATGAGTGGTGGTGGGCATTGGCAGTGGGCACACTACAGTCTGTGGAAGTCAGCCTGATACACACTGGCAGCAGGCAAGCAACTGAAATTAGACTAAAGTGTAAAAATTAAATGCCTGTGCCACACGGTATGAGTGGTGGTGGGCACTGGCAGTGGGCACACTACAGTCTGTGGAAGTCGGCCTGACACACACTGGCAGCAGGCAAGCAACTGAAATTAGACTAAAGTGTAAAAATTAAATGCCTGTGCCACCCGATATGAGTGGTAGTGGGCACTGGCAGTGGGCACACTACAGTCAGTGAAAGTCGGCCTGACACACACTGACAGGCAACTAACCTTAGATTAAAGGGTAAAAATGAAATGCCTTTGTTTGATGCAAAGTCCTGTGCCACACGGTGTGAGTGGTGGGCACTGGCAGTGGGCACACTACAGTCTGTGGGCCTGCAGCTCCTCACACACAGGCAGGCCAGGCAACTGCAATATATATATGGAGAAAGAAAAAAAAAAGCAGACTAATGTAGCAGCCCTAAAAAGGGCTTTTTGGGGTGCTGTCAGGACGCTGTCCTCACAGCAGAGATCAGATGAGTCTTTCAGGACTGGAGTGGACACTGAATTCACTAGCCTAGCTATCAATTTCCCTATTACATCAGCAGCAACTACACTCTCCCTCCTCTCACTAAGACTGAAGCTTCAGAATGAATCTAAAATGGATGCTGTGCAGGAGGTGGGAGGGTCTGGGAGGGAGGGTATGCTGCTGATTGGCAGGAATGTGTCTGCTGACTGTGAGGTACAGGGTCAAAGTTTGCTCAATGATGATGTATAGGGGGCGGACCGAACATTGCATATGTTCGCCCGCTGAGGCGAACGCGAACAAGATATGTTCGCCGGGAACTGTTCGCCGGCGAATAGTTCGGGCCATCTCTACGGGCCATATGACATCACATTCATCGGTCACCTGGCCTTGTCCCAGCTCAGCTTTAATTCTGTGAATGTGGCTGAGCTGTAAAACCAAGCACTGCCACTATACAATGTGTGTCACTGTGCTTGGTAAGCATGGAGAAGGCTGTGATGTTCCTAGAAGCGTCCATGCCTTCTGAAACAGCTGATGGGTTTTGGGAAATAGCATACGTGTGTCTTAAAATACATACGGTATCAAACGGTTTACATCTCTGAGTGATAACATGAAATATTAGGCTAAAATTTGTCATTGCATTTGTAGACACTTCAAATGTTTGTTTTTTTTTTTGTTTCTTTTTAAGTTTGGGGAAATAGCATATTAGTCAGGGCCGGCTCCAGGCTCATGTGGGCCCTTGGGCAATAAAGTCTCAGTGCACCCCCTTACACAGATATTATAGTAAATGTCCCCTGCAGTCGTATGTAACAGCATAGATAATAGACTGATGGCTATCTGTGTACACAAAATGTAGTAGTGTTACCTACAATCCTATGTAAAACCACAGATAACACTAGTGCTGATAATGTGGTACTCTAACCTGCAGTCCTATGTAAAACCTCAGAGAACACTAGTGCTAATAATGTGGTAGTGCTATCTGTAGTCCTATGTAAAACCTCAGATAACACTAGTGCTGATAATGTGGCAGTGTTACCTGCAGGCCTATGTGCAGCGGCCTATTGCCAGTGCATGGGGATCCCTTGACCCTGAAGAGGTATTTACGATTATATGTCCCCCAGTTAAAGCAAGTAGTTGTGACGCCAGTTGCAGTTACGCAATAAGGACTTGGAGTCCCTTTGTAAATGGTAGTGTTGGTACCCAGGGGTCTTTGTAGATGTTGTATGCACGTGTCACGGTGCTCATACCTGGATATCCTTGGATACCAGACGAGGTGTAGTCCGAAGCAAGTGCAAAAAGAGGTTGTTGAACTTGGGTGATGAATAAGTAGAATAAATGGCGTCCAGACTATGTAGTAACGTTGAACACAGCTTTACTTGGCATAAACGGTAATCCAAACAGTTTCCAAACTTAATCTTGGTCATCAGCAGGTATTGGCTTAACTCTGGCAGGCAAACACTTCTGCAACAATCTCAGCTTTGTTATGCGTTTTCTCTCTCAGCTCTGCTATGCTGGCTGGATAAATAGGAACCTTTTCCTCTTCTGCTGGAACTTAGATGTCTGTAGTCTGTCTCTTACTTTAATCCAAGGAACCTCTTCCTGGCATCAAGCTCACCTAGCTTGGCTGTAGGCAATGCAAGCCCGGAGGGGATAAGCAACCATGTAGAACTCGCAGGCAGGGCAAGCGGGCCCAGAAGAAAAGACAGTGCTCTGCTGGCTGACATACCACCTTCCTTCTGGAAGGTGTAGACTAGACTGACCAGATTAACTTACTCCTCCCTCTCTAGAGAGGGCCGGAATGGAACTAGAAGGTTCCTCTAGAAGGAACTATCTCTGCAGAGATTGCCACCATCTGCTTGTGACGCAGGCACATTATATGGTAACAGTGGTTTGCAAGGGAATGAACGTATACACTTTGTAGGAAATATAAGAGATGACACAGGATCACACATTACAGATATTGGGGGTAACAAAAGAGGTGGTAATGCCACTCTAGGGTATTATATACGCAAAACCACAGATAATTCTAGTGCTGATAATGTGGTAGTGTTACCTGCAGTCCTATGTAAATCAAAAGATAACACTAGTGAAGATCATGTGGTAGTGTTACCTACATCCTTAATGTGCCTCCCTGTGCCTCTATCACAGGACACCATGCTGGCGGCACTACCTCCTCTTCTTTTTTTTACCCCGAACAGGGGCACACATGCACACAAATAGGGACAGATACACACACACAGGTACCAAAAGACAAAGAAAAAAGATTGCAAGCCTCCTTCAGTGTATCACACTGAAGGACGGTCACAATGTTTTTTCTTTTTCTTTTCGTAGCCTTCCGCAGTTCACCTTTGTGCACTGTCTACAATTTCGGGTGCTGCCTTGTAACCACTCTTAGCCTCTACCACACATCTCCAGTTCATCATCTTTGGTAGTCCCATGGAGCTTATTTTCACATTCCTATTCACACCCCCCCCCCCCCCCCAAACACACACACACAAACACACACTTTTCCCATTTTCACCTCCTCTTATTTTTTTTTGACATACACAGAAACACTGGGACAGACACACAAGGACACACACACAAATACAGGGACAGACACAAAAGGAAACACACACAAACACAAGGACATACACACAAGGACACACACAGAAACACAGGTACAGACACACAAAAGGGCACCCACACACAGGGACAGACACACACACCGAGACACACAGGGACAGACTAACAAACACACAGAGACAGATACACACACAGGAACACACACATGGACATACATAAACAAGGACACACACAAACACAGGGACAGACACATACACATACACACAGGGACACACACACTCAGGGACACACACACATACCCAGTCTGCAGGATTGAGCAGGCACAGTGGGTCCCCCCAGGAGCAGTGGGCCCTGGCACTTGCCCGGGTATGACGGGGGCTGATGCTGGCTCTGATTTTAGTGTATCCTAAAAAACAAAGGGTAGTGGACTAGAGGTTTATCCCAGTCTGAGTGATAATGTGAACTACTAGTCCAAAATCTGTGTCAGTGCATCTGCAGGCACTTCCAATTTATTTTTTTGTTTACGTTTTGGGAAATTGTCTTACAATTCAATTGGTAGTGGAGGACTTACATCTTTGAGTGATAATGTGAAATATCAGGGCAAAATCTGTGTCGGTGTGTTTCAAAGGTGTTTTCTGAGACTTTAATACTGATGTCCGATCCTTTGGCGAGGCCATCATCAGTATCTGATTGGTAGGGGTCTGACACCAGGAACCACTTCTGATCAGCTCTTTCAGAAGGTAACAGCGCTTGCAGTAGTGCCGCCACCTTTTCTCAGCTATTTCTAGGCCAATGTATAACACACAAAGCACACATGTACTTTGTGTTTTAACATACACTCTGTGCATCATAATATCGGCTTTGTGAATTATAATATGGACCCTGTGTATTATATTATGGACTCTTGGTATTATAAGATGGAATCTGTGTATCATATGGAGTCTTTGTAATAAAATATTGGCTTTGCGTATTATAATATGAAGATTGTGTATCGGAATATGGGCTTTGTGTATTATAATATGGATGGTCTGTGTATTATAATAACGACACTGTGTATTGTATTATGATATGAATGCTCTGTGTATTATAATAGTTTGGAGATTACAAATATCCCACTGTCTAAGTGGCTCAGATTGTTGTTGAATGAACGTCCCTCCGTTACTCACTCGTTTCATGTCACCATTACTGGTCAATTCCGCTGCATACACACCGGAGTGCCCAATACATCATACAGAAGAAAGGTGACTAAATCTCATGACAGGTCGACATTGGGCACCATAATGGAGTTATCACACACTGAGAAATCTATGTATTTATACATCCGTGTACATCATATAAACCACATGCATATACACAAATGACAGAGTGCTGATACTGAACTCATAAAAAGTATTAGGATGTGGTGGCTCCATGTATGATCACTGTCTGGTGTGGAAACGGAACATCCTATAATGTCATAATTTAGAATCTCCAAGCCTGGTGATGCTACCATACTCTTTATGAAGTCATAATCGAAGCCTGGTCTGGCCACTCTTATTGTGATGCCATAATGAGTAGAATCTGGATGAGGTTAACCACTTGTGATGTCATCATGTAGAATGTGGGTAATACCGGCTCACTCCCTGGCACCTGTGTCAGTCTTAGTCTGGCTCACCATGTGTTCACGCAAGAGACGCAGAGTGGAGATAGAAGAAGAGGTGGTCCAGCGCAAGCGACGTCGGATAGAAATGAATGAAGTGGAAGATATGCAGGTAGACGGAAGACAGTATGCCAATGCCAATGTGAATGAGGATAAGGAAGAACCAATGGAAGTCGGGGAACGGCAATACCCAGACGATGTAGAAATGGATGATGCTGATGAACAATACCAATTTGACAACGATGGCGATTGCATTATGACAGATGTCAGCACCCCCAAACAGTGAACCCCTAGATAAGGTGCAGTGATTACTTATTGTTTTTTGTTTATTACTACCTCATGGAATTTTTGTCAATTAAGCAATATTGTCCATTGTTTTCTAGATCGCGGATGACAGCTGCTCTCCTAGAGTTTTATGTACAAGATTTATTTAATTTATTTATAAGATCCCACCTGGCGTGATGCATAGAAAGAAGGACAACATCTGATATGCCACCTTATCTACGTAGAGACATACAGCTTACAATCCACCCATCGCAGTCAAACATTACAGCAATCTCAGTTTAAAAATAAATATATATTTCAATAAACATGTTCTTTAATACATTAATGGTGTATTCAGTTTTTATGCAGTAAGGTTTGTTCGTGTTGGGGTAAGGGGGTGTTAACTGGGCAATAGTCCAGGGTCAGTTCTTGTTAGGGATATCCTAAAGGTTGGTCTGGTGGTGTGGGGATGGGCTTAATTGGGCAATTGTCCAGGGCACCTTTTTCTAAGTGGATCGTAAGAGGGGAAGGGTTAATTGTGCAATGGTTCAGAACCACTTCTTCCTATGGGATACTAATGGTTGGGGTTGGTCTCTAATGGTTAATTGGTCAATTATCGAGAGTTATTTCATACTAGAGGGATCCTAAGTGTTGGTTTGGGTGTTGTTCATTGGGCAAATTTACAAGGCCACTTCTTCCTCAGAGGATCCTAAACGTTGGTATTAGTGTAAATAATTGGGCAATTTTCTAGGACCACTTCTTGCTAGGGGATCTTAAGGGTTGGTCTTGAGCAGGTTTTAATAAGGCAGTTGTTCAGGATTACTTCTTACTCAGGAGATTTTAAGAGTTAGTCTGGTGGTGAGGAGTTTCATGGGCAATTGCTCAGGGCCACTCTTACTAAGGCAATCCTAAAAGTTGTCCTTAGGAGGGGGTAAGGTAATTATGCAATTTTCTAGGGCTACTTTTTTCTAGGGGATCCTAAGCTCAGGACTATTTTAAAGGATCCCATAGATTCATGGTGTCTTGTTTATTGTCTAATAAGGAGCCATTGTAAACCAGGTAGAGTAGCAGCCGGGAGCATTCCTTTAGTTCGGACTTTGTAAGGTCTTTGAGTGATCTATGGTTGGAGTCCACATGTGCCTATATTTGCACATATAGACATTTTAAGCTCTTCATCATATAAATAGAAGCTAATGATTAGTGTTGAGTGAATCGAAGCTGATGAAGTGGCGTTCAATCCGAAGTTTAGGAGAAATTTGATTCACACTTAATCAGAATTTACTGGCGCATTGTGATAACAAATCAAATTTTTCCTGAAATGGCAGCTACACATGTTACAAAGTGAAAGTAAGAAGCCCGGGAATGCAAGATCACCCATAATGCCATGCAAGCAGCCAATCAACAGCTAGTAAGCCCCTGTCATGTAACAGCCCAAAAACCCAACTTCAGCCAGGTCTCTGCCATAGGGAGAGAAGAGATAAACACTTGGGACGGTGATTAAGACAGCCTTTAATTGCAAAATATTGGATAGGAAGAGTTCAGGGACAGCATAGGGACAGTGTAGGGGGATTGTAGGGAGACTTTTTACACAGTAGAGGGAGAGCATAGGGAGAGCACAGGGGGACTAATTGATAACCAGTTTTATTACACCTTGATTCTGTAATTGGGGTGAAAAAACTATCTAATATTACTGCTTTTGGGGTTTCCACGTTGTTTTATACATATGTACAGTAGTTCTTTAACGCCTTGATTCTGTAATTGAGGTGAAAAAGCATTCTGTTTTTACAGTTATTTGTTTTTTTCTCCTTGTTTTATAGAGAAGTAATTTCATTAGGCCTTGATTCTGTAAGTGGGGTGAAAAAGTGGGCTAATACTAAAGCTATTGGGGTGCTCACATTGTTTTATACATATGTTGTTCTATAACACCTTGATTCTGTAATTAGGGTTAAAAAGCGCTCTATTTTTACAGTTATTTGGGTTTAAGTTATAATGCGTAAATTGTTAGGGTTAAAAAGCGCTCTATTTTTACAGTTATTTGGGTTTAAGTTATAATGCGTAAATTGTGAAAGGTATGGACGCCGTCACCTCAGCCCCAACGCGCGTTTCGCTACCTGCTTTTTCACAGCTGGTAGCGAAACGCGCGTTGGGGCTGAGGTGACGGCGTCCACCCTTGTTCGGTATTGTATCCTCCCGTAAGTGCACCTTAGAGTTAGTTGTGGTTGATTATTTTCCTCATGTATTTGTACATCTGACTTTTCCCTCTCTGAACAAAGCGCATATGTCTTATTCCTCCCGGGTACCATATGATTGATTTGGACCCCGGATGGTATCTATGGGCTCAGTTTGTTGTTCAGAGTGGACAACAGAGTAAGTGAGGAAAGACATATATTCGTTAGGTATTATACCTTTCACAATTTACGCATTATAACTTTGGCTATTATAGGCGGGAGAGATCCTTACTGACCAGGGGTGTACGCCCCTCCACTTGTTGATAGTCTATTTAACTTTATGTAATCATGGATTTTATGTATAATATTTTAATGATTGGTCAATACATATCACATCCAGACAGAAAACTCTCTTCTATGAAAAAGGGGGATGGTGGGGACTGAAATACAGCTACAGCACTTTCCCCACCTCTTTTATCTCAGCAGTGGCCACTCAAGAGTGTATGTACACAAAGCAGAGCTCCTAATCTCTGTATCTGTATCACACACACACAATAGCTTCATAGATAGTATCCCACCTGCTAGGATTAGATACACAGCTGAGCAGATTGTATCACACATGATAGGATTAGATGAACAGCTCAGCACACTCCTCTCCTGAAACATTCTGTGCTGCTGGGGACACTGATCCCCCACTATGTAACTCTTATCCTGTTACCTCGACAAGATCAGCACTCTCCTATTCTGAAATCCTCTGTGCTGCTGAGGACCCTGCTCCTCCACTATGTAACTCTCATCCTCTGACCTCCACAAGATCAGCACACTTCTCTCCTGAAATACTCTGTGCTGCTATGGACCCTGTTCCTCCACTATGTAACTCTCATCCTCTGACCTCTGCAAAATCAGCACACTCCTCTCCTGAAATACTCTGTGCTGCTGGGGACACTGCTCCCCCACTATGTAACTCTCATCCTGTTACATCCACTGTATCACACATGATAGGATTAGATGCACAGCTCAGCACACTCCTCTCCTGAAATACTCTGTGCTGCTGGGGACACTGATCCCCCACTATGTAACTCTCATCCTGTTACATCCACAAGATCAGCACTCTCCTCTTCTGAAATACTCTGTGCTGTTGAGGACCCTGCTCCTCCACTATGTAACTCTCATCCTCTGACCTCCACAAGATCAGCACACTTCTCTCCTGAAATACTCTGTGCTGCTGTGGACCCTGTTCCTCCACTATGTAACTCTCATTCTCTGACCTCCGCAAGATCAGCACACTCCTCTCCTGAAATACTCTGTGCTGCTGGGGACACTGCTCCCTCACTATCTAATTCTCATCCTCTGACCTCCACAAGATCAGCACACTCCTCTCTTGAAATATTCTGTGTTGCTGGGAGGACCATGGTGTTTCCACTATGCAACTCTCATCCTGTGACCTCCACAAGATCAGCACTCTCCTCTTCTGAAATTCTCTGTGCTGCTGGGCAGGGCTGCCATCAGAAATTTTACACAGCTCAAGGCCTGCAAGCCCCGCCCCCCCCCGCGCCACCCCCTCCCCGACACTGCCCCAGTGGCGGATCCAGAGCCTGGCACTTCCCCCAGAAATAGGAGATCATGGGGACCCTGTGTCCCCGTACACCCTCAAGCCACACCCACACACAGCCCCACCCATATATCTCGCCCATACGTCATACCTCCAGGGACGTCTCCTTTGATGTAGATGTTCTCTGTCTTCATCTTCTCCATTCAGACCAGAACACAATGGTGACTTCTTTCAGCCATCTCTCCTCTCTGCAGAGTTTGACCAACAAATATATTCATTTCTTACTCCCATCAGAGCCCCACTCAGCCCCCATGAGACCTCAGATCAGCCCAAAGACCCCCTTCAGCCCCCATCAGACCTCGGATCAGCCCTAAGACTCCCAGTCAGCCTCTATGAGACCTCAGATCAGCCCAAAGACCTCCATCAGCCACCATCAGACCTCAGATCAGCCCAAAGACCCCCATCAGATCCCCAGTCAGCCTCTATCAGACCTAAGATCAGCCCAAAGACCCCCATCAGCCCCCATCAGACCTCATATCAGCCCAAAGACCCCCAGTCAGCCCCCATAAGACCTCAGATCAGCCCAAAGACCCCCAGTCAGCCCCCATAAGACCTCAGATCAGCACAAAGACCCCCAGTCACCCTCCATCAGACCTCAGATCAGCCCAAAGACCCCCATCAGATCCCCAGTCAGCCTCCATCAGACCTCAGATCAGCCCAAAGACCCCCATCAGCCCCCATGAGACCTCAGATCAGCTCCCCATCAGACCCCCCAGTCAGCCCCCATCAGACCTCAGATCAGCCCAAAGACCCCCAGTCAGCCCCCATCAGACCTCAGATCAGCCCAAGGACCCCTAGACCCTCAATAAGCCCCTATGACCTCAGATCAGCCCAAAGACCCCAGACCCAGTCAGCCCACGCCAGGGCCGGACTGGGTATGAAAACCAGCCCTGGAAAAAATGACATACCAGCCACACAGTGTTGCGTACCGGCACAATGTCAATTGAAATTTGTAAGAACAGGTTCCCTACTCAACGGTAGATGCTCGGCGTCACAACACATATATATCCAAGACACATACACATAAATACACCATATACATGTTACACATACATAAATACACTATATATACAGTACTATATCCTCCAATGTAGATCTTCTCTGTCATCATCTTCTCCATTTGGTCCAGACTCTTCTTTCAGCAGCGCCTTGTCTCTGCAGAGTGTGGAGCACAGAATCTTAGCTTCCTCACATTTCTATCATCATCTCCCAACCTGGAGTCCCCACAGTGTTATCCTGCTGCTTGCTGTGCCCCCAATACCCCAAATACAATCCTGAAGAAATAATGGTGCCCCCATAGTAATAGTGCTCATCATAGTCCCACCAATAGCAATATCCTTCTAGAATGCCCTCATTAGTAATACTGCCCCCCACACTGCCCCATATTATGTAATTTGCCCCCCAACACTGCCCCACATTATGTTGTTTGCCCCCCCCCAACACTGCCCCACATTATGTTGTTTGCCCCCCACACGGCCCTCGATTATGTAATTTGCCTGCCACACTGCCCCCCCTGAGTAATTTGGC
Organism: Bufotes viridis; assembly: GCA_033119425.1. NCBI lineage: Eukaryota > Metazoa > Chordata > Amphibia > Anura > Bufonidae > Bufotes > Bufotes viridis. The sequence continues at coordinate 151,539,758 of CM065589.1, read as the reverse complement.
CCCAAAGTTAATTTTGCCCCCACACAAGTTAATTTTGCCCTCAGACAGCCCTGCATTATTTAATTTGCCCCAACACTAAGAAATTTTGCCCCCACACGGTCCTTTATTATGTAGTTTGCCCACCACACTGCCCCCCACTTACTAATTTGCCCCCCCATACAAGTTAATTTTGCCCCCAGACAGCCCTGCATTAAGTAAGTTCCCCCCACTAAGTAAATTGCCCCCACACTAAGTAATTTTGCCCCCACATGGCCCTCCATTATGTAGTTTGCCCGCCACACTGACCCCCCCACTAAATAATTTGCCCCCACACAAGTTAATTTTGCCCCCATATAGCCCTCCATTATGTAATTTGCCCCCTACTAAGTAATTTTGCCCCCACACGGCCCTCCATGTAGTTTTCCCACCACACTGACCCCCCACTTAGTAATTTGCCCCCACACAAGTTAATTTTGCCCCCAGACAGCCCTCCATTATTGCCCCCCCCCCCCCCATACTTGTGTTGCTGATCCTGTACACTAGCCAGCTCGCTCCCCAGCACCACCTGGAGGTACCCCTTTCTTAAATCCAGTCTCTGTGCAGCCATCAGGCTTTCTACTGCGTGTCCTGTGCAGCCTCAGCCTGCGCTCGGCAATCTGCTTTGGTTTGGTCACTGCGGCAGTGAGCGAGGGAAATCTCCAAGAGCAGGATGAGAGGCTGCGCTGCACAGGACGCGCAGTGGAAAGCCTGCCTGACCCATCGATCAGCTGAGTGGCGGGTGGGCCGGGGAGGTAAAGTACAGGCTGCGGAATGAAGAGGGGGAGGAGAACTGGGGACCGGCCGGGCCCCCTCCATGGTCCGGGCCCCTTACTGGGGTATGGGCTGTACCCCCCCTGATGGCGGCCCTGCTGCTGGGGACCCTGCTCATCCCACTATGTAACTCTCATCCTGTGACCTCCACATAATCAGCACACTCCTCTACCTGAAATCCTCTGTGCTGCTGGGGACACTGCTCCTCCACTATATAACTCTCATCCTCTGACCTCCGCAAGATCAGCACACCCATCTCCTGAAATACTCTGTGCTGCTGGGAGGACCCTGGTCCTTCCACTATATTTTTCTCATCCTGTGACCCAGGGGCTGACTGGCAACTTTTGGCCCAGGGCAAGTAACACCCAGGGGCCCACTGAGCCCTCCTCTACTTCCTGATTTGCTGTCACAAGAGGCTGGGCGGGGAGCTGCGGGAGGAGAGCACAGCCTCCTTTGAAAGCATTGACAGCTATCTCCGCCCCCACACCTCCGCTCTCCTGATCTGTCTCAGGAGGCTGAGCATTGCGGAGAGGATAGATGTTGGCCGCTCACAGCGCTCATAGCACCCCTCTTATGTGCCAGTAGCCCCCCTTATGTGCCAGTAGCCATCCTTATGTGCCAGTAGTCCCCCTTATGTGCCAGTAGCCCCCCCTTATGTGCCATTAGCCCTACTTATGTACCAGTAGTCCCCCTTATGTGCCAGTAGCCCTCCTTATGTGCCAGTAGTCCCCCTTATGTGCCAGTAGCCCCCCTATGTGCCAGTAGCCCCCCCTTATGTGCCAGTAGCCCCCCCTTATGTGCCAGTAGCCCCCTTATGTGCCAGTAGCCCCCTTATGTGCCAGTAGCCCCCTTATGTGCCAGTAGTCCCCCCTTATGTGCCAGTAGTCCCCCCATATGTGCCAGTAGCCCTCCTTATGTGCCAGACCAGCAGCCCCCCTTATGTGCCAGTAGTCCCCCCCCACCTTATCATGTGCCAGTAGACCCCAAAATTACAAAAAACAACTAAACAAAAAAAAACACTTATACTTACCTCCAGCGATGCGATGCCGGCCTCTTCCGGCCTGTGTCCCTCGCTGTACCGCTCCGCGGCGCAATGACGTCATCGCGCCGCCTGTACCAGCCTTTGATAGGCTGCCAGTCTAGTGCTGGCAGCCTATCAGAGGAACAGGGAGGAGACACGCCTCTTCCTCCTCTGCCACAGCACAGACATCTGTATCGCCGTCCTGAGGGCAGCGATACAGATGACTATGGAGATGAACGCTTCCACAATGGAAGCGTTCATCTCCCTGTACCCTGTCGCCGGCCTCCCCCACTTGTCACCAGGGCCACGGTAGGGCACATGCACACCCCAAAGGCCGGCCCTGGGTGACACTACAGGGGCCATTTACAGAGGCAACAGAAGGGCCCGTGGGGCAATTGTCCCCCTGCCCCCCGGCCCAGTCTGCCCCAGCTGTGACCTCCACAAGATCAGCACACTCCTCTTCTGAAATTCTCTGTGCTGCTTGGACCCTGCTTCTTCCACTATGTAACAGGATTAGATGCAGCAGCTCAGCAAACATTATCACACATGACACTATTAGATACACAGTTTAGCAGCTCAGCAGACAGTATCACACATGGCAGAATTAGATACACAGCTCAACGTGCAGTATCACACATGACAGACAGGATTAGATACAAAGCTCAAAAGACAGTATCACACATGATAGTATTAGATATAATGCTCAAAAGACAGTATGACGCATAATAGGATTAAATTCACAGCTCACAGGGCAGTATTACAAATTATAGGATTAGACACACAGCTCAGAGAACAGTACCACACATGATAGAATTAGATACATTGGCTCCAGGGGCGGACACAGACAGCAGAGGGGCCCCTGTGCAAAGCATGTGCCTGGGCCCTCCCCCCAAGCCAAATTGTCAACATAACCTATTCCATCCAAACATTACTTATAGCAATACAAAACATACAGGGTAAGGCAAGTTTCACACCTGCGGCACTACGCTCCGGCCACTTGATCGCTTCGGCAGAGAATGCAAGGAATTGGCTGGACACAAACTTAGGCATGCAGCGGTTTGTGTCCCGCTGATTCTCTGCATTTTTGCCAGATTGTGGCCGGATCTCTGCCAGACCCCATTATAGTTAAGGGGGCGGCGGGCATTCTGTCTGCATCCAGCAGTGCTGGAGCATTCCGGCAGGCTGTTCTCCGCTGGAAGAGCCTGCCAGAATCACTAACTCAGATGTGAAGGTAGCCTAATACAGGTCAACATACCTCTTACATCCAGTGACGTCTCCTTTGATATAGATGTTCTCTGTCGTCATCGTCTCAATTCAGACCACACCGCCATGATGATTTCTTTCGGCCATCTCTTCTCTCTGCAGAGTTTGACAGACAGACATCTTAGTTTCCTAGTTTTGCATCATCCTGCCACCTCTAATATTGTGCATTCTGTGCTCCCCATACGAGTTACACACAGATAGTTCCCCTTCAATAATTATTGGCACCGAATGTCCGAAAAAATAACTGTGCCCAGGAAACAGTGTCCCTGACACTAAAAGGGTAAACATAATGTTCCCCAAAAATAACTGTGCTAAGCCAATACTGTGCCAGGGTGCCCACCAAAGTAACAGTTCTCCCCAAAGTCCCAATAGAAATAATTATCTACAAGACAACACATAGTAGTAATAGTGTCCCTACAGTAATAATGTCACCACTGTGTCCCAGAAGTAATAATGCTCCCTTAGTGCTCATACTAGTATTCATGTTCCTCATAGTCCTTCAACTGTAATAAAGCCCCCAGTATTAATAATTCTATTTATAATGTGTAACAGTAGAAAAATGCCTCCTTATAATGTTCTCCAGTACATAAAAATACCCTCTTGTCTGGCAGTATAAAAAATACCTCCTCTTAGTGCCCCCTGTACAGCCAATGTCCCCATAGTACCCTTATAATGTGTGCCAATGCCTCCCTATGCCCAAAAGACCCTCTTAGTGCCCCCAGTTGTACCCTATAATTTGCGCCAGTATAAAATACCTGTATCGTGCACCAAAAGTGCGCCTCCCGTTGTCATAATGGTGCCTGACAATGTGCCAGTATAAAATGCCCCCATAATGTGTGCCAGTATGATGTACCTATAAAATGACCCCAATAGTGCTCCTATTCCCCTATTCTCAATAGAGGCCCCCATGTGTGCCAGTATATAAGACAGGGTCACCAGTGGATGCCCCCATAATGCTCCTCCCTTCTCCATAGTGCCCCCCACGTGAGCTAGTACATAAGATACGGTCCACATGGCGATCCTCCCCCTTGTTAGTGCCCTCCATGTAAGCCAGTATATAAGATAGGGCCCCCATAGTGCTCATCACCCTCCATAGTGCCCCCCATGTTTGCCAGTATATAATATAGGGCCCACCATAGTGCTCTCCCCCCTCCCTAGTGCCCCCATGTGTGCCAGTATATAATATAGGGCCCCCGTGTGTGCCAGTAACTAAGATAGGGCCCCCATAGTGCTCCTCCCCCTTCATAGCGCCCCCATGTGTGCTAGTAAATAAGATAGGGCCCCCCATAGTGCTCCACCCCCTCCATAGTTCCCACAGGTATGCCAGTATATAAAATAGGGCCTCAATAGTACTCCCCCCCTCCATAGTGCCCCCAATGTGTGTCCGTTTTTAAAATAGGGCCCCCATAGTGCTCCACCTCCTCCATAGTGCCCCCATGTGTGCCAGTATATAAAATAGGGCCCCAATAGTACTCCCCCCCTCCATAGTTCCCCCCATGTGTGTCAGTTTTTAAAATAGGGCCCCATAGTGCTCCTCCTCCTCCATAGTGCCCCCCATATGTGCCAGTACATAAGATAGGGCCCCCATGAGTGTCAGATAGGGACCCTAGTAAGGTTGAAATAAAAAAATAAACACATATACTTACCTCCTTGCCGCTTTCAGCGATACGATGCAGTCCTCTTCCGTCCTGTGTCCCGCGCTGTACAGCTGAGGCAACGCAGTAGTCAATAGGCCTGCAGTCTATGAGAGAACTAGGTAAGGGAGACACTTCATCCATCTGTGTCGCCTAAGGACGGCGATACAGATGAATATAGAGAGATGAGAACTTCCACAATGGAAGCGCTCATCTCCCCCTGCTGCCGGTAACAAGGCCCCCCCCCCGAACCGGCTGCAAAGGCGGTATGTCCGCCCCTGATTAGCTCAACAGACAGTATCACACATGTTAGGATTCGGTACACAGCTAAGAGGACAGTATCACATATGATTGGATTAGATACATAGCTCAGCAGACAGTCAATAATCAATAAGTATTTTAAATGTCATGAAAAAATTGCGGTATATACTGACACCCAATGTGTCTGAATTGTATTATGTACATTTGTAACATATAATGGGACTGTTAAAAGTATATAATATTTTCTGCATAATACTTTGGTTGGTGTGTGTTATTTTGAATATAATAAATATAATACTAGTAAATGTAATACGGAGGGGCACTCAAAAATGTGACAAAATGGATAAATATATCATAAATATTTATTTGCCTAAAATAAACATATAATGGAATAAATATATAATTATTTTTTATTTTTATTTAAAAACACCTAAAACCATATACAACACAAAATATGTAGAATTGACCCCTATATTATAAGTGAGTCCAGCAGGTGGCGCTGGTGTCTCTATAAGCCTGTCGGGTCTTAAAACAATCAGGTCTTTCTTAGTCACGGCTTATCAATTCGATTTGGCCAAAAGAAACAATAGGCAACATTAAAGTATCAATGTATCAATCAGAAACAATTGGATCACTGTACAATTAGCCTTATATGTCCTCCTTATATATACTGCAAGGCCTGTTGTAGTAGATATAAATATACTGAGATTGATTACTCTGCCTCCCAATGTTTGTCCCGATACCAGCTATCAATTGGCCGACGGACCAATGCGTTCAGTGTCAGTCGCGCTGATACTTTGTTCACACTAGCAGCACTGCTTATTAGTTGAAATGAGCAGCTCTGCTCCCGAATCAGTACAGGCAAATTATCAAAGGAGCTGCCGGACCAATGCGCTCAAACTTGAATGTCACTGATGCTGCTGTATATCATCATTTGCAGGGATGCTTCTACGGTGATACAGGCTAATATTGCACTAATGCCCACCTTAAAATCTGTTAGAGCATTAAACATACGTTACCCCCTTCAGTGGCAGTGTATAGCTGCTTATTCCGGTGGTAGTTGCTTCAGACCTGCACGGCGTCCCGGCGGTCTCCCGGTTTTTACATGGCGTCCCGCGTGACCGGATAGAATAAAATCCACAGGAACAAAGGGTATGATGTTCTCAGAGTTCTCTGGAGGCGGCCTCTCCCGATCTGCATTCAACCGATATCCTCCTGTGTATTTCACTCCTGAGGGGGGAGTGCACACAGCCCTTAGAGAACTCTGAAGGGGGTAACGTATATTTAATGCTCTAACAGATTTTAAGGTGGGCATTAGTGCAATATTAGCCTGTATCAACATAGAAGCATTGCTGCATTCCATTGTTTGCAATAACGTGCTTTAAAACATCCAGTGTGTGTATACGATCAGGTATGATGTTGTATCGATCAGGTAGTGTAAGAGTTACGCCCGCTTCACAGTGACAGACCAAACTCTGACAGACCAAACTCCCCGTTTAACGCACCGCAAACAACCACAAACAGTCCATTTGCACAACCACAAACTCCCCATTTGCACAAGGTTGGATACAAAGCTAGCCATGTCCTGTTCCTTGTCCACACTGACGTCATTGAAGGTCTCTTCCTCCACCCAGCCACGTACAACACCAAGGGTCCCCGAAAGGTGACAACAAGCCCCTTGGGTTGCCTGCTGTAGTTGGTCTTCCACCTCCTCAAAGCCACCTTCCTCCTTTGACTTCTGTTCTTTCAGACTCCTCTCTCTATGCGTTGCCGCAGGTCCAGCAATCGATGACGACAAGGCTGCTTCTGGTGGTTATGGTGACCCCAACTCTTCCTCTTCATGCTCATCTACGGCCTGATCCAGCACTCTTCGTAGTTCACGCTTCAGAAAAAACGCATATGAGATGGGGTTGATGATGTTACCTTCGGTTTGACTGACCAGGTTTGTCACCTCCGCAAAAGGATGCATGAGCCTACAGCCATTGTGCAGGAGCTTTCAGTAATGCGGCCCAAAAATACACAGCTCCGCAGAGGCTGTCCTCTTTTTTTTAATTCAAAAAATCAGTTCTTACCAGTTTAATCTCTGTTTTGTCCCCTATCAGGGGCCGGTGTATGAAATAGATTTTAGGAACCAGGAGATGGAAAAAGATGGTTGGTCGAACCTATTTCTTCCAATTTGGGGCACTGCGCATGCGCCGCGCAATGTACTGTGCCACCAATACAAATACTGTAAACTACTATTCTTACCATTTTAATCTTTGTTAAGTCCCCTATCACGGGACGTGTATTGAATCCTTGCATGTGGAGATAGAGAAAAAAGCTTGCTCTGTCGGCTTCCTTCTAATTTTGGGCACTTGCAATGGAATTTGCCACCAATGCAACTAGTGTTAACTAAGTACTATTCCTATCAGTTTAATCTTTGTTTGTCCCTTATCAGAGCCAGGGCTGGTGTAGTGAATAGATTTTTGGTACCGGGAGATGGAATGAGACCCATGCTCGGTCCGCTTCGTTTGAATTTTAGGTCACTGCGCGTTCGCCGTGCAATGTACTGTGACACCCTATATGAGTGGTGGGCAGTAAGCACAGTACAGTCTGTGGGCCTGACACACACTGGCAGGCAACTGCAATTATATTAAAGGGTAAGAATGAAATGACTTTTTTATCTGCAAGGTACTGCGCCACCCGATATGAGTGGTGGGCACACAGTACAGTCTGTGGGCCTGCGGCCTCTCAAACACGGGCAGGCAACTAGAAAAAAATAAAATAAAAGCAGACTGATGTACCAGCCCTAAAAAGGGCTTTTTGGGGTGCTGTCAGGACACTGTCCTTACAGCAGATGAGTCTTTGAGGACTAGAGTGGACACAGAACACTGGCCTAGCTAACGCTTTCCCTATTAATTCAGCAGCAGCAGCACTTTCCCTGCTCTAACTAAGGCCCCATTCACACGTCCGTAGTATGTTGCGGATCCGCAATACACCTTGCCGCAAGCCCCATAGAGATGCAATTGCGGACAAGAATATGACATGCTCTATATTATTGCGGAGCCGCCGGCTGGAAGATCGGCTGAGAGCACAGTGTGTGCTCTCCGCATCCATCACGTCCCCATTCAAAATGAATTGGTCCACACCCGTTCCGCAAATTTGCGGAACGGGTGCGGACGAACATTGCGGACGTGTGAATGGGGCCTAACACTGCAGCTTCAGAATGAATTTAAGATGGCTGTAAGGGTCTGGGAGGGAGGGTATGCTGATTGGCTGGAATGTGTCTGCTGACTGTGAGGTACAGGGTCAAAGTTTGCTCAATTATGATGTATGGGGGGCGGACCGAACATCGCATATGTTCGCCCGTCGCGGTGAACGCTAACATGCGATGTTCGCTGGGAACTGTTCGCCGGCGAATAGTTCGGGACATCTCTACTCATCACTACTGTCCGCCTGTCAATTTGAATGACTTACTAAATGTGTGTTAACCAATTAGGGTGATACTTTGAGAAGTTAACCCTTTCCTGACATATTACATAATTGTATGTCATAGAGTGAGGAGACTTCCCGCAATTTGATATACTATTATGTCATGCTTCAGTACCTGCCCAATCAGTGCAGGGGCCCGGCAGTCACTGATAGCCAGGCCCCTGCTGTATCCGCCAGCATCACTGTAAATGCCGATGCCGGCTTATTAACCTTTTCAATGCTGCGGTCAGCGCTTACCACAGCATAGAAATAGATATATTGTAGTGCACTGCAAACGGGATCAAACCCCCAAAAGTTGAATCCCAGACACACACATATTAGGTATCGCCACTTCCATAACGACCGGCTCTATAAATATATCACATAATATACACAGTCAGATAAAAACCGTAAAAAAAAAATACAAATCAAAACTGTGCCCAAAAAAAAAAATTTTGTTACCTTACATCACAAAAAGTGCAACACTAAGCATTCAAAAAGGTGTATGCCCCCGAAAATAGTACTCATCAAACCGTCACCTCATCCCACAAAAATTAAGCCAAAAAAAAAATGGCTTTCAGAATATGGAGACACTAAAACATGATTTTTTTTTTCAAAAATGCTTTTATTGTGATAAAGGGAAATATCTAAAAAAGTAGACATATTATGTATCGCCATATCCATAACAACCAGTTCTATAAAAGTATCACATGACATATCCCCTCAGATGAGCACTGTAAAAAAAATAATAATAATGTGCCACTTTACATCACAAAAAGTGCCATGTGCCTTTATATAAGTTTACCAACACATGTGGGGTGTTTCTGTAAACTACAGAAACAGGGTAGTAAGGAAAATTGTGAATTTTTCCCAATTTTTGGTTAATTTAGATTTTTTTCATAAATAAAGGTGAAATATATTGACTCAAATTTACCACTGTCATGAAGTGCAATGTGTCATGAGAAAACAGTCTCAGAATGGCTTGGATAAGTAAAAGTGTTGCAGACTTATTACCACATAAAGTGACACATGTCAGATTTGCAAAAAATGGCCTCGGCAGGAGGGTGAAAACTGGCCCATGGTAGAAGTGTATAAATGAAGTGGCTTGATCCACCTATAGTGGGATTCTTGCTTAGGTCCAGACCTGTCTGTTGGGCTCCTTTATTCCTCCATCATGGTATCATTTATTGGGAGTAAATGGTGTTCAAAAACACAGTGATATGGGATTAAAAAACTAAAACCAAAAAAAAGAACTGTGGCTTTTTGGGACCAAGCAACCAATACCTTGATGGGTTTAGAATGCCTGCCCATGACACCCACAAGTATTAATTGTCAGATTAAAAGGTGGTTCATTCTGAACAAGTCTAGAAAAATGTTCTTTTTTAAATGTGAGCAGCAGCAGTACAGTGTGAATTTTGAAAGGGTAGGATATTAGCACGTGGCTGCAATATTAGCGGCAGCAGTAGCAGCATAACATGGCATATAAGGCAATAGATTAGATGTCTATGAGTAGTAGTAGTAGTAGAAGTTGTAGTAGTGATAGTGGTGATAGTGGTAGTAGTGGCAGATTTTTAGTGTGAATAGTGGTGGCAGTAGGGGATTATAAGCAAGGACTAGCAGCTATAGTGGTCATGGCAGCAGCAGTCATATGGTGCATGGCAGGCAGCAGCATTGGCATCATGGAGGCAGGGGCATGTGGAGGAGTGTGAAAATCCTTCCCAATCTAGGCTTGGCTCATTTTGACAAAAGTAATGTTTTGGTCACTGAAGAAGGACAACTCAGTCTGTTTGGGTGTCACCACGCCCTCTGCAACACTGAAAACCCTGTCTGAGATGACACTGGAGGCAGGGCAAGAAAGAATACATAGAGCATGCTGTACTGGTTCAGGCCACTGTTCTAGTCTGCCACTAGGTTTAAGTCTATAGAGTCAGGCCAGAGTGAACCTGGGCATTGAAGCGGGAGCTCTCCACCTGCTGGTTTGCCTAAGCCTAGTGGAAAAACTGTTCCATCATGTTGGGAAGACTGAACTGGCTGCTGCTGTTAATGAAGCTTCGCTGCTTGTGGCAGAGGAGGGGGTTGACTCTCCTCTGCCACGAGCAGAGAGGGGCCTCCCTTTCACACACAATGGAAAGACATCTGCTTGCCAAAAGCTGTGGCAAGCTGCGTACAGTGTTTCCTGTTAATAATGTAATTTGTCCTACTTTTCAGAGGGAGGAAAACATTCCCCCATTTTGCTTTGATAGTGAGGGTCTAAAAGCATGGCTATGCAGTAACCATCAGACTGCTTGATGTCAATGATATTCCTGTTACTACATAAGCAAGAGAGCATGCAGCTCACCCTTCTGACCAGCTTGCCGGAGGAGTAAGTTTTTTCCAGCTCTGCAACCCACTGAGAAGATTGGGTGCCATCGTCATCATCATCCTCCTGCTCTTCCACCTCCAACTCCTCCTCTTCCTCCTCCAGTGGTAGCTACTCGTTCTTATCCTCCTCCTCTACGGAAGATTCTTCTTGTGGGTCCCCAAGAGCTACAGGGCAGGACAGCAAGATGCGTTAGCTGTACTTCTTCCAACGTAGTCCCCTGCTGCATAAGTCTTAGTGTCTATTTTTAGATAAATATATGAGTGGGGTGAGATTGTTCATGCCACAGTTCTTCCTATTGGCAAACTTTGTGGTCTCTTTGAAGGGCTTCAAAAACTATTTCACATGTTTACACTTACGTGTTTACACACTTGATTTTTTTCTGCAAAAATAAATAAAATAACTTGAAGTGTCTGGCGGTTAAAAAAAAATAAAAATTTGAACTGTCTAGACATTTTGGACTAGTCTTTCACACTTTCACTCCGATTTTAAACACTACCCACTATATCGTAAAATACATGTTGCACACTTGTATTGCTATTCTTTGCAAATAAAATAAAAAACATTTTGCGTGTTTTCACTCGGAGATTTCAAACACTACCCCTTGCATTGTACAATGCACGTTGCACACTTTTTTTTTTTTTTTTTTTAGCAAAAAAACACCCCTGAAGAGTCTGGAGACTAGAATAGTATTTCATGTGTTTTCACTCAGAGTTTTCAAATGCTACCCTCTGTATTGCAAAACATACATTGCACACTTATATCGCTATTTTTCACAAAAGAAAGAAAAAAAAATACCTGAACAGTCTGGAGATTCCCAGATATTTTTAGCTAGAATTTCCGGTTTTTTCACTCAGAGATTCCAAAATCTATCCTCGGAATAGTAAAACATATATTGCCTTTAATTTCTGCTGCATCGGTTCTCTGGAATGCCCTACCCCAAGAAATCTGGCTAAATCACAACATAAACAGTTTTAGGCGCTTCCTAAAAACACATCTTTTTAGGATATAAAAATCCACTGATCAAACTCCTCTCCACATAGCCCATTATAATTTCCTGAACTTGATCCTCCACCAAATTCCTCCACCGCACCCAGAAGCACTTCACATATTGGCTGCTGACTGGCTCATGCAGCTTTATATCTGCTCTCCTATTCTCCCAAGATGCTTGAACCATTGTACAAAACAAGCACTTCTACCTTCTGTGTCACCGCAGGGGCGGACTGGGCCGGGGGGCAGGGGGGCAATTGCCCCCCGGGCCTCTCTGTTGCCTCACTGTCACGGCCGGCCGGAATGATGTCAGTCTGTCTTACTCATACACTTTTAGGGCACTGCTGCCTCTGCCTCCGCTCTTACTAATGCAACCTACCTGGCCTGCGGACTGCGGAGGGAGACGGGCAGGCGTGCTGCCGGCAGCCTATCAGAGAGGCCGCCGGACCGATGACGTCAACGCGCCACCTGACTGAGCCGCTGCGCTGCAGTAAAGAAATCAGCAGCGCTGGAGGCGGGACAGCAGTGAAGGCGCTCGATTCACTCAGGACAGGACAGGTCCTGCTCCAGGAGGTAAGTATAAGTCTTCTGACTTTTTTTTTTTTTTCTGTCACTGATAGGGTGCCCTTTCTGGCTACTGTCACATTATAGGGGGGGCCCTATCTAGCTACTGGCATATTATAGGGGGGGGGGGGTCCTGTCTGGCTACTGGCACATTATAGGGGGCCCTGTCTGGCTACTGGCACATTATAATAGGGGGTGCCCTATCTGGCTACTGGCACATTATAGGGGGCCCTATCTGGCTACTGGCACATTATAGTTGGGGCCCTGTCTGGCTACTGGCACATTATAATGGGGGGGTGCTCTATCTGGCTACTGGCACATTATAAGGGGGGGGGCCCTATCTGGCTACTGGCACATTATATGGGGGGGGGGCTATGGCTACTGGCACATTATATGGGGGAGGGCTATGGCTACTGGCACATTATATGGGGGGGGATATGGCTTTTGGGCTGGCACATTATAGGGGGCCCTATTTGGCTACTGGCACATTATGGGGGGGGGGCTATGGCTACTGGGCTGGCACATTATAGGGGGCCCTATCTGGGGCTACTGGCACATTATTGGGGGGCCCTATTTGGCTACTGGCACATTATAGGGGGGGCTATGGCTACTGGGCCGGCACATTATGGGGGGCCTATCTGGCTACTGGCACACTATTGGGGGGCCCTATCTGGCTACTGGCACATTATAGGGGGGCCCTCTCTGGCTACTGGCACATTATAGGGGGCTATGGCTACTGGGCTGACACATTATAGGGGGGCCCTATCTGGATACTGGCACATTATTGGGGGTCCCTATTTGGCTACTGTCACATTATAGGGGGGACTATGGCTACTGGGCTGGCACATTATAGGGGGCCCTATCTGGGGCTACTGGCACATTATTGGGGGCACTATTTGGCTACTGGCACATTATAGGTGGGGGCTATGGCTACTGGGCTGGCACATTATAGGTGGGCCCTATCTGGCTACTGGCACACTATTGGGGGGCCCTATCTGGCTACTGGCAAATTATAGGGGGGCCCTCTCTGGCTACTAGCACATTATAGGGGGGGGGGGCTATGGCTACTGGGCTGGCACATTATAGGGGGGCCCTATCTGGCTACTGGCACATTATTGGGGGCCCTATTTGGTTACTGGCACATTATAAGGGGGGGGCTATGGCTGCTGGGCTGGCACATTATAGGGGGCCCTATCTGGCTACTGGCACATTATTGGGGGGCCCTATCTGGCTACTGGCACATTATAGTGGGGGGCCTATGGCTACTGGCACATTATATGGGGGGCCTATTGGCTACTGGCACATTATAGGGGGGCCTATTGGCTACTGACACATTATAGGGGGGCCTATTGGCTACTGGCACATTATAGGGGGGCCTATGGCTACTGGAACATTATATGTGGGGGGCTATGGCTACTGGCACATTATATGGGAGGGGCTATGGCTATTGGCACATTTTAGGGGGGCTATGGCTAGCAGTGTCTGGCACTTATAGGGTGGGCCCTATGGCTACTGGCATATTATAGGGGGGCCTATGGCTACAGGCAGTCTGGCAATTATAGGGGGGGGGGGCTCAAGCTACTGGCACATGATAAGGGGGGGCCCTATGGCTACTGCCACATGATAGGGGGGCCCTATGGCTACTGGCACATGATAGGGGGGGCCCTATGGCTACTGGCACATGATAGGGGGGGCCCTATGGCTACTGGCACATGATAGGGGGGGCTATATGGCTACTGGCACATGATAGGGGGGGCCCTATGGCTACTGGCACATGATAGGGGGGCTCAGGCTACTTGCACATGATAGGGGGCCTCTGGCTACTGGCACATAATAGGGGGCTCTGGCTACTGGGACATAATAGGGGGGCTCTGACTACTGGCACATTATTGGGGGACGTCTATAGGGGCACTTATTACTGGCACATTGGGGGCACTTCTTACTGGCACATTATTGGTGGGCACTATAGGGGCATCTACTGAGGCCACAAAGAACTGTTATTTTATTTTGGGGCTCTGGATAGGGGCATTTTATACTGGGACACATTATGGTGGGTACTATGGGGAAGGTAGGAGAGGAGTACTATAGGGTCATCTACGGTGGCACTAAGAAGGGGTATTTTATACTTACAAATTATGGGGGACACTGAGGGCATCTACTGGGGCACTATATATGGGGCATTTTATACTGGTACATTATGGGGGTCACTAGGAGGGAGGGGGGAGAGGAGCACTATGGGGGCATTTACTGGGGCACTATATAGGGGTATTTTATACTGGCACATTATGGGGGCACTATGGGGACGTTAGCTCAACTGGGGGCATTACAAGGGGGTATTTTTTGTCACATTATAAGGAGAATTATTTCTACTGGGGGGGCCATTATGGTGGGATTTATTACTCCCCCATGGTATGACCCCCTAGTAGCAGCACCAGCCTCTCCCTGCTCTGCTATCCCTCTGCCCCGTCTCCAAATCCTTATTATGAAATATTTCTCATTAGGATAGAACACATCATCAGCTCCGCCAATCCCCCGGCCAAAGTGTGGAAGACGAAGTGGTGTCCGAGGGTCAAGCCATATGAAATATGTTTATGTCATGTTACAGTTTCTTCTGCAAAAGTCATCAAGTGTCATGGGGGGAGGGGGGGACGACCTTATTGTTTTTCGTCCCAGGGCCTCTGGTTGTTATTGCCCCCTGGGCCAAAAGTTGCCAGTCAGCCCCTATAGATTTTAAGCTCTTGCGAGCAGGGTCCTCATTCCTCTTGTTGCAATTATTGACTTGTCTATTGCTATGTTATTTATGACTGTTTGAACATGAACCCCTGAACTGTAAAGCACTGCGAAATATGTTGCCGCTATATAAATAAAGTTTATTATTATTATTACATGTTTTTACTCAGAGATTTCAAAAGCTACCATCTGTATTGTAAAACACAAGTTGCACACTTGTATTGCTTTTTCACACACACATACACACACACACACAAAAAGCCTTGAAATGTCTGGAGATGCTCTGACACAGACTTTGGACTAGTATTTCATGTGTTTTCACTAGTTTTCACGCTGTTCAAATGGGGAAAAAAAGAAATGTTCTTCCAGGTATCTACTTTTGAGGTTCTGCAGCAGCTGCAGCCGTGCTAGGAGGTGCACCCAGCCTTAGCTCCTCACTTCTCACTTTCTGGCTGAAAGCTTTCCCTATTGTACAAAATTATTCTTCTTTCTAGTTTTTCCCTTCAGTGTCCTTGTGCAACGACTGGGACTGCAGGGGCAATGTGTGAGTGTGGTGGCCTGATGGGTGTAGTAGATGGTACTCACATTTCTGCAGCTCCCTGGGTCAGCTTGTGATGGGAAGGCACACTCTGGTGTTGAGGGATTTCCTGCTGGATTTTATTTGAGGTGCCCTTGCTGGTATGGGTTTGCAGGAAAGACAAGGTCCGTGATGTCGTGACGCCAGTACCCTTGGGTGCAAATGAGAGGAGAGAGGTCCCACAGCAAGGAATCATGCGTCATATCAACCACCACCGGAGAAGGCCACTCTCAGTTATTTCGGCCCAGCACCCAGACAGAGGAGAGAGGTCCCACAGCAAGGAATTATGCGTCATATCAACCACCACTGGAGAAGGCCACTTTCAGTTATTTAGGCCAGCACCCATACCGAGGAGAGAGGTCCCACAGCAAGGAATAAGGCGTCATATCACCCACAACTGGAGAGGGCCACTTTCAGCTATTTCGTCCCAGACCGAGGATACAGGTCCCGCAGCAATGAATAAGGCATCATATCAACCACCACTGGAGAAGGCCACTTTCAGTTATTTAGGCCCAGCACCCAGACAGAGGAGAGAGGTCCCACAGCAAGGAATAAGGCGTCATATCACCCACCACTGGAGAAGGCCACTTTCAGTTGTTTCGGCCAGCACCCAGACCGAGGAGAGAGGTCCCACAGCAAGGAAAAAGGCGTCAAATCACCCACCACTGGAGAAGGCCACTTTCAGTTATTTCGGCCCCAGCACCCAGACCGAGGATACAGGTCCCACAGCAAGGAATCATGCGTCATATCACCCACCACTGGAGAGGGCCACTTTCAGTTATTTAGGCCAGCACCCATACCGAGGAGAGAGGTCCCACAGCAAGGAATCATGCGTCATATAACCCACCACTGGAAAGGGCCACTTTCAGCTATTTTGTCCCAGACCGAGGATACAGGTCCCGCAGCAAGGAATAAGGCGTCATATCAACCACCACTGGAGAAGGCCACTTTCAGTTATTTCGGCCAGCACCCAGACCGAGGAGAGAGGTCCCACAGCAAGGAATTATGCGTCATATCACCCACCACTGGAGAAGGCAACTTTCAGTTATTTCGGCCCAGCACCCAGACCGAGGAGAGAGGTCCCACAGCAAGGAATAAGGCGTCATATCACCCACCACTGGAGAAGGCCACTTTCAGTTATTTCGGCCAGCACCCAGACCGAGGAAAGAGGTCCCACAGCAAGGAAAAAGGCGTCAAATCACCCACCACTGGAGAAGGCCACTTTCAGTTATTTCGGCCCAGCACCCAGACCGAGGATACAGGTTCCACAGCAAGGAATCATGCGTCATATCAACCACCACTGAAGAAGGCCACTTTCAGTTATTTCGGCCCCAGCACCCAGATAGAGGAGAGAGGTCCCACAGCAAGGAATCATGCGTCATATCACCACCCCTGGAGAAGGCCATTTTCAGTTCTTTAGGCCCCAGCACCCAGTCAGAGGAGAGAGGTCCCACAGCAAGGAATCATGCGTCATATCAACCACCACCGGAGAAGGCCACTCTCAGTTATTTTGGGCCAAGAACCCAGACAGAGGAGAGAGGTCCCACAGCAAGGAATCATGCGTCATATCAACCACCACTGGAGAAGGCCACTTTCAGTTATTTAGTCCCAGCACCCTGACAGAGGACAGAGGTCCCACAGCAAGGAATAAGGCGTCATATCACCGACCAATGGAGAAGGCCACTTTCAGTTATTTAGGCCAGCACCCAGACCGAGGAGAGAGGTCCCAGAGCAAGGAATCATGCGTTATATCAACCACCACCGGAGAAGGCCACTTTCAGTTATTTCGGCCCCACCACCCAGACAGAGGAGAGGTTCATTCAACTTTGGGTTGCACAGCAAGATCATGGTAAAGTTAAAAAAATGAGGATTCAATAAAGAAGTGCCTGGGAGTACAAGAATACATGGTTGAAGGGGAGGCAGTTATAAATGTCTATTCTGCACAAGGGAGGAACAGGTCCTGTGGTATCCATGCCTGGTTCATTTTTAAGAAACGTCAGCTTGTCCACGTTAGCTGTGGACAGGCGGCTGCGTTTGTCAGTAATGACGCCCCCTGCCGTGCTGAATACACGTTCAGACAAAACGCTGGCTGCCGGGCAGGCCAGCACCTCCAAGGCATAAAATGCTAACTCTGGCCACGTGGACAATTTGGAGACCCAGAATTTGAATGGGGCCGAACCATCAGTCAGTACGTGGAGCGGTGTGCAGACGTACTGTTCAACCATGTTAGTGAAATGCTGCCTCCTGCTAACACGTTCCGTATCAGGTGGTGGTGCAGTTAGCTGTGGCGTGGAGACAAAACTTTTCCACATTTCTGCCATGCTAACCCTGCCCTCAGAGGAGCTGGCTGTGACACAGCTGCGTTGGCGACCTCTTGCTCCTCCTCTGCCTTCGCCTTGGGCTTCCACCTGTTCCCCTGTGACATTTGGGAATGCTCTCAGGAGCGCCTCTACCAGCGTGCACTTGTACTCGTGCATCTTCCTTTCACGCTCCAGTGCAGGAAGTAAGGTGGGCACATTGTCTTTGTACCGGGGATCCAGCAGGGTGGCAACCCAGTAGTCCGCACACGTTAAAATGTGGGCAACTCTGTTGTCATTACGCAGGCACTGCAGCATGTAGTCGCTCATGTGTGCCAGGCTCCCCAGAGGTAAGAACAAGCTGTCCTCTGTGGGAGGCGTATCGTCATCGGCCTCCGTATCCCCCCAGCCACGCACCAGTGATGGGCCTGAGCTGTGTTGGGTGCCACCCCGCTGTGAACCTGCTTCATCCTCATACTCCTCCACCTCCTCATCATCCTCCTCGTCCTCCAGTAGTGGGCCCTGGCTGGCCACATTTGTACCTGGCCTCTGCTGTTGCAAAAAACCTCCCTCTGAGCCACTTCTAACAGACTGGCCTGAAAGTGCTAAAAATGACCCCTCATCCTCCTCCTCCTCCTCCTGGGCCACCTCCTCTTCCATCATCGCCCTAAGCGTTTTCTCAAGGAGACATAGAAGTGGTATTGTAACGCTGATAACGGTGTCATCGCCACTGGCCATGTTGGTGGAGTGCTCGAAACAGCGCAACAGGGCACACAGGTCTCGCATGGAGGCCCAATCATTGGTGGTGAAGTGGTGCTGTTCCGCAGTGCGACTGACGCGTGCGTGCTGCAGCTGAAACTCCACTATGGCCTGCTGCTGCTCACACAGTCTCTCCAGCATGTGCAAGGTGGAGTTTCACCTGGTGGGCACGTCGCATATGAGGCGGTGAGCGGGAAGGCCGAAGTTCCGCTTTAGCGCAGACAGGCGAGCAGCGGCAGGATGTGAACGCTGGAAGCGCGCACAGACGGACCCCACTTTATGCAGCAGCTCTGACATGTCGGGGTAGTTGTGAATGAACTTCTGCACCACCAAATTCAGCACATGCGCCAGGCAAGGGATGTGCGTCAAACCGGCTAGTCCCAGAGCTGCGACGAGATTTCGCCCATTATCGCACACCACCAGGCCGGGCTTGAGGCCCACCGGCAGAAACCACTGTTCGGTCTATTGTTCAATACCCCGCCACAACTCCTGCGCGGTGTGGGGCCTGTCCCCCAAACATATGAGTTTCAGAACGGCCTGCTGACGTTTACCCAGGGCTGTGCTGAAGTTGGTGGTGAAGGTGTGTGGCTGACTGGATGAGTTGGTGGAAGCAGAGGAGGAGGAAGCCGAGTAGGAGGAGGAGGCTACAGGAGGCAAAGCATGATGCCCTGCGATCCTTGGCGGCGGAAGGACGTGCGCCAAGGAACTCTCCGCCTGCAGCCCAGCCGCCACTACATTTACCCAGTGTGCAGTTAGGGAGATATAGCGTCCCTGGCCGTGCTTACTGGTCCACGTATCTGTGGTTAGGTGGACCTTGCCACAGATGGCGTTGCGCAGTGCACACTTGATTTTATCGGATACTTGGTTGTGCAGGGAAGGCACGGCTGTCTTGAAGAAGTAGTGGCGGCTGGGAACAACATACTGTGGGACAGCCATGGACATTAGCTGTTTGAAGCTGTCTGTGTCCACCAGCCTGAATGACAGCATTTTAAAGGCCAGTAGTTTAGAAATGCTGGCATTCAGGCCCAGGGCTCGAGGGTGGCTGGTGGGAATTTACGCTTTCTCTCTAAGGTTTGTGAGATGGAGAGCTGAACGCTGCCGTGTGAGATGGTGGAGATGCTTGGTGACGCAGGTGGTGTTGTCGGTGGCACATCCTCTGTTTGGTGGGCGGCAGGTGCCAACATTCTTCCCGAGACGGAGGAAGAGGCCTAGGCAGCAGCAGAAGAGGGAGCAGGGGGAGCCAGAGTGAGTTCCTTGCTTTTAAGGTGTTTACTCCACTGCAGTTCATGCTTTGCATGTAGATGCCTGGTCATGCAGGTTGTGCTAAGGTTCAGAACGTTAATGCCTCGCTTCAGGATCTGATGGCACAGCATGCAAACCACTCGGGTCTTGTCGTCAGCACATTGTTTAAAGAAGTGCCATGCCAGGGAACTCCTTGTAGCTGCCTTTGGGGTGCTCGGTCCCTGGTGGCGGTGGCCAGTAGCAGGCGAACTCTCTTGGCGGCGGCTGGTCTGCTTTTGCCCCCTGCTCCCTCTTTTGCTACGCTGTTGGCTCGGTCTCACCACTGCGCTTCCTCTATGAAAGTCAGTGGCACGACCTTCATTCCATGTGGGGTCTAGGACCTCATCGTCCCCTGCATCGTCTTCCACACAGTCTTCCTCCCTGACCTCCTGTTCGGTCTGCACACTGCAGAAAGACGCAGCAGTTGGCACCTGTGTTTCGTCATCATCAGAGACGTGTGGACTCCGATGAGGTGGTATTCCCATGTCCTCATCATCAGGAAACATCAGTGGTTGTGCATCAGTGCATTCTATGTCTTCCACCACTGGGGAAGGGCTAGGTGGATTTCCTTTGGAAACCCTGCCAGCAGAGTCTTCAAACAGCATAAGAGACTGCTGCATAACTTGAGGCTCTGACAGTTTCCCTGATATGCATGGGGGTGATGTGACAGACTGATGGGCTTGGTTTTCAGATGCCACCTGTGTGCTTTCTGCAGAAGACAGGGTGGGAGATAATGTTGTAAACATGCTGGATCCACTGTCGGCCACCCAATTGACTAGCGCCTGTACCTGCTCAGGCCTTACCTTCCTTAGAACGGCATTGGGCCCCACCAAATATCGCTGTAAATTCTGGCGGGTACTGGAACCTGAGGTAGTTGGTTCACTAGGACGTGTGGCTGTGGCAGAATGGCCACGTCCTCTCCCAGCACCAGAGGGTACACTAACACCACCACTACCGCGTCCGCGTCCCTTACTAGATGTTTTCCTCATTGTTACTGTTCACCAAGCACCACAATAAGAAAAAAATATTTCGCCCATTGTATTGATTTCAAATTCAGTCCTTTTTTTACAGGCACCTAACACTATCTGCCTATTTATTTATGTAGCGTATTACACTAATCCAGGCACAGCAGTAACCACTGATTTAGAGAAATATCTCTTTTAGGGCTAGTATTTAGGCCCTGGATGAAAGGTATCCTTTTATGGACAGATTTAAACTAGGCCTGCAACAGCTGGAACACCAGATTCAGGGTATTGCTATTTTGGCAATTGAATTTCACCCCAGAACAAAATATATGTTTTGGCGGACACTATTCTATTTTGCCAGCCACAGCTGAAACCACTGATTTATGGTATTGCTATTTTGGCAATTGAATTTCACCCCAGAACAAAATATATGTTTTGACGGACACTATGAATCCTGGCCTGCAACAGCTGGGACACCAGATTCAGGGTATTGCTATTTTGGCAATTGAATTTCACCCCAGAACAAAATATATGTTTTGACAGACACTATGAATTGTGGCTTGCAACAGCTGGGACACCAGATTCATGGTATTGCTATTTTGGCAATTGAATTTCACCCCAGAACAAAATATATGTTTTTGCGGACACTATGAATCCTGGCCTGCAACAGCTGGGACACCAGATTCAGGGTATTGCTATTTTGGCAATTGAATGTCACCCAGAATAAAATATATGTTTTTGCGGACACTATGAATCCTGGCCTGCAACAGCTGGGACACCAGATTCAGGGTATTGCTATTTTGGCAATTGAATTTCACCCCAGAACAAAATATATGTTTTGATGGACACTATGAAATGTGGCTTGCAACAGCTGGGACACCAGATTCAGGGTATTGCTATTTTGGCAATTGAATTTCACCCCAGAACAAAATATATGTTTTGACGGACACTATGAAATGTGGCTTGCAACAGCTGGGACACCAGATTCAGGGTATTGCTATTTTGGCAATTGAATTTCACCCCAGAACAAAATATATGTTTTTGCGGACACTATGAATCCTGGCCTGCAACAGCTGGGACACCAGATTCAGGGTATTGCTATTTTGGCAATTGAATGTCACCCCAGAATAAAATATATGTTTTTGCGGACACTATGAATCCTGGCCTGCAACTGCTGTGACACCAGATTCAGGGTATTGCTATTTTGACAATTGAATTTCACCCCAGAACAAAATATATGTTTTGACGGACACTATGAAATGTGGCTTGCAACAGCTGGGACACCAGATTCAGGATATTGCTATTTTAGCAATTGAATGTCACCCCAGAACAAAATATATGTTTTTGCGGACACTATGAATCCTGGCCTGCAACAGCTGGGACACCAGATTCAGGGTATTGCTATTTTGGCAATTGAATGTCACCCCAGAACAAAATATATGTTTTTGCGGACACTATGAATCCTGGCCTGCAACAGCTGGGACACCAGATTCAGGGTATTGCTATTTTGGCAATTAAATTTCACCCCAGAACAAAATATATGTTTTGACGGACACTATGAATCCTGGCCTGCAACAGCTAGGACACCAGATTCAGGGTATTGCTATTTTGGCAATTGAATGTCACCCCAGAACAAAATATATGTTTTTGCGGACACTATGAATCCTGGCCTGCAACAGCTGGGACACCAGATTCAGGGTATTGCTATTTTGGCAATAGAATTTCACCCCAGAACAAAATATATGTTTTGGCGGACACTATTATATTTTGCCAGCCACAGCTGAAACCACTGATTTATGGTATTGCTATTTTGGCAATTGAATTTCACCCCAGAACAAAATATATGTTTTGGCGGACACTATTATATTTTGCCAGCCACAGCTCAAACCACTGATTTATGGTATTGCTATTTTGGCAATTGAATTTCACCACAGAAAATAATCTATCCTTTGCCAGACAGTAGACAGTATTATACTTGTCTAGCCAAAGCTGGAAAACCAGATTTAGGGGATTGGTATTTGGGCAATTGTATTTAACCCCTTAATAAAATATAGAAATTGCTATCCTGAGTTTCTAGGGGTGACAATTAGTACAGCCAAGCCCCTGATGTAGGATATAGCAAAAAAAAAAACTAGTATTGATGGATTGATGGACTTGGTGGCAGCTTCTTCTGGTGCACCACAAGTCACAAAATGGCTGCCGATCACATAAAATAAGTGACAGAAAAACGCTCTGTGCAGCCTAAAAACCAGTGAGCAAGTAACTAGCAGAAGTTCAATCATTCACATCTGTAGATCGATCCGTTCATTAGGTGCTGTTGCTGACTTTTCCCTGCCTAATCTCGCCCTCACAGAAGCTGCGTCCTCTCCCTACACTAATCAGAGCAGTGTGACGTGCGGCGCTACGTGACTCCAGCTTAAATAGAGGCTGGGTCACATGCTGCCCTTGGCCAATCACAGCCATGCCATTAGTAGGCATGGCTGTGATGGGCTCTTAGGACAAGAAGTAAAACGCTAGCTGATTGGCTGCTGTGCAGCCCTTCAGAAAGCGGGAAGCAATCACTGAACAACGAACCCGAATCCGAACTTTTTTGAAAATGTCCGGGTTCGGGTCCGTGTCCCGGACACCCCAAAATTCGGTACGAACCCGAACGATGCTCAAACTGTTCGCTCAACACTATTCAGCACTCTTGATTGGGCTGTGTGATCCTCCCCCTTATCATTCCTTACCTATTTACCAATGCATGAGGTTAGATAATTGGTGGTAGTACTAGAGATGAGCGAATCGAAGTTGACGAAGTGGAATTCGATCAAAGTATCAGGAAAAATTTGCACCAAAGTCGAATTTCTTCACGCTTCGTGGTAACGAATCAAATTTTTTCTAAAATGGCTGCTGCACGTGTTAGGACATTGAGAAAATAACTCCTGGAATGAGGGATCACCCACAATGCCATGCATGCAGCCAATCAGCAGCCAGTCAGCCCCTGTGATGTCACAGCCCTATAAATAGCCTCAGCCATCTTGGATTCAGTCATTTTCCAGTGTACTTAGTGCAGGGAGAGATGTCAGCAGGCAATAGGGACAGTGCTAGGAAAGACTTTATTCTGCAAAAAAATCGATTTACAAGTTCAGGGAAAGATTATTCAAAGCGTAGGGAAAGGATACGGAGGCATTATCCACACTATAAAAGTAGAACAGGGTGCAATAGGAGAGTGTTCAGCCTGGGTGATAGGAGCAATACCATTATACCTTGCTACACTAATTGGGTATCCAAATTGCAATTATACTGCTGCTTTTAGGTTGTTTGCACTGTATGATAGCTCAGTAATTCCAGCAAACCTTGCTTGTTATTGGAGTGCAAGTACTGTGTTATACAGCCATTTACAGGGTGAATTAATAGAAAATATACATACGTCTTATTAGCCATTCTGCTGTGATTTTATATAGTTTTACAATATTTGGGGAGTTGTATTAATAGGAAAAAAAATATGTCTTGCCTTTCTGAGGTGATGTTGATTTGCTATACAGCCATTTACACGGTGTATTAATAGGTAATTTACCTCCGTCCTGTTAGCCATTCTACAGTGAATTTTAATTGTTAGATTTTTTTGGTGGGGGTTTATTAATAGGAAAAAAATATATGTCTTAATTGCCATTCAGCGGTGAAGTTACATTGTACTACAACCATTTTCGGGATGTATTACTAGGAAATATACCTCTGTTCTGTAGTGAATTTTGATTATTATATTATTATTTTTTTGAGGAGGGGGTTAATAATAGGAAAAATAATACGTCTTAATTACCGTTCTGCGGTGCAGTCACATTGTACTACAGCCATTTACGGCGTGTATTAATAGGAAATATTCGTACATCTTTTTAGCCATTCTGCGGTGAATTTTGATTGTTATTTTTTTTTTTTGGGGGGGTAGGGGGTTATTAATAGGACAAAAAATATGTCTTACCTTTCTGAGGTGAAGTTACATTGCTATACAGCCATTTACACAGTGTATTAATAGGAAATTTACCTCCGTTCTGTTGTTAGCCATTCTACAGTGAATTTTGATTGTTAGATTTTTTTGGTGGGGGTTTATTAATAGGGAAAAAAAATGTCTTAATTGCCATTCAGCGGTGAAGTTACATTGTACTACAGCCGTTTACAGGATGTGTTAATAGGAAATATACCTCTGTTCTGTGGTGAATTTTGATTATATATTTTTTTTTGGGGGGAGGGGGTATTAATAAGAAAAAATAATACGTCTTAATTGCCATTCTGCGGTGCAGTCACATTGTACTACAGCCATTTACGGCGTGTATTAATAGGAAATATTCGTACATCTTATTAGCCGTTCTGCTGTGAATTTTGATTGTAATTTTTTTTTTTTTTTGGGGGGGGTTATTAATAGGAAAAAGAATATGTCTTAATTTCCATTATTTTGAGGTGTATTATTTTAATTTAATTACTTTATTATACAGTATATCAGACACACAGGTGACACACACTTCAAGGCAAAAGGGCAGTGGACAAAATCTTTCTGTCGCAGGCAAAAGTTGCTGCAGAAGAATGAGGGGTAGCATCAGGAGTCGCAACGAGAGGCCTCAACTCCCAGTGTCATCTAGCGGTCATGTCTTGACCAGCAACCCAGCATGTGCTTGAACGGTTGACTCGGTCTTCGACTTTGTCTTAAGTGACATCAGACACCCCCAGCCAAGAGTCAGTGGGTTCCTCTGACACGATGCTTAGTTGGCACGGCTTGGGAGCAGGCCCTGTGCCCCCACCTGTCCTAAACCTTTCTCTGTCATTTTAAGTTCCCTCAGTTATATGCCGTAGGCTCGGCTCCACTTTTCAGCAAGGACGAGCTACTAGAGGACAGTCAGCAGCTACTGCCCAGCCAAGATCTGGAGGAGACATCTGCCGCTTCCTCCGGTAGGTGGGCAAGTAGCGATTATGAGAGTTGCATGGGAGCAGGTGTTTTGAGTGGTCAGGATACTGGCCCTGAGACCGCTGAGGGGGACATCAGTGACGTGCAGACAGTTGCCGATGATGATGATGTAGCCGATTGCACTTGGGAGCTGGGTGAAGAAGGGGCTTCCTCATCATCAGGAGAAGAGGGTGGCAGCTTGCGCGTTAACTCGTGTCAGGAAGGTGGTAGCATGGTTATGAGTCAGCACGGTGGTAGCAGTGGGAGGTCGGGAGCCTACCTGCCTGGAAAATAGCGGTGAAGGGGTTCATGGAGGCAGCGGTAGCAGGCAGTCAATTTTTTGTTAAGCCGCCGGAGGAGGTGAACATGGCCATTTGCCAAATTTGTGGCCAGAAGGTGAATAGTGGCCAGGGTGCTAATGTTGGCACTACAGCCCTGCATCAACACATGCAGCGTTACCATAAAGTGGCCTGGGAGAACCGTGGCTTCAATGTGGTGGTCCAGCTTGCCGCAGCAAATGCTGCCTCACCCAGTGGCACACACCCAATTTCATGCAGTCAAGGCTCCACCACTTCAGTGGAAGGGAGCTGTCTGACCTTCCCATCATCTGCTGGTACTGATGCTCTTGCTACTCATCCTCCTACTGCTCATCAGTGATTTCGTCAGCAAACAATCACCGAAGCGATTGCCAAGAGACAACAGTATGCGTGCACTCATCGAACGGCGCAGAAGCTGAACGTGCTCCTGGCCCAGTTGCTGGTGCTGCAGCCCTTACCTTTCCAAGAGTCCCAAGCCATCATTTCTTTGTCAAAAAGGCAGTATCAGCCCTGCACACAGAAGGTGAGCCAGTCCTTTAGCCTGTCGATGTCTGCCAAAGTGCACGGCAAAGCCAAAATGTGGAGCTGTAAGTATGGTCAAGGGCAATATATGTCCTTTATGGCCCACTGGGTAAAAGTGGTTTCTGCCCAGCCACACCAGCAACTTGGCCAGGAGACGCTGATTCCGCCTCCACGTTGCCACGCCATTGGTCCTGCGACAATGTCCGCCTCTGCCTCCTCATTCTCCACCGTGTCTTCAGCCTCCACTGCAGGGACAATTCACAGTGCTCCTCCAGCATACCACATGTGCAGGGCACCGCGGTGCCATGCTGTTCTGCACCTAGTTTTCCTGGGCGATTGGAGTCACACAGGGGAGGAACTGCTCCGCGTCCTTCATCAAGAAATCGAATCCTAGCTCTCTCATGCTGTTCATGTTGTTCCCACCCTCCCCACTCCTCGACTGGGCCACTATTTTGTCTTTTTTGGCTTAGTTGACATCATCATTTATTTGACCCTTCTTCTGATCTGTCAGAAGATAGGAAAAATGAGAAGAACAACGGATCCTGTCTATGTAGCAGCTGTAAGGACTGTATGAGACGGTCCCTTTATTGCATCAGAATTGGCTTATGATTTGGTAGTCAAAAGCAGGAGTGGGTACAAAACATAGAAGACATGCAAATAATACATTCACCTGTCATCTCTGTTTTGGATCCACTTCTGTTTTTGTTTTTTGGCTTTAGCAATACTGATAGATTACTGAGCAAATGCTGACCAAGTAAAGGTGGATGCTTAACAGATAGATTCTGACGGATCAGAGGAAGGACAAAATAATCAGTGACATCAACACAAACTTACTGCGAATACCCTCTCCACTCTGTCATGGGGCTTTACTTGTATAAGGGTTTATTAGAATAGGTTCTGTAGAAATCTATGTGGAATCAATTTATGACGGTGTAAAAGGAATGCGTTCTTTCACTCTATAGTAGGCTCTTCGGCCTCTGCACGGTTCTTTATTAGTGATGATCGAGCACCAAAGTATTTAGATGTTCGGATGAAACACATTGCTATGTTTGTGTGCTCGGCCGAGCACCCGAGTATAATGGAAGTCAATGGTAGACAACCAGGCACCCCCTGCTCTGAAGAGGGGATGGTGCCTGTTTCATAGGAAAAGATCAGAAAGTGACAGAAACACCACCAAAATTGATCGGGAACAGTATGGGGACCATGTCTGGATGCCTCTTCGACTCCCCGGTTGCTGCTGGGAACCATGTTGTCATAGTTGTACGCCATTTTTACAGACTGACAAAAAACATTTTTTCCTGTATATTCAATTGTATATAAAGTGCAAGTGCTGCCAAAAATTTAGTTTTTTTTTCCGAACTGGGCCATGATTAAGATGGACGGCCTGAGGTATCCGTATTGCGCTGCTATAGGTGAAATTCTTTGACTGGCACCAGAAGAACCACACTGAAAGCATTTACGAAGAATGTTTTCATTAATCTAAGTTGAAATTTGTAGCCTGGTTTGAAAACGATCCGTCACATGATCCTGCGGCGTTATTCCTAATACCCGCCGAGCATTTTCCTGGAAACCAAAGTCTATGGGTTCCGAGGGGAGTATGGTTGCAAAGCTGAAACTTCAACTAATTGACGGAAGGGCACCACCAGGAGTAGAGCCTGCGGCTTAATTTTATTCCACATGGGAAATCTCATCCGGCCCGGACACTGAAACCAAGCACCATCAGCAAGCACACCCACTTCTGGCCAGGAATGCTACATTTCCGTGACAGCACACTGGGTGAACCTTGTGGAGGCCAGTAGCAAGTCATACTCTGGGATGGCACAGGTGCTACCAACACCAAGGATTGCGGGCCCTACTTCCATCAGGATTTCTGGCACTACCTACATTAGTGGCTGCAACCCCCCTTCTCCTCCTCCACCTCCTCCTCCACTGCAAATTCTTATCTTGCAGCAGCAGCCAACCACCAGTCAGTAGCTGGAAGCAGTGTAGCAGTGCAGTGAGGAAGCGGCAACAGTCCGTGCTGAAACTCATTTGCTTGGGTGACAAACAGCACACCGCCGCAATGCTGTGGCAGTGTATAAGGGACCAGTTTGGTTGTGTCTGATAATGGCCATAACTTGTTGGCAGCTTTGTAGCTCGGCAAGCTCACACACAAGGCAATTATACAGCATATATGTACCATGCACAACAAACATCCCAAACTTATACATTAATATAAATAAAAACATACACAATAGTGGAGGTATACTAATGGCATGGCCTGTTTAAGAACTCATAAATAACCAAATAACCATAACATATTTTACAGCATAGTCATAAACTCAAACTCAAACCATAACAAATAAAACTCCAACAATGGAACATAATTGGCCCAGCCCTCAGCCAATCACGGTCCTCACCGGGCAGAATAAAATCTCTGCCCAGTGACCACAGCAAAATGTAGGAATTGTCCCTCAAAAACCTGTCCTAATAATAGAATCTTAATCACTGGGCAGAAAACAACCTCTGCCCCGTAAAGAAGGCAAAATTGTACATGGGACAAATGCTGATATGGCCATGTGGATCCCCCTTGAACCCCTTCAGGACTGGGCCATTTTTCACCTTAAGGACAAGCCCATTTTATGCAAATCTGACATGTATCATGTTGTGTGGTAATAAGTTTAAAACGCTTTTACTTATCCAGGCCATTCTGAGAGTGTTTTCTCGTCACATATTGTACGTCATGACAGTGGTAAAATTGAGTCAAAAAATTCATTTTTATTTATAAAAAGATACCAAATTTGCCAAAAATGTGGAAAATATTTGCAGATTTCCAAATTTCTATTTCTCTACTTTTATAATAGATAGTGATATCTCATATAATAGTTATTACTTTACAATTCCCATATGTCTACTTCATGGTTGGATCATTTTGTGAATGCCATTTTATTTTTTGGGGACATTAGAAGGCTTAGAAGTTTAGAAGAAAAACCCACAAGTGACCCCATTTTAGAAACCTTAGGTGTTCCACAAGAATTAATAGAATTATTAGAAAATGGAGATAGAATTTCAGATTTTCACTTTTTTGGCAAATTTTCCATTTTGATAATTTTTTTTCCAGGAACAAAACAAGGGTTAACAGCCAAACAAAACTGAATATGTATTGCTCTGAATCTGTAGTTTACAGAAACACCCCATATGTGGTCTTAAACTGCTGTACGGGCACGCGGCAGGGCACAGAATGAAAGGAACGTCATATGGTTTTTGGAAGGCAGATTTCACTGAGATAAGTTTAGGTTGCCATGAAACTTCAAAAAAGTGACCCTATTTTGGAAACTACGAAATAAGATGGCAGTTTTGTTGGTACTATTTTAGGGTACATATGATTTTTGGTTACTCTATTTTAAACTTTTTGTGAGGCAAGGTAATAAAAAATAGCTGTTCATCTGACAGATTAGATAATGTGGTATTTTTATAGAGCAGGTTGTTATGGACGTGACAATACCAAATATGACTACTTTCTTTGGTTGTTTGTTTCAGTTTTACATAATAAAGCATTTAAAAAATATTTTTTTGTTTCTCCTTATTCTGAAAGCCATAGTTTTTTTAATTTTCTGGCGACTGTCATATAGGGGCTCGTTTTTTTTTTGGTATGAGAGGATGGTTTGATTTGTACTATTTTACAGTGCATATGACTTTTTGATCGCTTGGTATTACAGTTTATGTGATGTAAGGTGACAGGAAGTGGCCTTTTTGGCACAGTTTTTATTTTTATTTTTTATGTCGTTCACCTGAGGGGTTAGGTCATGTGATATTTTTATAGAGCAGGTTCTCACGGATGTGTCGATACCTATTATGTATACTTTTTTTTATTTGTTTCACTTTAGCACAATAATAGTTTTAAAGCAAAAGAAAAATCATATTTTAGTGTCTCCATCGTCTGAGAGCCATGTTTTATTAATTTTTTTGCCGATTGTCTCATGTAGGGGATCATCTTTTGCGGGATAATATGACGGTTTGATTAGTTTTATTTTGGGTAGCATGCGCCTTTTTAATCGCTTGGTATTACACTTTTTGTGATGTAATATGACAAAATATTTATTATTTTACTTTAACACAATAAGAGTATTTTATAAAAAAAAAAAATGTTTTAGTGTTTCCATAGTCTGAGAGCCATATTGTTTTTTCTTTTTTTGGGCGATTGTCTCATGTAGGGGCTCAATTTTTGCAGGATGAGGTGACAGTTTTATTGGTACCATTTTGGCATACATACGACTTTTTTGATCACTTTTATTACCTTTTTCGGGAAGTGAGGTGGGCAAAATTTCAATGTTATCATAGTTTTTATTTTATCTTTTTATGGCGTTATCCGTGCAGGGAAAGTAATATGACCATTTTATACATCAGGTCGTTACGGACGTCGTGATATCAAACATGTGTAGTGTATTTATTTATTTATTTTAATCAGTGATAAATGTGTGGCTATAAGAAGAAATGATTTATTTTTACCCAGACCCACTTGGTTCTTGAAGATCCAATGGGTCTGATGACTATATAATACACTACAGTACACTATATAGTGCACTGTAGTGTATTCTGACAGGCTGATTAGACTGCTGCTGCCTTTAGCAGAAGCCTTATCTTAGCCTTACCATGTATCGGGTGGCTGCAACGGCACAGCAGCCCCCCGATGGGAGAGGAAGGGAGCTCCCTCCCTTTAACCCCTTCAATGTAGCGGTCCCTATGGACCATGGCACAGACGGGGTTAAACGGCTGACATCTGTGCCAGCACAGATATCCGTCGTTTCATGCAGAGTGTCATCTGTGTGCTGACAATCTGATAACCGCTTGGCCCTCCTGAAAATTAGAAGGGGGGGGATCGCAGGTAGGGGAATCGCGGGCGGGGATGGTGCTTGCTCGCTCACCATCACAAAGGGGCACATGAAGGGCTGAAATATATATTTTAAAATGTTTTGATCCTCACAGAAGTCACAGACTGTGAGGATCAAAACCTGTTAACTGGCATTAGAAGCCTCTGATTAGCTAGTCTGTACAGACTAGCCAATCAGGGCTATCGCTGGCCCAGGACCGCCCTCATTGGTCCCGCGCTGGTTAGCAGACATCATGACAGTTTAATGGCGTGACGTGTATACTCGTCACGGAGCGCCAAGTAGCAGTGCTCCATGACGAGTTTACACGTCTGGGATTCAGCCATACCATGCTAGCCCACGTGTTCTGAAATTTCTTAAAACCTACCCCAATTTGCCTAAGCTACTGGTGAAGGTGTGTTGTGTGTGTGCCGATATTAGAAAGTCATCTACAGCTGCCAATGGTCTGGCAACGCTGCTGCAGCGCTAGTATTTGCCAGCTAACCGACTGTTGTGCGACAAATTCCACATTATTATTATTATTATTATTATTATTCATTATTAAAGCCCCCACTCATTCCACAGCGCTGTACATATTCCACAGCGCTGTACATTTGAAAAGGGGTATACATACATAATACAGGGATCTATAAGAATAAAATAAAAGTATCATAAAAAGCATAATAAAAGTATCTATAAGAATTTATATATATATATATATATATATATATATGTTTTTATTTGGTTTTTATTTTAGTTCATTCATGTATTTAACTATTTAGCTTTCACCTATAACATAATTGCACCTAGATATTATTCTTCAGAACAATAGGACAAGTTGGATTTGGATCCACTCCAATCTTTGGAAATCACCCTAAGGAGTATGGGATTAAGAGACTATAAAATGACATATTCAGGACGCCGCCGGTATCCACTGAAGAAGGGGTGTAACCCCAAAACGTGTTTGGGATAACTGGCGGTTTATTAATCATAACTTTCCTACCTATCATCTTTCACAACCCAGAATTACTAACTGGACAGACGAAAAAGAAAGAATATTCCATGGACACCCCATCGACTTTAGGACACAGTAGGCTGCCAGAATACTTACCCCCTGAGCTCAGTCACGTGGGACGCCACGCGAGAGCAGAGACTCCACGCGGGTTGCCGCGGGTATCGTTGAAGCTGACAGAGCCTGGGACATACAGGTAAGGCAGCCGGGGTACGGGGTACGTGGCGGTCGCACGAAGTGAAGGAGGAGAGTAGCCGCGCTGTACAAGTAGCCGCGGGGTACAAGCGGCAGAAGGCATGTGAGTAACACCGCAAATTACAAGCGGTAACCTATCTCATGTAAGCGGGCCCATTATTATTCCTGCAATGGAATAACATCCATTTCAATGGACAATATTTAAAACCGCATAGAATGGGACATATTGTGGATCCATAAAGGACAATACCAGAGATAGTTCTTATTGCAGCACCTAAGTGGATTCTGGCTTATATTTGACCAATGAATGACACCTTTTGCACATTATTGATTATTGCAAAGCATTGTTGGCCAATTTGCACAAGTTTATGGGACTATAACGCGACTTTATTTGCACATTGTTTGCGTTTATTTTTAGCGTGAGTTGCACAAGGATTGAGAATACTGTTTATTCTTTTTGGATATATTATATATTGTTTATATATTTACATCTATTTATATAATTATTTATAGTAGCACTATTAGCACTATTTATCAAAAGTATCGGAAATAACAACTGGTAATTTTTTGCGGAGTTAGGTGGCAATACAGGTGAACATCAGATCTGATAGGGAAGATTACCATTGGATATTTAAAGGTTTTATTAAGGATTTTATGCATTTTGTAAAGATTAATAAATTGAGCTTAATTTTATACCGTCATTTGGGATCATTGAGTGGTTATCAGATAATTTCCAGTGTGCCCCCAAGGGTTATATGCTTTGTTTGAAGACTAAGTGACGTGTGTGGGTGTAGTCACGAAGTGGTGAGCACCTGGTATTCCATAACCTGGAGGGAGTGTAGCCAGCATACTAGTAGTGGAATACTAGCTGCAACATGGTCTTGTATGTCTGACCTCTATGAAGTTTTAAGCAACTTTGAGGGATAAACATAGATTGTGAGTGGCGATGCCACTATTATTATCCTAACCATCCCACTTCTGTGTCTAATGAAACGCTGGCTGCTAACAATGAAGGCGGGCGCTTTACATGTGGAAGAGGTGGAACTTGGGGGAAAACATTACACAGGGTGATAGCCAGACCACCCTCAGTTCGTCTTCTCAGTGTGAATTGGATGATGATTATGAGGAGGAGGAGGAGGAGCAAGAGACAGTTGCCTCCGCTACAGAGGGTAGTAACCATAGTATGTTTATTCCATCTGTTCAGCATAGATGGGCAGGAGAGGAGGAAGAGGATAAGTAGGTTGAGAGTCATCCTCCTGATGAGGACAGCAAAGTTTATTCTGTTGGGACTCACATGGCTGACTTTATGTTATGCTGCCTTTCCTGTGACCCTAGCATTCTATGCAATTTGCTCAACAGCAATTACTGGTTGTTCAGTTCACCCTTCTCGACCCCTGCCACAAAGAGAACTTCTCATCTCTCATTCCTGTGGTGGAGAGGAGAAGCAAAATGGTACAATACCAGAAGATCCTTCTTGAAAATTTGCTCCATAAATTTCCATCTGACAACGCTGGCGGCAGAGTACGTAGTTCCTTGGGCATCCCAGGAGGGGAGATGAGGGGAACACACAGCAGTTCCAACAGAGGCAGGACAACACTCTCCAAGGCCTCGGACAGTTTCATGACACCCCGCCAGCACCCTCACCTTGATGCGTGGCCTAGTTTCACAAGGATAGAAAAAATTTGGAAGATGGTGAAGGAGTTCATAGCAGACCATGTAAGTGTCCTCAGTGATCCCTCTGTGCCTTACAATTATTGGGTGTCCAAGCTTGAAACGTGGCATGAACTGGCACTCTATAGCTATAGCTCAATGATAAGGAACATGGAATATGTACTATATTGGACTGTAGTATTCAGGGTAAATGACCGTGTGGGCACTTTGCTATAAATAAGTGGGTTTTGGGTTGCAGTTTCCGCACTCAGTCTCTAAAAAGTTTTGCCATCACCATCACTCTTTTAGAGGGTTAGCGCACCTGGAGGCCCTAAGCTACATTTTTTAACTCAGTTTCATTGCACCCAGGGCCACGGCCTCTGCATGCACCATCAGCATCACGGCCACTATATATGCTTAAAAGTATGTCACACGTACAGTAGTGTAGGATTTGTAAGTGTATGCGTCAATAAATGAAAACAGGTATTTGGGATGTGCACACTTTACACAGGAGATGTAGCCCTAATAATGTCACAGACTAGCATACACCATCTGTGGATAAAGTACAGTATATGTCAGTGATATGTATGAAATGCAAACACAGTAGATATTGCACAAATAATTTACATTTCCCCCAAAATACACTGTTTTCACATGTGGTACAGTATTTAACACAGAGAGCCACACGCTATGGACACTAGATTAGGACCAGATTATTTAGATTTGCGCATCAGAAACTGTTTTCAGATGTGGTACAGTATTTACATAGTAACATAGTATATAAGGCCGAAAAAAGACATCTGTCCATCCAGTTCGGCCTGTCATCCTGCTAGTTGATCCAGAGGAAGGCAAAAAACCTGTGTGAGGTAGAAGCCAATTTTTCCCACTTAAGGGGAATAAAAAATTCCTTCCCGACTCTAATCAGAAGTACTCCCTGGATCAACGACCCCTCTCTAGTAGCTATAGCCTGCAAAATTACTTAGTGTGGGCGCAAATTACTTAGTGGGGGAAACTTACATAATGCAGGGCTGTCTGGGGCAAAATTAACTTGTATGGGGGGCAAATTAGTAAGTGGGGTCAGTGTGGTGGGCAAACTACATAATGGAGGACTGTGTGGGGGCAAAATTTACTTAGTGTGGGGGCAAATTACATAATTCTGGGCTGTCTGAGGGCAAAATTAACTTGGGGGGGCAAAATTAACTTGGGGGGGCAAATTACTCAGTGGGGGGCAGTGTGGCAGGCAAATTACATAATGGAGGGCCATGTGGGGGGCAAACAACATAATGTGGGGCTGTGTGGGGGGGCAAATTACATAATATGGGGCAGTGTGGGGGGCAGTATTACTAATGAGGGCATTCTAGTAGGATATTGCTATTGGTGGTACTATGAGGAGCACTATTACTATGGGGGCACTATTAGTTCTTCAGGATAGTATTTGGGGTATTGGGGGCACATCGAGCAGCAGGATAACACTGTGGGGATTCCAGGTTGGGAGATGATGATAGAAATGTGAGGAAGCTAAGATGTCTGTTTGCCACAGAGACAAGGCTCAGCTAAAAAAAAGTGTCTGGACCAAATGGAGAAGATGATGGCATAGAAGATCTACATTGGAGGAGACGTCACCTGGGAGACCCTGGATGTGACAGGTACAGTATGTATGTGCTGCTGCATAGCAACTACAGAAAAATGCGGGGGGGGGGACTTAAAGAATTGGGCCATTTTCATTGGGACTGTATATATAGTGTATTTATGTATGTATGTATGTATGTATGTGTAACATGTATATGGTGTATTTATGTGTATGTGTCTTGGATATATATGTGGTGTGATGCCGAGCGTCCACCGTTGAGTAGGGAGCCTGTTCTTACAAATTTCTTACAAATTTCAAATTACATTGTGCTGGTACGCAATGCTACGGGGCTAGTATGTAATTATTTCCAGAGCTGGTTTTCATACCCAGTCCGGCCCTGGGGTGGGCTGACTGGGTCGGGGGTCTTTGGGCTGATCTGAGGTCTTGTGGGGGCTGACTTGGGGTCTTTGGGCTGATCTGAGATCTGATGGAGGCTGACTGGGGGTCTTTGTGCTGATCTGAGGTCTCATGGGGGCTGACTGGGGGTCTTTGGGCTGATCTGAGGTCTGATGGGGGCTGATGGGGGTCTTTGGGCTGATCTAAGTTCTGATGAAGGCTGACCAGGGATCTGATGGGGGTCTTTGGGCTGATCTGAGGTATAATGGGGGCTGATGAGGGTCTTTGGGCTGATCTGAGGTCTCATGGAGGCTGACTGGGGTTTTTGGGGCTGATCTGAGGTCTCATGGTGGCTGACTGGGGGTCTTAGGGTTGATCTAAGGTCTCATGGGGGCTGAGTGGGGGGCTGATGGGAGTAGGAAACTAACATATCTGTTGGTCAAACTCTGCAGAGATGAGAGATGACTGAAAGAAGTCACCATTGCGTTCTGGTCTGAATGGAGAAGATGAAGACAGAAAACATCTACATCAAAGGAGACGACCCTTGATGTAAGACGCATGGGCACGATATAGGGGTGGGGCTGTGTGTGGGTGTGGCTTGAGGGTGGACAGGGACACAGGAGCCCCATGATCTCCTATTTCTGGCAGAAATGCCCCTCCAAAGACCCGGCTATGGATCCGCCACTGGTGCAGTGTCGGGGAGGGGGCGGCGGTGGGGGGTGCCCAGGTCTTGAGCTGTTAAAGGGGCCCCAAAATTTCTGATGGCAGCCCTGACTCTGATATCTACAATCTGCAGACTGTAGAATTCACTACCTGGATTCCTGAAGACTATCCAATTGCTTCAATGATATCTACAGATATACTGTATATTTGCTACTGTCTATAACAGCCAGCATTCACAGCTATATACACAGATTCAACAGATCTAATTCACCAGCCTAAGTTGTCACCCCTGCAGTGTCTACGGATACCCTGAGTTCTGATCCGGGATTTACTAAGCAATGGGTAATAGGGGCTTCTGGCGGATGATCTGAGGTGCTAGGGGCTGATCTGAGGCAATGGGGGCTGTTCTGAGGTCTGATTGGGGGTTATTTACATTGGGGTCTAGCTGAGGTCTAATTGGGGGTCTGATCTGAGGTCTTATTGGGGTCTTAGTAACATTGGGTGTCTTATTGGGGCTCTCAGCTGAGGTCTGATTAGCATTGAGGGTCTGATTGGTGGTGTGACCTGAGGTCTAATGAAAAATCGCAGCATGTTCTATATTCTGCGTTTTTCACGCAATGCAGGCCCCATAGAAGTGAATGGGGCTGCGGGAAAATCGCAAGCACCCGCAAGCAAGTGCGGATTTTCCCACATGGTTGCTAGGAGACGATCGGGATGGGGACCCGATCTTTTCTTCCATGATGGAAGCATGTGATTGGACCATGTGACCCAGTGACATCACTGAAGGTCCTTCTACCCCTCCCAGCTGAAGACAGAACAGGAGACAGGCAGCTACACGATCAAATGAAGTAGGTGAGTTTGTTTTTTTATTATTTTTAACCCTCTATTGCCCTTTTTACTTTGCATTCTCTATTGAGAATGCTATTTTCTTTTATAACTATGTTATTAGGGAAAATAATAAAATATACAGAATACTACTCAATACGAAACCGGACTTCAGTGATGAAGTCCGGCTTCGGGTCTGGGTACCAAACGTGCCGATTTTTCACACGTACGTGCAAAACGCATTAAAACGCTTTGCACTCACGTGGAAAAATCGCGCATTTATCAGCAACGCACCCGCCTCTTTTCCGGGCGTCAAACGTGTAAAAGATGCCTTAGAATGTAACTTTTTTTTTAAATTAAATTACTATATACTGTATCATGTGATTGACTTGGTTTGGTTTTACAAGAAAAGTATTCCATCTAGTTAGCTAAGAAGTTAATTTCTTGTTTTATCACACTAGTTTTCATTGTATTTTATTGCAGCTATCGGTACATTACAAGACTAGTTTACATTTTCCATTATATTTTCAGATGTTATGAAAAAATCCTTACTATTAAAATAAATATTTTCATGTTTTTAGGGAGTGTTCTAATAGACAACCGTCAAGTTATACAATCTCAGTAAAAAAAAAAAGAGCTAAAGTGGACCCATAAATATTATGTTGACAATTCTAAATGCAGCAAAATAATTTTTAGAAATGTAGGAAGAAATAACCGTACAGAAATATACCGTCACCCATTGCATCCAGGTTAACAATAATTGACATTTTGCTACTACAGATTTTCCTAGGTCTAAATATCTTGATGGTTAGTATGGAGTCTGGAGTGTATATGTTTTGGGACTTTATCAAGTGATAAAGCTAGAAGGTAGGTTTGTGTAATGGGTACTTTCACACCAGCGTTATACTTTTCCGGTATTGAAATCTGGTAAAGGGTCTCAATACTGGAAAAAAGCTCTTCCGTTTTGTCTCAATGCATTCTGAATGAAAAGCAATCCGTTCAGTATGCATCAGGATGTTTTCCGTTCTGTCCCTTGTACGGTATTTGACCGGACAAAATACTGCAGCTTGCTACAGTATTTTTTCCGGACAAAATTCCGGAACACTACCACACTTGACGGATCCGGCATTAAAGGGGTATTCCCATCTTGCCTTTTCACTCTTCCCAGCAGTAGATGTCCTGGTAACTTCCTGGTTTGGCTCAGGCAGTTGAGTGAAGGCCGGCCACGCCTCCTCATGACTCACCCTGAGAGCTCAGCCCTTGGTGCTCGTTCATGTGGATGAGTCATCAGTCTGGCAGCCTGCAGTGTATGAGTGTATGTAAAGCCCATCCCCCTGCTGGGGAATCACTCAGTGACCAATGCTAGTGAACTCATGGAGTAACTTCTGGCTGTCCTGCATTCTAATACACTTTACACAAAAAACCTGTGTTACAAACCCATTCTGTGCAGCAAAAACAATAAATCACTACAGCCCAAATGCATGTTAGCTAGTAGCCATATGATCTGTGCTAGATATAGACAGATATATTCACTGACTTATTACCCAGCTTTCCCGATGTCCGATACATTCACATACTTATTACACAGCTTTCCCAGTATCAGATATTATCACTGACTTATTACCCAGCTTTCCCAGTATCAGATATTATCACTGACTTATTACCCAGCTTCCTCGGTGTCTAATATTATCACAGACTTATTACCCAGCTTTCCCAGTATCAGATATTATCACAGACTTATTATCCAACTTTCCCAGTATCAAATATTATCACTGACTTATTACCCAGCTTTCCAAGTATCAGATATTATCACTAACTTATTACCCAGCTTTCCCGGTGTCTGATATTATCACTGACTTATTACAAAGCTTTATTGGTGTCTAATATTATCACAGACTTATTACCCAGCTTTCCCGGTGTACGATATTATCACAGACATATTACCCAGCTTTACCGGTCTCAGATATTATCACATAATTATTACCCAGCTTTCCCAGTATCAGATATTATCACAGACTTATTACCCAGCTTTCCCGGTGTACGATATTATCACAGACTTATTACCCAGCTTTACCGGTCTCAGATATTATCACAGACTTATTACCCAGCTTTCCCAGTATCAGATATTATCACTGTCTTATTACCCAGCTTTCTCGGTCTCAGATATTATCACTGACTTATTACCCAGCTTTCCCGGTGTCTGATATTATCACTGACTTATTACCCAGCTTTCACGGTGTAATGGGGGGGGGGCATCTGTGGATGGCGCTAATGGGGGGGCATCTGTGGATGCCAATTGGGGGGCGTCTGTTGATGGCACTAATGGGGGGGCATCTGTGGATGGCATTAATGGGGGGGCATCTGCGGATGGCACTTATGGTAGGGCATCTGTGGATGGCACTTATGGGGGGGGCATCTGTGGATGGCACTTATGGTAGGGCATCTGTGGATGGCACTTATGGGGGGGGAATCTGTGGATGGCACTTATGGGGGGGCATCTGTATTCCAGCGGCAGGAGGGAGCGCACGGCTTCATAGCAACCGAGGAGGCCGTGCGCTTTGGTGCCCAGGAGTCCAGGCAGCGATCCACACATTCCCCCCACTAAGTGCCATCCACAGACTCCCCCCCACTAAGTGCCATCCACAGACTCCACCACTAAGTGCCATCCACAGACTCCCCCCCTCCCCTAAGTGCCATCCACAGACTCCCCCACTAAATGCCATCCACAAACTCCCCCCTCCCCTAAGTGCCAGCCACAGACTCCCCCTCTCCTAAGTGCCATCCACAGACTCCCCCATCCCCTAAGTGCCATCCACAGACTCCCCCCTCCCCTAAGTTACATCCACAGACTCCCCCCCTCCCCTAAGTGCCATCCACAGACTCCCCCCTCCCCTAAGTGCCATCCACAGACTCCCCCCCTCACCTAAGTGCCATCCACAGACTTCTCCCCTCCCTAAGTGCCATCCACAGACTCCCCCTCCCCTAAGTGCCATCCACAGACTCCCCCACTAAGTGCCATCCACAGACTCCCCCTCCCTAAGTGCCATCCACAGACTCCCCACTAAATGCCATCCACAAACTTCCCCCTCCCTAAGTGCCATCCACAGACTCCCCACTCTCCTAAGTGCCATCCACAGACTCCCCCTCCCTAAGTGCCATCCACAGACTCCCCCTCCCATAAGTGCCATCCACAGACTCCCCCTCCCTAAGTGCCATCCACAGACTCCCCCTCCCCTAAGTGCCATCCACAGACTCCCCCCCCCTCCCCTAAGTGCCATCCACAGACTTCCCCCTCCCCTAAGTGCCATATACAGATTCCCCCCCTCCCTTAATTGCCATTCACAGACTCCCCCACTAAGTGCCATCCACAGACTCCCCACCCTAAGTGCCATCCACAGACTCCCCCTCCCTAAGTGCCATCCACAGACTCCCCCTCCCTAAGTGCCATCCACAGACTCCCACCCTAAGTGCCATCCACAGACTCCCCCTCCCTAAGTGCCATCCACAGACTCCCCACCCTAAGTGCCATCCACAGACTCCCCCTCCCTAAGTGCCATCCACAGACTCCCCCACTAAGTGCCATCCACAGACTCCCCCTCCCCTAAGTGCCATCCACAGACTCCCCACTAAGTGCCATCCACAGACTCCCCCACTAAGTGCCATCCACAGACTCACTCCCCTCCCCTTAAGTGCCATCCACAGACTCCCCCACTAAGTGCCATCCACAGACTCACTCCCCTCCCCTTAAGTGCCATCCACAGACTCCTCCCTCCCCCAAGTGCCATCCACAGACTCCCCCACTAAGTGCCATCCACAGACTCCCCCTCCCTATATGCCATCCACAGACTCCCCACTAAGTGCCATCCACAGACTCCCCCCCCCCCAAGTGGTCCCGATCTGGAGCGCACGGCGTACCCAGTTGCTATGACACCGTGCGCTCCCTCCTGCCGCCAGAATCCATTGATACACTCTTATAGATCATAGGAGTGTATTACTGTATTCCGGCAGCAGGAGGGAGCGCACGGCATCATAGCAACCGGGGACACCATGCGCTCCGCTGCCAGCACCATATGTGATGGCACTTGGGGGGGGTGGAGTCTGTGGATGGCACTTAGTGGGGCGGGGCATCTGTGGATGGCACTTAGGGGGGAGGGGCATCTGTGGACTCCTTCTGGGCACCAGAGCGCATGGCGTCCTCGGTTGCTATGACACTGTGCGCTCCCTCCTGCTGCCAGAATACATTAATACACTGCTATGATCTATAAGAGTGTATCACTGTATTCCAGCGGCAGGAGGGAGCGCACGGCATCATAGCAACTGAGGACGCCGTGCGTTCCGGAGTCGGGGGGGGGGGAATCTGTGGATGGCAGATAGATAGATTCTCTGCCGCGTCTGCTACAGAGCATGCGCAGCTCTGTAGCAGACGCGGCAGAGAATCTATCGGCACAGCGCATGCGCGGCTAGCGTGCGCGTTCTTGTGAAGAAGACTGGCCGCCTGGGTGAATGGTGAGTGCGGTGTGTGCAGGCGCGGCCCATAGATGCGGGCAAGGAGCAGGGGCCGTATCTATGGGTTTCCAAACATAAACAATGAAATATATAGCAAGTTATATTTCAGTGGGGCAGCATTATTTATAATAGAATGTATTGGCAAAAATGATCAATGGCACAAGGGGAATCATTTAAAATATGATCTTAAAGATGGGAATACCCCTTTAATTTTCATTGAAATGTATTAATGCCAGATCCGGTACCAAGATCTGGATCCAACCAACACTAGTGTGAAAATACCCAAAAAGCTGTAAATCAAATTAAATCTGGCCACCATTCCAGAGGTGATGCTCCCATGGTTACCTGCTGCCATTCTTTTGGTCAGAATACATTTTAGCAAGTCACTAGTGGTACCAGTGTTGACAGTAAACTTTGCATATGATAGCTTCAACACATCCTCTGGGCTGGCATATAGACAAAGATTGATGAGAGACCATGGGAGCATTGGAC
This sequence comes from Bufotes viridis, assembly GCA_033119425.1. Taxonomy (NCBI): domain Eukaryota; kingdom Metazoa; phylum Chordata; class Amphibia; order Anura; family Bufonidae; genus Bufotes; species Bufotes viridis. Next base: position 151,496,905 of record CM065589.1, on the reverse strand, counting down.
CTAGAGTGGTAGGGACTTTACGAGTGAGTATGTACAGTAGGTTTTTGTTACCTTTTTACTTTGTGTGACCAGACTACTTTTAATGATTTCAGCCTTTGGCTTCATAACAGTAAGTTTAAAATTGATACCTTATATCTGGAAATAATCACAATGGTTAGCTTATGCAAATGAACATTCAAAACAAGGAGAAGGTGCATGTAAATCCCCCTAACTTTATTTCTAGGAACATTCATAACACTTGATCAGCTACTGTTTTAGATGTTTAAAGATCATTTATTTTTCGAGAACTTCTAGCCCAGCTTAGTAGCCACATGCAGCCCACGATGCCATCTGTGCAGGTGTATTATTTATTCCTCACCCCTCCTTCTATGTCTAGTATTTACTGGGGTACACTAAACTGAGATTTTGGAAGTAAAGAGAAAGTTCCAACTGATGGAAGCAGTTTCCCTAAGAAGATATATCAAAAAATGTCATATATTCAATAACTAGCCTGAATAGAAAAAAATCTATCTTTATTCTCTCATGTTAAAATGATGTATTTCCAGAACTTACAAGGTCTCAGGCTTTTGCAAGGACAATGTGTGGAAAATAGAGCAACGGAGATATCTATCCATTTGTTCAATAGAGCCTTTCCTTTCAGTTGTGTATTTAAAGCTGCACAGAAACTTCTCCACTGCATTTCAACATTAGATTTTTTTTCCCTTTTTTTATTTCAGCTTACATTAAAATTGTCATAGCATAAAGATCTTTAAAAGCATGGGGATCATTTACTAAGCTGAAATAGGCCTAAATTAGACCTATTTCAGGTGCAGATGGCGCAGCGGTAAGTTGTGGCACTATCTGCGCTGCGACTTCGCCCCACTCACGCCAGGTCTAAAATAGTGGCTGTGGTGTGGACGGGGAAGGGGACAGGCCAACAGGCCCGTCTCATTCATCATTTTCTATGCCTGTTTTATGCATAGAAAATGGTCTGAATGTAAGACAGCTCGGAAGCTGTCCTACATTTAGAACTGGCGCTGGATGCGCCTGAGTTATAGAGAGGCCTGCACCTCTTTATAACTTCGGCGGATCATCCACCAGCTACGGGGCTTTATTAAGACCCGCGTCCCGCCTTCCATAACTGTAAATATAAAGATAGCCTCCTTGACTTCAAAACCAAGATCGAATAGAAATTCAAATGAATGCATTACAAGTTAATCAGAATCTTTCCCCACAAAACTATATATCAATCTACTCAACTCCTCTTGTTCTGCCTGCAGATTACACTACATTTTCAATGTGACCGGTTCCATTTAAGATTGAACAAATGCACGATTCCTTTTTTATAAGGGAAAACTCATTCCCAATGAATCACCAATGCACAACAAATTGCAGATACCTTTAGTATTTTTATATACTGTAATTTAAATCTATAATGTATATCTATATTTATAATCTATACTCCACATCTATCACATGCTTCTATTCAATCCTTTTTGCAGACCATTTCAGATAACGTTTCAGAATAAGCAGCAAAGAGTCATAGCACTATATCTAACCATACAGTATTTGACTTGTATCTGGCATTTTAGCAGTTTTCTCCTCTGCAGGCTTCATATATAAATCCCAGCTGTCCCTGAGCTGGTGGGTTAAAACTACCCACTCTCCATGTCTCCCCATAGAATACACATAGATAAAGCAGATTACATTTCTGAACTGCTCCTCATTCACTCAGAACCACTCAGATGAACCATATAGGACATTATAAAGAAATAGTGAGCAGTACTGAGCATTTACTATTAACTGCTCAATATGCTGATTCATGTCTGTCTGTCTGTTTCTCTCTGCACTTCTGCCTTCCTTCTACCCTTCCCCTCTCCATAGACTTCTATGAGAGGATCTAATCTGATCCTTTGTACTGCTGATTTATGCGAAGTTGAAGGAAACAACAGAGACAATTTAAACCTGCAGTATCCCCCATAACCACAAACCAACTTTGTGATCTAAATATGAAGATAACTAGACAAGACAAGATCTTCAAAGCAACACATTCACTGAAAAATAACAAATCGCCAGACCCAGATGGAATCACAAATAAATATTTTAAAGCTTAGAAAGATTTCCAAACTGCAAGCCTTAAAGGCTATGGAAATCTTTGTACATGAAAAATCAATAAACTCATATCTTACTAAAATGCAGCAGAAAATAAAATCGCACTTATTTATTTTTTGGAATCAGATTAGCTTCTTATGCAGTCCGCAATGCTGGTATCTGGTTTTCAAGCACTTCCCTCTTCTAAGTTCATGCTCAGTGGGCATTTCCTCAGCACTAGCCACATGGCTGACTGTTTTGTTTTCATATGCATGAGCACAGCTCTGCTTCCGCTCCCTTTTCTGTGTGTTTCTTTCAATAGTCACAGCCAGTGGTGTAACTAGAGTGTTAAGGGCCCCAGTGCAAACTTTGGATCGCCCCCCCCCCCCCCATTTTTACAAAGAAGAGGCAGATTTTCTTACCAAGGGATCTTTCCCGCGCGGCTAATCCGCTGTGTGAAAAAGAGCCAAGGCAACTTCCGGACAGCAGTAACATGATTGACTGTGATCTTTTTTACTACAAAATCACAGTTACAACTTTATCTCACGTTGATTTTGTAGTAAAAAGATCATAAAGAGGCACGGAGCATTATCAGTCATGTTAATGCTCCATGTCTCTGCTGTCCGGAGTGGGGCTTTACTCTTTAATGCAGCGGATTACCCGCACGGGATCTGCTCGTGTTAAAGAGCCCTAAGCCCAATGCACGGCTTCACTCACCCAGTCCTAATAAAATCTGGTCCTACCTCATCCAGGGTGTCGCTGGCATCGGCGTGATGTCCACTGGATCCAGAACAAGGTCCCTGTGGTAATAGAGAAAAAAAGAATAATGACATAAGGAAGGGATGGTGTGCAGGCCAGTAAAACTGAGCCATGCCAATGTATTGCAGTGTAATCTAGGATATTTCCCCTAAGTGCTACCACACAGTAATTAAGCCCACCTTGTGGTCCCTTCAGAAAAGTTATGTCCTCCTTGTGGCCCTCCACAGCAGTTATGCCTACTTTTGTGTCCCCTGACAATAGTAATGCCCAGATATGTGCCCCTCACAGTAGATATGCCAAATATGTGCACCCTCACAGTGGTTATGCCAGATTATGTGTCCCCTCACATTTGTTATGCGAGATTATGTGTTCCTTCACAGTAGTAATGCCAGATTATGTGCCCCTTTACAGTAGTTATGCCTAGTTGTGTGCTACCTCACAGTAGTTATGCCAGATTATGTGCCCCTCACATTAGATATGCCCAGATTATGTGTCCCTCACAGTGGTTATGCCAGATTGCGTGCCCCCTCACAGTAGTTATGCCTTCATATGTGCCCCTCATAGTTATGGATTCATATGTGCTGCCCTCACAGTAATTATGCCAGATTAGGTGACCCTCAGTAGAGATGCCCACTTTTTTACCCCCTCACTCTAGTTGTGCCTATCAAACAGTGCCCATCAAAGACCGCCCTCCCTCTTTGCCCCCAGTCTGCAGCTTTAGAAAAAAAAAAAAAAAAAACTTAACTTGTTCCCTGACGTCATGCTCCCACACTCTCATCTCGCTGCTGGCTGTGCTAAAGGCAGATGCACCTCCCACAGACAACAGCGCGATGTGAAGCCAGCAGGGGGATCGCTGAAGCTCCTGCTTCACTGATCTGGAGTGGAGACAGCCCGGCAGTGACAAGAGCTGCCAGGCCCGCGTGTGTGTGAGTTAGTGCGCGCCCCCCTCCCCCCCTCTTCTCTCTTTCTGCCTCTGCGCCAAACTCCCCCACCTTGCGAAATATTATGCAGCACTCTGATGGGGCCCAGAATTGTCACTGTCCTTCATGCTGCTCCCCGTCAGAGCACTCCATTACATGTGAGTACAACGGGCCCCCTCCCCCCGCCGGGCCCAGTCGCAGTGGCACCCCCTGCAACCGCGGTCGTTACGCCCCTGGTCACAGGCATTTTTTTTTATTATTCTGCCAAAAAAACCTATTAAACAGTCATTGCTACCCCCAAACTGAACTAACATCCCTGTTGATTTGTAGCCAGCACCAAGCAGCACATCAGCCACAAACAGCTAGGGAGGAGCAAGGTTCCGAGTGCTGACTAAACACACATGCACAGCTATGAGGAAAGAGAAAGCTGTGCATGCTTGGTAGTAAACTATAATGAACTGGGGGATACTTCATCCTAGAGCTGTGTCTCTTTTCTGTGATACAGGGCTGTGTTCAGATCATGAGCACCGCCCTTCATCATGGAATGGAAACTCAGAGGCCAGGAACCTGGGCTTGCTCTGTAGTGTGTATGTAGATGTCCCCTTGTGTTCTCCTGCAGAAGCTGCTCAGAGTAGTTCAGCACACAACTGTAAAGCCGAATCACAGAGCACATACTCAATTATATATATACTTATATATATATACTCAAAATATACTGGCCAAGTGCACACGGATAATAAGGGGTGTGGCTTGTTATAATTGTACGAATTCAAACTGAAATAGTGTAAAAAACAAAAGAAAATAATACTTACCTGATCCCTTTGCTTGCGACGGGCCAGCCGCCGCCATCTTGCTTGAAGGTCTGGGGCAAAATCTTGCACGGTCCGAGATGACATCATCATGCCGGCTGGCGTGGTGACTTCATACGTCATCACGCACAGGATTTCAGCTGAGATCTTCAAGCAAGATGGAAGCGGCTGGCACGTTGTGAGCAATTGGATCAGGTAAGTATTATTTCTTTGTATTTTACACTATATTAGTTTAAATCTACTTGCTACCGAGAAGCACAATGAAATTCGGCTTCGCAGCTAATCAATTGTATCCTCAAATTTGGATCGACGATTCGTGGACTTCATTTCTCCCATCACTACCTGTGTCCCTAAAAGAAAAACATTTCATTATAACTTATATATTCACTTTCTGTTGCGTTTAAAACTTATAACCATCTGAAGGCAAATACTCTATGCACAGAGCTAAAGAGATCTAAGCATCTAAATATAAGATATGCAATATACATATTATTGCGCTTCTGGCCTACAATCTCCTGCAAGTTATTAGACAATAAACACAGAATATTAATCAGTTCTGGCATACCCACTTCTCCAACACCAGTGCTCTTCTGCCCAACAGGTAGGAGCAGTGGTGAACGTAGCCTTTCTGCTGCCCGAGGCAAAAACTGAAACGGTGCCTCCCCCAATGCCAATTTCTTAACCTAACCCCTTTGCCACAATGAAAGCGCTCATTGTCCATGGGCCTGCCACTGCCCCCCTCTTGCCCCTACCTGGTGCTGCCTGAGGCGATCACCTCACTTGGCCTCATTGGTGGTGCACCTTTGGCTGGAAGCCCTTCCTCTGCCATCTATTTTTCCTACTTTTCCACATAATCTAATATCGATGACAATATGTTATCAGAAACATCCAGCTTCTTCTGTCCCTGTATCTTACTGACTTTTCTAGTACATGGAGACTTTAAAGTATTATTTGGAAGAAGTAAAAACAACAAAAGTTTAGGATGGTCATCATTAAGACCTGGCCCCCCTAAGGGGTGCAGACTGGATGGTATTGGTGGTCATACTGGGCACTGGAATAATATAGGCCTCCATCCTATTGGTATTGAATTACATATCTTAACTTACGGCTGATGTAGGAATAAGTAAATGTGGTAATAAATAAATTAAACTGAATTGTGATGGGAGCAAGTAATTGGACCATGTGACCCATGTGACCCAGTGACGTCACGGAAGGTCCTTTACCACCCCAGCTGAAGACACAACAGGAGACTGCCAGCTACGCGCTCAATTGGATGAGGTGAGTTCTTTTTTTTTATTTTTTTTTAACCCTTAATCACCCTTTCTACTTTGCATTCTGTATTTAGAATGCTACTATTTTCCTTTATAACTATGTTATAAGGGAAAATAATAAAATATATAGAATACTCAAACGAAACCGGACTTCAGTGATGAAGTCCGGCTTCGGGTCTGGGTACCAAACATGCCGATTTTTATTACACGCATGCAAAATGCATTACAACAGTTTGCACACGCGCGGAAAAATCGCTCATTTTCCCGCAACGCTCCCGCCTCTTATACGGGCGTCAAACATGATGCCCGTGTGAAAGAGTACTAAGTCTTCCTGCAATCTCCCTCTCGAATATTCTTCTATTAATCATTGTCAACAACACTGTCCCTATCGCATGAGCGCTTGCAATGTCTCTCCCTATGCTCAGCTCACAGGACAATGTTGAGACCCTCTTGGGATGAGCATTTTATAGGACTGTGAAATTACAAGGGATGGCTCTCTCTGCGGATTTGCTGGCTGCATGGCATTAAGGGTGATCTCAAGTTCCCGGGCTTCTTACTTTCACTGATTTGTTACCACGAATCGAGAGGAAATTCATACTCATTTTCCTAAATATCGGAACTAATTCCGCTTTGAATACTTCGCTCCCTGGTTGCTCAATAATAGTCTAAGCTTCTACAAAAATTTTATATAACACAACAAAAAAAACTATAAACCAGAGACTGACTATAGATATACAGTAAAGTTGCAGATCTTGTTTAACCCTGTAGGAATGACCATGTCCAGTTTATTAATCCAATATGTTTTTCGCTGTAGCAGTCTTTTTTATTTTCCTCCTGAAAGCCTTTAAAGATGTACACATTCCAACATTACCCATCTAAATTTGTTCTACTGATGTCTCATCCTAAAAAAAATGTTTAAATAGCATAGTTTCACCATATTTATTCTCCCTCTCCTCTGACTCCTTTTTGGATCTCAACTCTCTATATCCTCTAATATTAGATCTCTCCTCATTCAATCTAATCTTAATCTCCCTTTTTTGTCTGTCTTATATACCACATACTGCACTGGCATTTTATACTGTAAACATTTTTTGTTGATCAAGTAGCAAAATTCTTTAATGGAATCTTATAACGCTTGTAACAATTTTCTAGTTAGTTTAGTCTTCTGTATTGCATAATCTCTGCAAACCTTGCATGTATAAATTGACTCCCAGGTACCCAAAACAATGTATGGGGGACATGATAGCTCGAAAAAAGGAAAAAATTTGTTTTATTTGTTGGCTTAGTGTACATTTTATATTATCTCTGCTTCTTACCTTAATGTCCAGAAAATGTATAACTCTCTAATGATAATGTAATTGGAACTTGATAGTATCATGGCAAGTATTCAACAAACTGCAGCAATGATTGATCACTTTCCATCCAAAGAAAGGAAATGTCGTCCACATAGCTTAACATTCTCAAAATGAATGTCTGTAAGATTATGATCGTGAATATATGAAAATTTGAATAAAGAAAAGACAGTACCTTGTGTACCTAATGGAAGACAAGTAGTGATTTCTTGCTCATAGCTGAATATGATTGAAATTGGACTTCTGCTTTTAGAGATGAGCGAAGTTCCCAAAAATGTGATTAGCTCGCTTTGCAGAATCTTTCCAAAAAATTGCTTCATTATTAACCACTTCAGCCCCCCTAGCTTAAACACCCTTAAAGACCAGGCCACTTTTTACAATTCCGCACTACACTACTTTACCCGTTTATTGCTCCGTCATGCAACTTACCACCCAAATGAATTTTACCTCCTTTTCTTCTCACTAATAGAGCTTTCATTTGGTGGTATTTCATTGCTGCTGACATTTTTACTTTTTTTGCTATTAATCAAAAATTACCGAAATTTTTACAAAAAAATGACATTTTTCACTTTCTGTTGTAAATTTTTTTTAAAAAAACTACATTTCTATATAAATGTTTCTCTAAATTTATTGTTCTACATGTCTTTGATAAAAAAAGTCCAATAAGTGTATATTTATTGGTTTGGGTAAAAGTTATAGCGTTTACAAACTATGGTGCAAAAAGTGAATTTCCGCATTTTGAAGCAGCTCTGACTTTCTGAGCACCTGTCATGTTTCTTCAGGTGCTAGAATGTCAGGATAGTATGAATACCCCCAAATCACACCATTTTAGAAAGAAGACACCCCAAAGTATTCACGGGGGCATGGTGAGTTCATGTATCATTTCATTTTTTTCACAAGTTAGCGGAAAATGACACTTTCTGAGAAAAAAATAAATAAAAAGTTTCAATTTCTGCTAACTTCTGGCAAAAAAAAGAAATCTCAGACGGACTCACTATGCCCCTCAGTTAATACCTCAGGGTGTCTACTTTCCGAAAAGGGGTCATTTGTGGGGTGTGTTTACTGTTCTGGCATTTTGGGCGGGGCTAAATTGTGAGCCGCCATGTAAAATCTAAAGGTACTCGTTGGAATTTGGGCCCTTTGCGCACCCAGGCTGCAAAAAGTGTCACACATGTGGTATCGCCGTACTCAGGAGAAGTAGGGCAATGTGTTTTGGGGTGTATTTCTACATATACCCATGTTGGGTGAGAGAAATATCTCTGTAAACTGACAACTTTGTATAAAATTTTTTAAAAGTTGTCGTTTACAGAGATATTTTTCACACACAGTATAGGTATATATAAAATACACCCAAAACACATTGCCCTACTTCTCCTGAGTACGGCGATACCACATGTGTGCCACTTTGCAGCCTGAGTGCAAAGGGCCCTAAAACCAATGAGTACCTTTAGGATTTCTGAGCCATTTTTACGCATTTGGATTCCAGACTTCTTCTCACGCTTTAGGGGCCCCTAAAATGCCAGGACAGTATAAATACCCCACATGTGACCCCATTTTGGAAAGAAGACACCCCAAGGTATTCTGTGAGGGGTATGGTGAGTTCATGTAAAATTTTATTTTTGTCACAAGTTAGTGGAATATGAGACTTTGTAAAAAACTAAAAAAAAAAAAAAAAACTATTTCCGCTGACTTGTGGCAAAAATAAAAATTCTGTGGACTCACCATGCCCCTCACGGAATACCTTGGGGTGTCTTCTTTCCAAAATGGGGTCACATGTGGGGTATTTATACTCACCTGGCATTTTAGGGGCCCCTAAAGTGTGAGAATCCAAATGCATAAAAATGCCCTGTGAAATCCTAAAGGTACTCATTGGTTTTAGGGCCCTTTGCGCATCTTGGCTGCAAAAGTGTCACTCATGTGGTATCGCCGTACTCAGGAGAAGTAGGGCAATGTGTTTTGGGTGTATTTTTACATATACCCATGCTGCATGTGAGAAATATCGCTGTAAGCGACAACTTTGTACATTTGTGTATTCAAAGTTGTCAGTTTACAGAGATATTTCTCATATACCCATGTATGGGCATATGTAGAAATATCACTGTAAAGACACATCTGCCTTACATTCTCTTGAGTACGCGATACCACATGTTTGACACTGCAGTTTACAGAGATATTTCTCTCACCCAATATGGTATATGTAAAAATACACCCCAAACACATTGCCCTACTTCTCCTGAGTACGGCGATACCATGTGTGACACTTTGCAGCCAAGATGCAAGGGCCAAATTCAATGAGTACCTTTTAGGAGGGCATTTTTACGCATTTTCTTCTCACGCTTTAGGGCCCCTAAAATGCCAGGGCAGTATAAATACCCCACGTGTGACCCCATTTTGGAAAGAAGACACCCCAAGGTATTCCATGAGGGGCATGGCGAGTTCATAGAATATTTTTTTTGGCACAAGTTAGTGGAAATTGATTTTTATTGTTTTTCTCACAAAGTCTCCCTTTCCGCTAACTTTTGACAAAAAGTTTAATTTTCATGAACTCATTATGCCCCTCAGCGAATACCTTGGGGTGTCTTCTTTCAAAATGGGTCACATGTGGGTATTTATACTGCCCTGGCATTTAGGGGCCCTAAAACGTGAGAAGAAAAATGCGTAAAATACCCTCCTAAAAGGTACTCGTTGGAATTTGGGCCCTTTAGCATCTTGGCTGCAAAAAGTGTCACTCATGTGGTATCGCCGTACTCAGGAGAAGTAGGGCAATGTGTTTTGGGGTGTATTTGTACATATACCCATGCTGGGTGAGAGAAATATCTCTGTATATTGACAACTTTGAATAAAAAATGTAAAAAGTTGTCGTTTACAGCGATATTTCTCACACCCAGCATGGGTATATGTAAAAATACACCCCAAAACACATTGCCCTACTTCTCCTGAGTACGGCGATACCACATGAGTGACACTTTTTGCAGCCAAGATGCAAAGGCCCTAAACCAATGAGTACCTTTAGGATTTTACAGGCCATTTTTACGCATTTGGATTCTCACGCTTTAGCACCCCTAAAATGCCAGGGCAGTATAAATACCCCACAAGTGACCCCATTGTGGAAAGAAGACACCCCAAGGTATTCCGTGAGGGGCATGGCGAGTTCACAGAAAAAAAAATTTGGCACAAGTTAGCGGAAATTGTTTTTTTTTTTTTTTACAGTCTCATATTCCACTAACTTGTGACAAAAATAAAATTTTGCATGAACTCACCATACCCCTCACGGAATACCTTGGGGTGTCTTCTTTGTAAAATGAGGTCACATGTGAGGTGTTTGTACTGCCCTGGCCTTTGAGGGTCTCCGCAATCATTACACGTATGGCCAGCATTAGGAGTTTCTGCGATTCTCCGTATATTGAGCATACGGGTAATGAGATTTTTTTCCGTTCAGCCTCTGCGCTGAAAAAAAAAAATGAACGGCACAGATTTCTTCATTCGCATCGATCAATGTGGATGAATAAATCTCTGCCAAAATCAGTGACTGCGGTGCGGTGGGATGAGCGCTAGCTACCTAACAAGTAGCTAACTAACTGGTGGTGATAGGGGACCCTTATGCCCCATTCACACGTCCGCAATTCTGTTTGCGGAACGGAATTGCGGACCCATTCATTTCTATGGGGACAGACTTTGTCCCGCTCGGATTCGGAATTACGGATCCGCGCTTCGAGTCTGCACTTCCGTTCCGCAAAAATATAGAACATGTCCTATTCTTGTCCGCAATTGCGGACAAGAAAAGCATTTTCTATATAGTTCTGGCAATGTGCGGATCTGCAAAATGCGGAAAGCACATTGCCGGTGTCCGTGTTTTGAGGATCTGCGGATCGGATCCGCAGATCGGATCCGCGGATCGGATCCGCGGATCGGATCCGCGGATCGGATCCGCGGATCCGTGAATCACGGATCCGCAAAACACATATGGACGTCTGAATGGAGCCTTACAAGGGGTGTGATCAATGACAGGGGGTGATCAGGGGTCTAGATGGGGTGATCAAGGGGTTAATAGGTGAGGGGGTGGGGGGTTAGTGTAGTGTTTGGTGCAACTTTACTGTAGTTACCTGGTCCTCTGGTGGTCGATCCCAGAAAATGGGACCACCAGAGGACCAGGTAGCAGCTATATCAGACGCTGTTCATAAAACAGCGTCTGATATAGCTGTTTGATGCGATTTATATCGCATCTACAGCCTGCCAGCGATTGATCATCGCTGGCAGGCTGTAGTACAACTCTTCAGACGCCAGACGCTGTGAACGCGCGCGCGCCCGCGCGCGCGTTCACAGGAAGTCTCGCGTCTCGCGAGATGACGCCCCGGCGCGTCCGATCAGAAGAACAGGACCGCCCGCAGGACGCAATCCTGCGTACGGCGGTCCTGAAGCGGTTAATTTGTCACGAAGAGCATTAAATCAGGTCTATCCCAGCCTGCAGTTAAACTTTAGGGAGAATGTATCTCAGTGTACATCACTGTGCATTGCAGCAACATGCATAGCTAGTCCTTTTTGTTAGCGAAACATTTACTGTGGGTTAGAATGACAGGCAGGTCACATATATGGACATATGCATCATTGTGCAGGCCACCAACATTCCTAGCTACCCCCCTAGCTAAATCAAAAGAAAAGCATACAGCAGCCTTCAGTAAAGCAAGAAAAAAAAAGAAACTCTATGTTTCACCTGTGCAGGTGTCCCAATGACTCTTTAGTTAAACATAATACACACATGGAGGCAGCGATAATAAAGAAGTGGACAAAAAAATGGCTTCGGAGTCCCTGCTCTGACTCCATATATGGCTATGTCCATATATGGAGTCAGTGCTTGGGGACACCCAGTGTATTTGAATCTAATTTAGCCTGTAATTCAGAAAAGTTTCTGCTGGGATTCAAACTCAGAACCTTCTGCATTAGAGGCAAGGCACTTAACCACTCAGCCAGTTACTTAAAAAAATAAAAATAAAAAAAAAACATGAGATTTCTAATGTAGAGGAATACTTTCTACTAGTAAGTATTCCTATATAGCTATATAACTATATACAGCTATATAGTGTAGTGGTTAAATTTATGGGCTGCAATGCAGAAGCTCTTAGTTCAAATCCTGTCCCAAGCTTTTTTTAGAAATAGAGGCTAAGCTTAATTTAAATATATATATATATATATATATATATATATATATATATATATATATTATATATATATATATATATATATATATATATATATATAAAATTTTATTGTTTTTAGTAATTACACATATTTATTTAGTGCCATACATTTTTTACAATTACTAAACAAATATATAAATCTATTTAACCTCTATTTCTGAAAAAGCTTGTGACACAATTTGAACTTACAGCTTCAGCATTACAGCCCAGAACTTTAACCACTACGCTATACAGCTACATATCCAGCAAATAAAAAAGTAAAATATGAGACTTATACTGTATAGGAATACTTACTAGTAGTAAGCATTTCTCTAAAGTAGAGGTCTCATATTATTATAATTTTTTATATTTTTTTCACTAACAGGCTATGCAGCTGTATAGTGTAGTGGTAAAAGTTCTGGGCTGTGATGCTGAAGCTGTAAGTTCAAATTGTGTCACAAGCTTTTTCAGAAATAGAGGTTAAATAGATTTATATATTTGTTTAATAATTGTAAAAAATGTATGGCACTAAATAAATGTGTAATTACTAAAAAACAATAAAAATTTAGAAGCTGTTAGTAATGGTAAAGAATGTATGGCACAAAATAAATGTTTAATTACAAAAAAAAAAGTATATATATATTTTAAATAAAGGTTAGCCTCTATTTCTGAAAAAGTTTGCGGCAGGATTTGAACTCACAGCTTCTGCATCAAAGCCCAGAACTTTAACCACTACAGTATATAGCTGCATAGCCAGTCACCCAAAAAATAAAAAATATGAGATTTCTACTAGAAGTCTATTTTAGCTGCGGGGAGGAGACTTGAACATTGCGCTCAAGCACATGCGGTATTCGGCCGAAAACCTCCATGTGCCAAGCATATCGATGCTCGAGCCGAACTGGTGTTCGGCCGAGCATGCTCGCTCAACACTAATAATAAACTGTCTGGTAAACGGAAGAGTGGAAAACGAAAGACACAGTCCCAGGACTCATAATACAACAGTCAGAATGTGCACGTAGTGGAAACAGCAGATGCAGCACAGTCAGCACCACATATCTGTCCCATAGTAGTAGTAGCAGCAGGCCATAGGTTCCCCCACACTTCCAATAGGTGCCACATTATTTCTAAGGACAAAGAGGATGACATTGGGGACTGGATGGCTCACTCCTCTCAGGTGCAGCAAGATGATGTTGAGGTCACCTCTGAATTTGACACTGTGCCTAGGAACCAGGTATTGCATCACTCCTCCTGCTCCTCCTCCTGGAGGCCCCAGGAAATAATTATTATTATGTCCTTGCTGTCTTCACAACCCCGTTCTAGTGAGGTGCTTCTTTTATCCTAAGACGAGGCAACAAAATCCCATGTGAGAGATTCCCTGTTGATGACTTGCATGTTTGGACTGCTATAAGGAGAAGGGGGAGGTGGAGGACCACAGTCACTTGTAGCCACAGTGATAGCAGTATGGGCTATGGTAGCTATGACAACAGTAGCACTTGGGCAAATACAGAGCAGGGAATCGTGAAAGCAGCTAAGGAGAGCATGGTGACATATGATAAAAGTGGTGGGTAGGGTGAGGACTCTGATGATGATTGTATGTTAGATAGGATCTGAAAGCAAGATCATGGGACATTTGAGTAGGAGGGTGGCAGGAATAAAGAGCAAATGCAACGTACGGCCCAAACCTCCAGGGCCAGATATACCGTACCCCTGTTATGGCAATCTCAGCTCAAACATGCAAGACCTAAGCCAAACTCAGCTCCTATTAGCTCTGTTTCAGTATCTCCCATCTGGCAATTTTCTATACAGTCCTGGTAGAATAAAATACTGCTGTGTGCAAGATCTTATAAAAATGAGCTGAAGGGAGGTGTTCAAACACAAATAAAGGCACTATGGCTCTGTTGCCACACATGAAGTGACATCAAAAAGTTCAGTGATAAAATAGAACTGGCCACCAGCAATCAGATCAAGAGTATCCTCCATCTTCTGGCAGCCTAGCCACATCCACATACAGTAAAATGTCCTTCTTATCGTCATCATTAGACTCCTCTCCTCTTTGTCATCAGTCATCGATAAGGGAATATGTGGCAAGGGAACATCCGTACGTGCCCAGCAATCCATTGGTGCACAACTCGCCCTCCTGTCTCCAGTGGAAGCAGGGATAAGAATTTCTTCCCCCTCCCCCTCAATCCTATCATATTGGGTAATGTTAAAGCTGATGAGCCTGGGTGAGAGTAGCCATACATCTGATCAGTTGCTAAAGTGCATCAAGTGCATCAGACAGTTCATCAGAGCCAAAAGCAAAATACAAAAAATGGTCAAGGGGCAAGCCAGGGTAAGAAGCACGTGATATCAAACAGTAATCAGGAACAGATATCAAGAGCAAGCTAATGAGCCCAAAGACTATCACTAGCAATGGTTCCATACAATAGGGGATTTAAATAGAGAGCCAAGTCCTCGGACCAGAAAGAGTCTGGTGACCTGAGTCTCCATAGGTCAACCACACAACCAAAAAGTAATAGGATGGATTGGCTGTCATTTAGCCCACTGCCTATCTCCCCAGCAGACATTCGCTGCATGGAAAAGCAGCCGCGTCACTGGGGGATGTGGCTCAGCCTCATGTCCCACCCGACTCAGCTGTGCTGAAGCTGAGCATCGCGCAACTGGAGCCCAGACAATTTTCTTACAGAGAGTTTGGATATATAAAATATGTAAAAGACAAATAAAGGCACCCTAAAATGTTCTCCAATTATATAAATTGTAAACAGTATAAATCTGAAGCTATCAGCCCTTTACAGAGTGATGAGGGGGGAGTTGCAGGCAGCGATTAGGAGAAACCAAAGTTATTAAATATTTTTTTCTCCAGTGTATTCACTGAGGAAAAAAACTGTCAGATGAACTGCAGAATGTAAAATTAAATTCCCCATTAAAAGTGCCCTATCTGACCCAGGTAGAAGTACCACGGCGTCTTAAAAAGATTAAATAGACAAATCGCCGGTACCAGATGGCATACTCCTCCAGAGAATTAATTAATGTCATAGCCAGACCCTTGTTTCCGATATTTAAGGACTCTTTATTGACAGGGAGTGTTCCACAAGATTGGCAAATAGCAAATGTGGTTCCAATATTCAAAATGGGTCCAAAAACTGAGCCCGGAAACTATAGTATGGTAAGCTTAACATCTGTTGTGGGTAAACTGTTAGAAGGTTTTCTAAGAAATATTATCTTGGAGTACCAAAATGAAAATAAGTAAATAACGCTATATCGGCATAGCTTAATTAGGAATGTCATGTCAAACAAATTTAATCAGTTTCTATGAGGAGGACATTTTTAGACTTGACCTTGGCGAATCAATGTATGTTGTATATTTTGATTTCTCCAAAGCACTTGATACTGTACCACATAAAAAGTTAGAATATAAAATGAGAATGCTTGGACTGGGAGAAAATGTGTGTATGTGTGTAAGTAACTAGCTCAGTGATAAAAAACAGAGGGTGGTAATTATCGATACACACTCAGATTGGGTCACTGTCACCTGTGGGGTACCACATGGGTCAGTATTGGGTCCTATTCTGTTCAACATATTTATTAATGATCTTGTAGAAGGCTTGCACAGTAAAATATCAATTTTGCAGATGACGCTAAACTTGTAAAGTAATTAACACGGAAGAGGACAGTATACTGTTAAAGATGGATCTTAATAGGTTGGAGGCTTGGGCAGAGAAGTGTCAGATGAGGTTTAACACTGACAAATGTAAGGTTATGCACATTGGAAGGAAAAATACATGTCACCATTACATACTAAATGGTAACACTGGGTAACACTGACATGAAAAAGGACTTAGGAATTTTAGTGAACAGCAAACTTAGCTGTAGAAACCTGTGTCAGATAGCTGCTGCCAAGGCCAATAGGATAATGGGTTGCATCAAAAGTGGCATAGATGCCGGTGATGAGAACATAGTCCTGCCACTTTACAAATCACATGTTAGACCACACATGGAGTACTATGTACAGTTCTGGGCTCCTGTGAACAAAACCCTTAAAGGGGATTGGCGCCTACCTAAGTGTTTCCTTTTTCTCCTGGTGGATTACCCACCAGATATTCTCCTGTGAGCAAGGCAGACATAGCAGAGCTGGAGAGGGTTCAGAGAAGTAATAACTGGAATGGGTGGACTACAGTACCCTGAAAGATTACCAAAATCAGGGTTATTAACTTTTGAAAAAAGACATCTAAGGGTATATCTAATAACTATGTCTAAATATATCAGGGGTCAGTTCAGAGATCTCTCCCATTATTTATTTATTCCAGGACTGTGACTGTGATGAGGGGACAGTCTCTATGTCTGGAGAATAGAAGGTTTGTACACAAACATAGAAGAGGATTCATTACGTTAAGAGCAGTAAAACTATGGAACTCTCTGCCTGAGGAGGTGGTGATGGTGAATTCACTAAAAGAGTTCAAGAGGGGCCTTAATGTATTTCTGGAATGTAATAGAGATGGGTTGTTGATCCAGAGAGTTATTCTGATTGCCTGATTGGAGTCGGAAAGGATTTTTTCCACCTAAAGTGAGGAAAATTGGCTTCTACCTCACAGGACTTTTTTGTTGCCTTCCTCTGGATCAACTTGCAGGATAACAGGCTGAACTGGATGGACAGATGTCTTTTTTTTCGGCCTTATAAACTATGTTACTATGTTACTAAGAGTAGGGAAGGGAATTACAGCAAACATAGAAATACAGTAAATCTGGTGTTCCAGCTGTTGCAGGCCTAGTTTAAATCTGTCCGTAAAAAGGTATATTTTTTTTCTGGGGTGAAATTTAATTGCCAAAATAGCAATACCCTGAATCTGGTGTTCAAGCTGTGACTGGACAATTTCCCTAGTGTCCGTCAAAGGATATATTATTTTCTGGGTGAAATACAGTTGAAAAATTGAAATACAGTAAATCTGGTGTTCCAGCAGTGGCTGGACAAGTTTAATAGTGTCCGGCAAAGGATAGACAGTTTTCTGGGGGGAAATTCAATTGCCAAAATAGCAATACCATAGATCCGGTGACCCAGCAGTGGCTGGACAAGTTTAATAGTATCTGTCAAAGGATAGCTTTTGTTCTGGGGTGAAATTTAATTGCCAAAATAGCAATACCCTGAATCTGGTGTTCCAGCTGTGAATGGACAATTTCCCTAGTGTCCGTCAAAGGACATATTATTTTCTGGGGTGAAATACAGTTGCAAAAATAGAAATACAGTAAATCTGGTGTTCCAGCTGTTGCAGGCCTAGTTTAAATCTGTCCGTAAAAGGGTATATTTTTTTCTGGGGTGAAATTTAATTGCCAAAATAGCAATAAGATGAATCTGGTGTTTCAGCTGTTGCAGGCCTAGTTTAAATCTGTCAGTAAAAGGGTATATTTTTTTTCTGGGGTGAAATTTAATTGCCAAAATAGCAACACCCTGAATCTGGTGTTCCAGCTGTGACTGAACAATTTCCCTAGTGTCCGTCAAAGGATAGATTATTTTTTGGGGTGAAATACAGTTGCAAACAAAGAAATACAGAAAATCTGGTGTTACAGCTGTTGCAGGCCTAGTTTAAATCTGTCTGTAAAAAGGTATATTTTTTTCTGGGGTAAAACTTAATTGCCAATATAGCAATGCCCTGAATCTGGTGTTCCAGGTGTTGCAGGCCTAGTTTAAATCTGTCCGTAAAAAAGTATATTTTTTTCTGGGGTGAAATTTAATTGCCAAAATAGCAATACCCTGAATCTGGTGTTCAAGCTGTGACTGGACAATTTCCCTAGTGTCTGTCAAAGGATATATTATTTTCTGGATGAAATACAGTTGAAAAATTGAAATACAGTAAATCTGGTGTTCCAGCTGTGGCTGGACAAGTTGAATAGTGTCCGACAAAGAATATATGATTTTCTGGGGGGAAATTTAATAGCCAAAATAGCAATACCGTAAATCTGGTGTCCCAGCAGTGGCTGGCCAAGTTTAATAGTGTCCGGCAAAGGATAGATAATTTTCTAGGGTGAAATTCAATTGCCAAAATAGCAATACCATAAATCTGGTGTCCCAGCAGTGGATTGCCAAGTTTAATAGTGTCTGTCAAAGGATTTATTATTTTCAGCGGTGAAATTCAGTTGCCAAAATAGAAATACAGTAAATCTGGTGTTCCAGTTGCGACTGGACAAGTTTAATAGTGTCCGTCAAAGGATAGATTTTATTTTGGGGTGAAATTTAATTGCCAAAAAAGCAATACCCTGAATCTGGTGTTCCAGCTGTGACTGGACAATTTCCTTAGTGTCCGTCAAAGGATAGATTTTGTTCTGGGGTGAAATACAGTTGCAAAAATAGAAAATAAATCTGGTGTCCCAGCAGTAGATTGCCAAGTTTAATAGTGTCTGTCAAAGGATTTATTATTTTCAGCGGTGAAATTCAGTTGCCAAAATAGAAATACAGTTAATCTGGTGTTCCAGCTGTTGCAGGCCTAGTATAAATTTGTCCGTAAAA